>JAOCPU010000015.1:0-596837 GCA_035772785.1 Phlebiopsis flavidoalba | reverse complement strand
TGGTCTACACCCGCGCCATAACCACCCGTCGCTCGACAGAGGGTATCATTGCCGAGCTCGAATTGGAGGACTCCCTCTCCCCCGTGAACAAGCCTGCCACCAAGCTCGGAGGGTCCTGGCATACGAGATGCTTTAGCATATAGTTTTGGGCGTACATCTATGGAGTCCCCCTACCTGTAGATGCTACATATGCGCGTCCGAAAACGCACCAGGGATTTTTCGCACCTCGCGGACATAGACTATTCAATTTGGAATAGACATGAGACGGCAAGGCAAACGGTACTCGGATCGGGCGAAAATGCAACCCTAATTCGCGTACCCGGGTAGTCGCGGTGTAGCCTAGTCACTATATCTAGCTAGTCAAAGCCGGGTAAGAAGACCAGTTCTAAGGCTAGGGCCTGTAAGCATTTCGTCTGATTGAGGACTATCGGATTGGCTTAGTCTGGCTCAGTCTACGGGTTCACGCTCCTACTTCACGCGCGTTTTTTTTGATCTTTCTGGTGCTTCCAAAAACATGAGGTGAGGATTTTGACTTCGTGTGTATCCGTGTGAGTGTTATTTTTTTTTTGTTGAGAAACTTGACTAATCTATTGTGTTTCTATGTATGAACAGTTCAGATTAGCACTGATTCTACAAATGGGACATATATTATACCCGCAAAGAAATGTAGCCGGAAAGTGGTTGGGCGTAGCCGCAGAAATGGGACAGAAACGTGATGGAGACGAGACAGAAACGGGACAGGGAGTGATCACGTTTCTGCTCATGTTTCCTGTGAACACGCTCGTTTCTGTAGGAGCATTCATGAAGTTGTTGACAAAAGAAACAAGGCTGAGAAAGTTGGTTTGTGTCAGGTTTACGCCTGTGCAAGAAACCACACGGCTTATTCTAAATTTTTGCTTACATTTTGACCCATTCAAAGAACGTGACAAGACTTCGCTTTCTGCGGACTTCCGAATCTGAACACGAGGCACGTTTTTTGTTTCCACAAATCCACGGCCAAGGTTTTTTTGTGAGTAGATTCGTGATCGAATATATATTCCCAAAAGAGCAAGAAGGGATCAAACCTAGGATTAAAATTCAAATGTTGAACAGGGGCTATAATTTTTGCTATAGCCAAGGGAAGAATGGAGCAAAATGGGCATTTTAGACAGGTTTCTACCATCTTCCGGAAATAATCCCAGGAACTTTACCAACATACCACGTTTTTTCCTACCAAACGTGCCCTTCCTCAAAACGTTCCCTCCCACCCCCCCCCCCCTAGTGTGAACCGTGTCAGGCCTGACCGTTGACAACACTGTGCGGAGCGAGCTGGTGCCTGGGGGCCCGGGCCAGCTTTTCTCGGTGATCATCAATGTTGGCTTGATGTGGTTTTGATGGCGGTCACCGGTCATCGACTCAGAAGTCGGCTCTCGAGTGCCGGACCCGACATTTCCTTCTGCTTTCGCACCACACACGTCCTCATCACATTTCTGCGCTACATATGTGCTTTGATCGGGGTGGCCGGCGGGCACTGCGTTGCTCGCAGTGACTCGAGTGTCTCGTTCTCAGCCATAGTGATCTTTACCTATTCACCGAACATCGTCGACACACACTTGAAAACGATTTGGCCACTCGTAGAAATTGCAATGACAGCATTACTGCCACACTACTAGAAAGCGCAGTGTGTACATGTTCTCCAAGTACGACACCCATCCTCTCCCTGAGCGAGGAAATTTCTAGTCACTCGAGAGAACGGGGACCTCAAAAGTCCGGGTGCCGTCTTTCGTGTGTTATTCATGGACTGCTAGAGCCGGTAATTCAGTGCCACAGGCTCACTTCTATCAGAGCAGTTATCGCGCCGCTGGACACCTGATAGCTACCAGTATTAGCTGCGCTGATTCTTTGATTGCTTGTCGGAGCGCTTCTCTTTGACAAGCCGTCCTTGGGTGTAACCACCGGGTCACTCAAAAGGGAGGCCGTGAGTCCTCGCACTCAATATACCAACCCGATATTCCATATGTGGACTCCTTGTGGCATTGCTTATATTCAGTCAAATGTTGAGGCTTACTTACCTCTCGAAGATGCGCAAGTACATGCAAATGTGATGATGGTATGTGGCTGTCTCTGTGTGGTCGACTCGACGCTAAGACATGCCACAGTGTCCGCCTATTGTCACTATCACGCAACACTTCTGGCAATATGCACCGTCAGGCCTTGAACGCGCGAGATATGTGTTTCCCGTACCGGCACCGCTCCCTTGGCTGCTGTCTGTAGCTTCGAAATGACCGCAGGACGACTCGACCATCGTCGCCGTTGCAAAGGAGAAAGAAGAAGCTAAATACGAGCACGATATTGCGATCAGTCAAGGCCGCATGACTGACGGACTAGTTGAGCATGTCACTGGACGATAGTGGGTACACATTCCCCGGTAAGCCCTTATATACTTGGCCCCTTTCTCACATGGCTCAAGTCTTTTCTCATTTCCCTAGTGTGCTCTTCCCGGCCGACAGATGGTGACAACAGTACCTTCAAGTATGTTATCTTTTTCATCCCCTACATCTCCTCTTTTTAAAGCAGTCTCGTCGCGTCTAGAGGTACGTTCTGGACCTTGTGGAAGATGACGTCGCAGACGAAGTGCGGCCTACAGCTCCCTGGGTACATCGGTCACCGTTTCGGTGCGCTTCCCACCGGTATGAAGGGCGCGACAAACCTTCCGCCTCATCGCGTCAGGATATCGATCGACGTCCACATGCAAGGAACTGTGAAAAAAAACTGACGAGCCCAACGCACCCACCTTCGCATTCACAGCTGATAAGGGCGAACCGCGTTCCTGCCAAACGCCCGGTACAATTCTCGCGCATTATCTGGAACAAGACTTCGTTCTGATCATCTCTGCGGATGGGCTGGGATGCGCCACGGTGTTTTGCGCAACAATCGCAAGACGGACACTGGCGATTCAGCTGAACATTGTGCCTAATTTCATCGCTACGCCGATTGAGCAGCAGGAATACATCTTCTTAGTGGATCGAAGCGGGAGTATGCAAGGGCAAGAGGATTGAAATGGCCAAACGAGCACTCGTGACGCTCTTGCGCGCCCTTCCGAGCGAGGGGACTTGGCTTAATGTTCTTAGCTTTGGGACCCACTGCGACCAGTTATGGGCCCAGAGTGGCCTCTACGACGAACTCAATATGCGAAACTGCGGTAAGAGCAGCAACAATGCCAGCGTTTTGTACCTAACAAGAGCCTCACAGACTACACACATAGACTCCATGGAAGCGAACTACGGGGGAACAAACATTGATAAAGCTGTGGACGAAGCGCTTCGCTCACGCATGACGGATGTTCCCACTGGCCGTGTTTATCCTCACAGACGGAGAGGTACGTTTCTTTCTACCGTGTC
This sequence comes from Phlebiopsis flavidoalba, assembly GCA_035772785.1. Taxonomy (NCBI): domain Eukaryota; kingdom Fungi; phylum Basidiomycota; class Agaricomycetes; order Polyporales; family Phanerochaetaceae; genus Phlebiopsis; species Phlebiopsis flavidoalba. Next base: position 593,457 of record JAOCPU010000015.1, on the reverse strand, counting down.
GAGCACGATGCTTACCCAAATGAACAAGTCTTATGCAATCAACGAGACCCTCAAATTCGTGCAGACCGCCATTGGCACGGGCGGAAAAGCATCCTGTGCGGCTTTTTACCCTCGGGATAGGCGACAAGCGTATCCCACTGAGATGTGCGAGGGCATATAGCTCGTGTCGGTAATGGCATCTGTCTCATCGCCACGACCTCAGAGGACCATTGTGGGCAAATGCTCACGACTTGTACGCTGCAAGTCGCTCGCAGATATACCGTGAGGTCTCCGTCGACTGGGGGCCTCCCTCAGCGACGCTCTCGTTGGCTCGAACTGGAAGGACATATCCGGCTCTGGCGTCCTGAAGCCAAACTCCCTCGGTTCTCCCTCCGATGTACCATGGCAGTCGTTTGTGGGGGGGGGTCGCCTCTTCGCATTGGTTCATCAAGAGAAACTTGTGCCACCCGAGGAAGTGGTCATACAAGCCAAGAGAAAACGGGTCTACAGACGTACTGCGCTTCTCGGTGCCTGTTCAGGTCGTGGACAATTCCAACCAACAACATCCGCGGCCCTTGATACAGGTCCTTGCGGCTCGTCGCGCGATCATGGAGCTCCGAGGGACCAGGATAGGATGAACCATGGAGCTGGAAATTCTGCAGCGATTATAGCCCTCGGCGTGAGATATCAGCTGGTTTTTTCCACTCATACCTCTTTTCATCGCGGTCGACAAACCGGACACAGTCCGAGATCCAGAATATGCGCCCCCCGGCCACCCGTCATACGACGAACGAGGGTCCTCAGGAAGAGTACGGTGTATCCAGGGCCCGGGTGAGAACCACACGTTTCTAGTCAGAACCACATTCATCGAATCGCACAGCGTTTCCAGGGACCTTCCGAATATTCCCCACGAAGGGCGAATCGTCAAAAGCGTTCTGCTTTTCCTCCTTCACTTCCAGACACCATCAGAGGCATGTTCAGTTTCATCGAAAATCGCAGCGTTCCAGTTTCCCCCCTCTTACTGGAAAACGGACGTCGTTGTATCGCATCCTCTCATATGGCCCAGAGCTCTCTGGGTGGTGGCTCTACGCCCGAATCTTCTTCCACTATTGTCCCGTTTTATTCCACAGGTCTTCCGGGCGAACAAGCTCGTCCAGTACAGGAGGTACAAGCACGGCGTCTGTTGTCGCGGTTGCCTCACAGCCTCCTTCGGCTCCTTCATTTTGACTCGCCCTGAGCGCTTTCAAAGCTTTGTCGACTCTTTACGTATTCCTACCATCGAAGATTCGAGCTATTACCGTCAAGAAGAATACGGTTCTCCTTCACGTACCTCCCCCCTATAACGGTTTCTTCTCCAACACAACAAACCTCTGTCTATGGCCGTTGGGGCTGTCGGTGGCCCTGTAAATGGTAGGGGCGAAAGCTCGATCGAAGACAAGATAGTCGCCCTCGTAAGGCTTCAGACCTTTGATGGCTGTTTTTTTTCTGCATCTGCCGAGCTGTTCGACATTCTCGGCGGAAACAAGTTTGCGGAAAGAGGCCAAGAAGCTAGGCGTATCAGAAGATAATTGGGCAACTGCAATTGGCGATATCGTATCTGCAAAACGCACATGAAAAGACCAGCCTGACCTCCTGCAGGTTATCGTAGAGAAGCGATAGGATTCCTCGCGCGAACGGAGAGCTTGGACGTTGACGCTATTTCGCGGCGTGCGAAGAAACTGCTACCGCATTGATCAGTGAGATGTGGATCATGTAAATGCTGAGCGAAACATGACTGCGGCGCTGCTGATGAATTTTATATGCCAAATGATTTTTGGCGATGTTTCTGAACTTCGAGCGTGACGGTGGCCATGCTGAAATTCCACGTGATCAACGCAGCGCTCAGCGTGCAAAAGCTAGCGCCCATTGGCGCTTGCCTCTTTTTTTGTTCGTGGTTTTGCACCACCGCGCCGTGCACCGCATTATACCCGGAACATAGTGTAGGCCTAGACCCTCGCATTACTCTGGTGTTCATCATGAGAACGTACGCACGCTTAGTTGAAGAATCGCCTACATCATGCCGATTGATAGATATACGGATGGCCGCACACAGCCAAATCGCATCTCCAGCTCATCAAACGTTGTGCACATACAGAACGGTGGAGTTTCCCCTTTCACTCGTTTTACTATTCCTGCCCCGCCTTCTTCTTTGAAAATTCCATTCATGTATCAAACCAACATCTTGGATACCACTGTTCAAAGTCTCTAATTGACTAGATACCGATGCTTTATGTCACGTCAAAGGCGTGGACGATGTGTGTGCGTAAACGGTTTTCCTTCCCACAAAGTGCTACCAACAAGTTGTGCTAATCAAGGACGGGTGCTTACAGATCTGTGCCATCTCCATCCGTGTCAGGGAGACCAGAAGGGTGTTCGTCAGGGTTCCATTTATCTGAACTGCAAGGGCGTGTACCTGGCTGCTGAGGCTGACAGGCACTATCCAAGTAAACCTGAGGTAAATGACTACGTTATAGTCTGACTGGGGGTTTCTAATACCCTCATATTGTCAACGCGGCCTATGGCCCGTAACACTAGCTCGAAAAATGTGCACAGGCCCCATGTTATGTTTCGATAGTTCTCCATATTGTATCCGATGAAGATGAACATACGGTGTATGTTGGCTCCCTTGACAATTCATCTCGAAGCTGACAAACCATTACTATACAGGATTGGGGATACCTCTCAGGCCGAATCTTGGCATCTTTTCCCGTGCCGTGTTCTTCGCCGTTGGAAAAACCGGCGGAGAAGCTGATTCCGACTTACCATCATGTTCAACGGACACGCCACCGCTGCGGTGTGTATAAGAATGCTAGACGGAAACCTGCCCGGTGTCTCCCCATTGCTCAAGGACTCCCAAGCCGACAGCTGACTCGTGTCAACTCCTCGACTGTTTCTCCTGTCGACTCTCTTATCATGTTTGCCAAAACCACGCTCGCTTCTCACACTCTTTGCTAGCGCTTCCTTCGCTGCCCCCTCCTCCGAGGAACGTTTACAATCCCGCGCGGCCGAGGCGACTCCTAAATCGTGGCCCAAGAAAGCTCTGGTCTCGCACAACACCCAGTTCAGCTCAAACTGGGGCTGGTGCAATCATGAGCGAAGGGCCTGTACGTTAGAAACACGCGCTAGGCGTTGATAGCAGCTTCATAACATATGTTAGGGCACGTTCACCAATGTATCCGCTACCATCAAAGTCCCTACCCCTGCAGTGCCAGCCGGTGCGAAAGGCTTCGCACGCCGCTTCAGCGTGGGGGGCAATCGATGGAGATACATGCAGCACATGCCCCATCCTTCAAACTGGCCTCGACTTTACCGTCGACAGTGACGGAACTGTGGTCCTCTATGATGGTCCGTGGTATCTCAAACGTTTCAATTCGATTGTCCTCATTATTCGACTTGTAGCATGGTGTATGAGTGGTATCCCGAGTTCGCTTCGGACTGAGTCGCCGATATCACTTTCAAGAGCCGGGGGACGGATGTTCATGCTCACCGTTCAGAGCGAAACCGCTACTTCCGGGGAACGGCGACCATCATCAATCTCACCTCCGAGTAAACAAGTCCAGAAGGAGATCACCTCCACGTCAGCACTTTGCCCAACAAGACGCAGAGTGGATTGTCGAGGGGGGGGGACTTTGAGGAAAACGACGAACCCGTTCCATTCGCTAACTTTGGCACAATCACGTTCCAGGATCCTCAGGCTATCGCCACGACAGGGATTGTCCAGCCCCGCACAGAAGAATATTGTTCTCATTGAACAAAATGGGGCTATCGTTGACCACTGCGACCGTCAACGCCAGCGATGTCACCGTAACATACAAGGGATCTTCGTAGAGACGAGATTTTTGTCGAGGTCTACGACTGTGCAATTACGGGAGTTTGGACAGCGCTTCGTGACATTGCACTCCGAGTCTTTGCTATACTGTCGAGACTTTTGTGGCATTGTAGTCTGCATACGTTGTTGCTAGTGTTAAGTTTAGCGGACTTTGTACACAGCTACCGATATCATTCCTCCCCAAAGTCTCGTCCGAATGGGCGGGCCACGTCCTTCAAGTTACCCTTTCGTCACTAGCAGTACTTGAATTATTTTGAGTACACCGACGCGCGGCTACCACGGGGTACCCCTCTGTGAGCCAATAAGTGCCCAGCAACGACACACAATAGTACATAAGAACTGCCCCAGCCAAGAGACTTTGAAAGTTGAGACCGTAATAAGGCGAAAAACGTCCGAACAATATAGTACGCCGTACGGAGAATATTCTAGCGAATCACGTGATGTGCGGACAGGCGTGGCAGTTCTTTGGGCGCCTTTCTCATCATTTCCTCCGTTCTCCTTTCCAACCAGCTTTCCACGCTCATCCCCCTCTATTTCTCGCTCTCGACACACTCTCGCTTTGTTTGGCACATGAAGCGATGACAATTTATGGCCCCACTTTACTATCAGCCTTTCTCTTTCTCTGTGCTGGTCTATGTCTCGCAGAGGTCATCTCTCTTAAGTCTCAGGTCGGCAACCGCAACACCGACCTCGCAACTCATGTCAATGGTCCACCGAAGTCATGTATGGCCTCATGGCAAAGCTGCTGGGGGCGCTAATGACCCTTTGGAGCTCCTCGACATAGTTCTAGTCGCCTCTGTGGACGGTAACCTACATGCTTTGAACAGGTCGACCGGCGACACGCTTTGGTCTATGTCTACATCCCCCTCTGGAAGCGTCCAGCATCCCTCGGGCCCCTGGTGCGCACCCAGCACCCGGTCTATGATCAGGACGACGACCGAAGTCCACGAGGTCTATGTCATCGAACCTCAGTCTGGCGAAATCTAACGTCATGCCCACACCGGATAGTCCTCTGCAACGTCTCCCTTTCTCCATGCCTCAGCTAGTAGAGATGTCACCGTATAGCATCCATGGAGACGATGACAGCTTGAAAGTCTTTGTAGGGAAAAAGGAGACTTCCCTTCTGCTGGTAGAGCTGGAGACCGTCGGGTGAAGGCTACAGTTGACCCACATTCGAGTGTCCCTGGGACCCCTTCGAGGATTTATCGCGCCAGTCGGATTATGATATCGACCTGGACGAATTAGAGGAATCCGATAGACCAAGGAGCGCACAGGCACACCCCCGGACTGAGGTCTTTATTGGTCGGACTGGTATGCTATTGCCCACCGGGGGTCGGTGGAGACTCCCAATTACCAACGAATTCACGCGCGCTTTGTCACTCAGACTACCAACATCTCCATTCATACTCGGACCCAACACTCCAGGCCTACCTCGTCCGCCCACGTCAGAACCTTTCATTTTCGACTCGTATGGTAACCAAACAACCAAGACCAGATTTTGCAGTCACTTTACCGACGCACAGCGGACGAAACCTATGTCCAGTCTCTCGCGAATGGAAAAAATACTGTCGTTCAAAACAACTCTCGACCATGCGGACCCCAACATCGCTCCCGATACCAGCCGCTTTGGGCGCGCTCCTTTGTAAATCCAATGTATGTTCTCCCTTAAGGGTCCGAGTGGCACGGATACTCATGTACGATCCGGCCGCCCCCCCCCCCCCCCTAGCGTGGCAGTGTTTGACGTCGTCGTAACCCCTTCGGCGCGCCTCATTCCCATTCGTTCTACTGCAACCCAGGATAGGTTTACAGGACCTTCTTCCAAACTTCGACCTCGTCACAGCTGCCAAGCAGAACAGCCTACCGAACTTGGCAGTCAGCATATGTGGGCATGGTTTGAAGAAACAGGCTCTCGTCTTTGCAATGATCCCGATCTTTACCCACTCGTCGTCTTTGGGGTACACAAATTTGAAGATAGTCCACCCTCGCGTCGGGCGTATTGACCCACCCACCTGGCTCTATGCCGTTCGAGGAAGATCGAGATTTTCCTCCAGACGTCGACTCGATTACTCGGCATATGAAACGCAAGAGATTGAGAGACCCTGTGCCGGAATGGTAGTAAGGACAAACACGTTGTCTTACAGGGGTACGTAAGTTGGTGAGTCATCGAGGCTTAGTCGACTTCTCGACGGGCCTGCTACGGTACCGTATCCTCCGCATATGCGTGACCCCCTCGGAGCCATTTTCTGGAGACTCACACCCCAACCATTCTGGGACGCCCCCTGGTGCTGGCAACGCGTCGATAACCCCCGTTGGGTCTTACCCCCGTATAGGCCCGGGCTCCACCCGGACGGTCACCTGACATACTCATACCAAGGCACTATCCATGTATGCCTCGTGGCCCACTATCACGCTAGTTCTGCTGCTGTTTTGAGGACTATTCCAGGAAATGGATAGGCGATGGGCCAACGCACACACACTCGCACATGAAATCCGTTTAATACTATGCCTACTACTACCGCCGGAGCACGTTCCCGTCCCGCTCGACGAAGGAGCTTAAGGAAGACATCTCACGTCGGCCCTGACGGTATCGATTCTCCTTGGCCGCGACAGGACTCTACCCTGGTTGAACCCTCGGAACGCCCCTGGGAGATGGAGATCACAGACGCCCAGTTCCCCAAGAACGCATTGACGCATGACAGAAGAGGGCTGTTTCGTTCGGTGGGACCTCGCTCCGTCAAAGTTCACGGTGGACGGACTGGCGTTGATGAAGAAGAAAAACCCAGACCTTAACGGAGACGTGCCGATGACAGTGATGGAGAGCAGGCCCCTACACCTGGGCGTCGGAAACCTGCGCGGAGGAAGAGGGGGAAGAAGAAGAAGGGTGCTGCTACGCAACGGGTGGCGAGGATGGGGGAGATGAAAGGGACCCTCTCACAAACTCCCCAAGCGCAGATGCACCAACGCGCGAAATTTGTAGCCAGAACCCGTGGGACACGTAGTTTCGTCGTCGACATTGGTCGTTCCGCGCCACCCCCTACCCCTGCCGTTGTCGAGCCCTCCGCTTGTCGTCTCGGATACTGTCCTCGGTAAGTGAAGTCGTCATGACTTTCGGACTTTTTACACCAAATTAACGACAACCTAGGCTTTGGATCGCATGGGACAGTAGTGTTCAAGGGATCTCTCAAGGCCGTGCGGTCGCAGTCACTGAGCGTTTACAACAACTCCAGGACTTTGTCACACTTGCAGCCCGCGAAGGTCAACGTGCTCCAGGAGTCAGACGAATCATCCGAAACGTCATCCGCTATTACTACCAAGAAGCTCAAGCCAACTTCTTGTATATCGCCCTTTGAGCTCTGTCCGGCCACTCTGGCCGGCGTCATTGAACGACCCGACCAATTCCGCGACATAGCCCGTCGCCTTTGAAAAAAACCCAAAACGTGCATTGCGCCAAAATCACGTCGGGGCATGAGACACCTACAAAACGCTCTCAAGATCGTTTTCACCGCGACATTAACCCCAGAAATCCTCATCTCGCATGGCGCAGAAGGGGCGTCGGCGAGAGTTCAGGACACCGTATGCTAACTTCTGACTTTGGGGCTTTTGCAAGAAACTCGAGATCGACCAGACGAGCTTTCTGCCGACGGCGGTCGCTGGTACAGTCGGCTGGCGGGCTCCAGAGATTTTGCGTGGAGATGTCAGGATAGACGATTCGGGGGGCGAAGAGTCACAGTCGTCACGCGGGAGTGTTGGACCGTCTCCGATGGTGGTACATCTACCATCAAGACGAGACTGACGAAATCGGTCGATTATCTTCGCTCTAGGGTGTTTGTTCTTCTATGTCTTGACCATGGCGGCCATCCCCGTTTGGAGAGCGGTATGAAGAGAGGGCAAATATTATGAAGAACCTGAAGGCGTTGGAAGGGTTGGAAACCGGTTTGGGAGGGGAGGGTTCAGAAGCTGTGGACCTGATTCAGAAGATGGCTCAGTCCAGAAACCACGCGAGAGGTGCGTACTAGGATCACATATCAAGGTCTTTATCTGACAACACGACATAGACCGGACACGGCCGACATGCTTGCTTTCATCCGTATTTCTGGGACCCAGGCAAAGCGCCTGAAATTTCCTTCAGGATGCTCGGGATCGCTTCGAAATTATGTGCCGTGACCCACGGGACGACGCCATGCTCAATTGAGCTGGAGAGAGATGCCTTTTAGCGTTGTCGGCAAACGACTGGAATGCTAGGACTGGAACAAGTTCTTCATTGAGGAACTTGGGCAAGTACCAGCAAGTTATGGACGGAAAGTCTGTTACAAGACTTGATGCGGGCGTTGCGCAATAAGTGAGTCCTCTGTGCTTTAATCTCTTATGGGCGTAGCTCATGTAGACTACACCTTAGAAACACATTATCAGGATCTACCCGACGGCGTCAAAGCGTCAGATTGGTTCCATGCCGTGAAGGCTCCTGTCATACTTCACCAAACGGTTCCCTCGCTTGTTCTTGCATGTCCATTCTGTCATCTCGTCTTCACCCCTCCGTCTATGAGTCAATGTTCCGCACATACTTCGGAACTTTCAGATAATTCACTGCAAACTCTCTGTATCCTCAGGATTATCTTGGATATCTATTCGTGCTGTTATCTGTATCCCGCTGTCACAACCTGCTGTTTAGTTAGCAATAAAATCATCCGTCTTTGATATACGGATCTTGTGTCGTCGCTATATAAGTTTCAAGATATATACAGGGTTACTATGTTGGTCTCACTATAAATTATGTAAGTTAAACAGTGTCTGGTCCAAAGAATAATATCTTAAATATGCAAACCGGCCAGAACAATGAGCGCAATAATGACACCAACGGCAAGTAATATGCCGCTCATGACTGCCGCAACTCTGCAGCGAACGACCCATGGGAGTCAATGCTGTAGAACGACTCCTGTTTCTTGAGTGAGCGAATGGACTCAATCGAGGCACGGTCGGTCACTGGAGAAATTGGTACAGTTTCTTGCTCGTGAAACTTTCCAGAATGGCGAAAGGGTGCGTCTCGGCTTGGCGTCGGATTTTGGTGGCTTCACGACGTTCCCCGCGCGCCGCCGCCCTTGGCCACGCCCAAGGCACGGTCTGCAAGTACTGCCCGTCCGGCTTGATCTCCCCGCTGTGGGAGAGGTACCACCCGCCGATGAGCCAGCACCATGGGGCGAGGAAGCCTATGAAGAACAGAATACACGCCGAGGTGATCTTGCCCCGCGAGATCTCGTCTTTTTCGTTCCACCAGTTGGAGTCGGCGCGGTAAAACGACCCTGAATGAGAGGCCTTGGAGCCAGCGCCGCTGGATGGCGGTCTCAACAGCGGTAGCGTCTGATGAGGCAGAGTGCCGGGAAATTGTCTCGAGGACGGAGCTCGAGTAGCCCGGGTACACGTGAAGTCGGCGAGGAGGGTTAGGGGTCGTGTGGGCGGGGCTTCTGTGGGGCCCAGCCTCAATATCGCAAAAGCCACTGGGGAGGCTCATGTGCGAGTGCTCTGTGCCCTCGGCATGGTCGGTCGAGTACGGTGACTGACTTTCGTCGTCGTATCCCTCCTCTTCATAGTCTTCTAGCAGGTCGGAGGGATCACCAAGGTCGGTTTCGTCGGTATTACGGCCCACGTTCGAGGTCGATGTCCGAACTAGACTCGCGTACGGATGGCGCGGTGATGAAGCTTATTGTTCGAAGCGAGTCTTCGTAAATGACGGAGGACCGTGAACTGTCGGAATAGGACGTGTACCGCCAGACGAGGGTGCGTGATGGTGGTTCTGGCCTACGTCCTGGTCCCGGTGCGACACCCAACGAACCCGCGAAATTCGGGCGGAGGTCTACGGGTGGGATGGATGGTGCGTTCACCGAGGTCACGGTACGAAATGTGCTCGTCGAGTCTTGACTGATCGTCCGTTTCAGTGGGCGATTCAAGAATGACGTTGCTCGATGAAATATGCACTGGAAGGCCGTTGATGAGCTCACTGTTTAGACCCACTTTCAGAAACGACTCACGGTTTCCGTCGGCGAACCGCGCAGAAGTTGGTGTCGAGGGTACCGTTTCGAGCGAGGGCCGTCTGCAGACAGGAAAGTGAGAACGCTCTTCGTAAAGCGGTGATGACTTTCGGTGCGGGTCGGAGCCAGCGCTACTGGAGGCAGATAAACGAGCCGACTGTCTTCGCAGAAATTCCGAGTCGGTGCTCGCTCGAAAGCCTGTGTTTGGCTCGGCGTATGGCAGAAGACTCTTCTTCGTCGGAGGACTGGCCCGCAAAACGTAAGGGGCTGGCGCTTGCATTCGGAGAGGGAGACGCGGTGGTGGGAGTAATCCATGAGACTTGGGATGGTCGGGTACGTTCCAATGTGAGCGACGACTAACGCTGCGCGATTCAAACCACCAGGGTAGTAACACGGGCGACGGCGGGTCCACGCTGTGTGCCCTTGACTATTGTTTGCTGAGAGTCGTCGGATCCGCTCTTGTTGAATATACGAGTGATGGAGTTGAGCAAAATTCGAGCTGGAGGCCATGAGAGGGGGTGGGAAAGGCCCGTTCCGAGGTTATTGGGAGCGGACGCAAAAAAGGGGGTGTAACCTACACGGTTAAACTGGTTTCAGTACAGGGGTCTGGTGGGCAGAGGGACAAAAGAAATAGGATACCATAGCGTCTTGTCAAGCCTACACGCAAGAACAAGGTGCGGGGCCACGAGGATCCTGACGAGGCGCAATGAACGTCTCTAAAACCGACGCTAGATCCAGCTTTTGAGGTCCATGGGAGTTTCTTGAGCGACAATCTTCGATGTTTTATTGTTTAAGGATGATGGCGAACAGACTTGCGCAGGTGACGGATGATGGATTTTAAACCAGCTTTTTATCTTTCCCAATCCCATTGAAAACCCCGGGTTCCGTTAATTAAATCAATTGAGGTGTGCATGATGGGCGCACACGAGATGTGCACGCTTTCTGCGAGGTTGAAAACGTTGGACGTGGACCGGTCATTCGAGTTTATTGAGAGCAGGTATAAAACAGGAGACTTGGTGACTCTCTTGTAGTCGTGGTACCGCTGGGAGACATAGACAAGGCCCTGTGGAACGTGACGTAACAAAGTTCGTTCCATGCGACGCATTTGGCCGGAATGTCTGAGTAGAATTTTTTTGTGTGGGTGGTTGTTCGCTTATCTATGAATGTTGTACTGATCTACCGAGAAGCTGAACACCTCCTAGTAATTCTACCCAGACCTCACAATCCAGCCAGGAGCCATAAGAAGACTGGCTATGTGAGGCATAGTCATGCATATAGAGTGTACTGTGAGCTACATTTGGTATTTTTGTCGGTGATGGTATACAGGAGTAACTTAGTAATATTTCCGTGCGCGGTGCTGTACCATTTGATATGGATTCCAGGATCCGGATTGCCGGCAAAAAATGGCAAATCTCAGGCGCCTTATTAGATCGATCTGTGCGTCAGGGCACCCTCGCCAACTAGAATTGTGTGGCATTAGCGCTCAATACGCATCAGGCCAAGAGCGATATGAGTATGAAAGGCTTAGTAAGTTTAAACATTGTATAAGGTATATCGGCAAAACATATTTTTGTATATAGCACATGGATTTTAAGGAGTAGTTATCTACAAAGGGCATTACAGCAACTATGTTATGGCGTGAGTATTATAGCACTAATGGACTATTGTACCGCTCTGAAAAAGTCCTGGGAAGTGATCTATGAGTTTGATTGATGTTAAGGTAATCATGTCTCTCTATCAGATTCCACTACAATTTTGGAGTACAGTTTGGGCCTTGTTTCTAGCAGCAATGGGCGGATTAATTGGCCAATAGAGTAAGGCAGGTCCATTGGACACACCATCTATCATCATCATGAAATTTGCTGATGGATTGTGACTATTGAACATGGGCTCCTCCACGCTCTGCGTACAGCACATGGTGTTGAGGTGAAAATAAAATTTCCCTCTTCAAACAATGACCTTACCTAGGGCTACATATGTATGTGATTGGTTTTCTACTTGTTTTCCATGTGCAAAATATCACAATTAGAGCGTTAGTATGGGTGGTGGAGGCCCAACGTTAATTCCGTTGTCGGAGGATCCTGGTGTGTCCAGGATCGTGGGAATCCACCGTAGCGGAGCTTGTAAATTCCACATTGCTGCGCCCGCTCTTGGTTATGCCTTGTCTTTCCGCTCTTTTCCAATGTGTCGATCTGCCCACTTTCCCAGAGCTTGGAACCACTCCATCTCTCTCGTGTATGCTTCGGACTGTCCATTAATCTTGCCTCGACCCGCATTATATCGAACCCGATACTCTAACATCGCCCCAAGAAGGAATCATCCTTGATGCTGAAACATGGCGACCTTGTAGATGTGGCGGAGCGCAGTGTATCCTTAGAAGATGGTGTCCTTTGGGTAGTCTTCAACAGTCGAAGTAGCTGGAAACGGTAGGAAAGAGGTGTAGAGGTGGGCATTGAGCATCGGAGTGAATATCGTCTAGAATTTTGAGAAAATGCTTGTGAGTCAAAGTGATGTCCCGTTGATGTCCGTAGCCTTAGAAGCAAAGAGAGAAGCGCAAATACGACTTGAGAACTGTGCAACTATTCGTGTGAACGTGTACTTAGGCCACCGTTTTTATGGCCACGGAACGATATCGGGAAAATAGGCCAGGCGTTATGCGAAGGCCAGAACAGTTTGGCGCCCGCCGCATCTTGCCTCCTTACCACCACCACACCCAACTCACAACACCTTCCGTCCCTTTGCCAGTGCCAAGCTATGTCTGTCTGCAAGGCTCCGCCTCGTGCACCGCGAGAGTTGTTGAACACGTTCTGTGTCGCGACATCGGCGGGATCGCTCTCAACCAACAACACATCCCCACGCGCCAGTACACACTGGCGCGGTTAGGAGCGACTCCCCCGGACGCGGGGACCACGAAGCCTCACACAACGTGTCAATCCCTCAATTCAAACTCCAAAAGGCGTCGAAATACGCGAACGGTCATGCCACATACCCTTCTGGCCCTAGTACCTCAGCACCGCCTACAGGTCCTAGCGCCCTGAGGAACAAGGGAAAACAGCTCGAGAACAGCGGAGTGGTAGTAGTCCTAGTGGGGTGAAAATGGTCAAATTATCGAGTTGCGAAGGCAGAGTAAGCTCATCCGTTTACAATTCGTTGCAGAATCAACCGTCTCAAGCCAAACTTGGTACCCAAGTCAACGGCGCAGGCGAGCTAGCGCGGTATCGAACCGTGTCGCACCTCCCACCGCGCCTCGTAGTGCCCTCGTCGCTGCAGTCAGGCTACGACGCCGAGCAAGGTCGTTGAGTCTACCGGCAACGTGCACCGACGATATCGTTCAGACTGCGACCGCCTCCGCCGCAGCCGACATCAGAACCCCGCCACCTCCCCCGCCGTCAAGTACACCGCCGCCTCCGCCGCCATATGATTGCCCACCACCACCTCCACCACCCTCTGACGAACCTCCACCTCCCCCCCCTCATTCTTCGAGTGCGCCGCCACCACGACCACCATCACCACCACGGGAAACCGCCACCTGGTCGCCCGTCTTTGCTCCCACCACTTCCCCCACATCTCCCCATCCACCATTACCACCCTCGGCGCCACCTCCACTGCCTAATGGTACCCCGAATGTAGGCACCAGTAAGTTGTCGGTCAACCCGCCCCCACCACCCCTGAGTTGCCGCCCGACGTCCCCCCTCCCCGCCTCCCACGGAAGAAGCACCGCCATTGCCCCCGAAGCTCTATTCACTGCCGCCGCTACCCGCATGGCCGCCACCACGGGTCAGAATATCCTGAAGGAAAGGACTTTAAGGATCATCTTTGACCCTATTACCGACCGGGATCGAGATGGCAAACTCCCGAGCACTCGCGTTGAGACGGTGCAGAGAGCAGATCCGGAGCGGGGGGTGTGAAGGGAAAGTCGAAGGGAAAGGAGATTCTGTACAGGTTCAACGGAGAGGTCGTAGAGGGGGAGCCTGCGCCTGTCCTGCGAGATCCTCGGAAGGACTCGAGTGTAAAGCGGCTACAGAGCCTCAGGTCACAGCGCTCGGAGTATGTGGAGGTCAAATACGAGGTACGTCTCGTGTCGCTTTTTGCTGGCGCCGTCTTATTAACTTTGCTTAGTACGATGCGAACTCGTGGGGCGCGCCACCGCCGTGTGCCGTCCTCCAGTACTCAACCTCTCACCGCTTTCCCCCGAACGCGAGCATACGGCGTCACTTCTCCTACATACGGGCCGATCGTCTCCTTCGAGCCTCAGATCAACACCGCGAATGGTGCTCGCTTTGGGCATAGTTCTCATACGTTTCAACACCCATGAGGAGGCGAAGAAATGTGCGGAGAAAAGAAAACGGGAAGAAGGGCGCGACAGGTATTGCAATAATGCTGATGATCCAGGAGGTGGGAAGAGCTGAGGGTGGTGTTTGACGGCGAGGGCAAGAAGTTGGTGGCAGTTATGAAGGAGCTGGAACAAAGGCGAAGGCGGGAAAGGGATGAGAAGCGGCGCGCGGAGGAAGAGAAGAAGAAGCAACAGCAGGAAGAGGAGCGGAGGAAGCGCGAGGCATCTTCGTCAAGAACACTCCGAGCACGAGCGCAGGACATACCCCATCCATGCCTTGGCGACCAAACATCACATCCCAGCATCCTCCAGGCGGAACCGATACGATCCTCTTCCCATTATGGACAAAGTCAGTCACTTCCTCCGTATGCCCAGTTTAGGATGAATGGCTCGGGCACGCATTCACTGCACACGCGCACACCAGTGCCACCGGCTGCATCGCCCATGCTGGGTAATGGCACCCCGAACGATTTGTCCGCACATCCGCCTGCTCGCGTGCTTCGACCGATGCAATATAGCCGTGGAGGACGCGACGAATTTTCAAGAGACGGTCCGCCTAGCTATTCACGAGGTTATGCCTCGAGACCGCCACTTTCCTTCTTCCTACTCCTCGTCAGCTCCCAGTTGGCGGACGCGCAGGCCGTTATTCGTGGCGTGACCGTGATGATGACTCTCTACCACCTTCCAGATCTCCGTCTCCAATCGCCAGGCGACGCGGTGGCCTCTCGAAGTCTGGGAAGCAACGAGAACACGAAGCTGTGGTGGAGGAGCTCGCTAAGAACGGCTTTGACTACGTCACTCTAGAAGATCATGGCAGCCAGCTGAGTGGCTCGGTGCGGGAAGAGGATGTAAAGAAGTTTTTTTTACGAGCTTTGAGGTTGACAAGGTGCGCCTGCTTTCTCTGAGTGTCCATCGTTTACAACTGACCTTTCGTCTCTAGGTGCTACAAGACCACATTGGATGGTATGTCACCTTCAAGACTGCCGACACCGCTCGCCGTGCTTCAATGTTCCTCAATTCTGGCGCTCGTACACTTGCTCGCCACTCAGTGAATGTCGTTGTGCACCCTGCGCCTTCACTTCAATCCCTTCCCTCTACCACGACGTGGTCAGACTCTGACCTCATCACACAAGCGGAGAAGCTCATCTTGAAGGACTGAAGGACGATACTGGAGCAAGACATCGCGAACCAGGTTGTCCCTGGTGAGATTAGCCGCATTATCGCTGAAGAGAAGACTCGGGGGAAGGCCAATATCGGCGCAGCCGCCGACGCGAAAGAAGACCGCTCAGGGCGAGCAGACTCTTTGGTAGGACTGGGTATCAGCATTCCGGACCAGCCTTAACAGGTCTGTCCTTTCCGCAAACAGAAGAAACGGATTGAGCCTTCCTGCTGTTGAGGATATCGTCATTACAACCTGCCGAAACGAAGGGCAGCCCTTCCACGCCTGAACCCGTGCTCTGAAGCCCGCACCGGGAAATCCTGAACTTGCGCAGGACGGACCTAGAGATCGAGAGAGGAGAGGCCGAGTGCCAAGAAGAGGCCAAAAAGGCTGGCCGGTTTTAAGGTCATGTGAACGAAGATATCGAGTCTGAGGACGACATGAATCCCGCACCAGTCGTGACGGTAACGATTCGCGAGAGCACGGTGTCCACCTCGCTAAGAGGTGCGCCGTCCATGTCGAACATAGTCGAAGAGCCGTCCCCCATCCGAAAAAGAAGAGCAGAAGGAGGCTAAGACCAAAGATGGCGCCGTCAAGAAAGGCAGAAAGTCGAAGAAGGTCGAGAAGATCGAAACAACTTGTCGTGTCGTTTCCGCTCGAGGAAGTCGTTCACAGCGAGGTCGTACCAGACGAGGTGGAATTTATTGCTCCTGCACTGACCCAAGTCCCATGTCACACCCGAGCGCTGTCGAACCCTCACCTTCACCACCTCATCCGTTGTGGTTCCAAAGAAAGTGCGCCCTACTCCCGTGGCAGCGCCGAAGGCCATCAACCCGTACGAGGTTTGGTATATGTGACGACGACGAGGACATCTACTTCGCCAAGCTGGCTTGGACGAGATGCTGCACGGTTTCGCACCCATCTCTTCGCCTGAAGAGCCAGAGCAAACGGAAGACCACCACCGCGTACACGTCACTGGCTTCTGCCCGCACGGAGGGCTACTACAAGATTCTCGCACGCTGAGAAGTCAGCCTACGTCGCCCAATACGCAGCGAGGAACACGACGACCGAGGCCACAGCTGAGGAGGAACGCCCTCCCCAGGCCCCAGGCCGTCATATCCTCGCGCGAGAACCGCGCCACAACGCGCGTCGGCACGCGCAAGCCCTGGAGGACAAGAACCAGCTCCAGCGCGCGCTGGCGATCTCCAAGGGCGAGAACGCGGCGACGGTGCTCTTCAAGTATAACCAGCTGCAGACGCGGAAAGAAACACCTGCGCTTCGCGCGCTCCCCGATCCACGACTGGAGGTCTCTACGCTATGGAGAAAAGAATCTCCCGCGGCGAGATGGTCATCGAGTACGTCGGTTGAGATCATCCGGGCGCAGGTCGCGGACAAGCGGGAGAAGACGTACGAGCGCCAGGGTATTGGAAGTAGTTATCTCTTCCGTATCGACGAGGATTTTGGTCGTAGATGCGACGAAGAAGGGCAATCTTGGGTACGTATTCATATGGAATCGGCATCGCCCACTTGCTTACTCTTTGTTTCAGACGCCGCTTATCAATCATTCATGCGATCCCAATTGTAACGCAAAGATTATCATGATCGGCGGCGAGAAAGAAAATCGTCATCTACGCCAAACAAGATATCGAACTCGGAAGCGTGAAATCACTTATGGTCAGTACAGGTTTTCCCGATCTTATTCCCATGCGCTACATCTCACTCCTTACTCGCACAGATTACCACTTCCCGCTCGAGAACGACAAAAAAAAATCCCGTGTCTGTGCGGCTCCGCGAAGTGTCGTGGCTACCTCAACTAGACTTTTTAATTTTTTACGTAGTATAGTATTTTTCCCCTCACTTCATACCCTGTTGGTTTACCCAGTTTTTACCATTGCTGTCCTGCTACCGCTGCACCCACCCCACATCCGCATGTCTCGTTTCGTCTGTACTCCCTGCTTCGTTGCATTCCTACCTGCATAATGCTAGCTCTGTAATAATGCTTCCCGCCTCATGCGAACGTGGCATCTCTTTCTGGAATGGCATGACACACAAATAGAGAGAAGTGATCTGTGTCTTCTATGATCCCCCACGAAAGCATCGACGCCACAACGTGGGCGCTCGTTGCCGGAAGGTTTGAGTTGATCGCGAGTGAGGATACTGGTCGCGCTGCGTCCGATTAGAGCTCTTTACGCTAATGTATGTACACGAAAAGACGAATATCTACAGAATAATAATAGCAATAAATATTGGGGAGAAACGAGCGTAAGGAGCGGAGAGTAGCGCTTATGCTACGATAGACTACGGTATGGTGTTACATACACGCTAGAATGTTATAAAAGAGCGAGGGTTAGAGGATTGTAGTGTATGGACGTGTGTCTGCTACAGACAGTAGAGCAGATTCGGATACAGATACAGTTGAGGGATAAGCCACGGCAATCTGGACAACCGCTGAGAGGTTGCGGCTAGTCTTGCTACTCGTCGGAAGCGAATCCCGTAGCTCGTCTCCAGCAGGACTCCACCCGCGTGGAAATCCGGTGATTCGCATCGTTCTCTCCGTCCCTTTCCAGTGCAAGAGACCCAAGCAGCCTGGTATCGCTCCAGCTATTTGAGTAGCTTGCGCCCTATGTAGTCCCCCCCGCGTGGCGGCGAACCGCGGGCCCGGATGCCGACGCGGAGGACATCGACCGAAGCCTGAGACCCGCCGCGGGGGGCGGTAAGCATTGTCTGCTGCGGTCGCGGCGGGCCGTAGCATCCTGTGCGCCCACACTCACCGCGTGGCGTGCGATGGTGGCGGGCGCGGCGGTGATGTGGGAGTCGGCGGGGCCGGGGTCGGGTAGATGAAGTGGGCGTTCTCGAGACTCGGAGATGGTGACCCCCGAGGACGCGATGGCCGGGGAGAGCAGGTGCGCCGTTCAGGGCGAATGATATGTCGAGCGAGGGCGGAATGTTGGGGGCAGGAGTGCGGGACGTCCGGAAATTCGGATAGCAGATCGAGTTCGAGCGTGTTATGCCGTCGGCGGCTGCGGGAGTGGCGACCCATGACTCTGCGCGTAACGGACGAGGAAGATGAAAAATGAAAGAATGACTTGTCACTAATCGAGAATGTCAGTTTCAGCAGCTGAGCATTAGGTAGATACTCTACGTACTCGTCGAGTGGCATGATCATTTGGGGCTTCGGGCCTTCCTTGCTAGTGTGGACGCTATTTGGATTGACTGTGCCCCGTGGGGTGGGTCGCGAGAATAACAGGCCAGAGTTGAAAAATGAGGAATATTGAGAAAACATTGCACTGGCAGAGTCTTGAGGAGGATGAGCACCGCGGAAATGAGCTGCAAGCCCACTCTTTAAACCACTGGGCTGCCGGGAGAAGCGCGCCAGGGTCCTCCACCGCCCATCCCGGAGCGCCAGACAAAGGCGCCCCGCTGATCACCCTGAACACACGCTGAGTTTCAGTTGTCTGGATAGCCAACGACATGGCTTCAAGCCCAATTCAAGTCGGCAACCGACGTCGCCCAAGCAGCGTCATCAAGCCGCTTCCAAGAGCAACGAAGCGACGGCGGCTAGTGCAGGGCGTCAGGCGGCGGCGGTTTATAATAGTTTATAATCGCGCGAACAAGTCCGAGGACCAAAGTGACCCTTGTATTGTCAAACGCATTCGAGAGACAAGACTCACCTCTGTCTTACCGTGAGCTTGATGAGATTATTTTCTCTGGAGACGTACAATACTGCCGAGCCTAAGGCTGGGCCAAAGACTTTTTTTCAGGTACTTCAGGGTTCTGAATCACGGCGCCCGACAATGAAACCGAATAAGGGATAGACTTGTCGCGACTTCTGAGCGCGACGAGCGCGGACGGACGGTCAACCGCAGCCAGACGGGTAACCTCGCCGGGCGCCGATGGTTGAGGTTGCAATGTCGCATTATCCGACCGTCGGTTGCCACGCTGGCGTGTCGGGGCGTACTGTAGCCCTAGATGAACGACTGATCTGGAGAAAGACAGCCACCAAATGCGCCCATGGACTCCGGAGTAGTTGATGACGGTGGATTGCACTGTGTTCATTTAATTCTTCTCAGAAGTGGCTAGAAATTGCAGGTATATGGAACTCGCGCGGCGGAGGTAGGTGACATGTCGAATGACCTCCAAGCGATTAGCACGCACGACTGCGGCTCCGGCAGTCATCTGAACAGCTACTGGACTTTGGCGGCCCCTACGATGATGGTCGGGGTGAACGCATAGTCAGGAACACGAAGGGATAGTGAGTCGATCATCTTGCGGTAGTAGTGGTCAGGTTCGCCAATGAGACCAATTCCTCATGTGAGTTCACAGCCTGGCAAAAGATAGGACAGGGTGGGTCCCGATCAGGCCCGTTGAGCTTGCACCGGATGCTAATGACGTGTCACAGAAACCTGCAACGCGCAATGTCAGTGCCCACCGACGAGCCCCCGGCCGTTCCTTGCAATGAATCGGACACACCAAAAAAATATACAGTCGATTTCGCACACTAGGTACGTCTGAGTAATGTGGCGGTATCTGCACTCATATTGAAATGATAATGGGCATGACTTGTGGCGTGAACCGGACGTGAAGAACACCGCTCACGCAACACCCTCAGCCGACGTGGGCGGTGACCACGTGTTGCCAATCATCTGAATGTCTCGGGGCGATGAGATTATTTTTATCCTCGAGCAGAAGATAAGGCTCGCCTGAATTTATGCTAATTTTATTCTTGAATGAACAAAACAGTTCTACACTTCTGGCTGGTCCGTGTTATCGAGAATGGTTGGTCAAGGCGCTAGCCATCTTTCCCTCTAACCGTCACCATCCTCAAAAACCGTCGGACCTGTCGGTCCTCAAAGTACGTTGCAAAGCATGACAGACAGCTCATGCGTCTCAATGATCGTGTCGCGCCACAGCTAAATACAAAGATATCCATACCCACGTCCCATTTTATCCTGCCCGAAAACCATGCGGGAGACGGAAAAGCATGCGCTCCCCTACACTACCGTTGTGCCGCGTGGCACCATGTCTAAAGCCCAGGACACGTAGGGCCTGTAGACAAACGCAATCTGCTATCCGACATGGGCTCGCAAGAATGTGGAAGTCCCATCAGACGCTGCTCATTTCCCATGAACGGGAAACCACGCCGCCCTTATACTGGCAGCGTCCTTCCCACCATCAAAGAAGACCAGGCGGCGTATCCATCAATTTTAATTCACCATATCTCCTTAACACAGCGTATATAACGTCTGCCCGGGGAGAGAGAGCAGGAAGCCAACGAGCAGCCGAAACTTCGACCCCAGAAGTCTCAGTGCTCGTCGCCCTCCTGCTCACGATGCGTCCCTCCAGCCTCCAGGCATCGTCTCCCGCGGCCGTAGCGTCGGCCCTTCTTGCACAAGCTGCACATCGGCCTCGGCGGACCCATGTGCTCAGTTCGCTGGACAGACCTTCGTCGCGCCTGCTCAGGCTCTGGCTTGCTTGAAGTCTTTCCCCTTCAACGAAAACCCTCCGCCAGAACGTACTGAACAACACATTGCGCGGGTTTTCGACTTCTACACGTTTGAAGACTTCTATCTTAACTCGCCTCCTCCATTCCAAGAGTCCACCGCCAACATCCGTGCCATCATCGCTCTCAAATTAATAGCACAAAATTCGAGGTACCGTAATATTGGCAAAGCATCGTGAGAGCCTTGTTCTCAACCACCCCCACCTCATCAGACGGATTACGACTTCAACCGCGCTGTCTACAACTTTACAACGCAGCTCAATGATGGTCACAGACACGCGTGAGTGTCGTTCCGGTCAGCTGCGCGCAACATGTTGTTCTAAAAGCTCCGTTTTTTGCTGACAGCAGTCTGGCACCGCCTATCAGGCTGGTTCCCCAACTGCTACAAACACCTCCTCCCAGAACCTGCTCCCGCGCCGCCAGTGACACTCGCAGACGAGCACGGCGTGCAAAGTGTCTTCATCGCGCCCGACTGTGTCCAAATCGCGGGCAGCTCGCATAGCGCTGTGCGCCGTCAGGCAAGGGGATTCACTGCTTTCTTCGACAAGCTCGGCTTCGACTTCAAGCGGCTCGCGGGCGCGCGCGTGCTGCAGATCGAGGGCTCTTATGGACGCATACGCGTACGCGGATCTCATCGCGCGCACCGAGTCGGGCAACTACCTCGATCACGGTGTCCGCGTGAACAGCGCCTACTTCAGCAGCTACCGCATCTCGGGACACCGACTTTTCCCAGCGCTTTGGCGATATCGCGGGCCCTGCCTTCGAACAGAAACTCGCTCACGATGACGCTCATTCCTGTGGGTTCCACCAAGCCTGAAACCGTCTCGATCCGTACGTCGCGGACTATCTCGGCGAGCCGTTCACAGACAAGGCGTCCTTGTAAGTCTCAGATTTGATCGTTTCTGCTTGTCTGACTCTATTTGTAGCTGGGGTCCGTTAATTGTGCGGCCAACAATGAGACAACACGGTGTGGACCGCTGAAGACGGAGGGAAATGCTGCTTCCCTGGCCGACGGTCCAACTGAGGTCAGCACGTGTCGGCAAGAAGTTGGCCTCGCGCTTCTATCATCGACCTCTCGCACAGTACAAGAAACGCCGTTGGTCTTCTCGCAGCCACTTCCTCCCATACGCTCCCTCCCACAAATGGAAACGTGTACTAGCGGGAAGTCATCAAATCGTTCATTTTCTTATGCCCAAAAGGAAGAACAAGACCGGTGTTGTGAGTTGTGGTGGGCTTCGAGTCTACTCGGCCTCCGAAAAACTGTTGCTCATTGTATGCCCTCCCCAGAGTGTTTGTGGGCTCCTTCGAAGGCACCCTGACTTCAACCAGCTTGTCCAGACCGACACTCAACGGTTGCTGCTAGCTCGCGCAATTCAAGAAGTCTGGGTGTCACTCGTCTCATCATTGAATCTAACCAACAACGGCGGTGGCTTTGTCCTGCCTTGGCCAGTTCTTTGCACCAATCCTCGCTTAGGGACAAAGCACCTAGGCAAACACGCTGGAAACCCGTGTGAGTTGATTTGAAATCCTTACAGTGAATCTGCGAGAGAAGGCTGACCCTGGTACACAGAGGCTTCCAGTCGACCAACCGGGCTAACCCGCTGGCACAGAAGATTCTTGCTGCTGACATCAAGCAAGGTCTCTTTTTGTCTGAACGACACTCTCCACGTTTCTACACGCCAGACAACTGTGCGTATACGCCGCACATTCAATGCATTTCCCTGCTGATGCGTTCTGTAAAGTTGCATTCCTGAATAACACTGTCATGCCTATCACTCACAACTACAACAACCCCAGCGTGCCGTTCCACATCAACGGGGTCGGACCGCGTTACCGACCAGAACTCGCAACGCTTCTTCGTTAGATATCTATTCCGCACTAGGCAAGCCTTTTTGCTGACTTACGTCCACATAGGACACATGCGCTGAGGGCTTCGTCGTTGACCCACCGAACAACCCTCCCTTCGACCTCAATGTAAGCCCTTCCCTTTTCCTTCACTGACAATTACTGACAATTTGGCTTTAGCAACCGTCCGCGATCGTTACGTTCCTTGCTCCCTTTGCTCAATCTTCCCTACTAACCCGCGCAGTGAGCAACGCGCAACAAAAAATGCGCATCAACCTGCGCTATGTTCAGCACGCTCATGTTCGAGCGGCACCAGACCAAGATCGCGATCTTTGGCGGCAAGCCAGGTGAGGTGCTGCAGTACAAGGGGCATGGCGGGCAATCAGGTGCTCGAACGTGTGGGTCGACCTCGACGACGAGATCAAGACTGCCGGTGTCAAGAATGTGGGGCGCTCTCTCTTTTTGCGGGGTGTAGCAACGTGCGGTACTGACAGTGCGCGTAGGACCCCCCTCGCGCCTCCGGATTTGTTGGTCAATGCGAACATGTATGCGGCATAACTGGAGAACTGGTGAGCCTGGTCGCCTTGTGAATGCTTCGCGCTGTTAAGCCCGCCGTTTTCTTAGCTTGGAGCTTCCTCAACGAGGAGGTACCTATTGGTGAGCGCGTTACGTGCTTTCACAGCACAGATATTGACCAATGATCACAGCGTACGAGTCCGAGTTGCCACTCTTCCGCTTTCCATACACAAACGCGACATACAACAACCCTCAGAAAAACCTCTGGGAGTTCGCGTACGTTATCATCCATTCTACCCATATCTTCTGAAAACTCACCAAATGATTTGACAGCGAGGGTGTGTTCTTCCACTGAGCTGGATCGTGCGAGTCGTAGTACTTCCATGTACAAAAACACGAAAAAAACATATTCCACACGATACATTCCTCGGCCACTCTGATACGAACAACGACAGTCTACATGAGCCACTTTACAGAAACAAGCAAATATGGATACACGTTGATGTTGACATTATTCCCCGGCCTTACGCCGCTTTCTTCTTCTGGAGACCCTTGGGCAGCTCCTTCACCCATGGAAGAAGGAAAACTCACGCCCTTGCATGTAGGGTCTCCAGGACCTCTGGGATGACAAGACCTCTGAAAACCATATCCTGAGCTATGAACTGCTTGAAGCAGCGCTCCACCCCCCTATAGGCCATTGGAGGTATGAGCCCGTACCTTGGGCAGGTCTAGGTAGTGTTCGAACGATGTACAGCAGGGACCGACGGAGAGCGCCGCCTCCGGTGGCAGTCAGAGTGCCCGTTTCAGCATCGTTGCACGTAAGACCTTGCGGCGCCTGCATGGTCTTTTGTCTTAAGATCCACAGCGGAACTTCAAGTTCTTCGGCCTCTCTACAAAGTAGCGTAAAAAAAAGGGATTGATACTTTCATGTCGGAAGGAGCAGACTAACACTCACGGGTTATCTGTATTCGTCAGTTCGAGCCACGAGATCGAGCCTCCTTGTACGAGCTCCTGGAAAGGGAACCACGCCTCAAGGTTCATTACTTTGCTGAGGCCGCAAGGTTTGAGCTGTCCATCGCCAGGTGAGGAGGAGCAATCGCGACCACGCGTGGTGGTATAAGGGATGCCGTCAAGAGGCTCTGGTAAGAACTCCTCCGAGGGCCGCCCGCCGCAAATACTCTGGTCTCGACGTATCCCAGCTCTTGTCCGGGGCGGACTTTTTTTTTTTTTTTCCCGTGATGACAGAACTGCTCGACCATTCTCGAACTGGTGCAGCGGAAGAGTGCCCCACATGTCGCGTCCCGCCGAGCCGGCCTCCTTCCCGGAAAATAGCACGAGCTCGAGTATCCGGCGCAGTATTTCAGCGGGAGCTGTGTCTCTGGTGACTCGAACCACATCGCTGCGCCCGACGAGTGGTACGCCGAGATGGGCTGCTGCTCCGAGGTCGCGATAAGGTACTTTTCGTCGTCGTCTTGCGATGACCTTGTACAGCTCCTCGTCGAACTGGTCCAGCTGTGCAGTCTTGGCCATCATGTCCCTTGTTCATCATGAAGGGAGGCTGGAGGTTCCTGTAGCCCTTCTTCCGGAGGAAGTGCAGACCGTAGGTGATAAGAGCTTGATTCAGGTCGATGCCGTCGTTGGTCAGGAAATAACCTCTGTGGCCCGCAATCTTTGCACCTAGTAAAATATGAGTTGATTATTTGATAAAGATTGATGTATGCATACCGCGCTCGAGGTCCATGGCATCGAGACGCAGAAGAACTTCGTGGTGAGGCATAATATCCGCCCTTCTTCTCTACCTGTCCATTCGGTCCCTCTGGATGCCACGTTCGGAGAGTGACATTGTCATCCTGTTACAGAGCATGAAGTCAGGATTTCCCTCGAATATTATAATACTCACCTCTGTCAAGCTGACGGGGGCATCCTTGCCAACGATGTTACCAACGGTCGAAGCTCTTTGCCGCATCTTAATCTCATGCTCTTTCGACTCTGCTCGCATTCGCAGCGACCTGCTCGTCCAGCTCTTTCTTCTTCGCGACGAGCTCCATCCGCATTTTTCTTTCGCCTATGATGCCTCTTGAGTGCTATCCCCGTGCCATCGCGTCGATCTCGTTACCTTCTTTTTCGCTCCTATCTCTTTCTGTACAGCGTTTACTTGTTTGCTAATATTGTTCGCTTCGAAGTCCACTATCTCAAGACAGAATCAGTACTCTACGTAATATAGGTAGGGAATCCATCGTTGTGCGCACTCTTCACCCAGTCCGCGTACATCTGGATGACTTCGTCTACGATCTCGACCGAGAGACCTCTCTTCTTTTGCGATTCGCGGATTTCGTTGGCATTTCCGCCTTTGCTATCAATGAAGTGTAGGTAGGACGTCGAGCGTCATGGTGTGTAGGTGAGGGGGAGGGAGTGTTTGACGAGGTGAGGAAGGAGACAGAGCTGCTTTAACTCATCAGAAAACACTTTGACTCGAGATCCACAGATCCGGTAATTAACAGATTAGATGGCAGAGGCCACACAATCTTATCTAAAGCTCAAATGTTTCATGTCGGCTGTGGCCGAAACATTGCCACAGATTATTTTGTTGAGGCGGAGAGGTTGCTCTCTGACTACCCTCCTCTCTCGTATTTCAGCTGGAGCAAATACCAGCACATTGGGTCAAGGACCTTTTCAATGAGCTTTCTTTCCATGCTGTCGACCACAAGCGAAATGTGCTCAGAGAGACGGAGTTTCAAAGCGCCCTGATGTTGGGGAGGAACCGACCCAACCGAAATCAAACCGTATTTCCTCGCTCTTGCTCTCGTCATATCCCCGCGCGCAGAAGGCGTCCAGTAGGGCCCACCACATCCCCACCATCACACTTCGCGACATGTACAAGCTCTTCCCGCCGCATCTCAGGCTCGATCTTCCCGCGACCGGATAGACCCCTGGGACGAGGATGGTGCGTGCACCGCCAGACTCTAATTATGTACCCCCCCCGCTGACACGTGGATCCAGCAACCTCGAATGCCCCACAGGTAGGCAGAAACGGCGCATGAGCGAGGACGACGATGAGCCTCCTGCGACGCCGAGCCTCAAGAAGACCCGCACAGGGTTCCTCGACGCCGTCGGCGAAGCCAGCGAGGAGGGCTTTGTGTCTCCGGAGAAGGATGAGGCCGCGGAGGATGTGAAGGAGGTCACAAAGGGCGTGCAGGAGGTCGAGATTGATGATACGAAGGAACACGAGGCAGGCGAAGCTTGTCGCCATGCCATGGAGGCAGCCGGTTTGTTTTTTGTTGGTTTTTTTTTGTGGCGCAGTGCCTTTGCCACGAGTGTTGCCTGTCGCAGTCATCCAGGCGACCGCCGCTGAGGTGCCGGAATCCAGCGTACCAGAAGTCGTCGCGGGCCCCCCCTCCTGCGATCCCGGAGGCGGAGAAAGTCGAGGCTAAGGAAAGCGAGGTGAAAAAGGGACCAGGCCAACGTAGCAGAGGAGATCGCGGCTACGGTGAAGAGCTGCCTGTGGATGAGGCTGAGGCGAAAGAGGCTCCCGAAGAGGTTTCAGTGGCCGAGACGACGATACCCGATGTCGGGCCCGCACCCGTGGTCACCACATCCACCGTTACAGAAGAGCCAGCTGAGCCAGATCACGAAACCACGTCTACAGAACCAGCCATCACCAACGCAATATCTGTTTGAGGACACGAATCCCTGTCGGACCTCATCGTCGACTATCTATATCCCTGGTTTCTTTTTTCAATCCCAAGGAGGTGTATTTTGGTTTATCTGAGTGTACTGTTTCTGCTCATGTCGTAATTTCCGTCGACCATCTTAGTTTCTTGGATATTAGTTCATTTCAATCATCTCCATTTTACATGCTTAGCCGGGTCGTCGTCGGTTCCTTGACCGAACAAATGCACCAGCTGCGGACTGACGTCTGTTCCTAGGCTCAAATCGCTCTTCAGAACCCTCAGGCTACCGATTTGGGTGAGCACCGAACGTTCTTGAATTCCAGTAAATCTCACCTATCGCAAGTTCCACAGGATGAGTCGGGTTTGGGTCAATAGATCCTCAATGCCTCCAGCTGTTAGTGCTGTACAACGTTATGTGCCTTCAACGGCCGCGCCGCAGTTTCGACTGCTGCGCGAACAATCGCGACGCCATAAACAAGTTACGTCACAGCGTGACACGACGCGTTATCTCAGGTCGACCATGGTGCTGTACCTCAATTCACGTATACTTGAACCAGCTGTGGACACAATCCTCGGGAAGTATCGCGCACGGATCCGTCACCAAACCGATCTTCCATCGCCAACTATAGGCGGTCCAACTATCGGCATACACAGTGGTGTTCAGGGAGTTGGGCTATGAGGACGTTTGAGTGGACTGGGGTATCTAGTACTTATGGTGTTGATGCTAATTTCGCAAACGTTCCGGGCCTCGCGTACGTGAAGTTCTAGTCACCGAACAGTTGGCTGTTACGCAGGGAAGCACAAGCAGTGCAACCCGCGCCACGCTAGGAACTGGGATTCGTACTCTACGCGTTCGTCTTCGCTGATAAATGAGGCGTTCCATGCTGTTCGCGAGATCACAGCATCGAAGCAAAGGCACAACTGTGCAATCACAGCCATGCATATGTGGTTTGCATATGAGCCGCCGCAGATCATCGAGTCTGGAGGAGACCTATTCCAGTCCCAACAACTAGTACGTCTGCATAAAGCGGTACACGGAAAGAATCTGAACTTGGGACATAGAATACAAGCGAGGTTTAGTTGTCTCCTGGACTTCGGGCGTCAGTATCAAAAGCCACTTCAAGCGACTGGACATCGATCTCGCGCCCCGCGTCGAGTTGTACAGTCGCAAGATGGAACATGTTGCGTGGTGTTCCTAGTATTCATATCTCCTTGCGCTGAAATGCCGATACATTGGCAGATACAGGACGAGCCTGTGTCGCCTGGCCACCAACTTCCACTGGAACTGGTTCATCACGTAGCGTTCATGATTCTCTGCTACGCCAACCTCGTATTCGCCGGATCTTCGAACCGCCCAGCATGGCTGGTCGACAGTCCGATATGAACAACTGCGTGTTGGTTTGTCGACACTGGGCTAGATTGCTCCGTCCGGAGATCAACCCACGAGTCATGTCATTCGTTCACCGATGTCGAAGCTCGTGCCTTTTGTGGACCATCGTCAAGTCAGGGTGTCTCCCGTCGGACCTTCGCGTCTCATCCTTCGTCAAGACACTGGTTTCTTGAGCAGGACACAACGCAGTGGAGTTGGGTCCACAATATTCTCCATTGCTTACCGCGAAAACTACTTCCTTGCCTCATGATATCGATATCTACTTCAAAAAATGACGTTCAAGAATGGACCCACAGTGTCAAAGCAAACGCTCCAAGATCTCTGCACTACGGTCTCCCTCGATCGCTTCCACCTTCTCGTATACAAACATTCTTTCTATCCCACATGGCCTGGCCAACCGCGCAAGGCATGAGGTCCTTCCTGACATCCTATCCTCGAATGCCAAAAAGCATCACCATCACTTTGACTCCAATTCATCACTACTGGGACCTCCTACTTCCACCGACAGGCCGGAATATCTCCCACACGCGCTCGCATGCGGCATTTGCGATGCGTCTATGTCGACTGTGTCGGCGGACTCCAAGAGGGGCGGTTCTAGCACCTTTGGTTTGGCTAACGGCACCAGGCCGCGTGCTGTCGAATCGACAACCAACCCCCAATTCCGATGTGTCTCTGTCGGATGAAGACGCTCAGAGGATCGCTCGTTTGGTGCATTAACGCTATCGATAATTGCGAATGTCATGGATGCACGTCCACTACGTACGTCTCTTTCTTAATTCCTGAAACGATCACATACAGATTGATTAGAAGCGTCCGAAGAGATCTGTTGTACTAGGAGGTAGCGTACCAATCCAATGTCTCCAGCCCAATGTTGCCACCCTGAGGAATTGACATGTGGTTATTCAGATCTAACGCTTGAAAGTCTCCAGCTTCGCTCATCTACTCACCTTCAAGTTTCCTCGACTCAAACGCTCACGAGAGTACAGCTCAGCCTTGGTTTATACAAAGAATACAAACCCGACCCGAAGCATGACGGGCGAACCTTTCCGCAATATATAAGACCTTTACTGGAGATGCACGCGGTGTCGCCACTGCTTTGCAAGATCGTCATCAAAGTCGCCAACAATGCACCGACTACCTCATCGAAGACGACCGTCCAGTCGACAAGACGACGGCCTCGGAGCAACTGGCATCTCATATTCGAGCTCGGATGCCACGCTTTGAGCGCTACCGGAGCCTTACGAATCGACATAGGCAATTATTATGCCGGTTCTCTAGAGTAATGGTCTGCGGCACTGAGAGGCGGTACTGAGGGGATAGATTTTGACAATTAGGTACGCCTCAAGTGTGCAAGTGGCGCGTGATGACACGGATATTGAAAAATCCTCAGCAGTGTATCAAGCTATAAGCCTCCGAGTATTCTTGCCAGATGTCACCCTCACCAGTTCACTTCGCATGTCAGAGACCGTCAGTGCTCGATCCAGCCCTATACAGCAATTTCTCGTAAGACATCCCGGGTACTGACTCAAACCCCTCGAACCTTGATTTTGTATTCTCCCCATTAATGTTGCTACACAAAAGCACACAAAAGCGCCATCGTATCATTCTCGCGGGCCACGGCTGACATGAGGGTTGTTTTGCCACCTATGGCAAGGCCTCGTCTCCGTCTGAGCCCTTCACGCTTCCCTTCGAGCTGCGTGCTCACGCAAGTATTGCATTCGCCCGCCTTCGTCCAGCAGATCCAGTCGGAATGCTTGATATGGTCCCCAGCGTGATATTCAGCCCCGTCTACAACGTATTCAGTGGGTAAGGACAAAATGTCTACCACTGCACGTATGATGACCGGAAAGGTGACGTTTGGGTGGACTACGTCGGCTCCTCGTCCTCCCGTTAGTCGCATATCGAGGCGACCGGCGGAGTGAAGGAGTGGGAAAAGGTCGCCGCATGCGATGTCTTCAAGCCAGTGCCGTTTGTCGTCTGAGACATTACCCTCCGCTTCGAGCAACGAGGCGGCGTTGAGGGACGAGAGTTGCCATTGCGCAGTCGAGCGACACGCGTAGAACTCCGCAACCTTGCTATGTCCCCTGCGCCGGGCCCGATCTCTAGCAAAAGAGATGACCGCTTGAGGGCCAGATATGGAAATTGTACCTGCAGTTGATGCAAAGATCCTAATGTTCTGGGGTGAAACTGATTTATGGTAAGTCTCCATACATCTCCCTGACCGTCCGGAAGTGCGCACCTATTATACTTCCATGGAAGGGTGTTTGGCCCCACAAGGTTTTGGACGTCGATAGCGCCCTGAAGATATTCCATCTGTCGTGGCCGACCACGGGGGTACGGCGGCACAATGCGACGCACAGCAGATAAGAAACTCGCCCGTTGTTCATGTCGGCGTTGCCGAATCCGCTTAGAAGGACAATTTTCTCGGCTTTGAGCTCGTCGCCGCCAATAGGAAAGTGCATTGTCCCGGAGGAAGCGTTTGGTCTCGGAATGATACGTCTGTACAAAACAGATTCGAAAGATGGGGTAGGTTTCGTACGGCGGAAATCAGGTTCTGGACCCTCGCAAAACGGACGTTGTTAAGCTCCAGGAGTGAGAGTCTCAAGAGAGTTCCAGGAACACGTGCGTGGCGCGTTACTGTCCAAAGACTTCACTACATCAGATATATCACGTAATGTTATGGATTCGAGCGTGACGTCTGAGTGGAGGTAGGGGTAGATGGATGGGATGCGATGGAACCATGGTTCCTTCGATTGGCCGGTCTGGTAGAGTTTGACAATTTTGTGACGCATTCTTTGAGCGAGGGATCTAGATGACAGCTAGTAGGCAGGAGTTGTGTAAGTTGATTGAAGTGATGACCACTCTGGATGGACAGCGTGGTGAAACGTGAGCGTGTCGGAAGATTTTCGCCCAGTGTCGACAGACAGCGCTGTAATCCCTCATGAGTTTGTAGATCTTCCACTGAGGAACATCCGCCTGAGGACGATCACGGCTCGCGAGTGGAGTACAATGCGGGAGATGAGTGCCTCGTCCGGAACACGATGGGCTGCAGGAGGTGTGTCTGGTACCATTATGACGGGAAGGTATCCTAGATCGCTGTTTCCGTTACAGCCCCAAATGAATGGCAAAGAATGGTAGTACACTTACAGATAGCAGTCCGTGCTCTGGTGTCAAGACGCAAGCCCCTGTCGCGTCCCCAAAAAACCCTGTGCCACCGTGACAGCCTGCTTCTGAATCCACTGATTTCTCCATTTTCTCACAGTTTGGACATGTGACCTTCGTCCTCGCGCCGTCCTTCCCGTCGGTGAGTAGAAAATTGTCAACATACCGTAATGAGTAAATGCAGGAGATAAGAATTATCTTGAGAGATATTGTACAAAGACTCGTAAATCCCTAGTCAAGAGGTTGCAGCTATAAGTGGTAGGCTGATGTGCGTTGATGGAAAACAATATAATTTCCATAATTCTGTGAGAATAGCACACAAGCAGCCAAATTCAACAGGGTCGACAACGGCCGCACCTACTAGCCCGCGCATGACCTCGACACTCACATTGTCTGCAGCACCGGCTTACTTGCGCGTGCAACGAGCTGACGCAGCACACCGACGCGTGCACCGAGCAGCGCACGCTTGCCCGACTCGTTGGAGGAGCCGGGCACTTCGTGCGGCTGGAAGAGCATCGCGTCGTCTAGCGGGCACGACTAGCGATGTAGGTGAAGTGAACGCCGCTGCGTCAACAACGCTTGCATGACATTGCGTCCTAATATGTGTTGAAATCGGAAAGAACTAACGTTTGTCAGTACGTATGCAGCGCTCTGTGCCGGTACCACTCACCTTCCGCGCGAGAAGTCAGGCCCCCTTTCGGCTTGATGCCGACCAAGGTGTTCACCTCAGTAGGGCGAGGCGATCGACGCATTCGTCTGTTTGAGTGTAGAGGCAGAAGAACGCACTCCCTGCTTTTAATACACGGCTCTCGCGCTTTTTGCTAAGCACACGCTACGACAGCGGGAGCAACACCCATCCCCATGATGTGTGTTGCATCATCCAATTCCGTTGTAAAATACTTCGTTACGTCTTCATCTGCGTGTGTGAAGGGAAGAGGGGGGACTTTCCCAAGTTGACGTGCTATGGTCGCATGAGCCATCTGAGTTTCTGGATCCGCGTTCGATGCCTCGTCGCTGTGAGAGAGCACGGGCTGCACTGAGCTGCACGGTCCGCGATGCTGGCGCTTACGCACAAATTGATGTGGGTAACATCCTGTGACATCACGGTTACAGTCACGCGTAACGCACCGGATTCATGCTTCGCGGTGGTGTACATAAAGCCGTCAACAGTATTGCGGGAAGCCTACTCTGTTAGTACCTCCAATCCTCGGTTACGTTTGTATAAACTTGAAATTTTTACGCAAAACAACTATTATAACGACATGTAGAGCGTGACTACGCTGCAACTTCCCTCCTTCGATCATACGTCCAGGGACAATACGTCGACAGGAAACTCTAGCTACAGTATGGAACATGTTGCGTATATTTTTGCCTGATTTGAACTTTTCGCCGCGCTCATGATGTTATTCAGTCTCATGGTGCACCTTCGTCCTCTGGTCCTTGGCACCAGCTTCCGCTTGAAGTGGTACACCACATAGGTCGCCAGATCATCCAGAGAAGCTGGCCACACTGGACACATCGCGACATGGGTAAATGTTCGCTGGTCTGTAGATACTGGGCCCGCGTCATACGGCCTGAAATGTATGAATCGCTGGAGATTCATTCATATGACCAAGCACGCGCGTTTGTCGACAGCGTGAAGTCAACATCCCTCCCGGTGGACCTCCGACTCTCATCCTGGGTCGTTACGCTATATCTCCAGCAGAACGTGACACAGCGGAGTTGGGTCCACAATATTCTTCACTGTATACCCAGGGAATCACTCCCTCGCCTTCACCAATTCCGCATTATCCTCAAGGCTCCTCCTCCCTCTCCGAACTTATTGCCGCTCCGCCGGCAGGAAGATGTCATTGAAACGAGGCTAGCAGCTGCTCCAAGCTCACTGCATTTCGGTCTTCCCCGATCACTCCCACTACCACACTCGTGTCGACCACTTGTGTTTGGGCAAATTGTCGTGGCCGACTGTGCACTGTATGAAGTCCTTCCTGGGGTCTACTTCGAGGTGCCAAGCTCAACTTGAATTTACGAGCCGTGAATCCATGCAAAAGGAACATTCTGTTACTTTTGAGCAGGCCGGAATACCTTCCCGCGTGTGCGCACGCCACACTTTCGGCGCATTGAGGGTGTATATACCGGCAGCCTTGCGCCTCTGACATGGCTTTTGACGATAGGGAATGCTCCGTTGCATCGACAGCCCAAAAAGAGTCTGAATCTCCCGGAGGAGGATGTCAGGAGGATAGCTCGCGCGATATTCTGTGCCATTGATGACTGTAGCTGCTTCAGCTGTACGCAACATCGATCGGTCATGCATGGTATGTTTTCAAACTCTCTTCAGCTGCATTATGACTTAATTATGTGTACGTTGATTGGCAGCTCTTATGACTTTGGGGAAGGCTTTGGGGCGTGGCGGGAGGGCGCAAGGTAATGGACCTATCTTCAGTCTGTGATTCTACACCTTTGGCTCTATTGTTTGACAAGCATCATTTAGATGTTAACATTGAAGTTGGCCATTCATCGCATTATATCAAGTTCGTTATATCCCCGGCCCAAAAGGTCAAAAAAGTTGAAATGGTTGTTGGTAATGATTTCGCCAATCAACTCAAACCGATACAAGAAAATAGTCCCGAACCTTTCTTGCATGGACGAGATTCTACTAGAGATGCACCAGGACTCTCCGTTACTCTTTGAAATTATTGTCAGAGTCTACAAAGAGGATTCAGCCAGTTCCAACGATGGCCCAGGAAACAAGAGTGTGTTAGACTCGGAAAGGGCAGTTGCCTATATACAAGCTCATATGCCTGGCATGCAAGATGCTGGGGGGTTACTACGGATCACGCCTCAGCCCAAGATCGATTTCAGAAAAAACGTGGTAAGCCCAAACTTCCAACTCGGAGTCGGGAACGCTACTAGACGATTGTGGTTGCCAGCTACGACTCAAATAAACAAGTAGCCCGTGATCAAGACCCACCGATGGGATCATGCGCTCTACGCATACTTCTTTAATCTCGTTTTATGTTACCGGACACGTTATTTCTTTCAACTCCTCCTTGACACGTCGTTATCCCCGGCCATATTTCGAGCCACTCTAGTTGGAACCAAGTTAAAAGTAAACCCGTTTTTATGAATCTCCCGCTTCCTCAGTAAGTACGCGCCGCAAATGTGACTCGAATTTCCGCTACAATCCGAAACTTACATCGAGGCATGTCCATTGCTGCCCAAATGACCGTCACGCCTTGCCGTAACCACCGCACGCAGCCTAGACACAGCCTTAACTTCTCCATTGGACAAAAAATAAAAGCGATCGCATTATTAACCCACAACGTCACTCAGCTGAGTTTTCGGGATCGCATCCGGAAACGCAAGCCGTCCGAGGCGAGTGTGCGTCGCCTGCTCATAGGCGTACGCATACCCAACCAGTCGGAACTCGCTGAACGCCGTGCCCATGAATGCGACCCCGAACGGTTTCCCTGGGCCCGACGAGCGCGTCGGTGTCGCAGGTGCAAGCGGGGTATTGTCAGGAAGGAAGCCTAGCGGGGACTGTTCTCACATATGAGCCCTGGTGAACAGCAAAGACGTAACAAGGGGAGCGCACCTGTGACGAGCGGGTAGCCTGCGATAGCAGCGGGATTGGCAGCTTGGCTCGTAGGGAGGATGAGTACGTCGAGGTTGTGTGCCGCCAGTGCCGCGTCGATTCCGCGTGTCTGACCGAGGTCTTTGTCTGCCGCCAGCGCAGCGAAATATGCGGCGTCCATAGTTGTGTTTTCGGAGGCGACGAATCTTGCACGAGATGAGATGAGGGTAATCGGACGATGTAACATGCACGCACATAGATTGATCTGTCCAGAACGGTGGAACAAGCTCTTCGTCGGCATGGGCAGTGTTAAACGTAATGAGATCAGCCAGATCTTGACCCCAGTGGGTACTTCTAGCAAGCCACGAGATGTACTGTTCAACGTCGACCTTTGCAAAAATCATGGTCAGGAATTAGTGCTAGTGCTTGTTCCGATGAATGGCACACACTGCCTTGAAATCGGGTATCCAGAACAATTGTCTCGTTGCCGCTCGCTCGCAGCTCCTCAAAACTTGGAAAGTCTACGGGATCCACGATCGTCGCGCCTAGCCCACGTAGGACCTCGACGCTCGCATTGAAAGCAGTCTGCACCGGCACACTAGCGCGTGCAGCGAACTGACGCAACACACCGACACGTGCACCATGGAGCGCACGCTTGTCCAATGCTTTCGAAAAGTCGGGTACCGTGTGCGGCTGGGCGAGCGTCGCGTATCCAGGGGGTCACGTCCAGCAATGACGGTGAGGATCGCCGCCGCGTCAGCAAACGCTACGTGCCATCGGGCCAACAGTGTCCTGATGTGTCGAGATCGGCACGACTACATTTCTCAGTACAGTCACACAATGCCCAGGGCCAGCAGCACTCCACCCCAGCACGCCTCCTAGCACGCGAGGTCAGCCCTACCGTGGGCTTGATCCCGACCAAGTTATTCACCTCACTGGGCGAGACGATTGACCCATCTGTCTCGCTGCCAAGCGCGGCGGCACAAAGCCCAATGGCAGTGCCAATCCCACTGCCCGCGCTGCTGCCAGACGGGTCGCCGCCGGGGACGTAGGACTGGTTGCTTGCCCGCCGCGGCCAGAGAAGCCGGAGGGCACTCGCCCGCGGAAGTTGGCCCATTCGCTCAGGTTGGCTTTGCCCAGGAGGATTGCGCCAGCCGCGCGAAGCTTTTTGCGGCCACCGTGGCGTCGCGCGGAACGATGGAGCCGAGAAGGGCGAAGGAGCCTAACAAAAATGTAATTGTGCGTGATGGTAATAGAATTGCAGAGTGCGTACCTGCGGTGGTGTTCATTCCTGTAAAAGTTGAGTGAGCAATTATACTTCAAGTCTAAGTAGAAACGCACCGTCGAGTGCAGAGTTGCGATGTTGTCCTTCAAGAGAATCGGAATGCCGTGTAGAGGGCCACGAGGGCCATGCTCCCTCCGTTCAATGTCCAATTCCCTCGCCTGTTTCAATGCGCTCGGGTTCATCTCAATTACTGCACGCAGCCCGGGACCTTGTAGATTGACTTCGTTTATTCTTGAAAAATATGCCTATGGACGCGTTTAGCAACTCGATGCCCGAACAATCGTCAAACAGCGCACCTTGACTAGATCCTCACTTGAAAACAGCCCCCTGACCATCCCTGCCTGTAGCTCCACAATCGACGCCTCATATAAATCCGGGAAGCTTGTGTCTTGCGCAGCCAGTGTGCAGTAGACTACGCGGGAGACATAAGCTCAGCAACGCAGCGTAAATCGAGAACGCGAACAGCGCAAGCGACATTCGAACCCATGATTGTGCTGTGGGGTTCCACATCTGCTTCTCCTTCGCTCTCGTTTATACGACTCCGAAATAAATTGTGGGGTTAGCTGGAGCGATAACATGCTCTTCGCTTCGTCCCGCTTTGAGTGGAAGACTTGTCCAGACCGGTGCACTGTCTTCGCACGAGATGAGGGTCTGGGAGGTCCTATCTAGAATTGGACATGTGACACGGGGAAGGAAACAGATGATAACGTGGAGATTAGAAGGAACGCGTCCCTATACGCGGTTATGGTGTCCACGACAGCTACGCTTTGTGGGGACTGTCATCAGAAGCTGCGAGACG
Organism: Phlebiopsis flavidoalba; assembly: GCA_035772785.1. Classification (NCBI taxonomy): domain Eukaryota; kingdom Fungi; phylum Basidiomycota; class Agaricomycetes; order Polyporales; family Phanerochaetaceae; genus Phlebiopsis; species Phlebiopsis flavidoalba. Next base: position 556,356 of record JAOCPU010000015.1, on the reverse strand, counting down.
AAAAGTCTGACTATGTGTATGGAACCATGAAACAGGGGCTTGAAAAGATGTAGTTTACTACGCACAATGGTGACATCTTACGCCCCTCTAGTAGGAAGGCTCGCACATGCGTTGTGGAAGAGATGCTCAAAATCAATCTTTTCGGTCGAGGCCCTCTTGGCGTTCAGAGTTGTATCTTGAAGAGCTTTGTTTCGACATCATTGCGGTCGATAAAAGTGTTCGCGCAGTCACTTGTTTAGAACGCTCCTGTCGGCCTCCCCTTCCCTTACTTACGTCGTGTTTCGGTGGTATTGACGAGCCGAAAACTCGCATCAACGCATAGTGGCTGCAGGAAAAGGCCAGGAACTGCAACATTGGTCGTTGCGTGTTTGCGAAGCACAGGCGCTTCACACAAGCCCGCATTTGGACGCGCCGCGTTGCTGAGTCATCGCGTGGCCGCTGTGCCTGCAAAACGATCGAGCCAAGCGCACGGTTCGCCGACGCCGCTCGATTGCAGACGGTAGCACTTCGGCTGATGACTCTGCGCAATATTTATATTCCGCCCTGTGTCCTCATTTTCCTTGTTGGCTGGGGCAGCTCTGACGCCGCGGGGACGACCACACTCTCTCTGCCACCACTCGCCATGGCCGACCACAAGGGCTACAGCGCCGACATCGAAAAGGTACAACCTCTCGCTCTCGCAGGAAACCCAGGATGACTTTCACTACAATTTTGCTCCCCATTTGCGAAAAAAGAGCTGCTCAGCTGGGGCGTCGAAGCCCGGGGTACGTTGTGTTTGAATTTACCCGGATGTTCGCTTAGCTGACCTCACGATCTGCAGGGATTCTGCACTGTACCACCAGAACAACGAACAGAGACGCAGTACAACAAGATCTTCTTCCTCTGGCTATCGGCCAACTTCAACATCCTCTCGTGAGTATCCAGACATTGCTACCAACCAGGCGAAGTCATTCACACCTTCTCAGCTTCTCCGCTTTGGTACATTGGGTCCCGTTTACGTATTCGGTCTCGGCACGCCTGCGCGACTCTTGTCTTGTCATTCTCTTCTTCAACTTGCTCGCGAGTGCGCTCCCCGCGTACCTGTAAGCCCGTTCACTCGTGAACCTAAACCACCACTGATCCCCATACTCACAGTTCGACATGGGGGCCGAAACTCGGCCTTCGCCAGATGTGCCAGTCACGCTATATAGCTTGGGTGAGCACACACGTGCTGCTGCAGAAGAAGCCTGTGCTGATAGATCGACAGCTTCTTTGGCGTAATCGTTCCGAGTGTATTCAACCTTGCTTCCATGTGCGGGTTTTCGCATCCTGAATGCTTATACTCGGTGGGCAGACACTGTCGAGCGTGTCTGGCGGAAGCCTCAGCTGGAGGTATGATCTCATTTTGGCACAGAACGGAATGCAGTCTCACTCAGCCGTTAGCTGTCGGGATTGTCCATCATCTCGGTTATTTCGCTTTTGGTATATACCATTTTCTCTGTTTGAGATAAGTCGCAATGAATCCCTGCCTCTAGATTTCGTTCTGCGGTACAAAGTCCTCAGCTGGTGCGCCCCACAACATTCATGACTAATCATGACTCACACTGAGTAGGTATGAACGTCTCGCGTGGATACCAGTTCTGATTGTATACGTCGTTGCGCTCGGGATTGGCGGAAAACCACCTCTCAAACCCTCCACCCGCCGAGCCCGCGACGGCGTCGACGATCCTATCATTTGCCTCAACGATTGCGGGCTTCGTGATAACATACTCTCACGCTTGCGTCCGACTTCACGACGTATTTCCATCTGAAGTTTCCAGGTATGCATTCCCGCTTGTATCATTCAAACCATGACTCATCGTAACCCGTAGTTGGCGTATATTTCTTGACTCATACCTCGGACTCAATGTCCCCCATTGTAAGTTTGTCGCGTCCGCCGCCAAATGCTCTCGCCTAACCTTGAATAGATCACGTGCAATGCCTGGGCCGCAGCAGTGGTCGTCGCCACACCCAGCGTACCATCCTGGGCCGCAGGATATACGACTCTGGCAATGTCGGAGGGCTCATCGACGCGATGCTCGCACCGGCAGGAGGGTTTGGCAGGTTCCTAACAGTGCTCATGGCGCTGTCCCGTAACAGCAAACGTTGCGCCGATAACGCTCTACTCCTTCTGCCTCTCATTCCAGGTCTTCGTGCCTCCCGCCGCGCTCGTCCCGCGCTACGTCTTTACTCTGTCCTCGCCACGGCCATGTACGCTCTTTCCCCCTCATCCCTCCAGTTTCTCCTACTCACCCACAACAATTACAGAATAAATACCATTGTCGATAGTAGGCGCAACAAAGTTCTACGCGACATGCTCACCGACTTCGGCTCTGGGCCTGATCGGCTACTGGGCAAGCCGCGGTACGGCGGGGATCATCCTCGCCGAGCACCCTCTTCATACGCCGCTCCCGCTTCGCGTCCTACGACCTCAGCGCGTGGAACGCCCCAGCGCCGCCTCCCGACGGGCCTTCCTGCGCTCCACGGCGCGTGTGCAGCGGCGGCGGGCCTCGTTGTGCCTGCAATGGACCAGGCGTGGTTCGTCGGGCGATTGCAAAGAGGACGGGCGATGTAGGATTCGAATTCGCGTTTGTCGTTGCGGCGCTGGTGTTTATACCGTTGAGGCTGGTAGAGCTACGGTTCAGAGCCGCTGGTGTAGGTTGACGTCTTTCTTCGGAAGGATCTTGAGGTAATGGGCAGCGGTGTAAGAGATGAACTATGTGAGGGTATTTACAGGTCAAAATGGGTCATGTAATTGTGTAGAGACAATGAAGAGACAGGGAAATCGAAACAAAAGCTACTCTCCAACAGTAATACCACCACTTCCCCCTCGGAAACGAGCTATATTTCGGGTCGAGTTTTGGGCAGCTATATCGTCAACGACTCTGTAAAGGCCTGCAAGTTATAAAGCGCCGAAACCTAACACGGCGCATTGACCGTGGGAAATGTACCCCAGAAGCCAAATGAGTAGTCAGCGATGCTGACTTGGCCCCATCAAGAGTCAGAACTCTGGAGACGACCTGCACTTGTCTCTGGTATCTCGATTACATACTCACACCTCCGGAGCACTGTACCACGAAAGCATAAGAGCCCTGAACCGCGCGATATATCCACATCAAGGAGCCACGGCGGACTTCAAAGAAATGCATCAGAGTTTTGACCCTTGCTTTCAGCGGGTCGGGGACTGTTCAAGTTTTTATGTCCGTCCGCTGGTTCACTACTGTATCCACAAGGTATACAACTAATATGTAGCTCTTCCTCGTCGATAGGAGACCTAATCTCGGCGGATGATCACAATCCTGTTGACCACAACCTGTCTGACCGGATCACTTAACTTACATCTGACTCCTGAGGCTATGCTGCCCTATCTGACTACGCCTCGGTTCCGGATCGCATCTCACGAAGTATAAAGAGTGTTGCGATACAAGTGAGGAGCCCTTCAACCTCTCAGAATGAGAATCCCTCACTCAAACACACCTTGTGGCATTGTACACGTTCAGACAGGAAATGATGTCTATCTACCCCTCGAGCGCGTCGAAGTGCATGCAAATGTAATCGACGGTACGTGATCCCTCCCTTGACATAGTCAAATTTCTCACCCGCGGAGAACAGTGTCTTCTATTGTCACAGTATCACAGCAGTTTTGGCAGGCTTCGCCAGACGGACTCACCCAAGCTAGATACGTCTTCCCGGTGCCTTCTCGCGCCGCCGTGTGCGGATTTGAGATGACTGCTGAAGATGGAAGGGTTATCACTGCTGTCGTAAAGGAACGAGAAGAGGCCAGACGTGAGCACCAGGCTGCTATCAGCCAAGGTCTGATGACTGGGCTCGTCGAGCATGTCACGGATGATGGTAAGCGACTTAGTATAACTAGTCTCTACTCGTTTCAATGTATTGATAGCCTTTATAGTATTTTCGCTCTCGCTTGGGGCCCTTCCTGGGCAACAAATCATCACCACCAAGATTACGGTGAGTACACCTTATATAGCCTAGGTGCTGATATCTCAAATCATGGGCGGTATAGTACGTCCTTGACCTGATGGAAGACGATGCTACGGAACAAATTAGGCTGCAATTGCCCATGTATATCGGCATGCGTTTCGGCCAAGTACCTCCAGGGTTGCTTGGTGCGCGAATGGTCCCGCCTGATCGCGTCACAATCTCCGTGGACATTCGCATGCAAGGGGCGGTCAAGAACGTCATTAGCCTACCCACCCGATGGTATTGATGACGCGCAACGAGTCCGCGAGCCATGCGGCTCAGGCGGCGCGATACACGTCGCCGGACTTTATGGTTCGGGATTTCGTGCTCATCATTGCTGCGGAAGGTCTTGACGCCCCGCGCTGCTTCTCTGAGCGGGCACCAGATGGGACGGTTGCAATGCAGCTAAGCGTCGTGCCCAAGTTCAGCCTCCCGCCCATCCAACAGCAAGAGTACATCTTCCTCGTCGACCGGAGTGGTAGCATGGGCGGTCAGAGGATCGAGACCGCCAAACGGGCCTTAATAATGTTGCTGAGGGGGGGGGGGGGGGGGGGGTGGGGGGGGGGAGGGGGGGGGGGTAGGGGGGGGGGGGGGAGGGGGGGGGGGGGGGGAGGGGGGGGGGGGGGGGGGGGGGGGGGCGGTCGCTGCCGAACACAGGCACCCGGTTCAACATCTTCAGTTTTGGTAGCCAATCCTCTAGCCTCTGGCCGTCAAGCGTTGAGTACGATGAGATTAGTATCTCTCAAGCGGTGCGTAAAATACAATTTGGCCTTCTTGGTCATGACGCTCAAATGAAGGCCAACAGACGGAGCATATTGATAGCATGACTGCTAACTACGGTGGTACCGAGATGCGCTCGGCGCTCGAGAACACCCTTCGCACAAGAAGAATGGACATGGCGTCTGCGATGTTTATACTTACAGATGGCGAGGTGCGTGCTCTAGTACGCCACGTACAAACACAAACTCACGTCAGTATGCATAGGCTTGGGATATCGATCGTACCATTCAGCCTATCAGCGCGGCCGTAGCGGCCGCGGCCGCGAATGCACCGCTGCGAGTTTTTTATACACTCGGCATCGGAGAGACGACCTCGTCGGCGATGTGTGAAGGCATGGCCAGAGCCGGGAATGGTATCTGTCTGATGGCTACCACAGCAGACACCATCATCGGCAGGTGCTCGAAGCTCGTGCGCGCCAGTCGGACATACATCCTCAAGAACGTCTCTGTTGACTGGGGCACCCGTACTGGCTTCTCTGTCGCCCGCGTTGCCGACTCAGCGATCGTTCGTCAAGCTCCCGCGAAGATCTCTGCGATTTACCCCGGAAACCGCTTTGTGGTCTTTGCGTTGCAAGAGGATAGGTCGTTCATAAAAAAAAAAAAACCCCGCCCAAGGAGGTTGTTATTCGCGCTCAACGCGATGGTGAAGGCGAGATGCTGCAGTTCGCCGTCCCTGTTCAAGTCATTGAGACCTCTCCGACATCGCAGCATCCGCCTCTTGTTCCGACTCTGGCCGCTCGCCGCGCAATCATGGATCTTGAGGATAGCGTGAGAGACGGCAAGGCCTCCGACGTGAGGAACCTCATCATCCGTCTGGGCACTCAATATCAGCTTGCATCGCGCTTCACCTCTTTCATAGCCGTTGACAAGCGTACGAAGGCAAAAGTGCAAGATTTCGAGGTCGAGGCAAACACCATTCCTCTTAATCCCTCTCGCTCTCATGGACCATTGCTGGTATTTGGAGCAGCTCAACAACCTGTCCGACAGACCCAATTAGGCGGCAGGCTCTTCAGCCATGCACGGATGGCACCTCAGATGGGATCGGCATTCGCACAGCTGCCTCAACAACCTCAGCTGCCTCAACAACATCATCTGCCTCAACAACAACATCTGCCTCAACAACCTCAGCCGCCTCCACAACCTCAGCTGCCTCAACAACATCAGCTAGGCACTGGCAGAGCTGGTTCATTGTTTGCGTTCGGTGCGGCATCACCGGCACCGATGAGCGCGCCACTTCCTCCTGGAGGATCACCACTTTTCGGCGCACCAGTGTTCGTACCTGCACAGCGAGCGAGCAGCAGGAGCTCGACTTTCGGCTCGTCCGTGTCACCGTTTGTGCCATTCAGTGGTCCAATCACGAATAGCCGTTCACCCACATTTGGGGGTTTATTTGGCAACTCTCCACAACCCGCGAACGCTTTTGGCTCAGGATCACTGTTTGGTGGATCTACACGCGCACAAACTCGAAGTGTGTTTGCATTCTACGGCAATTGCAACGGGACGATCGGATGGATACCACAGACGACATACCTCCTCCGCCTGTCGACAAGATCAATGTCCCTGAGCCTTTGTCGACGGAGGAGCGAGTTGTTCAGCTCATGCGTCTGCAGTCATTTGACGGGTCCTTCCCTCCCGATGGCCAATTGCTGTCACTCATCGGTGGGCCCTCCTCCTTACGGAATCAAAGGCCCTTGGTGTGTCCGAGAAAATATGGGTCACAGCCCTTGCTGTGATGTTCCTCAGATTGCACATGAAAGATCAACCCGAGCTTCTGGAAAGCTTAGTTGAGAAAGCTCAAACACTGATCTCGCGTACCCCGGGTATTGACGAGGACAGGTTGTATGCTCGGGCTGCTGCGGTGCTAGGGGCGACGTGAACTTTCATCTATCCACATCTTCTGAAACATACTCGCGACTAGTGTATTTGTAGCCTTACTTGATATAGTTGTATGCAGATTGTGCGCACGAGTAGCACGTATGATTCGTCGGGCACGTATGACTTGTGTCTCAGTCTGACACGCTTGTGATTTCATATGACTTGTGTTTTGAATTTAGCAGTGAATTTTATGTAAGAACGCGAAGCAGGGAAGGAGAACTGGTTATTGCTACAAAAGAAGGCGTAAGACCGCGACGGTCAGTATGCGGAAAGTATTCTATAATACAAACATCACTGACAAAGAGTGTTCAGCGAAGGCAGAAAAGAATCAGCAGCAACACAACAATTCCAGACTTGAAACATCACACGCTCTCAGAACCGTACACTGGCGTTGGCACTCGGAGGTCCACGTCGCCGCTGTACAAAAACGAGAACTCGCTCTCGATCATTTCGATACGTCGGGAGGCCGTTACCGCTCGCACCGCTCATCCGATTGACTTCACTCACACCACTCGTTCCACTCATCGCGCTCGCGTCGCTAATCGCGCGTATATCCTTCCCTCGGAATGGCCGCTATTCCAATACTCTTCCTTCTCGTTCATGACGCTCTTCTTGCTGTGGGTAGAAGGTGTCAATCACACCACTGACCCCGCTCACACTGACGCCGCTTGGGTCGCTCGCCGCGCGGGAGACATTAGTGTCGAGGTGCAGCGCACGGTCGAAGCTTGAAAACATCTCGCCGGCAGTGCGGATGACGTTGGACACCTTGTGTCGCAGGCCAGGGGTCGCGCGGAGGCGCGAAATGCCCTCGCCGTCGAGCGCCGCGCCTACTGCAAGGCGGCTCGTGATGAGCAGTGGCGGGATTGCCTATGTCCACCAATCAGCTACGGAGGACCAGGGGGGGGAGAAGAACGAGCTGTGTACCTGAAGCTGGCCGAGCATCGGAAGGAGCACATACTGCATCGGGCTGCCGACGCCGCACGCGATGACGGTCATGAGCGCGACAGTCGTGTAAAGCGCGGCGCTCTCGATGAGAAATGCGGCGGCCGACGTATACGCTCTGCCCGAGCCGTGGCCCTTGAACATTGTGTTGATCCGCCGGCGCAAGATAGAGCAACTGCCCGACGATGAGCACTGTAAGCACTGTGTTGATCGATAGCGAGAGCGCCATGTATGCTATTCCCGGTGAGAGGGACATCCCTGTCCACAGTGCCACGCCGAGGCCTGTTATTTGGGGGAAGCAGCTACCCGCGGTAACTACGTACGCTGTTAGTGCTGGAGCCGACTGCACTTTGGTGAACGTACTGATGAGCGCTATTGAGCTTGGTACGACAAAAAGTAGAGCCCATCGCTGGTTGCGTGTATTCATGCATCCGCAAAGCGCGTAGAAACCGGTACAGCTGCACTCGAACATCAGTATGGCCCCGTTGTAGCGTTGAGTGGCGATTTACAATGATGCCATCGGAGAGCATATTCAAAACAATGTAACTGAGGACTTCGCATTAGCTATCATTGCACATGATTACAGACGGCAATGCTTACACTGCCGTAACAGCCTGATTTGCAGGACTGTGTATGTTGTCGAGTAGAAACTTATTCGGCCCGCCGGAGTAGTTGACGTTCTCGGTGAAGGCGACCACGCGTCCACCAGGCCTGAAGGCCGAATCCTATAGTCGCGACGCAAAATAGCACCACGACATATGCTAGCAAACGCATGTTTCTCCGCCTTGAGGTGAGTCGGAGACTGAGTCCAAACAATATTATGTGTGCACCTGAACAGTACTCAGCCAATGTACCAAAGGCATGGCGGCGCTAGAACATACCGTAGATCACAGCGCAGAGCAGCAGGCCGCATTGGTAGAGGATGGTAGTCTGTACGTCGTCGGAGAGCTGCTTTTCTGAGCTCATGTTGACTGTAGGGGGCAATCGCGTCGCGATGCAGCGTACACAAATCACTCCCGTCACATATATGCAGCCATCGCAAGCAAACACAGTTTGCGAGTCGCGTAGTTGGGCGGGTTACACGTTCAGATCTACTCATACTTAAGAGAGAACGGCGCCGCGCCATGTCCCGAGAGGAGTAGTAAGGATAGTGGAAATTCTTGATATCCTAGGATTCCCACACTGGATTGGTCGGGCTAGATTTCCACGCTGCATAGCTCTGTCCAGATTCATCCAGGTTCGAAGACAGAAGATATACGGTTTCCAGATACGCGATGTTACTTTGCGGCGTGCTCTAGATGGGCATATAACCTAATTAGGTCTTTGATGTTCCAGAATAATAGCAAGTTTTTCAAACTCGCTGCCATGGGGCAAATACGGTGGAGGTGCCAGAGTCACGTACAAGTCACGTACTCACAAGAGGCATACTTGGGCATAGGTCAGGAGGCCACTTTCCAGAGTCGTAGCGTGGTAGCAGAGTAGAAAGAGTCTAGGTGAGAAGGGCCCAGAGCAATTGCATAGGTCGTGCTGGATGCCGTATAACTAGGAGTAGGCGATCCGGATTTCCCAGACGAAGTGGTGGTCTGGAAGAGAAACCAGGAGGCCGGAGCAGGCAGTCGCGAATCAGATCTTGTGATGCCATCAATAAAATCGAGCTGGATATTTGGGGACGCGGACGCGGATGCGTGACGATAGCGCGTAGACATCTTTGTTACAACTACCATGTCCGCGCCCATCGACCTTTCTGCACGCGAGGCACAGGAAGCCATCCCCAAATGCGCACCCAGCAAGGGCGCCATTCCCGTTACCCTTCGAGTACAACCCTTCCGCAGACGGCGTCGGACGAAAATAAACTAATCCTACTACACGGTCTGGGTAAGATCTCTCGCTCTTTCAACGCACCGCATCTCTCCAAGACTCACCCACAGTCCCCACAGGCGGACACCCATAAACCCTTTGCAAAGCTCGGTACGACGCTCAGCTCCCGCAGAACCGCAACACTCGCCGTGGCGCGCCCCTGAGCTGTGAGTCCGCGCCCCACCGCCGCGCCTGTCTTGCCAACCCACGCGCACCAGGATCCCGTACCTGTATGAGGACGCGTACCAGTGGTACCCCTCCTTCGACGCGCTCGGCGAGCTTCTGCACGCACGCAACAGAAACCCCAGCTCTGCTCTCACGCTCCTCATGCTGTTGCTCGACACACCTCACGGGGCCCCGCGGCTGGTCACCACGCGCGCATCCATCTCTTTGGGTTCGCGCAGGGCGGCACCGTCGCGGCCGGAGCTTGCGCTGCGCTGGTGGGCGACGCGAACTCGAGAAGGCGGACGGTCGCCGCGCGCTTTGGGCACCGTTGTGAGCGTGTGTGGACCGCTGCTGTCGTTCCCCACGGCACTAGCGCGTGCGTGCCCGACGCCTGTGCTTGTTGCGCATCGCCCCCGCCTGCTGAGAGCGCGCTCCCTGCGAACGCGCTTGCGGCGTTCAAAAAGGGATACAGCTTTGTCAAGGACGTAAACCTCGGAAAGGGTGAGGGTATGCCGCGCAATACTGAATGGAAACCTGTTGTCACCTTTTGGAGCGAACATCTGTCGTATCGGATCGAAAGCAAGGGATTGTATGAACTCTCAAAATGACATTGAATTCGACAAGTATTGGACGCTGGCTTGCGGGACAATTGTACAAATTAAACACTATCCGGCCGCGCATGAGTGCATGAGTTACAGGGAAGGCTTGTCAGGACCCTTCCACCAACGAATCAGTATTCAGCACCAAGCCATTTTTGCGATAAATGAAGCGGCGCAGCGCTGATTCTACAGGTCCGCAGCATACTGTGTACACCTGCGGAAGATAGATCAGCGAGCTATTCCAGAACAAGGTGCACGAAATAGTGGGTCAGATAAAGCGAGAGCATCCACCAAAGTGGACCCCTCGAAGGTAGCTGAGATAGGTTTCTGCACCGTAAGGGAGACCCTTACATAAAGCCAAATGCCTCAAACATCACGTACACTTCCGAGCCGAAAGGAACGGATACTCACATAGGGTGTATGTACAGCGGCGTAGATGCCTTGCGTGGAGCGCATGGTGCATATCCTAATGCAATATTTACTTGAAACAGATACCGGCTGTCCATCTTCACCCCTCGGGGGCTTGCAGACTCAGATTTGAGCCGCTTTGCGGGGCCTTCGTGAGAGGAAGCGCTGCGTTTGCGGTACGGACCTCGCTTCCCTGGGTGAGGGGTAAATCAGAGACACAGACACACAACCAGGGAGATGACATACGTTTAGGTATGAGAGACTGCGGGTCGTAGCCGTCGATACTCAAGAAATCTAGATTGTCTGGCGACGAGTCACGAAGAACGTGTTCCGGCAGAAAGGTGTGCGGAAACCGTATCGGCGGAGGGTGTGTAAATAGCCGAGAGACGGGACCGGACAGTGCTAAGGATCCTGCGGATTACGAGTCAGATACCCGCACACTACGCAAAGAGAGCGGCGTCTCACGATTCATTGACAAGACCATTGGCAGCGGCTATGTCGAGTACGATCTCCCAATTAATCGGTCTCAAACGGTTTTGCATGCTACCGCCTCCAGGCGGGACATATGCAGCGAGTACAGCAAGCAGCTGAGCTAGGAATCGGCCAGACGATGCAGTTAAAGAGCTGAGGGCGACTGGTGGCAGCAAGACGTCCAGGTCTTCCTCTTGATCCTTGTCCGATGCAGTAGGGCTGGGTTGCCTCGAGGACGCAGCTGGGCTCCCAGGTACAAGCGGGCAGCATCCTCACTGGGCTCCTCAACGCGTCCAGACGGGCCCGGAGAGGACGCAGCGCCGCCCCGAAGAGCCTCTGCGCGGCAAGATGGCGAACCTCGTCCTCAAGGCTCCATTCTGGGACGTGCACGTCTCCCGCGAGCAACGGCCAGCGCGTCCAGTCGTCGCGCGGCGCCTTCTTGACTTTGGCAGCCGATATGCGCTTCAGCCTGCGCAGTGTGGGTGCATCGAGCTCGGGTGGGTCTGGGGCTATGTCCTGAGATGTGGTCGCGGTCTCCGTGAGCGGCCAGCTCGCTCTCGCCATCGTCGTCCAGAGCCGGGTGGACATCGCGCTCTCCGGTTGGTGTTGCAGTCTTTGGGGGCGCGGTAAGCTGAGATGCAAGGTCAAGTGTGTCGCTGGTCCTGAGCGCGCAGCAGCGACGCGTACTCTGCGAGCTCGGAATGAAGTGCAGCAGGAACTTTGGTGCGCTTGCCCATCTCGCGCGCGGGGGTGCGGAGACACGGCGGGTCGGGCGCCCAGAAAGGAAGGCTGACTAAGCTGGAACTGTACAGTACCACCGCAGCCTCATAGGGCGCCACGGCGCCTGCGGCGAACCCAGATCTCTCCACGACCTCAGAAATGTACGTGTAGCCCGCCGCGCCTGTCGCGACTGTTTATCTGACCGCGCGATTGCAGCATGAGAGAGAAGTGGAAGAAGAAGCGTTCTCGGAGGCTCAGGCGCAAACGCCGAAAAATGAGGGCCCGTTCCAGTGCGTATTTTTGGGAACAATGCTCGCGCGACATGTCATTCTGATTCGTATGTTTTGCAGAGTAAATGTCGTGACGACTGCTGGGCTTGCACTTGAAGACGCGATTGTCGTACTATCCGGTGTCGCGTACGGAGCTGTCGTTTAGCACTTTCGCGCATCGACTTCTCCTGACCTCGACACGGACATCGCTCTTTGGCACTGCCTCGCGCCCCGCACCCTACGGTTCGCCGTCGAGTGCGAGTATTCCGACCGTTCATCGTTGGAGTAGTCTTCTGGCACGTACTTTGTATCAACATGACTCATGAACATCAAAGCGAGTTTCGTTTCGTTGAAAGTGAATAGCGTGGGATGCTCATGAGTGCCTACTCGCATGCGACGCATTGCAGACAGCACACGCGCGTGTCTGTTTCTCTGACATGGTTAGTACATGATTGCAACTACATCCACGCTGTCTATGCCGTCGCTCTCAGACGTTGAGGCCTGGGGGCTGAACGCTGAAGGTCGTGTTTCCCCTCGAAGTGCATGGCTCACGCTGAGCATTGGACGTAACAATGAATGTATACTTACAACCCGCTACTGGCCCTTCGTCTTCGTCCTTGGGATTTCGCTAACCTTCGAACGTGATCGTGCTGTAGTTTGAGCACGGGTGCAATCTGGGTACGTGCTACTCGTTACATCAAGGTATCAGGTCTTGGTTCAGTAAGTTATCTAGCTTTGAGTCATTTGGGTCGCCGATTTTTTCCAACGGATGTACGAGTATTGCAAGGAGCAATGATTAGGATCACTATAACAATACTAGGATACAAATTCAGTCAGAACGTAATGTAGACTACGATACCTCCATCTCTGCCTCTATGCTTTTCAACGCCTCAAGCATCAGGCGTTCCTCAGCATGCGGATCGGACTGTTCAAGAACAGTGTCGACTCGAGCAATACTCCAAGCATTGCCGCCAACTTTCGACCCTCCAAGCACATAGGTATCGCCATTTTCGACGGCCTCCCATCGCGCCTCTTGGGGTTGAGTTGTAGCTCGGTCTGGACGATAGTCAGATGTGACGTATAGAGTGAAGATAGTTCACTCACATAGTACTAATCCCGTCTGAGGCTCGTATACTCCAAGAGGCAAGCTGGGATCCGCCACCACCTTTCTCCGCTTCGGCCTCTCCGCGCTGTCGTCAATGTCAATCTCATCCGTGACCCGCTTTTTAGGGCTCTGCACCTCTTCGTCCCCAGGCTCCCCATACACACCGGGTGCGATACGCGCGCAACGCGTCTCGGCGAAGCCTTGTCCACTCCGCGCCAGCGTCCACCGTCCGCTGCGGAGGCCGCAATGTGCATCCAGTTCTCCTCGTTCAGGCCTTCTCGGTTGTACACCGACTTGCGCACCGCGTTCAGTGGGCCGTCGCTGTATGGACCCCACCCGGCGCCGCCGAATATCGTTGTCGGTCCGCCTGCGCGATAGATGCCCAGACCGGGCCCGCGGTCGGGCTTGCCTGTCTCCCCGTGACGCCGTCGCGTTTCAGCGCAGCCCGCCTCAGCTGCGAGGTTCGAGGCTTCTTGGAGATCACCACAACGAGGTCTCCAGGTTTTGAGCCCCTTCTCTGTGACCTCGGCAAGGGCCTTCTCCTCGTTGTAGTCGTCAATGACCCACCGTCCGTCTAACAAACAGTCATTAATGCTGTCATTACTACCATAGCATGAAACGCACCGAGGATCATTTTGGCACCGTGAAGTTTGTACGCGCTGCGAGCAGCAATCATGGTGACCACTACGCGTACGTCGCAGGTGCGAGCCGAGCTTTCCGACCTCAATGATCACGATGGTCCAGACCATCTCCTACACGGTATCCTTCTCCCATTGTGACGCATTCAGCTTCAGTGCGAGAGGGTTGCGACGGAAGTAGTATAATGAGTCTCGGAAGCCGGAGCTACGAGCTGCATCGATAGCAAGCATGTATTGTCTTTCTGGATGTCTGTTTGGCAGAGTAAACGTCTGGGACTTGAATCGTCGACCTGGACATTGTTTCCCAACCTGAGAGCATGTAACTGATACGTGCAGAAGTACATACCTCCGAGAAGGTTGCCATTCTTGTCTATCTTCTCATTACCTTTTGGATTTTCTTCAGTAATGTACTCATCACCGTCGATGGCGTATATCTGGTCGTTATATTATTATCCGTCTAAAAGGCTTTCCGCCCGTGAGTGTGCCATCCTCGTCTCTTCGATTTCTGGCTCTTCGTCTCTTCGCGATCTGGACGGTCGACCCCTAGGCCGACCCCTCCCTCGCCCCCTCCCTCTCGCCCGCGTCGGACGGGGGAGGGCGCCTCCAGGTTTGGCTCGGCTACCGCGGGGTCGACCCGCGTCCCCTACCCCGAATACCCACTGGCACAAATTCCTCCTCCTCTTCGTTCGTCTTCGTCGTCGTCTTGTGGTGTACCTTACTCCCTCACAACCATCCTCTACCGCCTGACTACCTTCTTCGTCGCCATCCACGTCAACCATCTGAGCGTCCTCTTCCGCCTGCTCAGTCCCTTTGTCCTCGGCGCCATCTGTCTCCTGTGTCATAGCTCGCGCTCGTGCTTGCGCCAATTATTCGACGTCAGACTCGACTCCCCCTCGAGTTCAACGTCGGGAGAAAGCATCGTCGTCCTCAGCAATTTCCACACAGCTTCGTCTTCGTCCTCTTCTCTTCTTCGATGGGCGGATGTGTCTGCGCGCGGACGCGGCACCGCGCTTTGTGGTCCTATTCGGTCGGATAGTTGGGCGTGGTCGGACTCTCGGCGCTTATAGCTGCCTCCGAGTCTGAGCTCGCGGTTTGAATCACAAGATCTTCCCAGAGGACCGTGCTGGTCTGTCTGGAGGCATTCCTTAGATTTTTTCAGAAGGATAGGTTTGGTCAGAAAATAAGACATCAGGCAAATGGGAGAGGACCGAGCCAGAAGGGGACCGAGGAAGACTTCGCAGTGTGGACACTAAACCGCAGATGCGCGTCTGGTTCCACACCAAGCGTCACACAATCCACTTTGACGCATTTATTTTTTTTCCGTGATTTCGTGAACGTCTTCATGTCAACAAACACCATGTCGTACGTCCGGGTCCACGAAGAGCCTCCGCGTTCTGACTTGTGTTGGTGTCCCATGTCTTCAGTCGAAATGCAGCCTCACCTAGAATTACACCACAAAAAAATCAAAAAAACACAAAAAACAAAAAAACCGTCGGCGAAAACAACTTCAAGACATGCTGGTGTCATGTCGAAACTTTGCTCAACTACTATGCGGCCAGAACCGCCCATAATTGATGCTTCGTTCAATCCCAGCGAAAATTCGACCAAGAACGCCCATCGAGGGAGATGCAGTTTCACCGGGCATGAGGGTCTGGAAAGACATTGTTAATTTAAGAGGAGAAACTTGGACGTTTACTGGACAAGGTCCTTAAAAACTATATGGTGCAGCTTACCCCGAATTAAGAACCCTGCTCACCTACTTGGCGATTTTTCCTCAGTAGTATCCTTTCAGCTCCCCAGGTGCGCTCAATCGTCTGGTCCAGCCCCTTGTCTACGACCGGCGCGCATAATCTCATGTTCGCGTGATGGAAGGAAGTGCTTCTATGTGCCCCGTCCGGCCGATCGTGGCGAAGTTTCGAATATTACCCTTCCTTTTCTTTGCTCCGAGAAAACGGTAAAACCTACTCAGGTCAGAAGACCAGCGTAAACGAAAGCGCGGGCTACCCAAAGAAGACTGGCGTAAAGGTGGACGTTTGTCGCAGACGGCGGCCGGAGATGGATCCGTGTGAACACGTACGTGCTTCATGTTGTCCGTCTCGTCATCTGGCTAGCCGTTTTATGTTGTCATGGATAGATAGGACCAAGAACTCCCGCATGTATAGCAGAGTTTCGCGAAATAGATTCGTACCTCACCACCGACTCGGAGGACGGGTCAGGTGATGAAGGATTGCCCAGTCTTGCACAAGTAGAGTTCGATAACTCACTCCTCCGCCCGCATGGGACGCCTCAACCTTGCTATCTGCAGCCAAAGAAAACCTGGTACCTGGCACGGCGGAAGTGCCTGCCGTAACAATGCGATTGACACGGTTGGACCCAAGTCCCGAGGACCCGAAGGAGGACGATGCTCGGTATAGCCATCACAATCGACAAACTGCGGCCATATGGGAGTGGATGTGCACTGGGAGAGCGCGATGACAACTTGCTGTCGAGTCCTCCCGAAGATTCCCGTTCAACCACACTTTCGTCCGATCCACCCAACGCGTCAAATCAATCTCGATTTGTCTATCCTCATCGCCCTCCGTATCAGACCTTACGCATATACCTCCTTACCATCAGTCTTTTGAGGACGCTCAGGCTCGATTCACACCAAGTTCCGAGTATGTGGAATGGAAAACCAAAGAAACGCCTTGTGGCTGTTCGCAAGCAGTGGAACGCCACCAACAGAGGGAGACACCGCTCAGGTTGTGATGTTGACTACGTCGTGCGGCCCTCGAGAGCTTTAGTCACTCAGGTACTGCAAGAGATGCATCGAAGTCTACTACAGGATGTTTTCGAACGCCTCAGGGCTATCCCGAACCACGGATCCGACTCGCCACTGGACTCGTCAGCTGCTATTGAGTTTTGGACTACGCCAGAGGCGAAAGAGAGGTGCCTACAGATAGTTTGGAGATGAGAAGATCGGAGGCCCTCTTAGAAACAGCTGCGATCCCAGGCCATCTTTTCGGACCAATTGTCAGCCGCACAGGACAACTACTGGAACCGGTTTCCCGCTGAAAAGCTATACCCAGGAATAATTTCATACCTCTTTTTGCCTATCCGCCTCCTTCCCACCGGTATACCAGGACGTTAGCTCCCTCCCACCGCCGCATACTGACGACGGGCAATCTGTTTCTCCTTTCTTCCGCGCCCTGGCCCGAACGTGCCGGGATATCCTCCGTCTTGAGACTATATGCCTCATCCGCGATCTACACCCTCCGACAGACGACCCGTGATCCCACGCTCGACGAATTCGGATGAGATCAAGCGGGCAGCGGTGACTCGGGCAAATCCCCGACTGACTGGCCCACACTGTGCAGTCTCTGCTTTTGGGGGGCGGTACACGCGGCTGGACGACTCTCACAGCAAACAAAGACGAGATCATTAAAGCACAACTATAAGGAGAGATGAAATCCTCCCGGACGGAGCCTTGTGGGTATAGATCTGATATGACGCCTGGAGATAAAACGGACGTGAATCATTTGGACCTGCGTGACGACTACGAAGATAGCTGCCGAAGTATCTGGATGGTGGACCAAGAAGTCTCGCAGAAGGCATGAGAGCGATGACTTTGGCAAGTAGTAACACAAACACCAGTTCTTATTTGGCACATTGAACCAATTGTACAGAATCGGCTACGCAATACGAGACAAAAGTACACACCATTGTTGCCTTTGTCAGTTTGATCTTGTACAACAGTTTGATGCTGATACATGATTATTATACCTGAACAGACTCGGTCAGCGGACAGAGCCCAAGTGTACAAGTTGTTTGATTTTACCACCATGTTTTCATCTGACTAGACCACACGTCCACCAGGCAATTGGGGGTTCTGAGGAGCACACGACATCTTGAACGTGCGCACTTTTCGCCCCACCGTAGCACGGGAACTCGGGGCAGAGTAACCTCTCGCTCGGGCGACGCAGCAAATGTTTCCGACATGCGGTACGGAACCGTGTGGCTTGCTTGCCCAACTGAGGGTGGCCAGGTCCATGAGGACGGTCTGAGATCGGGCCTTCGTACACGTCGAACCATGGCGACGTCAGGGCTTCCCTGGAAATGGAACGGGTCGGGGAGCGTCGCGTCGAGAGCGGGAAGCTTCAATGCAAGTTGGCATCGCTCCATGTGCCGAAGTTCGACAACGCGGAATTGGTAGATCGTCTCTGCCTGCTACTCCTCAGCCAACCTATTATTCGAAAAATGCCGCACACGCACTGACCTTGTTGGAGACCAGCAGATGCCGATCCGGGGGATAGCCAGGAGGAGGATAGCATATTGCCGAACGGCGTGAGAGTGAGGTGCTCGTCCTGAGGTGCCATTTGGCGAGGGTCCTGTGGGTAGACTTGGCCCACAATACGTGGTTTGTTCACTACGGGGGGATGGCGCGACGAGTTGACGACCCCATAGCTATACATCTCCTCGAGAGCGCAACGTATTGATTCTACGCAGTTCGAGGTCATCGACCGATCCCCGTTGGTGCAAGGAGAAGTCCCCGCGAATGCAAAGTAGCAATAAACGACGATGGTCGACCAGCACGAATGCGCTCAGGGGCGATGGTCAACCAAGTTAGGCCGCCGACCAGCGCTCTCCTGAGGTCTCGTCGTCTGTGTATGGATATGTCTGGAACTGGTTATAAGTTCAAGAAATGCTGACTGTGTGGACGGGTGTGTCGCACTGACCTTTCTCATTGAACAGAGTCAGTGGGACTGTCCGTTCTCTCGAGCAAAGCAACGAATTCCTCCGATCGACGGACATTTCTGGGGAGATGAGGGGTCATGGAGAACGTCACGCTGGGTGTGTGGGCATATAGTAGTGTTTCGACACCGCAGCCAGGAGGCGATGGGCACGCGTTGTCGGCTCCCGGGATTGGAGATCACCCTCCCTATGAATACCACGTGAATGTAGATATTGCACGCTGCTACCGCTTGGAGTTAACGCGCCAATGGTTCAATTTCGATGGCGAAACAATTCATGACTAGCGGAGTTTAGTCCCTTGTCCCGCGTTCCTTACAGTCGGGATATGGCAAGTCGGACCCATCGAATAGGCCAAGGACTGACTATCAGACAGCCTGCAGGTGAATTCACTATCTGTATGATTCGTGACAACCGCAGTTCGCTAGTTTTCGTGTTCTGCCCGATCTCGGGGGCTGTGGTCAGCGGACGTCTCATCACACTTGAAAGCTTGACCAGCACTAGTACGCTAGTGAGCCTGGCTTAGAGAGGAGTATTGAATATCGATCGGTGAACTCACCATTCCTCTTCACAGTACGTGTACGGCACGCTCTGATTGTAAGTAAGTACCAGGAGGATGATGCTCGGCACGGGCACGGGCCTCGAGATGATACGTAATCGATATCATGCAATAGAGAGTCGGGCATGGCTCGGCAGGGGGCTGAGCAAGTTCCCTGATTTCAAGGAGCTAGAACTGCATTTCATTAGTTATATGCTGCGCCTGTGGTGGCTAAACCTACTCGCTAAGATAATAGACCTGGACCGCCGTTGCGGAGGAGGTGGCTCCAGTGTATAGGTTTAGGCGTTTAATCAACGGTTCTGTGCGTTTGGCGTCAAATTCCCTTTTTCTCTCGTTTCCGAGACCGGCGCCACGCGGCGCTGGCCACAGAAGAAGCGTAGCATTCAAGATGGTACAATTGCATTCTCGTTTACGGGTGTTTATAATAACTGCTTTTCTTGTCCTATACAAAGTCATGATTCGACACACAAGAGCTCGCCGAGATTCATGTCCTGGTGCGACTTTTCTTCACCATAGCCGATACACCCGTTCTATTCGAACACAAAGAATCGCGAATTATCGTGCCACACCCATGGTACTCCGCATGATAATAGTGCATTGAGCCGTTTGTATCCTGCTTAGGTTTTACGAAATTTCGAACGTACGGCTTGCAGCTCATAAGAAAGTTTTTTTGATCACTACTGTCTACACGATCAAGCAAGTTGAGTGCGGCGTTAAGATTCGCTGTGACAGGATGGGTGAGTTTTTTTTTCCCCCCCACCCTTTTTTTGTTCACGTGATCTGAAGAACTGCGCCGAGAGCAATGTTCTTACATACCTGTCGCCGCCATGCTCGCCCAAGAATATGAACGTAGCTGCTAGCGTTGCCGAGTACATCGCCCAATGTACAGTCCTTGTTAATAAACCGTGTCACGCGAGATTAACACTGGTGGCCACCAAGAGCATTCTGGCGAAATGAACGCGCTAATATTGTGACTAGAAATATTAAAATTCCTCGCTCACGGGGTGCACTTGTCTGGTACGATGGATGTCCTTTTGTATTCACTTTACGCTTCTCTGTGTGTCAAACACGAGCGTGTTACTGTCAAAACGTTTGCTATGACTAATCGGCTGCGGCGGCGGAGCGCACCAGAGGGAGGGTGGCCGGAAAAGTCAGTCAGTATCTGTTTGTCGGATGTCTGTGGATGGCCAAGAAAGATATTCCACGACGCTGGTCGTCTGTCAACTGATCACCGGGCATCCTACACCAGCCTCGCGAAACACGATGCTAAGGTCAACATTGCTGCCTGGTGCTCAGTCTTGCACCCCAAGCCTAATCGATGGGAATCACACAGGGCTATGCCACGATTCTTCACCGCCAGAATCGGCCGAAGAGCCGACAATGGGTCGCAAGGACGACAGTGGATAAACGCGAAAACACAGATGTTCGCTAACTCGAGATCTACCTGCGGTTGGCTGATGCTAATTCCAGTGTGTTGTTACATGTCTTTTTGGCACTGTAGGTGGGATCATTCGCCCTTTCCAAGTATCGTGAAGTTCCGGACCCATCGACTTGGAGTGCTGCGATAACGGCAGTGATATTTGCAAAGAAACTAGATCAACCTGGCGTACATCGCCACTGGCACGGAAGTGGTCGTCAACACACTTTGGGCATATGTCCGAAATGCGTTGATTAATCACTGATATCGACGCGAATAGTGAGTTTCATTTTTCAAAACTCACTCAGTTCAACACCCGATCGTCGCGCACTAGGCTTCAGATGCTCCAACCCCAATATACTTGACCCAAGCTGTGCGATACATCGCTTAATGACATTATCGTGATTTGTAGCTTGCCATCCGGTATACAACAGGTACGAGTTAATATTGGGCGTACTGTACATGATCTTACAAACAGGATTATTTGTTCTCTCTGATACACGTCGACGCCCAAAACTGCGCGGACCACCCCCACTGCAGGTTACGTTATACCATAAACAGGACTCGTCCAAAGAAAACGCCAAGCGCTTAAGCGGTGGCGACCGCTGAACAAGAAGACCATAGTAAGCGGACCGGATCACCTAGAAACTGACTTGTCAATACTCACGCACTCAGTCAGTAACGGCAGCAGGCTCGAGGATTCGAGCATCGTTGTGCACGGGGATTGCTTCCCTAGTACCACAAAGGTTTAGTTAGGTATGCATAGATGCCCTCCTTCAGAGTCACTCACCTGGTACGGGGGTTGCTGACGGCGGAGAGTACGAGGCAGAGGGTGACAAGAACAAGTGCTGCTTGAAGAACTGCATGTTTACAAAGTGGTGGTTTTTCTCATGGGGCGATGCTGAGCTCGTCTCCAGCAGAGCTCGCGGTTTTATATACGCCTCAGACGCGACGGCGGAGGCGCCAGGTCAGTATTATTCGAATATTGCTCTATGCCTCGCAGAAGTGAAGCTTTTCGGTCACCATTGACGCTAAAGTTTACACCCAATACAGATTAGTTGTTCTCTGGTATGCATCGGCTTCGGCACGAATTTGCGCCGAGAGTTTAACACCGCCTCACGTAGTGCGTCCACTCAGGTGCAGCTATCGCTTACCACTGCAACGCCTTTCAGCCAAGACTGGCACAACCGGCATCCCATCTCAGGGCCCGATGACCTATTCAGTAAGGAGATGGATCGAAATTCCCGCCGATAGCGAGTGTAGGAATTGACATGACATGGGGGATATGGAAAAACACGAGGACCGACCTCTACGATCTAGAGGCGAGTCAGCATCGGCGCTCCATGCGCCACGCCAACGGTCGTTGTCCTTGTGCCCCCTGGTTGCCGGTGTGCTAGAAAGACCGCCACGCGCGTGGCGCAAGAACGGGATGCTTACGTCCTTGGGCCTCAGTATTGATGGGAAATATATCCAAAGGTACGACCAATCCATTTTTATGTATGGCTGGGGTCGTCCACCACTATTCAGTTTCCTTTAGGTATTAGGGCGCACATGTCGCACCTGCCACACGACGAAACCGGTCGTTTTTGCCGGACTAGGGTCCGAGAAGGGCACGATGCAGACCACCAACGGGTAGCATAGTCCGTGATCATCGAGAGGATTGAGTCAGAAGACTCGCCTTCGGCCCCGATTCGGGCAGCCTACGTTGTGTCGTCAGTGCGCGCGCAGTGCTCGTTTTCACAGTGTCGTGCTCAGCCTCGTTTTCTTCAGGTATCAGCAGGGGCGAGTCGTTATTCTCTTTATCTCATATCGTGATTACATCTGCTCGGGTACGCCGTGTGCTATTCTGTACTCCTCCCACTGATCCCACCCTGCATTCACCTTGTCGTAAACAGGTTCCCATTCGCGGCATGTATGCGTAGCACCGACAGCGTTCCGTCGTGAAGTTGCGCGTAGGTGAAATCACCTGGCTCGAGGGTGACGTCCGCCGAGCAGAGCGTCCACTGCCGCAAGTATTCGAAAACAGTGATGGATGTGGCCTCGTTGGACGGGGTCAAGGTGGGAATAGGCACCACTCGCGAGCGACCGCCGGACAGATGCGCAGTGCAATGCATCTCGTGGAACATCGCGATTGCGAATCCGTGCTCCCCTGCTCCTAGGCGAATAGCATGGTCGCCGACGGGCCCTGTCCATATCCACTCCTCGTTTGATTCAGGGTCCGCCACCGAGTAGCGAACGCTCTCTTCCACCACCATCCTGACGTCCTTGCGCTTCACAGGAAGCATTGCAGGATGATCTTTCCCGACATACGCTACATAACGACATGAGTTAGTGATCATCGACAAACGTGGTGCTCGACTTACAGTACGAGTCTTCTGCATGAACCACTGTGCGAGGTAGCCCAGCTCTCGCGTGTCGTATATCATTGAGGAGCGACAGGTTCAGGTAGAGCGACCCTGCAGCAAGAATGATGAGCAAAAATCTTCCCGCCAATGCTCGTGTTCTTGGCTTCAAAGGTATGCATGGCTTGAGGGGAGAAGTCGACTGGCCCACTATGTGCCTTGGGCCATATAAATCATTTTCTAGCTGGGATGCCAAGGGCCAGGCTGCTCGGACATGGAGCCGGCGGTTCAGCAGGACCTCGGAGTCCTTAGACGTCCCTGGTCTACTGCATCCAGGTTGAAATCCTACGCTTCTTGATCGCCGCCAGCGCATGTCAAGTTGCGGCACAGGCGGACCTTCTTGATTGGATTGAGCACGTTGAAATCGGATTCGCAGCGCTATCTCCCGAGCGGTCTATGCCTAATGGGTACCTGCAGGCCCACTAGCTCGATTGGCTAGCTGTGAGGTAGTTCATGTATACTATGTGGCGACATCTCGCAAAAATATATATACAATGCGTAGAACGCTTTCGCAGCCGTGACAAGAGCGCGCATGAATCCGTCATGTTGCAGCTTCTCTGAAACGAATGTTTAAACGAACAAGAAAACTGGAGCATTCAGGACGTCGCCGTCCTTCCCGTTTCACATAGAGGGCGGGCCGTCCCGGACATGCATAGACGTGTCGGGCACTGGCCGCGCACAGAAGTCGCCGTGTCGTCGTTCGGTAAAAGAGGCAGATATAAACCATAAATTGACGGTTCGCTCGTCTCGTCGTAGGAGGTTTTTATCCGACGTCCAGCGGTGCACGGCGATTTGAACACAGTGTAAAAGGACGCCATGGCAACTCTCCACACCGATATCATACTTCAGCGGGTAGAGTGCCCGTCGGGTGAGTCCTAGACGGCTCTTCAGTAATCCAGCACATTGATTAGAGACCCATACCGTTAGATGGTCGCTTGGATGAGGCTGTGGAGCTCTTCTACAACCCTGATGAAGAATGGTGAGTATCGCACGTACACGAATGATCGCTGGTTTACGCTGGAAATAATACCGAGAGAAGATATATCAACGAAGAGCTTAACGGGAGGCGAGCCCGAGCAGCTTCTACGAGCGTTGGGACGCGCCATGCTCCGGGCCGGCGTGCACAGTGGAGAATACTATGAGGCTACGACGCAGAAAGGCGAGTTGATTGGGTTTCTAATGGCCATGCCTCCCGGTCAGGATATATTCTCCACGTAGGCTCTGTCTCACTGATTTCAGGCGCACTGATTTCTGACAGATGCTCACAGCAAGGAGCAGCGCGCCCAAGGGCTCACTAATTTTATGAGTCGGCTGTCGGACAGCGGCAAGAGATTCTATCGAACTACAGTCAGTCGATTCACTCATACTTCTTCTCACGGGCGAGTACACTCACCTGTCATGAAGTATATGAATGAATTGACTTTCCGTCCTTCGTCAATTCCGTCCTAGGCCCTACGGTTAGAGCTTGCGTCCTGTTCACCCAGAATTCATATAAATCGTCAACCTAGGGCCGGAAGGACTCATGGTATCTCCACATGATCATGGTACGAGAAGAGTACCAGCGTATGGGTATTGCTAGAAGGCTCATCAACCTTATTCGCGAGAAGGTAACCGTCTATCCTTCTTGAATCCTGACCGAAACTTACATGAGCACAACTACCGCGAAGGCGGCCATAAATGGAGATGAAATTGCTTTATCCTGCACGACACCCATCAACGTAAGTCACATCTTCGCAGTTCTGTATACGTTCTATGTGCTCACCTGGGTGCACTCCCAGGCCAAGATATATCAGAGATGCGGATTGCGCCTGCGTGGCCACAAAGTCATGACATCGCCTTGGGGACCGTGGCCCCTCTACCTCCTCTCGCTAGGCACCAACACTCCCTGACTTTTACCGAACGGCGCCTTTAACCACCGAAGCGAAGCTTGGCCATTTGGCCGCTGGTATGCAGGTTGACAGCTCAACGGCGCCCAGAGTAATGGGAGGCTCCGCTCTTGAATTGGTTGGCCTAGAGACCTAGAAATACACACAGTAGTCTGAATGATTAAGAAGGAATTTAAATCTACTCGTCAAGAAACACCTGACTCGGACAGGCGTCAGCAAAAACACAGCGGTTTAGACAATGTCACTAGCAGAATATTCCGACGTCGACGTGCTAAACTTCGTCTCCCGCTTCAGCTCGAATGATGACAAGGCCGCGCTCGAGTCCATTGCCATGTCGTGATGAATGTTGGTGGACAGCTCGACCAATGAAGACTCTTGTCGTCTGCGTGCCTGGGATATCGTCTCCTTGGTCCAGGCTTGATCGGAAACAATTCGGAGGATGATCATCTGGGGAGCGAGGCCCTGAGGAACAATAAGCCACAGGATAGGGGCCAAGAAACAGCGGCTGGCTTACCGTGCATTTTGCCCAGACTTGGCCGAGGGCAACGGACACGGGGCTGCCACGAGCGTAGGGGATGAGGAAGATGATCCCAGGGTCAGGGTGTACGGCGCAGCAGATTCTGCCATGAACGCTGCGACGGGGGACTGCCGTGTACAGCTCTGCGTCCTGGTGTCCCATGCCCATAGCTGTCTGGACGAGTTTTGATAGGCCCAGAAGTCGGAAGCAGATCAAGGTTGTGACGATGACGTTTAGGCCGATGGTGATTGAGTAGTATGGGATACCGAAGTTGATGGATTTTGTCCCGAGGAAGAACCCACCTGGGGCAAAAGAGGAAGCGAGTTGAAGGATTGCGAGGGCTGGCCGTGGATTAGGCATGAGCGGTATTAAACAGGGCTCTAGTCACGCACCTATTGCAGCGATATATAGGATGACAGGGAAGATAATAATATAAACACTCGAACCATACAGGACGTATAGTCTGTGGATCTGAGCAATTGGTCAATGAGATGATACACTGAGCTCTATCGTTGATGAACGCACCCAACAGGGCCCCACTTAATAGTGTGAGACCGACCGCCGAGCTTGAGCCCAGTGCTTGATACCAGTTTGATAATTGAGTTTCGAAAAAGAGACCAACGCCGCCGGGTCGATTACGGGCGTCGATCCACATAATCTCTCCCCAGACGGCATTCACGCTGATGTCTGTTGTGAGTAGGACCACCAACGCCGTGCTGAATATCGAGTAGAAGAGGTAGCTGGACCGAGCGGCTCTCCGGCGCATCAGCTGCCGCAGAGTCATGAAGTACATGACGAGACCCACGCCTTTTGGGGAAAAGTGAGCGGCTCGACCAAGCTAGAGCAAAGAGGTTGCGTACCATAGAGAATGCCACTCATGTAACTTCCGATATAATAGGGCGTGTTCGAAGACGAGAGAGTGAGACATCGGGACGGCAGCGGCAAGAAAGGGAGGCGACGGGGGCCGCTGCCCTTCGGAGATGGAGTCGTCGAGGAGCAAGACTATCCGGCAGCAGTCTGCGCAGACAATGTCAGAAGGTAAATTGCATGCGCGGCCGACTCTTCTGCGCAGGAGGTTGTTGGCAACTCTAACGTGGGGAAAGCGCGCTCGGTGTGCATTGGCCCCCGCTGGCGGAAAAACCCGAGCGTGATGGGAGCCTCCCGGAGTTAGCGACCGCACTAGACCCCGCCTACGAACTGAAATAAGCATTCGTTGTCGCATACGAATGCAGGGGTGGAAAGGGCAGTGTACGCAGGTAAGTCGCAACGAATATCAAAACCGGGAGTGGCTCATTTGCCTAGGAACGCGTCAAAATTGTCGAAGCATGATCGTCACTGAGTCGCTGAGAACGTGGAAGAAGGAGAAAGCAACGACTTCCAGCTATTTCCAGCGGGCCGTGATTCAGGTCGTGAGAATGTGAGTGAGACCGAGGAGTTGCGCTGAATGTGCGGGCCCAGGAGCTGATGTTCCCTCGGAGACCTACGTAGTGATATTCCGTAAGTGCCGATGATACCTATCACGAAGCACTCAAGACCGAGATGTGGTACAGATCGTTCCGGAGGAGTAGACTAGGCCGTGACGGGAGATGTCTCGCGATCAGGGACACGAGGCGGAAATCGAGGCAGAGCACTTACTGTTATAAGCCGCAGCTAATCGTGGGTTATCCCAGCACGCCTTCTGGTCCATCCCTGGAACCTTGCAGTCGAAATTGCACTCCGTCAACGATGAGCTTTGAGAAACGTCGTCCACAGTTTTTCTCTTACTGGATTGGCTCTTCTGCTCTTCGCACTGAGCGTGACGGTCAAGCTCAGCTCAACTGTCTGGTTGAAGCGATTGTACGGCGCCCACCGCTGTCTACAGTGAGTAATTTCCCCCGAGCAATTTTGAACTGATCTCACCTTCACCGCGACACTACAGGCTATGTCGGGGGACGACTATCCCCAGGAATGGGCCATTGAACGCCCCTGGGTCCGACAAGCCGCCCCAACACTCGACGCGCTATCAGCTCGACACGCCCGACGCCGTCGCTGAATGGCAGGCCATCGTGCCCTTTGGGCGACGGGCTCGATCTACCTCGGCGAGCACAAGCAGCCGTACACGCTGTCGATGGTGCACCAGCTGGCGCTGCCTCGACATCATCCGCGCCGAGCTCGTGCGCGACCGCGCGCGCCCGGCGAGCCGTCCGACCTCGCGAGACACTGCCTGAATTACATCAAGCAGATGGTGATTTGTCGCGGGCGACACCCATCTCGAGCCGTACCAGCACCCCAACCACATCGATCCCATCGTCACGGACCAGGTGTACGAGTGCAGGGACTGGGATGTCCGTATTTGACGGGATGAAGGAAAACCAGGCAGAGTACGCGAGGTGGCGGAATGGCGTGTCGGCGGCATGAAAACCGATTTCCAGGAGGAGCAAGGAAGTGTAAAACATGTAAACTAACGCTTCGACCACGAATCCAACTTGTTTGTGTGCGCATACAATGCGTTTCTTCCAGTTGGAGGCAATGAGAGGGAAGGTGGTTAGAAAAGACGCGCCCGAACGATGCCCGAGGCTGGCTTTCACTTAAGCGCCCAGACCTCTCCAAACGCATATTCACCGCGACGATCGGGTCAAACTCTATCCAGGACGAGCGGGAAACAAATGGGTATTACATTTCCTCAAATATAACGAAATATCTACAGTTACAAAATCCAGACCCGAAAATTATACCTCTCCTTAAGTGAGTCGCTTGCGAGTAGTCGGGGTTCCCAGCAGGATTCTAGGGGAAAATCAATGAGATCCTGCGAATCTTGGTACTTAAAATTACAGGACCGTACCACAAGCCCATGTACGGGAACGGCGTCCGTCTTGCCACTTCCACCGCCCAACGGCGAAGGTGTAGACGAAGATCATAATCTGAGTTGCCGCCGTCCAAGGCGGCGCTGAGCAGGAAGTTGTAACTTGTCGGAACCACGTCGCGCGGTACCTGGAAATGCCAGATCAGCTTAAGATACAACTGGTGAGGAAAACAGAACACTGACTTCCTGAGATAGTATTGCGAGAAGATGGCGAGGAGGAACGACGTGAACACACTAGAGTTGATACCGGACGCTCAAGTATCCAAGCTCGGCTGCACATACCATTAGCATATCACTCCCGGTATCTCAGCACGAAATCGCACTCACCAACCAAAATCGTGGGAAAAACGTGAAAAATACTACATGGTTGAAGCCCGCCTTGGGGTACTTCTTGTGGAGGAAGTACAGCGGGATGGGGAAACCAAGACCAGCAATGAGCATGTAAGGCACAAAGCCGTAGCGGGTGCCGGTGGCGTAGAGCGGCTTGCCGATCGCGCCCACCCCCACGCGATCGCGCGTGCTGTTGTACGACTGCACCTGCTGCCCGGACCAGATGTTGCTGCCCTGCACGTCGAGAAGGATCTCGCGATGGCTGGTCACAATCGTGCGCTCAATAATTGGCGAAGTTGAGGAGCGCGCCCTGGGCAGGGTGAGTTGGGCGTTGTGGGGTGGGTGCGAGGGCACTGTACGATGACGGCACCGATGGTCTGGATGGTGAAGGTCACGCGAGCGATGACGGGTATCTTGGTGTATTGACCCTAGAGAAATCCGTCAGCAGCGGGTAAATATCCTGGCAATTTTACTGACGAGCTTCAGGTCCGGAGCAGGTTCAACGCCTGTGTCAAAAGTGTGTGGTTGTATCCGTAAAGTGTGAAGTACCTGCAACGTCGTCGTCAGCATCCGGAAAGCCAGCATAAAACCAGCACATGTGCGTACATGTTCGCGACCGGCTTGCCTGGGATGATCGCACCAGACCGAGCATTTGAATCAGATTCTCAATGCTTGGCGCATACCCGAACTGAACCGTGCAGTTCAACTAAACCCACATTAGCTCTCAATATATGCAGAGACATATGAATGAATTAACTCACAGTACCAACGACGGGGATTGCCAACAGCGTGCAGAAGATGAGTGCGACAAACAGCGCCCACCACGGCAGTCCACTGTCCGCCGTGTACGCCGTCGCGAGCGCCATCGCGACGGTCCCGCAAAGATCGCCATGTACCAGTACCACTATATACGTATCACCATGGTCAGCCGTTGTGGCGCAAAAAAAGTGGGGAGGATACGCACGGGGACCTCCTTGTAGATCTTCATCTTCTGGTAGTGCGGGTCGTCGGTCTCGTCTTGGACGCGAGTCCTTGATGAGGTTGTACACGTTCTCGCCGTGCCAGAGCACAAAGTGCATGAGCGCGGCGCGCCGATGTACATCGTCCGGCTGATCTTAGTACAGCAGCTGCGAGGCCGCATAAACCACGGGAGACCCTACCAAAGACATATAAGTAAATTCAAGCGTGTGCTCTATGCGACGGCACTGACCTGCTGCTCGAGCGCCTCGTAGTTGAGCGTGTTTTGTAAGTCCTGGGTTGAGGATCGCAAGCTGGGTTGTACTCCGTGCCGTTCGTCGTAGAAGAGCCAGCTGCGTGAGGGAAGGGGAAAGTATCTGCGCGTATCCACACGCTTCTGCAGTTTTTCATAGTCTAGCACGCGCACAGAACGCGATGATGCAGACCGCGCAGCCGCGCGTACAGCGACAGCTGCGTTCGCGACGGCCAGCGGCCCGCTGAAGAGCGAGCCCGATCGAGCCGCCGCCCGAGCCGACGTCATAATGCCCATTCGAAGCAGAGCGAAGAAGAGCCCGAGGCCCTCGTTGCCTGCCGCGCTCGCCGAACACCCGTGTGAACCATGCGCTCCTTCTGGTTCGCGAGCAGAAGATGGAAACGCCGCGGTGAGTGTCCTGCATTTCTATCAGCTCCTTTCTCTCTTCGTGGCGAAGAGGAGACTTACGGTGCGATGTACTCCGGAATCCACTCCCCAGACGAAGATGACGATACATCTGTCGCGTCGTCAGCATATACAGGGAAAGACCGCGGTCAATGAACATAATCATAATCCAGAAGAACCGCATCCGCTTCTTCTGCATGACCGCCGCCTTTCCTCGGTGGAGCGTGTCGAAGAGCTGGAACCGTGGGCACGAGCTGCGGGTAGTAGACGGCAAAGGTGGGGTACACGAGGAAGACGCGCATGATGCCTGCGCGAGGCCGTAGCCGATGAGCTGCGAGCCGATCGATCCTGCATTATAGTCAGTCAAAAAAAGTGGGTAGGGAGGGAGGCGAGGGATGTTACGTGAAGATGCCGACGGCACGTTCGGACGGACGTGGTAGTAACAGATCCTGAGCGGCGAAGATGCGTCGATGGCGAGGGCAGAGTCGGAGGCGGTGGAAGCCTGTTCTGGGTCAGACGGGGGTCATATGCGGCCGGAGGAGTACATACCATGATGGTAATCGCGACATGCTCTTTCAGGTCTACGCAACGATTAACGAGAGGGTATCCCATGCAACGGCGTGGTAGCTTACTGAAAGGCCGGGATTCATGAAACCTAGATTAAAAAAGAATGAGTGACAAGTGTGATACAACGGAGAGGGTGGTAGCTAACCTCCAGAACCAGTTGTCGCGCGTCTTGAAGTTGATGCGCGCGGTCTCGCTCGCACCGGGGATGACCTCCTCCATGATCTTACCAATGATGTATGTACGCAAAAATCTGCCACAAGCGGGTCAGCCGTGTCCTACCCCGGTATAACCACAAGCCCGTACCTGTAAGAACAGCTGGCTGACGGTAATCGTCTGTGGGCGGAAATACTGGGAGACACGTCAGGCCGTGCGCAGGCGGGCGGGAGAGTGACGACATACGAAGATCTGACTGAGGATGGCGGCGAAAGCACGAGAGGACCGAGCGCAAGGAAAGGACCACATCCGGAACGTAAAAATCGGCAGGGTCGGGTCGAGTCCTCGAGCGAGATGAGCCGCACACGGCGTAGTCCATGTCCGTCTCTACCGTACCCCTTCCACTTCACAGCCACCTTACCCGCCAGCGGTGAAAGCCCGCGAGATGAGTGCTCCACGATAGGGCCGCTCCTGCCATCCGCGCACCAGGGTCAATCGCACGCACATCGTTGTCGTAGGCGTCGCCGATTGGTAGCGTTGAGCGCGGCCTCCTTGAGGTCGACGACGCCGCTGGTCCTCACGACACCGGCGGAGAGCTTCTCAGGACAATAGAGTCCTCTGAGACGTCGGACCCCGTGCTTTCCTTACAGCACGGGCACATCGGGTGGGAGTGCGGCCATTTCTGGCGGGGCGAGGCTTGCGCAATACAGGCAGCAAAGGGACCCCCGCCTGGGCCAAGCGGTGTGTCGCTATATAAACTGTGTCCCCCCGGTCGCGGGGACAGGACAACCGCGGGTGTGGCCACATGCTGGGCGCAGACGATAAGGGCTATTCAAGCTCGCGGTCTTCGTGGTGTCTTCAGAGACTTTGGGTGACGCCATGGCGAGTGTATGATCATGAGGGCATGCGAGCTGGTCGCTCGCCCAATCCGGCGGGCATTGATCTGAGGCTCCGAAGGGAGCAAGCGCCGTGTGGGAAGCCGCCACGGCAGCCTGCTATCTCTCTCCTTCCCTCCTACTCAACCCACTCGTGTCCCAGCATCGCCCCTTCACAGCTCTGCGCAAATTGCATCACAGATGGGACTCCGTGGGCTGGTCCTCAGCACGGTACGCTGTTTGGCATAGTACGGTTTGAAGCGTTATCACTGCACCGAGCCTTTCGCGCACGGACCCGCCAAGCACGACCCCCCCACCTGGGTCGTCCGCCCGCGCACCTGATTGTCATAAGCCTTGGCAGCTCTGAGGAAGTGGAAGCAGCCCGAGGCCTATCTGCCAGTTCCCACTCGCGAGCAACATGCGCACGCTGGGCATCGTTGTGGCGTCCCGGGCGCCTCGCGGGGACCGGCGGGCCAGAAGAGG
The DNA here is from genome assembly GCA_035772785.1 of Phlebiopsis flavidoalba. Classification (NCBI taxonomy): domain Eukaryota; kingdom Fungi; phylum Basidiomycota; class Agaricomycetes; order Polyporales; family Phanerochaetaceae; genus Phlebiopsis; species Phlebiopsis flavidoalba. Next base: position 524,155 of record JAOCPU010000015.1, on the reverse strand, counting down.
CAGGCGGCGTCGTTCGCTGTGCGCAGCGACATCCTTTGCGTCAAGGGTTCGCGTTCGTGCAAGGTGCGCGTGACGGCCTCGCGCAGCGGGCTGCTATGCGCACCCGGCGTTGTCTCGTACAAAATGGGTTGTGTTTGGTCCTGCTGTGGCGAAGTAGCGTTCCAGTCGGGTCGGTCGGCTGCTGCCATCACCACGCATCACATGAAAAAGTTACGTACCCTTGGCGAGACATATATTGCCATATCTGCGTTGCGATGTGGGGGCAATGGGAGGAACCGCTGAAGTGAGTAGAAAGTGTGGGACGCAACAGGCCCCGCGCGAGGCCGCCAGGCACAGAAGCCCCTGCTGTTTTGCGAATAGACAACTACCGTCTAGACAGCGAATTCAGACCGCTCGCGAGCTCACTGGAGGCAAAAGGCCAACAGAGTCCGGTGCCCGCATGGACGGCGTTGCTCCGCGCCCTTGCCATCACCTACACTGTGCCCACGTGCCTGGGAACTGCGGATCCTCTTCTTGGCGTCGCACAAACCTACCAATACCATCTGAGCACGAAGTCCGTAAGGGGGATGGGAGCGGGCTAACGGGGCCTGCCGGACCGCAGTGTACACCGCGCCGCACTCCCACCAGCTCAGCACCGCCCGGCGCGGGCACCAACCATGCCTCTGCGCGCACAGTCCAATATCGTACAGCGGAGCCATGATCTGGGTACATGGACGAGCAACGTACTCTGCACTTCGCACGCCTACGAAATCCTTCACCCAAACTCGCCCGTGGCCGAGTAGCGCGCCGTCCCGCCGTCCAACCCGCCCCGCGCGATCGAGGAGGGCACGCGAGCGATCGCGGCGGGGGCCCACCGTGATCGGGCGAGGCGGGCACCGCGTCGGGCCCCTTATCAGCAGGGCGCCCCCCCATCGCGCCCCCTGGCGACGACGACGTTCCGGGGCTCGCCTCCGCACCCCCGTATGCTATGCCGTCTGGCCTCATGAAAAGTCGCGATAACGACAACGAAGACGACGTCTCTTGCCGTGGGCGCAAGGTGTTTGCGGTTGGCTCCAAGCTGGCCAGTTTTTGTCCGAGTCTCTGAATCGCGACCCCATCTCTGGAATGTGGAAGAACCGAGGGTTCTTGTACACAAAGCCGAGATCCGGGAGGATTACTTTCTTGTTTTTGTTTGTCTTTTGCGGGTGCCGATCCCGATGCCTAAGCACGTCTACTTCAAGCCTCAGTGAGATAGCGTTCGTGGACGAAGAAGTGGCGTACCTCTGGCAATAACACGGATGCCTTTCCGTCATCCCTCGCAAAGGCAAAATGGTCGTGGCGGCGTCGGCGTTCGTCTTCTGCAGATTCTAACTCGGTCTGTCGCTTCCGAACTCGAGCGCATCGGACAGCCGAGCCGTGCTCGATAGCCACACCCTAGAAAAAACCCTTAGATGACAACATGCTCGTGAAAAAGTCGTTGTCTAGTATTAAGCATCGTGTAGGTACAGGAGCGGCGACCTATATGCCAGTTGCGAGTGCGGGTATGGTACCAGAAGAGGTTTGTCCCAGATGAGCAAAGAGGTCCGAGTCGTGATAGCGTGGAAGGCAGCGGTCGTGAGTCGATGCGATAGTGCAATGCAATGCGAGGCGTAGTTTTTCCTCCGTAATCCACACCCGCCCATTCAGTCAGCTCAGCCAGTCGTATCCAGTCCGTCAGTATTCACAAACAGATAATCCAAAAGATCGTCAGCTAGGCGCCACGCCCGACGTCCGCCGTCGGCGTCTCGTTTTCGTGCGCCCGCGGGCGGTCGGCGTCTGGCGGGTCAGGGAGGTGGGTGTCGCCAGGCGGCGGTAGAAATCCGGGATAGTGTATCCAGCGCGGGATGGCGTGAGGCGCGACCGACGCGCTGCCGTACGGCGTGCGGCGCGGCGGGTCGGCGTGTCGTGTTGCGTATTGGTGTGCGTCTTCCAGTGCGGTCGCGAATGGACGTGAGCGAGCTTAGCGCAGACGAGAGGCGGGCGGAAGGACGTCGGTGGGGCGGGGGAGGCGGCGTCGAGGCCCGGCGGGGGTGCCGAGGCTGCGGGGGTGGGGTCCGGCGCCGGGGCGGGGGCGGGTGGCGCTTCGGGGGCCGGATCAGAGGACGGGCCGGGGGTCTCGGCGGGATCGCTGGGCGGGCTCGGTTCGTGCTCCTCCTCCTCCTCCTCTTCGTCTGCGTCCACGTCCTCGTCTTCGTCCGCCTCGTGAATATCATCGTGCACAAGCACGTCCGCCGGGACCTCGCCCGCCGGGTGCGGGGACGGCGGCGTGATCACAGGCGACGCCGAGGGCACAAGCGGGGAGCCCGACGCAACCTCCTCGAAGCCGGGCGGCGGGTGCGCAGGGAGATCCATGCGGCTCGAGCTCGCCGCAAACGCGATCGCATCGTGCCCATACGGGACCCCGAAGCGCGCAAAGCTCTCGCGCGAGCTGATGAGCTTGATCTGCTCGGGCGTCGGACCCGTGCGCGGGTACGTGAACTCGGTGCGCATCGTCGTGTGCGTGAGCGGGGCCGAGATCGAGTTGAGCGAGATCGTCGACGGCGACGTCAGGTGCGGCGAGTCGAGCAGCCGCGAGCGCGAGCGCGAGAGCACGCTGAAGCCGCTGCCCGACACCGACGGCCGGTGCTGCCCCGCGCGCCGAGTGCGCGCGGCTCCGCGGGCGCGGATCGTACGCCATACGGGCACGGAGATGTTCGAGACACGTCTTGAGTGGTCGCGCCTGTGGCCGGCGCTGCTGGTGCTCGGCGAGGGCTGGCCCGCCGTCGCGCGGGCATGCGTGCGGCCGTGGAAAGAGCCCGAAGAGCGAGCGGCGGACGCGGCGCATTCTCGGTTCTCACGGGGGCTCACTGCGCGGGGATCTCGGGCGTCGGCTGGGCAAGGGCACCTCGGGGCTGTTGGCGGGGCTGTATGGTTGTCGAGGGGCACGACCTCGAAGTACGGCGGCGCCTCGCCGCGGGGGTCGAAACGACCGGCGATAACGCTCCTCCGCCGTCTCTGATGCGTCTCGAGGCCTCTCAGTGGGCGCGCCCGAACCGCGCCGCGAGCTGGGAGACAAGTGGTTGATCATATGCGCGCGCGAGGTTGTCCTGGCTGTCTCAGGTCGGCCCCGACGGGACGCCGTGCATGTCGTGACGGCGGGCTCCTCTCGGGCACTCTCGGCCCCGGTAAATACATTACCCCTGGTGGCTCCGCGTCTGACGCTCGCGTCGGGGGCTCCTCCGTTTGCCCTCGGGCGCTGACCATACTCGGCATGCACGACGTTGCGCCGTCGCTGCTGGAGCCTCGGAGCATTAGTTCCCTCGGGCCCCTGGTAGATGATCACCTTCCTGCTCGCCGCCGGCTCCTTCTATCGTTATTCAACCGGCAGTCTAGTGCGTCAGAGTACTTTTGGCTCGCGCGTCGGTGAGGCATCGGTCAGAGCGCTACCGCCGTGTTCGCCGGTGCGGGGCTCAGCGTCGCCGCCCGCCAGCTGCGAGGGCCGTGAGCTAACGCGGGCCGTCTGCTAAGGCTTCGGAGATAGCTGCTGCGCTAGTGAGCTCGCGGCTGTTGCTTGCGTTCGCAGGTGCAGCACCGGAGCTAGGGCCAAAGGAGTTTCTTCGTGTGCGGCCGTTTTTCCGCGTCCAGCTCCAGCGTCCATGTTTTCGAGTGCCATCCCCGCCGGTAGGCAGGTCGTGAGCACCGCGAGCGCAAAGAGCACACCAACGATGACGACGGGGACCTACACATATTGACCATCAGCTGCATTCCAATATACAACTGGTGTGAAACGCACGACGACTTTGACAGTCGAGTCGTCCCGCTTGTGCAGCACGGTGCCGCAGCAGCCGCATCCGCGAGGCACAGCAGCGTGACAACGAGAAACCGGCAGCGTATTTGATCTCTCGCCACCGACAGCGAGCACTACAGCCGGATGAGCCACACGCTGCCCCGCCAAAAAGCGCATCACGCACCGGCACACCCGTCCCTCATCGTCCTCGTCCTCGTCCTCGCATCCCTTCGCCTACGCCTCGCTATTACTACATCGTGTATCGCGTTTACGTCTTGGAGTTGTCCATGCGGCAAGACCTGACTTCCTGTGAAGCGGTCTTCCAAGCGAAGTCGTCAGACCAGCTGCGTATGCACCGCAGGCATCAAGACGCACCTGGTGGCATCGCACGCACGCCTGTGGTATACGCTCCGCTGGCTCTCTGTGACGACCACGTCATCGTATGCAAGACTATGGATATGTCGCAGTCTGAGATCCAGCGTTTTAATCGTCGTATGGACAAAGAAGGAAGGAAGGGAGGGAGGAGGAAAGAGTGTATGGTACACGGCGAGGCAAGGGCGGGTGGTGGCCCCCACTGCACAGGCTCGAACGAGCAGGAGCGAGCGGTGCTTACTCACCGTGCGCGCGTAAGCGGCTGCTCGCACGCAGGCGCACCGCGCAAGAAGCCTCCACCGCGCGAGACAGGTGGCACGCAATGACGCGGCGTGGTTTATATTTGTTGCTTTGTGCGCTCACTGTAAAGACTGCGAGGATGCTGAGTTGCGTTGTGGCGAGCGAGCCCGGCGCTGTTGTGCAAGGGCGGGCGAATTGTCTCACGGCGCGCGGGTCCGGCGGGATTAATTCCAAGACACGACCAGGCGATGCGGCGGATTCTTACACTACTACAAATCTTTGTATTCACGCGAGAGCAAAGAGTAAGTGGTTCTTCTGCACGTTTCCGACAACACTGGCCGACGTGCGTCATCGTCGAGCCGCCACGAGATAGTGATGCCAAAATATCCGCCGTACGTACCATACGTAGGAGCTGCGTGGCATGCTCCCTCGAAAATTCGACAGTGAGCATCCGCATTAGATATGAGTCGACTTTCGCGTTTGCGGGTGTCGCGATTCAGGTAGCAACGTGAATCAGGCCTGAAGATGAGTTTCGCACTGTAGCGGTAATTACATTCGCGGGATCGTACTGAGAAAACGGGAGAGGAAGCGGAATATGAGTACATTGGTAAGATTCACAGAACGGTGGTTCAGCAACGGAGAAAAAATGCAGGTAATAGACGAAAACAAAACCGTAAACAAGTCACATAAACGTGTATACGGTTAACGGGGGGTGCCAGCTACAGCAGATCGAGATGCGGCTGAGGATAACAACGTGCAGAGTAATCAAAAGCAGATAAGGTATCTAGGAACATAGAATGCCGGGGACCAAGTAGCAAAAAGGTACACCTACCACGCATGAGCAATGTTTAGTCAGGGCATTTCGAGGGAGCGCTCGTGGATTTGAGACGTACCTAGTAATCGCAATTATCTGGCGTTCTCAACTCACCAGGGAGGGGTCTGAAAGAAGATCTGTAGTGCTCCAGCATCTCGCATGCCAGGCATACGAGCTTCCACATAAGAAGTTGCCCTTTGTGACGCTGTCTCGCCTTCTAGGTTAGGGACCATTGACTCCTTTGAGATGCGGTAAACGATTTCGCAGAGTAAATCGGGAGAGTCCTGGCGCATATCCAAGGAAGATCTCGTCTAGACAAGACAGATTTGGGACCACTTCTTGTATCGGTTTGATCCAACCGGGCATACGGCTGCCAAAAATTAGTGAAACCCTCTTGATGTTCTGCTCCGGGGAGAAGGTGAACTGGATTTGATGGTGGTAATGTCCGGCTTTGATTCTAAACTCTATTTCATGCTGGTCAGGCAGGAAATCACAGACTAGAGATAAATACATATACCTTGCTCCCCACCGGCCGTCCTCAAGGCCGTTCCCAAAGCTGTAGAAGCTATCAACAAAGGTACACATCAATCGATAAGATTAGAGCTGTGGAGAATCATAAAACATACCACTTTGGGCTATCTTGCATGCAGCAGAAGCACTTGCAGTCACAGATGAAAGAGTATACCGCGCGGGCTATCCTCATGACAACTGCTTCTGGGAGGTTCAAATTCTTTTGGGGTTGGGGATGCAATGGAACATTTCCTATTGTCAAAAGCCACGTCAGAGACGCGAGACTGCCAGCGAGTACACCTTCGATGCGTCGGAAGTGGGGCATGCGCAGACACGGGAGGTGTTCAGGCCGGGTCACGGGAAGGGAATGTTCCTTTGGCATAGAATTGGGGTGGATTTCAAGCGAAGTTTGGAATCTTGAGGTAGATAGTAGGAAAGACCTCATGCAGTGTACGGTCGACCATGGCAATCCACGCAATGACAAACCGTCTATGCGAATAGGTGGAAGTGATCGCGGAAGACCAAAATGCAGGGAGCTTGTGGCAGTCCCTGTAACCCCGTGAGTATTATAATTAGGCTCAAGGATGACGTCGATTATGCCAAGGCGAGGGAGAGTAATTTCCTTGGTACACAGTGAAGAATGTTGTGAACCCAACTCCGCTCTGTTACAGTCTGCCAGAGCATCAGTTCATAGACACAGGGCGAGAGTCGGAGGTCCAATGGGAGGGGAGACGACTTCACGCTGTCGACAAATGCGCGCGCTTGGTTGTATGACCTTATATGGAGCCTTCTACACCATAACGGCCTTATGACGCGGGCCCAGTATCGGCAAACCAGCGTACAATTATGAACCTCCCATCGCTTCCAGAGCAGACTGAAGGGACCGTGGTCGGCGATGCAGAGACCAATGATGTGTATCACTTCAAGTGGAAGTCTATGCCAGGGACCAGAGGGCGATAGCTCATTGGTGCGCGACTGCAAGAGGTCCATGAAATCAGCAAGAACCTCACGTCAGGCAAAATATACTCAACATGTTCCATCTCGAATGCAGAGTTTTCTGTTGACGAACGGTCTCTCAGACGTATGCTCATCGCGGACACTGGTACTCTATACCTTAGTATCACAGTTTTGCGCAAGGGGTTTGTATAGACATACCGATGACCGGGGAAGATAATGGTGTGCTGGATCTCCTGCATGACCGTTGGCGGTTTATATGAGCACTACCGCAAAGCACGGATTCGATTGCGCAGTCCCGACGCCATGCATGTAAATTGTAATTCAACGCCATGCCGCCATATGCCCTCCTCACCCTGCTACTATCTCCGAGCTCATGAAAGCTTCGAGATGCTGGACACACGCAGCAACGGAGTGGATCTGTCAAAAGGCTGAGATGAAGCAGTTTTCGTATAGGGTCCAGGCAAGGACCGCACATGCATTTGACAGCCTCATACGACTGGTCGCTCTGGAAGAATAGCGCTGCGCCACACTGCCATGGTCCACACCCCAAACCCTATGAAAGTATCTCAATTGAAGAAGACTTCGAAGGTTTCGAGATGCATAACGTGTAGCAGCGCCTCTAGAGACTAAGATGAAGCCGTGTGGGATCCGGCGGGGAAGTGGGGGTACAGCGTTCCGTACTCGTCGTCTGGGTACAGCAGCGAACGGCTTTGCCAGGACACAGGGTCCGCTGAGCCCTAGAACGTGTTTAGATTCAGCGCCAGAAACACAGTAAGGGGGGGGGGAACTCTACCCATTACTCACACAGCATGAAATGGCGTGTCCTGCCCTGGCCAATGGTATGAGGCAAGCGGCTCGACTAGCCTCGTTAATTCCTGTGCAACAATGGATGTGGGGAAAACCGCCTGGAGGACCGCCCGCGTGCGCAGGATGATCTCGCTACTCAATCGCTCATCTCTTCCTGAGCAATCGCTCGCTCTCGTTCAGAGTGGCGATCTTGCGTGGCACATCCTGGTATGCGCGAATGCAGAGTTTAATGTGATTCAGCTTCAAAAGAAGAGGCAGAAGATGCACGATTCCCGACGAGGTAAAGGCGGTGGTCCTACGCAGAAAAGAGACGGTCAATGAAGCGACGCGTTACTACGCGTCACACGTCACGTCACGTGTGCCTGCACGTATAAGCGCCTGTCTCTTGTGCACGCACCGCGATGAGCGACCGCGCAAAAATAGGTGCTCGTATCAACGCAGCACATCAGCCTAGACAATTTCCCAGGAAACAGCGGTACACCTCAAAAACCGCGTGCTACTGCGGGCATGCTGTATGTATTCCGTAGTCATGTAAGCCATGGCAAGAAGGAAGCTTGGAGCGTTACAACGTCCGGCGACGCACGCTGTGCTGTTTAATGCGCGTCTCCCCAAGCTACCGTGCACGGCTGCATGCGTGCGCCACAGGTTTCTTGGATCCCTCTTGATCGGATTAAGGTATATCATCTATCGATTATCATGGTGAAAGGTTGCTGACAGCTTGCACAGGCGTACTTCGCAAAAATAGACGAGGCTACGAGCTGCGTATGGTCACTGAGCCAAACTCGAGCGCGCCGAAACACGCAGGGGAGTTGGACATTGATAGGAAGTAGCGTGGCTCTCGCGGGCCTCTACACGATATTCCGCTTTCTTGATAGAAGGCGAGTTTTTTACTCCCTCTTGGTTCGAAGCTGCTCACTCGACTAACGTAGAATGAGTTGGAACGCAGGTACAGACTTCGTACCCCCGTACCGGACATGCAGTCAAAATCTATGCGGGCACATTGTCCCTTCTCGACTTCATCGTCGAGTGTGCCAACAACCGTCCACGCAAAGCTGCGCCCAACCGGCGCGATGTTGCTCGGAAAAGCTTGAGCGGACAAAACCAACATTCGCGACAAGAGTATCTTCGCAGAAAGTATCTCTGAAAGTATCTGAGCGTGATGATGGGCAGGCACCCAATCCATACATCCTCGGTGGCAACCCATCGGGTAGCAGCCCGGGTAGCGGGGTCAGCACAGCTATTGGGCTCCGATGCGCCGCCAGCGCTCAGTAGCGAGACGGTTAGGTCGACTTTCTCGCCCCGTAGGTGAACAACTTGGTCGGCATTAAGCCGATAGGGTGGTTGCCCTCTCGCCACAGGAGGTGGGTTGCTTACGTTCAAGGCGTTGCAGACGTACTGAGGACTGTAGTTGTGCCGAATGCGACAACATCAGGACACCGTAGGACCAATGGCATCGCAGCGCCGCTCCCCATCGTCGTTTCTATACGTGACGCGCTCGATAATGCGACGTTCGCCAGCGGCACGTGGTATACCCGACTTTTCGAAGGCGTTGGGACAACCGTGCGCTCTACGGTGCACGCGTCGGTGTGCTGCTTCAATTGGCTGTACGCGAGAGCGACCCGGTGTAGACTGCGTTCGATGCGCATATTAGAGGTCATGCGCGGCCTGGGCGCGACGATTGTTGATCCTGTCGCACTGCCGAGATCTCGAGCAGCTGCGCGCAAGCGGGAAGGAGACGAGCGTTCTGGTGATACGGTTATAGAAGCAAGTCCTTCATTCTTCCAGTCACGCATAGAGTCTTGACGGTGATGTTTCTAAAGGTCGAGGTACATCTCGGGCTTAGAAGTATCCACTGGGGGGTCAAGACCCTGGCTGACCTCATTGTGCTCAACACTGCCCATGCCGACGAAGAGCCCATTTCACCATTTTGGGCGGATCAACTGATCTGCCGACACATACAGCGTTTCAAGAATCAATTGTCCTCATCCTCCGAAAACACCACCGCCCTATGAATGCCGCCTAGTACTTCGCCACGCTCGCAGCAGACAAAGACCTCTGCCAAACACGCGGAATCTACGCCGACGTGTTGGTGTTGCCACACACCTTGACGCGCTCATCCTCCCCACAAGCCAGGCTGCCAACCCTGCTGCGATTGCCGGCTACTCGCTCGTCACTGTACGCTTCTGTTTTTTCCTCGCTCTTGTTGCGTCAATAGCTGACATATGACGAAAGTACCGCTAGGCTTCATGCCCGATGATAACCCCCCCTCTTTGCACCCGTGACACCAACACGCCGCGTCGCGCGCCCTGGCAAACCGTTTGGGATTCTGCGTTCGTGAGCACGGCCTTCAGTGAGTTTCGCCTGCCTGGGTTTGGGTGTGCGTATGAGCAGTCTACGCATACGCGGCTAGGGCGGCTTGGTGATTCCGAAGACACAGCTGAGCGATGTTATCGGGAAACGATGTGTTGGGATGTCAAGATTATGCGCGATAAGTATTAGTCCTAGATTTGGATAATTGGTACGGGGAGTCGGGAGGTATACCAGTGTGGAATGTTCTCACAGATCTAACGCCTGTAAGCTTGTACATGCTAGTACGGTGTTTGAATTGGGGGATAGGCTGTTCTTTTTGCTGAATGTCTAGAATTTATCCCAGGTGTTGTTCCGACGATCGACTAGCACGGGCATTGGCTAACGTATTACACAGATCCATTTATCGGGAAACTCAGTCAATCAGTAGCAAGGAGCATTCGGGCTCTACAGGGACACCCTCCAGCGCCACGAATTCGAAGTCGCCTTCTCGTTGATGTTACCCATGATAAGGTAACTTTCTCAGGCTCACCACTGACAGGATAGCGCATAACAAGTCACATGCATCATGGCGAGACGACGTAGTAGAAATCAGTGGATGCGAAAGTTAGATGCCCTTCGATAACGTACGTGGGTTGTGGGATGCTGCGCAGTTGTGGCGAGGACTTGACACCAAACCATGACCTCCCCGTTAGAAAGTGCGTGAGTCCCCTCTCATGTCCGATTGCTTGTATTGACTGACAGATGACTCACCATCAGCCATGGATTCGGCCTTCTGCCAGCAGCTCATCGGGTCCCGGCTGAGATTATTACTCGCATAACTACTCATCTAGTAGATGGCGATGAGAAGTTTGACAAACCCTCCCGCCCACTATTCTGCCCACATTTTCAACGCCATTATCGCCGCGACAAGCGCTACTATTTGAAAACTTGCAGCGCAGTTTGTCGGCATTGGGCCAAAATCTTTCGGCCGGTTGCGTTCTCAGATTTTGACGATTCCATTCCCCTTTCAGGTAGAGGCCATTTCGATCGCATCGTAATGCTCCTATCAGCTCATTCGTTGGTCACCCCCTCACTCTCCGAATGCATTACCACTATTCACCTCACAGATCTCCTACCCGTTGAATCGTACACTCCCTGTATCTATCACATTCCACGCCTATATTCCTATCTTCGTCCGGGGGTCAAGCTAGGGTTATTGCAATACCACGGCGGCTGGTCTACCATAGGTCGCTTTGGGAGGAGCGGCTTCTACAACAATGTGCCCCGCGCCCCTCCTGGGAGCCTGCTTAATTTTTCACGTTTGAGTCTCGACTGCGTTATTTTCAAGAGGCCCCATCACCTTCTCCGTAACCTGCCGTACGAGGCCTACCCAGCCTCTCGGAGTTGTCATGTAGGTATATTTAAATTCCAGGACAGGACTCTTCCTCTAGAAAGTCCTCTTTCTTCTCTACCCATTGGTGGAACGCTAAGAGACAAATACGTGGTGTCTCTAGAGCAGTTTGGTGACGAAGACATGGACAAGGGGCGCCTTGTCTTCATGCTATGTGCCGCACTATGCCACAGGGTTCCAGAGGCAGACATCGAACACTGGCATACCTTCAAATCGTTGTCAGGACGCGCGCTGTGGAGCTGGTTCGACGGTGTTAAGGGCAAGATTACAGGCAAGCCCATAAAACATGGATAGTGAATGTTGCCGGGGCTAACAAGAATCGTAGTTCGCCCACAGCAAATCGCATTGCCGCCCCCGGAGGCCAGATGCTTCATCGGCCTTCAATGTACCATATCCGGGCCTCACGCAGCGTTGTCTTTGCGCCTTTGGTCGGGATGATCACAGCACCCCAATAATACAACGTTCCTACAGAGAAACCAGGAAGTTATACGAATTCCTTGACAAAACCATCTTGCAACTTCGCCCCCCCACGTTCGCCTTCTAATTGAAGCCGAAACCATCCAGCATTATGCGCCCCATTATCCGCTACCTCAAACCTGGCTTGACCGGGTTCCTTCTGGGGAACTGTTTCCTCGCCTTCACTCTGCTGGTCGACTTGACATGCGTTATCAGAAGGTGATCACTCGGAAATATTCCTGGGGACAACCTATCCCCAACTTCCCAGTCCAGTCACCAGCGCCTCAGTAGCCAGACGTTCTATCCCTTCTACCAGCTCAGCACACGGCTCTTGAAGGGCTCATAAGCATCGCTCTAAAGCCAAGCCAGTCCTTCGACCTTTTCATGCTGGAGAGCGAGGAAGAAGAACGAGAGTCGAAAATATGCGACCGTTACCTTGATATGATGGAACACTTCTGCCCGGCCGCAAAGCTCAGCCAATCTCCGAAGAGAAGGTACCCTAAACTTTTGAATGGGAGGGCGACACGTGAGGTTGAGTCGTAGCTACGAGGAATGAGAGCCTGGAGACATGTCATAGAACTTGCAAAGAGCCTGATATGTTTGGTAAAATGAGATAAAAGCTGATGTGTAGTACGTAGTCGCTTGGCCGTCCGAACCTTTTGTATTAGCTTCACTATTTGCAAGAGTTTGTGTTGCTTTAACACTCAGGTCTGTCGATGTCGGTGCGGTGCAGCCAGCGACGAGACGCGGGGCCACACCTGGTTCGCTCGACTATGACCTATGTATCAAACCACATATAACGAGGGTGAGTGGTTGAGACAGTGAATACGTGGTATGCCCGGCGGCGCTAGAGCTGCTCTCCCCTGCACCGCCACAGGTGAGTCTGCTGGAGCACTTCTTGCGTAACTGGAGGGAGTCATCGATTTGCCTGCATCTGGACGACATAACCGAGTTCCTAACGTTGAACCCGGTGATCGTGACCTTCACAACGGGCTGGAGCTCGTGGATTCAGCTCTGGTGGTCAGGTATCATCATTCAGGCCTATCGACTATCATAGGCCGATTATATAAAGTCTGCCTACGGAGACTAGTGGACAGGGTAGACGGCGACGAGGCCTCACTTGCGGCCTATTTAAGGTGGATGCACGACGTATTACGAGGGCGTGGTTGGAGGCAAATCCACAGGTGGATGCTGACGAGCTCACGACGGCGTACTTTATGCCAGGAGGTGCCGTGCCATGGTGATTGAGCATTACGGAAGATTAAGTATGTACAAAGTAGATGAGGCACGAGCGCGTTGCGCTCGCTGTTTTTGATGTTTGCCGTCTATGTCTGCAAAGGTAGGCTCTAGTAATCGGGAAAGTGTGGAAGTTGTGGTAACGGAGAAACACGAGACGTGTAGTAAAACGAGACGGCTTTTGGCAAGGCCCGATTGCGACAAACGCCTCCCTGTCCGTTTCTTCGAGCATGCTGCCAACCGTTATCTTCTCCAGCGCAAGCATCTCGCTTTGCACTACGCCGTAGACGCGATCCCCGATGTCGCCATTTCTTGGACCTGTCCAGCCCGACATACCACCCAGTAGGTAAACCCTCTTCTGTCAGCCGCAGAGTGAATTCTTCGTCGCCTGATTCCATCTTTACGGGCTTAGTGAAGCCGAATGTCTTGTGACCCTCGTTCGTGTGTACCAAGATTCGCCTTTGTCGCAGTCAACACGACATTTCGGTAGAATGTATGCCTTGTGATAATTGAAGTGGATTTCATCGTCGCCCGTACAGCTCTGCAATAGAAGGGTAAATCTCCCGCTAGCGGTGCCCAGCGGTCTGCAGCTTCTTCCTCATCCTGAATACCTGTAAAAGGTTCCTTTCGGGACACAGACGGACATGCGAAGGGTGCTTCATCAACTGACGGCCCACGATGGGCCACCAGCTATGGTCTTGTGTAGCGTGTGATCGAGGGGTCTATTGTACGGGGATATGGCCACCAAGTGAGGAGAATCAGTAGGTGGCTCCAAGATAGTGTGACGATCCACGTCATCCCATGCGTCCTCCATGGAATCATACTCCTCTGAGTACGGGCGACAAGAATTCTCGTGGGGTGATGAGATAGTAAGAGTGCAGCAATCTGGTCGTACGGCTTCTTGTCTGCGTGGCCTGGTCGATTACGGAACACCTCCAAAAGACGACAAGGGAAGATTTTCCACTCATTTGTGGTTTGCATGGATGGTATTGGTCAAGCCGTTTCATGAATTCGGTACCCACTGAAGAGAGGATCAGGATGACCGTCGATGTTTGGAGTCAGGCCGCCCGGGAGCCAGTTCAAGCCGGCCTCCTGTACCGTCCACGATCGGTTGAGCCCAATGAAAGGGTGATTCCATCTCAGAGGGTCGAGAGACTGAGAGGGAGGCCGAGCCCAGCTGAAGTAGGCTAACGACTGTCTGGTACTGGTTATGACGGTAAAACCCACCCTAGCGCCGGTACGTCTCGTGGGCCCATTCACGCCTACGCCCTTCCTGATTTTCCCGTTATCTTGTCGTAAGCAGAGTACATCAAGAATAGACGTACTCTGCGCCCATGTTAAGTAGCTCGATTCTCGGACGTGGTCGAGCGTCGTCGTCTTGGGGATTGGAACGGGCACTCATCTCACACACGATGTGATCCAGCGCTGGTGATCCTTAGATGACGTTTTCCTCTCGTCCGTCGTGATCCCAACTGTGGCGACCACGGGCCCATCTGTATCTCTGGGAATAGCAGGGCAGGCAAGATGTACTACCGGGGCATACAGCACCAGCTCCCTACGCAGGGAATGACCCGCGTTGGCATGAAGATACCCATACGCGGTCCGAGTGGGAGACCTTCGGATAGAGACGATACCTGATCCTTCCGATGAGAGAAAACAAGGAATCCGTTTGTCGGCGGCGTGAGATGCATAAAACTATGCTGAAGGCATGACGATCCAGGCATAACTGGAGTCTTCCTTCGCTTGAAAGGCCACCTGCCAGCGCCGACCCGACACAGCGTATGCCGAGGCCAAAATACATAGTTCTGGTTCAAGATGCATTCTAACTCCATCAATATCTTTGCTTCTCCATCGAACGGAGGCTACAGAAGCCGATACTCCTGAAAATCTCGAAGGTGAAGGCTCGCTGCTTATGAACGGTGCACAGGAGTCGATCTGCATCTCTGCGGGGTATGGCGGACGGCTTGCTGTGGATCTAGCTGTAGGGGAATCGAGTGTGGACAAGTAGAGCTCGGGGCGCAGAGCGAATAATGAAGATTTGGTGTTGCCCATTTTGGTGAACTACTGTACTAAGTGCGCTCTTTAAACTCGTATCATCAGATGATAATACTTTCGATCTGAAAAATGTATAACTGACCTTTGTTTTAGCAACGTCATCACCCACCCTGACAGCTTCGTCAGACTTTCTGCGACTCCGAATCGGTCCCAAGCTCGCTCGTTTAGGAAGTGCGTTGATGCTGCCGTCAGCAAGGGCGAGAAACCAGTTCCAATGAGGATAACTACAAACTCCTGTTCTTGATTATATCATTGCCGGCTGCGACGGCTCTGGCCGTTACTTCCACACCGGGGTGGTCCAAAGTGGAGGGTCGGGGAACAGAGTGTGGGTGTAAGGTTCTTCAAATGATAGTCATTGCTGCCCTAGATTTGAACCAGTGCGTAGTCGAGTGCTCTGATGTATATTGTCGCTCAGCAAGTTGGATGAGGGGGTTTACATGGTGAAAGATTCGATCTCACAAACCTCTGCTGTCCTGTGTGCTAAGCAGTCATCACCCAGTCTTGTTCGTTCTCTCTAGGAACAGTTGGTAGGGTCCGGCTGAAATCTCTCTTGGACTTGTCGCTACATGGCCCAATCGCGGATGGTGGTGGGAAGAAATATGCGTGTCCTTCCAGTGAGATGAGAGGCCGGGTTCTTCCCAGCACCATTGGACGAGAGAAAGTCGTCGAAAAACATGATGGTGTTGGCGGCAATGAAAGAGAGACTCGATCTCCTAACCATCCCTCGTAGTGCGCTCTTTCGTGTGCGGGCGCTTATCGCTGGTCTCACGCCTTTGTATATCCGGACACAAGGCTATGCTTCTCTGAGATGGTAGATTGACGAGAAGAAAAACCCAACAGACGACTAAGGTTATGTCAGTGTTGGCGCGCACTACTCTGCACACTGATATGTGCGTGTATAGATACCTTCCCATAATGCATGTTGGCCGGAAGACCGTCACGGAATCCAAGTTTCAAATCGCTCCGAAGGTCGAGGAGACGACGCTGGAAAGAATGGTTTGCAAGCTGGGAGCCGAGGACAAACGTTTTTAGAAGCTGGGATAATACACCATAGGACAGAGTCGACTCACTCCGTATTTCCCGCGCCGTCGTGTGTCGTGCCAGTCAGGTGCTAGCTGAACAGACCGTCTGAAAGTATACCGAACGGCGAGCACCCGTCGATGCGCGTTACAGTTTACATACGCGTTACGTCACGTAATAATGCACCCGCTCCACGCGCGTGAGCGCCTACGTCCCCGTCACTCTTTTGAATGAGCGGCGGCGTCGCAGCTCGGTTGACTCTGAAGGCACGTTTTCACTTCTTCTCGAGGCTTTATTGCTCATTCTGCACACGAAGGGACTGGGATATGATTTACACGTCCTCCATCTCTCATGCACAGCCCTTCATTGCTGTGTTGTCTTGCGAGACAAATCCGTCTCTGCAAAGCTGCACGAGATCGACGCGTTTCTGCTTCAAACAGTGAAAAACTGACTGAATGGGTCAGCATTTGCGTCCGCGTGTCTGGCTTTTCATGGGTCGTGGATAGGCGACCAGCTCACACGTCCTCGGCGATGGCGAAGATCTGTCGGAGGGCGGTGGTGGTTACAGGATCGGCTCTGCCATGAGGATTTGTGTAGCAGAGCTTAGAAGCGATCCGATTGTGTTGATCGTCTCATCCGGTCAGGGCAAGCACGGTGAACCTCTCGCACATGAGGTGAGTAGTAGCGTCGCTTGTGGGTGTGTGGGGAGCAGTAGTGGTGCCGTGCCAGATGCACAATCTGCCTCCAATTGGCTTCATACGCGATAGATGGTCCTCGCTGAGCCATAAGACTGGCGACAGCCCAGGACCGACACACATATAGGTTCCAGGTTCGACCTCGCACGCGAAATCCCGTGTTTAAACCGCTCTGGAGGGCTGAGGGTAGGTCCAATAACAATGGACTTAAACAGTAAATGCGGATCGTCTAGCCAGTGATCTCATAGTCCAAGCCCGGGTTGGCATTCTCAAAGCTCTTTTTTTGCTCCCACCCGTCTTGCACGCATTGATCCCTTTTGTACTTGAAATAGGCAGTCCCAGTGCCTCTCGTTTCTGGGAATATACACTTCTTTCCGTGGAATCAATCGAAACTCTCGCTACGGTTCTCGATATACCTAAACTATCGGACATGGCCACACGCCCCCACGAGGTCAGCTGACTGTTCTTCTCACAGGATTTAAAGCCAGACCGATAGCATACACGGGTGGCACCTCCTCTTTTTCCCCGTGCTACTACGGTCCTGTTAACTACCGAGATGCGTGCGGCGCGCTATTATGGTCCAGGCGACATACGCATTGAAGAAGTACCCCGAGCCTGAGGTTTAAACCAGGCGAGGTCAAATTGAAAGTCAGTATGACTCATATTCTACATACCGCTTCGAATCGGACGCACGTCTCAATGACACAGGCGCACCGATATAGGGGGGCTGGCGTGGTGAGTGGGCGTCTTGGGTCTTGAACATTGACCACCACCACTGGCGCATGTCACATCTGATAGCGACGCCACATTCTCAGGTGCGGGGAGTGAGTAACGATACAATAATTTACAGCCGTAGTCAAAATCTGATGACATTCTTTCAGTCTGCGGTTCTGACTTGTATGCGTATAAGGGGAGGCATACCGGGCATCACAGGGGATGCCTTCCCCCCACTTTCTTCGGCCACGAGTAGGTATCGTCCGCAACATCGTCCCTACACCATTATTTATCTCAGTGGTGGGGATGAAGGTTCTCTGGGACCATCGTCGAGCTGGGCAGCGGTGTCAATCCGTGGTGGTATCCCGTCGGGCAGGGCGCATGCGTGTAACTATCTTCGTTACACCTGGAGCTTATTCCCACCATTCACACACTGCTAGAAATCCGATGATATCTTGCGAGAAGACGGGATTTGAGCGATGCGTTCAGTGCATCCGGGGGTGAGCACAATGTATGCCCGCACAATGTCTATCTCGTGCGTGCCCACTATCTTTCGCTCGGGGCTGGGCGATGATAGCATGTGCACAGGGCTACTCAGACCGCGACGGTGGCCTTGCGGAGTACGTTTCTGTCGCGGCCGAGCTTGTGTACCCTCTCCCGCTTGGTACATCGCGTGCGTTTTCCCCTGCTCTCGATTCTTCTTGGAACTTGACGTTGTAAAAATGTAGTCGAAAACAGGCGCATTAATCGAGCCCCTTGCCGTCGCATGGCATGCCGGTGAAGCTATCCGGCTTCAAAGGACACGTGAGAACTGCCTCATCACAGGCGCAGGCCCGTACGCACCAAACATCCAACCAGATTGTTTCTGCTAACAAGGGCCCTAGATCGGGCTCATTAGATCCTCGTACCAAATTCTGCTGGTACACAAGTTCCCCGCCGTGTGTTCAGCTTCGCGTGTCTATGATATCCTCACGCCCTCTCAGTGCACCGAAGGGTGCCCTGTGACGTCCTATCGTCGCCGTCTCCACAACCCTCGCCCCACGCCCGCTCGCGCGCCCTGCCCCAAAAAAAAAAATCAGCGCGTTCCCTCGGTCGCCCTCAAGCGTGTTCGACCCGCGCACATGGAGGACGTCCCCGCCGCTCGTGCAGCGCCTGCGACGGACGGGCGCGGGCACCGAGTTCGTGTTCGAGGTGCGCGGAGGATCGCAGGGCTGCACTCGACGTTGCCAATCGCGGCGGTGTGCGTCCCCGCGGGCGCGTGGTCACGCTCGCGCTGTGGGGAGACCGGCGCAGGTGGATTGAACCACGTTGATGTTCAAAGAGGTGCCCTGGTGGGTGCGATGGCGTATTGTGGGGACCATGCGGAGGTGGTTTTTTAGTGCGCTTGCGAAGGGCAAGTTGGCCGTGTTGAGGAATTGATTACGAGCGGATTGGGCTGGATGAGCTGGTCGAAGAGGGCATCGATTCTTTGATCAAGGATAAGGCCAACCAAGGTCGGCCACCCATTCTTTCTCCTTGTACCTTGGCTCATAACCTTCGTGAAATAGTCAAAATTCTCGTCCAAGTAGGATCTTTGACACCCGCGGGGCGGGGCGATACCGACGGTAGCACCACATGACTCCAATGTAGATAATATACAGATCCAGATAAATGAATACAACAACTACAACAATATGACTTTCAGAGTTCCAGAGTTCCGCAAATTGAACACAACATCCCTTACACGCCCGCGAGAGCACGATTCCCCACTCCTACTCCAGCACAAAACGCACCGACACGGTCCTACAACCGCCCATCCGACGACCGACGCCAAACATACCTGAATCTGAGCCCGCAGGCGAAACAGCCCTCGGCAAGCCCGCGGCGCCGTTACACGCCCCCGGGACCAAACAACGACCAAGCGTGAAAACGCGATGAGCGACGGAGGTGAAGAGGGTCCGAAGTTACCGCCTGACCCTCCCCATGCTTCTGTCTGCATGCCTGCCCTCCGTGCTCTCATGCTCCCCTTCGTCCTCGCTGGGCTGCGCGCAGCAGAGCAGACGGGCGATACCCGCGGGCGCGGCCCCAGCGGAAGCCGTGATCGTCTCGCGGCGCACGGCCCAGTACGCTCCGCGCGCGCAGCGCGTCCGCGCGACGTCCCGTCGCGAGCGCACCCATCACCACGCTCCAGCCTCCCAGCGCGCGCTTGTCCCAGCCCCGCCTGCGCCGTGCGCGGTGGCTGCCTGTGGTAAACCGCGCGTGTGCGGACCCTCGTGCGGCGCGCGGGCCCGCGCGAGCAACCCGACACGCACGGCGCGCTCGACTATATCGACGTGCCAAGCGCAGGAAAGCGTGTCGGCAGGCCCTCGCGTGTGGTAAGCGCGGCGAGGGTGTCCGGGGCTGTGGAGTTAGGGCCGCGCCGTGCCGAAGGGCGCGTAGCGGAAGTAGTGGGGCGGGACTGGTGCGAAGCTTGGGGTTGTGTCAAATGGTGTGTCCGGATGCGTGAAGTGAGTTGTGGGTTCTCGTGCACGGGAGGGCCGCCTGGAGTATGGAGAGTGGTGGTGCAAGGGGTCGCGCCGACGGGATGTGCTAGGTTGTGTGCTTCGGTAAGAAGTCAATAAGGGGATGTGTGTGATCTGTGCTGAGTTCTTCGTTATGAAGCGGTAGCGTGGTTCTGAAGGCGTGAGTTTCTACGGAATGGGTGGTTAGTGATGTCACGCTAGGTCACAGGTATTGTGTATAAGTCGTGTGTCACTTAGCGATTTGCGGAATCAAGGACTAATGCGGTGTGTGTGGGGGATCAGTTGGCTTGTATGTGGCAGATGAGGGATAATTAGGTGGCCAAGTAATGCTCTTGGGGTGTCTGTGGCTCATGGATCAATATCGAGTGCACTGCCTAGGAACGGACCGTGTACAATCTGGAGTACAGCTCGTAACAGCTGCTCGACCTAGCCATCGAAACATGAATAAGCCTTTCGGCTTTAAATAGACGTAACTACTCACGTCATGCAATGGGCCCATAATCTTGCCATTGAGCAGATATCTCTAAAGATTCCTACTCGGCTCATGCTGTCTCCAGGCCATGCGCGTCGTCACGATGCCTCGATCCAATTCCGTCGAGGACCCTGTATGACTCTTGCACAACTGGTTTCCCCCTTCGATGTACTCCCTCCACACAATCGCCTCCGAATCCACAACAGTCCTCCGACCATTCCCTCCCATATCTACGTCACCCCCCGCCAAAAACACCCTGCGCGCGACGCCCTCCGCATCGGCGCCCACGTGGCCCGAACGACGAGCCTATCAAACAAGCGGAAACGTCCCCAAGCGTATGGCCAAAAACGGCGTCGGGCGGCGCACGCAGCAGGCAGCGCGCGTTTAATCTGGTGAGGGGATGATGAGGCTACTGTCGCCGAGCTTATCCGTGTGCGTGAATGACAAACGACCACGCGCATCAAGACCTGTTGTGGGGGCGGGCTCCCGGGGCGCAGAAGAGAAGAGGAATTAAGCGACGAGGATACCGAGGGAGCGACGAGACGGACTCGCTCGACGGGCTCGAGGTGAGGCGATGGGTTCCATGAGCTGCGCGGCGAGGCGGGCGGCGAGAGGTGAGGCGAGTCGGGGCGGACTGAGGAGGCTCATTGCTGCGATGTGTATTTGTGGGCAGCTGGGTGTCGGATCGTCTCTGCGCTGCGGCTTGTTTCGGGCTCGTCTGGGGTATGTCTGCCAGAAAGATAGGTTCCATGCCAGCCCGGAGTAGGTTGAACGTGAGAGGTCAAAGACCGCGTTGGTGGTGGTGGTGGTGGACAAGGTCTGAGGATGTAGCACGCCACCTCAGCCAAATGTCCCAAAGCATAAACGCACACACCTCCATCTTATCTAATCTGATGCACCTCTGGCTGGGCACGCAGGGCGGGTCAGGGTCGTCGATCTCGAGGATCGCCAGGCAAACGGGGTTACATACAAAGGTGGATAGAGGTACATGCTTTTGATTCGTGCAATCGTAGATGCGAAACGTAAATACTGGCGTCACAATGTTAAGTCGCATAAAACGACGCGAATGTCCGAAGGTAAGAGTTCGTGGGTACAGCACTAGGAGGTGTCCGTGAAGAGGGAAAAAAGTCCAACATAAATATGTCCTTTTGTTCACTAACATGTACTAAAGCATCATGTGGAATATAGTGTGTGCAAATGCAAACGCATTATAGTCTAAGTGTAGAATTAAAACAAGGTCCTTGAAAAGCATAAGGGGTCGTAAAAAGATGTTAGTGAGGTGCTCGTGCTCGTGTTCAGCGGCGACGACATGGTCGCATCTTCCCGCATCTACGGATGCGCAACGAATCTTGCGGCGAGGCCTTCGTTGCCAGACTTGCGACTCGTCGGTTACACCTCTTATCACTGCAGCTCTCGAGCCAACAGCGCGAGGCAGGAGCACAAAGAGAAGATTCGGTATGGTAGCGTGAGTTGCATGACGTGGCGTTTGCAGGTGACTTTGCAGAGCTATGCACATCGTTCAAAGCGAGTCATGAGCAAAACAAACTTGGTTTGACTCACTGGTTGTGAACGAAAGGGTTTCGCAGTATACGGGCGCAGTGACGTGATGGGCAGGCGCTTCGCAGAGGCGTCTTGGGTTGAAAATGCTGTGTGTAGATGAGCTTGTGCAATAAGTAAGCGCGAGTGATAACAAACCTGCGGGAGCCTTACCAAGTACAAAAAAAGGAGTCTGGATGGAGAAGGTGACCGAAATCCAAAGGGGATTGTAAAACTAGGAGGGGAAGGGGGCCTGTGGCCGCTTATGGCTCTGCGAAAGAACGGAAAGGAACAGGCCTCGTGCGATGGGAGGAGGTAAAAACCGGGGGACGCTCGCGTTTCTCCGGGGGCCTGCTCCCCCCTGTAAGGTGCAACCCCCCCCACTTTGCGACGGGCTGTTCTTTGCGCTTTGTGTAGAAGGGAAGAAGAAAGAAAAGACACGTAGGAGCGGAAATGAAGAGACGACGTGGGTTTGGTTATCATAAGACGATCAGTTGGAAACATCACAGGCGGTTTAATAGTCTTCGGACGAGGAAGCGCCCGGTATGGTGAGACGGTTCTCTTGGAGCAGAAAGCTGTTAACCTTCCGCCACGCTTTCTTCTACCATCCGACTCTTTGCTGTGTTTGACAAGGTCGATCTCGACCTGGCATCGCACAAAGTATGGAACTGTCATCCACTGATACGACTGGCAAGTATCACGGCGCATTGGTCCATCTAAGCCTTATAATTGCACCACGATCTCAGGCTTGTATTTATTCTTGGCGTTATATCACCAATATCGTTCAACTGTTTACCATAAAGGGTAGCACCGGGTTACATTTGTTTATGGGCATACCAATAAATGACAAGCCCGTGAATGGTCATGGTACTTTATGGATCGAGGGAAAGTTGAAGACCCAAAGCGGACCCACACAAGTGCGCTCCACACACAAAATGGCAATTGCTTCCGAGCGCGATGCTATGGTAATCAAAGCGCCACCAAGCCTTTGACTTTCCTAATTCGCCATCATGCTTAGGATAAGATGAGGCAATGGTCGCCGCCCGGAACGCGTGTTTCATTTGAGGTTTCTTACTCTGTCAGCACACCAAAACTCGCTTTGAAGCTTCTACCGTAACCCATAAGACTCTTCATAATCACAGCTACACCGCTAACACGTCCCTCGAACATTCACTATTTTTTGAGCGCAAGAAACAGTGCCGTTGGACTCGACTGCGGCAAGATCAACTTCAGCCCGTCGGTACGGCCAACGAACAGCACTTTTTGCCTCCACCCCTCACCTCTCATAGTTCCCTTAATGCGTTCAGATTAGACAAAGCCGGGAGCAACTACACACAAGCACCCCTCTGGAATCGGGATAGGATGGACTTCACTGTCCGCACCCCACGAACACAACACACCCCGACAAGGGTTCAAAGCCCTACGCGCGTTCGACAGCGACGTACACTCCTCACTCGGCATGGAAACGCCAGCAATCGCTGAATTTCACTCACGCTGCTAGCCTGCAGACGGTCATTCAAACGGATCTCCCGTGAAGTGACCAACAATCGCAAGAAGACATAATTTTTTCGGTCCCCACGATACGAGAAGGAATACAGGAGGGTAGCTCGAAGGAGGGCCAGGGTATTTGGTAATAAGTGGACATAGGTCATAGGGGGCAAGCAGGGGAAGGATGGGAAAGTGCAAGAGCATCGAAAAGCTGGCCAGCGCAGTCCGAACCCCGCAAATCCCCAGGCAAACGGCGACGGCTCGGCGACACGCCCAGCGAGCCAGAAGTCAACCGAATTCGGCCAACGACCCCGGCGGCAGACGTCGCGCACCCCATAGTTTCGACGGCGGCCTCACTCGACCCAGCACAGAGTCGCGGCGCAACTCGAGCGACGACGTCCCCCGCGTCGGCGCGCTACGGCCATACTGCCGAAGGCGGACGACCTCACGGTCCCGCGCTCATCCGCGAGCTCAGTCCGTCGCGCCATACCCGGACTGCCTCATTTGCTTGCGCCTATTCACCCGCGCAGTCCCGTGTGGTCGTGCTCGCCGCTCATGCCGTTTTCGGCCGCGAGCGACGACGTAGAGACTGCCAAAGTACGCCGCGCGCGCGGGTCGAGACGGCCCAGCTGCTGACTGGAGACGACGTTCCATCTCAGTGGTATCCCTCGTGGGCATCCAAGATTCAAGTGAAGAATATCGAGGCTGCGTGGCGCGCGAGAGGCGAGGAGAGGAAGGGAGAGTGGAGATGTCGGGGTGTCAGTCCAAGCGGCAGTGGTCCCCGCATCGGTACTGGTGAGATCCAATATCTGGGTATATGGGGGCGGGGGCCCTCAAAACACGTCTGAGACGTTCGCAGAAATAGGGTGGGGCGTCTTGCTGATTCCATAGTGCCCGACTTCAGCGGCCTAAGCCCACACGAGCGTCTCGACAGGCCTCATTCAATTGAGGCGCCAATACCGTGGCAGTGCAGAAACCGGGACAGTAGCGTGACTATGCGCCGTGTCCCTCTGTCCTGGTCACCCCCAGACCATGTCCCCGTTAGGGCGCAGATATGAAGCGATATCCATCAGCCTTTCTATTTGCTCGACGTTAGCAGGTGCTGTCGTTCCGCTTCTCGATAATCTCGGCCCCCCCACCCGCGCCTGGTGTCATCATCCTCGAGACCCGTACGTGCGGCAGAGGGTCTGTGGGGAAGAGAATTTGGGTGTGTTGGCAAATCATGTACCGTTCGGAGGACCATATTGCCCACGATGGACCAGAGAGTGCCCATCCCTTGTCATGTTTGACCGGATTGTCGGCGGAAGGTGTTCGTGCGGCCGAGAGGAGGCAGACGCGAGCTTTAGCCTGTGGGGGAAGCGTTGAGTAAGAACATCGCTCATTTTGGATAATTAGTCAAGAGCAGGCGGTGTGCCCGGGAGATTTGAATGTGAGAATAAAT
Organism: Phlebiopsis flavidoalba; assembly: GCA_035772785.1. Lineage (NCBI taxonomy): Eukaryota > Fungi > Basidiomycota > Agaricomycetes > Polyporales > Phanerochaetaceae > Phlebiopsis > Phlebiopsis flavidoalba. The sequence goes on along the minus strand of JAOCPU010000015.1, from coordinate 499,357 downwards.
GTGACCGTTTAAGTTGGAGCGTATTAACATTGGTCTTGAAATGATTTCTAACATACTTCTGTGCTGCAACAGACTATTTGATGTGTGGTATTCATCACTGTACAAGGCCCTTGTCATGTCCCGCTTCGCCCTCGGGCCCGCAGCCCGTGTCCAAGGTCACCCGCCCTGGTCACAACCTGCCCTGCGGCAAAGAGCACCCTTGGAATCATCCTCTGGCCCCTTAGGGACTTCCCTCCCAACACCAAACTGACATAAGAATGCTGCCTGCACTGAGACGCTTTCCCACTTTGCGGAATCTGACAGCATGATACCGACTCGAGGGTGCTGTACTGCCATTCTCTGTGCAACCAAGTGTCACATTTGGTCCTTGTCCACACGTGCTCTATCGTCCATTGTGCGCCCCTGTCTAGTGTGGTTGCGACAATCACGACGTAGTGGGGTCCGTTTGATTACGAGGACCAAGCGCCCCTCTGTATGCGCGGTGAGAGGGCGAAGAGATGTTTTTCTCTTATGGCGAGCGGGCTGCCTTGCATTGGCGCTCGTGCTGGGGCGACAGCTGAGGTGCCGGCCGACTAGTGCTGGTCCGCACCTTCGCCTCGATGCTCGGGGGCCGGCTCGTGTGTGCAAAAGGCCAAAGTGACAAGAAAAAAGGGCCGACCTCGGGCTGAGTCGTATCGCAGGGACGCGCTGGGGGCGGTGAAGCGGGCTGGCACGAGTGCGATCTCTGTCTGCGGGAAGACTCTGAGTGTGTGGGAACCATGCATGCGAGGAGCGCGACCTACCGCGGCGCGTGCCCGCGCCGTGTCGTGCGGAGCTCGTTTGAGGAGATTGGTGTGCTGGTGCGGGAGCGCACGGTGCTCGAGCCGCCCGATCCCGTGCGGCACGCGCATGAGCTGCACGTACCCGTGCAACCGGCGAGATGCCGTGTGGGACACCTCAATGTCGGGTGGCGCAATGTATAGGCGTGCCACGGAGGACCGACGCCAAGTGCCCGCCGTGTGCGTGGCTGACGACGAAACAGTTGTGCGTGTGGCAAGAAGATGGTCGATAATGTGCGCTGCTCGCAGGAGCGCGTCTCGTGCGGCACGACCTGCGGAAAGTGCGCCCCGCTCTCATCCCCCAGATTCCACATGTATGTAACTGACCCTGTACACTAGGCTTCTCGCCTGCGGGTTCCGACCACTGTGACCGCCCTTGGCCTGTGCCACGGCGACGCCATGCGGACCATGCCACGCCGTCTGCGGCAAGACGCGCAGGGTCTTATCGTCTCCCCCGCGCAATCACCCGTGAGTACGCTTGCCCTGCCATAGCGCCCGCGTCTTGCTCAGAGGCCGAGCCCTGTCGCGAGCCGATCACCATCACTTGTCCTGCGGGACGCATCTGCCAAGTCGTCCCGTGTGGAAGGAGCACCGTGACACCTGCCGGTCCGGAGGGTTCGCAGCAGCACTGAAATGCTCGAACGATTGCGCGCTTGCGAAGCGGAAATGCCAGACGCTCTGGCGGACGGCGTGGGAATCAATCCCGAGAAGTCGTTCGACCCTAGTCGCCTATTCAGACGACGTGGTTGCATTTCGCCAGGGCCAATATCAAGTTTTTGCTTGCTTGTGGAGAAGACTTTTGCTGAGTACGTGCATATCACGTTCATATATATAGCACTCTTAGCTGAACATTATGTCAGGTTCATTTCGTCCAGCAAGAAGAGTCAGATCCTTCCGCACATGCCTGAGCCTCGCCGCAAGTTTGTACACGACGTGATCGTGACGCGACAGGTCGTGTAGTGTGCACCGCGTCTCTAACTTATAATTTCCAACAACACTACACCGACACACCCATCAGCTCGCAGGCAACCTACCGCCATGGACACCCAAATGGTCGATCACGAGCCCCACCGGAGCGTCCAGCTTCTTCCGACGCATAGACTCACGCGTCCCCCTTCGCCCCTGCTCTCCTCTACCGTCGCCCAGAACGCCACCGCGCCCTCCTCCTCCCGTCGGCAAACTCGCCGACCTGTCGCGCGCCCGTCGCCCAGCTGCCCAGTGCCGCGGCCCTGCTCACGCGCTTCCGGCGTTACTGTTGCGACATCCCGCTGCGACAACCAGGACGGCGGGCAAGCAAGCCGCGGTTGGAACGTCTATTGTTCGCGCAGTGCGCGCCCGTCGTCGGCGCAGCCCAGTCCGGCGCCGAGCCCAGAACGCGTGCAATGGATGATGGGCGGTGCATCGAGTACGGCGCAGAGACCGAGGGACCAGTCGCGTCTCCAGCGCCCGCGCCTGCGGCCGTGCTGTCGCTCCGGCTGTGCAAGCAAATGCTGGGGAGTGTACCGGATAGCTGGGGGAGGATGAGCCTTGAGTTCGTTCATTCTGTGCATGACGTAGATGGTGTGAAATGAAATGTGAATGTTATACTAGATATTGTACATATCTCTGCGCGCGGAGATGAAGGCAAGTCAAACGCAGACAATAAAGCAATGCCAGGATCGTTCGAATATTTGAGAAGCTGCAAAATTACCACGCTGATATTTTATACTCGACTTAATAGAGAACTCGAAGTCCACCACCCAAAGACCGTCCCGAAGGGGGGTAAACATTGTGTCCCTCAAACGCGATTTTCAAGCGACCTTCGTCGTCCGTCTGCAGTGTAGAGGGTGGGTCGAACAGCTCCACAAACCCATATCCGTCGTTGTGTCCCGGAATATCAGGCATCTCCGACCCAGTACATCGCACCGTACGTCAGCAAGGTAGCCGTATACCCAACTCTGTTCAGGCGGTGGAGTAGTGTCGTCTGCGCACTCGGCCGCCTTCGCAAACAAGTGGGTGGTTTCCGCTCTACCGGACATCGGGAGGGGTTGATGATGGTGAGGACAGGTGTTGCCTGGGGTACCGGACGCACGGAGGGTCAGCACGATCCTCCCAAAAAGAAGTGCGACTCGAGCTGGGGTCCGAAGAATCGAGCCTGGGGCCTAATGCAAGGACAGACCGTAGGAGAATAAAAAGATTAAAAACCTGATCCCACGTAGAAAACAGGATTCGCGGACATACCCTCAAACGATAGCGATTTATTTGTTGTGAAAGAGAGAGGAAATAACTGACCAGCATGGGTAAGAAAATACGATCGAGCTGGGTTCGGCGCGGTCTATAAGCCCCAGTTAGTGCGATTCCTGGCAAGAAGATGCGCAGGTCAGAGTCATGGCAGTAAAAGCATGGTGGACGATACCAGACTCACTGTCACAGGTGATTACTCCGAAAGTTCGCTTACTGTGGGGTTTGAGTGGGTGTTCAGGAAATAGACAAAGCGAGTAGGTATCACGATGGCTGTTAGCAGACGGTGTTTGAGTGCTTGGGCAGCAGAAACAGTCAAGCAATGAGAGCAAGCGAGTTCGTGAAGCATTCCTAGGAACAATACCGGCGAAACCATACGAGGGGTCCAATCATTGACTTCTCTCTTGCCTTTATATAGGTGGGCTTGAAATGATGATTCAATGACAACGATAGATCCAACTCAACGTGAATGTCAGCGGCCGTCTTACGAGAGCGTTAAGGCCGACTCCGCGCGGGGCTAGATGGGCCACCGACACAATGAAGGCTGTGTATTTGATGCACCGGCGGTACTTCATTGCTGCACTCCGCTTGAGGGCAAGGTTCAGCTGAATGCCCGCTCTAGTCCGCGGAATGATGGTGGTTTCCGAATAGACCCCTGCAATGAACGTTTAGGTGCGCATAGCCTCAACACCAACGGCGGCGTTATGCCGGGATCGCTTGAACGGTCATGCATCATACCGGACGCAAGTGAGGATATACATTGCTGATTGTTCAGACTAAGTTCGAGGGCAAGAACGTGATGTGCTACTGTATAATCAAAGATATTATCATCACGCGAAACCATGCTCGCTGGAACACGCACGTTTACAATAGCTTTGCGGCATCCTGGACAAGCGTGTGAAACCTCGACGCCGCATCTCTATCCAAACCCCCCGACCAGTCCATAATCGTCTGCATGAAACAGTCAAAAAGCTCTTGCTGACGACATGTGTTCTGGCCAGAGAAAGCAACGGCCAAGGCCGGTCCGCCCATAGCTGTGGAGTCCGCATACGGAGGGACCCTATCGACGACATCGCCGCCCACGAGCTGTCGAAAGGCAGGACTGTCTCCGAAAGAGCCGTCTGAGGACTGAAGACGAATGAGATCGACCACCTTCTTCCCCACGGTCCGACGAGCCGGTTCAGAGCAAAGACGGAGCTCTGGGCGGACTTGCAAGTAGCCTGGGTCTTGCGCGAGTCGGGGGAGGGACCTGCGCGCCCCGATATGGGGTCAGGAGAGGGGCTGATCTGGGTCTCGGTGTCTGGACCAGTCGGACTCGGAGCGACGATCAGCGAGCTGAGCGTTGGAGAGAAAGTCCTGTCCGAGTTCGTAGTCGACATCGACAGGCTGTGATATGATAGTACGGCCCGCCGCGTCGCAGGATCATGTGATTCCGCCTACGTCCTAATGACCAGAATGAAGCCCCTTGCTTGCAAGGGGCGGAGGTCCAAACATGTCTTGAAGAACTCTGGTTTACGAAGAGGTAGCGCGAAGGTGGAGAAGAATGAGTTGGCGTATGCCAGCGAGAAGACCTACAACTAACCTAGTAGTCGTCTTTTTAGTGGAGATGGAATTTCGCCTTGCGGCACTAAGATCGTTGAGGGGTCGACTTGTGTCAGCCTGTCGGAAAACACCCCGGCGAGAGGCTGTGACTTTTGCCAAGCTACGCGAGGGACACAACACAGACACTGTTCGTAATATGGCAACGACCATCGTCTCATACTGGCGGACGAAAGAGCCGGTGTGTTGGACTCGCCTCCCTCCCCCGAGTGGTAGGTCTCGGCGCGAGTGTCAACCACGGCGGCTTTTCACTTCGTTCCTTCGGACAAGCCTGTGCGTGCTAAGTCGCGTCGTCTGTAATATACCATGATCAGGCGTCGGTGCAGTCAAGGTGTGGATAAGCCGAAGCTGGTTTCATGTCGCCTAGAGCGGACGGACTTCCTCAACAGGGACTGGAATATGGATAGACCAGCGCCAGTCTCGTATGTGCGTGCAGTGTGATGGTCTTTGGAATGGCAAAGAAGCCTAGCATCTTGAGGAGCGCAAAGACGATCATGCGCATTCCAGGATATAGAGAGCCGATCTGGTTTACGCGGCGGTTTGTTGCCTGCAGCGGCTCTGTTACTAAGTGCCCGGTGGAACCTTGTGGCCGGAGAGCATCCTGGTGGGGACGCCCAGTCTACCGTCACTCCTTTTCAGAAGGACGGAACGTCCAGCAAGTAGAAGCTTCGCCCCCGCATTTCGCAATGAGATCGTCGCCCTCGACCGCCATGAGACAGACGCATTGCCGGCGCCTGAGCGATGCTTTCACACAGTTCGCTCAAAAGGAGGACGCCATGGCGCCTATGCCAAGGTAGTGAAAAAACTCGCAGAGGAGCAGATGCAGATGCCGCCCGAGGCGACAGAGGTAGTACACGATATCGGCTGCCGCATCACGCTCAGCAGGTCTTGTCCAACCTACAGAATAGTTGGTAACGATGAGTAGCAAGGGGGCGTGTCTGGACTCCGGGACGGATGGTAATGCTCACAGAGCCATCAGTAAGCACGAAAATAGTAGTATGCTTTTGATGTGTTGCGGGAGGCGCAGCATACTTTTTGAAGGGCCGAGGCAATTTATCTTGTGCCCCCATAGTTTGCGTTCATTGCATCGGCGTACGTGGTATAGTGTTCGGACGAGCTCAGAAATAAACTCGTTGAACTGGGTCGATATCACCTACAGCTTGTGTTAACAGCAACGTCAGAATAAGCTGAGCCTGAAGCCCACAAACTGTCGCAGTGATTGCCAAAGAACTGAAAACGTTGAAAACGTTGTTGAACCATGTCCGCCCCTGGTAAAAAGCGCAACAACAGAGCAAGGGTTCGCTGGCAGTTTCAATCGGAGCACACGCTCATGCTCCCCACTCCTGTCGACAAGGAAGATGAACTCTTGGTTGAGTACAGGAGGTAGCTTGAAATTTGGGGCACAAGGGTAAGCTGCATTGCATTTGCGAGAGAACCAGAGCCTCTCGGGTTCTCTCTCTGCGAAAACAGCGAGGAAACGTCCAGCCCAGCTGCCTTGATGAGGAGTACGATGTCACCAAACAGGGTAGTCTGGCGACCGCAATGTCGCCACAGCCCGATGCCCAACAGTGAACGTCGTCCTTCGCGTGTCTGATATGCCGCGGCAGAACAGTGTCCGGGTGGGATGGGCTGGTCACCGTCTCGGATTATTCCGCGCATTTGAACGTGAGCGATGAATCGGACGCGGGTCTTCCCCCCCCCCCCCCCCCCCCCGACGAGGTGAGATGAGGCCCCCACACCACCCATTTGAGGGGAAGGCTCGCCGTAGCGCTGGCCTAACGCACATTGGAATCTGGAGGCGAAATTTCGGTTCGCATGTCACCGTCCATGAGATCTAACACGTACCTATTGAATAATTCAGTGTTGATCATGGGGACCAAAAGATGGCTGTACGCACAGAGATGGTCGTATGTCACTTCTTCTTTGCCAGGTATAGGCCCAATAGAGATTGTGAAAAACTAAACGGAAGAGATTAAGATGAATGTCAAAAGAGTCAAGTGATTGATCTATGTGACAACCATCGTCTGGGCCCACTGAACCAAGGTCTTGGTCTTCTTACTTTCCTTCACCAATTGGCCTGCCAATAGTCTGTTTTTGCGAGACCTTTACTCTTTGGCCACACCAACGATGATCCGTCCCCGAAGACGTGCGCATCTCGAACGCACAGACTGCTGCGCGGGCTTCGGGAACAGGGAGAAAGGGGTGGGGAAAAAAAAAAAAAAACAACATATTTGACGCGAGGCGTGCTTTTCGGCGCCGGGTTGACAAAGGTTTGGATAACATCTACCCGGCAACGATACTGGCTCGCGGTTGAGATGGGCTGTGCGTAGTGAAAACTTTGCAGTACTCACCATTTCGCCCCCCACGACGAGGGTGCGAATCTCACCTTCTCACAACGGGGCTCAGATGAACCAGACTGTCACCATCGACTAAAGACAATCCCGGCGAAGGGATGGTTAGACATGATTGTGAGTGCACCAAGGGAAAGGAGAGGAATCTAAGCCATCCGAGAGGCGTATGGGTGTGTTATATGGGGAAACTCACTAGATTAGGTTCATTAGCGCCACATACGGCGCATATACGGCTATGGGAAACTCTGTCGTAGGAAATGTACAAGTAGTGCTCATAGCACTGAGACGAGCCACGCGACTCCTCTGGGCTTCCGCTGAAAGTCGTTTGCCAAGACACTAATAGCTTGATTCTCGCAAGGCGTGTTGAATGCGTAACAGTTATAGGCAACATTTAGTGCTTCGAACTATTGTTGAATTGGTAGCAGGTAACTGCCTTATTCGAGCGGTTTTTCACGGTAGGTCTGATATTCACACCGTTTTGGTGTTAAAAAAAAAAAACAAAAACGCGTAGTTGAAGTAATGTCGTAGTAAATGCAGGCGTAGACACTCTGTAAATGATGGCACTCTAGAGCTTTGTACATGTGCTTCTATTCAATCACTGTCGTCAGTCAATCTGCACTGCGATCATGGTTCCGTTGAAATTGAAGCCATCCTTGTATCAAGGCTTTTGAGTCAATTCAGGGGCAAAAAAATCGGGTTTCTTTAAATAATGCGAGTTTTCCCGGTGGGGAACGTTTCACCGACGGGTACTGAGTATTGCTTCGATCAGACTCCTGGTAGGTGTTGCGTGGGACGAGAACAAGAAGCCATTTCATCAGGCGATTAGGCATCCGTTCGGTTGGCACTCGTACGGGACACGTAGCAACGAGTCTTTCTCGTATCTCCGCTCACAGTGACTCGATTGTTTATCGTGCTGTGATGTGACTGAGGGCTTTCCGGACTGCCCTGACACTCTTGACTGCGTTTCGAGTGGTTTTGATGGCGAGTCACAACATCGAACGTTGTATTGATGTTCAACTTACCGTTTTACTTACCTTGCCCGCGTTAGCGCTTTTTGTGTTGGTAGTTCCAAACCCCCTTTTCTTTTCCTCCTCATAATGAAAGTTTTGTAATCTGGAGTACAGCGGACGATACTTCTCCTATTAGCAAGGTAGAGACTCGAAAACCATGAGACTCCGCGTCAAAGCTCCAAAAACCCGTGACGAGGACGGAAATCGGCTTCGCAAAGGAAGAAGAATGAGGAGAATAGGGCGCTCAATGTCACTCTTGTGATCGAGGGGGTGACAAAGCGTGTGAGCCGGCTAAACTTCGGGCGAGCCATTCCTGGCTGCGAATACGGGTACCCTTACGAGAGTGCGCCGAACGGACCCGTTACCTCGACGGCGACGCGTCTCTGAAGATCTGAAAGCTCTGACCGTGCCCTCCATATGCATATGCACCATTCCTGGCAATTCCCAGTAGCAGCCTGACTTTTCCTCAGGCTTAACCTCTGTGACACCATATGTATTGCTTGCAGTATTCCAGGAGGGAGGCTGAAGGGGGGTCTTTTATGCAACCAAAAACGGGACGGACTAAGGGTATCGTGTAAGTCCTTCTACTTCGTCTGCCTTCACTGTCATGGACCATGGTCATTGTCGTTGATTCATCCGGAACCAGCCCATCCCCTCCTCTCACCATCTGCGTTGAATGTTTTTTGCGAACCATAAAGAAAAAAAAATATACCAGATTCTCCCCTGAGCATTCGAAAACGAAACTGACCAGCCTCTACGTCAGCCACATTTCCCCTTGTCGTGCTCTCGCAGACAGCCTCAACATGTCAGCCTCTTCGTGTTCGTATATGAACGGGTCGCATCTCTGCCCTAGCCCTTCATTCCCCTCACCATCCACATCGGTGACGACATGGCAGGACACCCTTCATCTTCCTGCGGTTTGTGTAACCAGGACGCAGCAGCAGCGTCTCATCCGCATCGTCCACACGAGCCCTCTCTGCTTAGCAAGGAGAGTGCCGTTGTCAAAGTCAAGCAATCCTCTCGTAGGCGTCGTCTGCGGAACAGCTCTTTGCGATGCGACCGAGTTCGCGCAGAAGAACGGTCCTGGCGGAGCGATGTTGAGATCATACAGAAGGGGCTCTCGTTTGCTCAAGGACCCCAAATGTTTTCGAGGACATCGCGACGCTCAACGAAGAGGAGAAGGAGTCACTGCGGCATGACAAACAGAGGAAGCCGTGGAGTCAGCCCAAGGCGCTGTACCATTTGGTGATAATGTGTTCGCTCGCTGCCGCGCTACAAGGGGTACGTCTTTTAGATGATGTGTATCATATAGACAACGCTCTAATACCCTACTACAAGATGGGATGAGTCGGTCATAACGGGGCCAACCTGTTCTTCCCCGGACAATTTGGCATCGACCCGGGATTCAAACAACGGTGGAGGTGCCAATCGCAACCAATGGCTCCTCGCGCTTGGTGAACTCTGCGCCATATGTACGTCAACAATCACACACTTTGCTGCAGGATGGGAGCTGACACTCACTAATAGCTATGCTGCGCTATCCTGGGGATGCTGGCTTGACGACTCCTCTCAATCACTACTTCGGTCGGCGAGGTGCTATCTTCATCACAACCGTCATTTCTTTCGTAGCCTGTATCTGGGCAAACCGTAACGAACACCTGGTGGCACCTCTTCATCGCTCGCTTCGTCCCTAGGTATCGGCATCGGACCAAACTCTTGCCACGGTCCCGGTCACTTTGCGGCAGACATGCGCTCCTTCGAACATTCGCGGCAGTTTAGTCCAGGCATGTGGTAAGTGTAACCCACTTCACACTTGCTATCCAAAAAGTAGCATTGACTCATAGATGTACAGGCAAGTGTTTACACCCTGACCTGCGTTCGGAATCATGCTGGGGTACGCAGTCGACCTGGTGTTTCTCCGCATTCCTAACAAGCCGCATGTTACGGGCTTGAACTGGAGGCTGATGCTGGGTAGCGTGAGTGACGATTTTTTATTTTCGTTTTTTGTTCTAATGTCTTGTGTCGATTTCAAGGCGAGTTTTCCCGGCCCTCCTCCTTCTCACGCAAATTTGGTTCGCACCGGAGTCCCCCTCGATGTCCACAGCTGTCTCAAAAAGGCCGACACGCCGAGGACTTTCCAGTGTCTCCTGCGACTACCGCGACGGCAGCGGGCACAGGTCCCCCATCGAAGCAGCAGCCCGTGATCTTTATTGTCCCGTATCTTCGAAACGCCTTCCGTCATGCGACACGCGCTTGTGAACTCTCAATCATTAGGACACTGTCTGTCATGAACTCGCTCGATAAGCAGAACACGCCGTCTCGGAACCCTTTTGGCAGAGCTGTTCGGCAAACGCAGAAACCGCCGCGCGGCGGTTGCTTCTCTCTGGCTCATGTCGCGCGATCCAATTCTACTTTCCTTTTCCACATCACGTACTCACAAAAACTTCCGTAGGTTCATGCAACCAGTTCTGCGGCGTCAACGCGATTGCGTACTACTCCTCGAACGTCTTCACCCAGGTCCGGCTTCAGCGACATCCAAGCTCTGCTCGCATCATGGGGCTTCGGTCTTACCAAACGGCGCTCTTCGCCTTCCCCGCGTTGTTCACCATCGACCACTTCGGCAGACGCAAATTGCTGTTGACGTCGTATCCCTGGATGGCGATTTTCCTGCTCATCACGGGCCTCGCGTTCCTCATCCCCAATATGCAGCAGCGCGTCGCGGTCATTGCGACGGGCATTTACTTGTTTACGATTGCGTATTCGCCGGGAGCAGGCCCGGTGCCATTTGCCGTGAGCAGCTAGCTATCTACATTTCAGCGCCTCTTACTCACGTCAAAACCACAGTACTCTGCTGAGGCCTACCCCTCGTCTGTCCGGGACTTCGGCATGTCTCTGTCGACAGCCTGGCTCTGGTTCTTGTACGTCCTGTTCATTTTGCGATCATTCGCCCCGCTGACAACACAATCACTCTAGCAACTTCGTCGTCGCAATCACCTTCCCCCCGCTCATCGGCGCCTTCACCCCCACCGGCGCATTCTCGTGGTACGCAGGATGGAACGTCGTCGGGTTCATCGGCGCGCTCTTCCTTGTCCCCGAGACGAAGGGCTACAGCCTCGAGGAGCTTGACATCGGTATGTTTTTTCTGTGCTATACTCTCTTGCGTAGGCTCATGTGTGGTCCTTGCAGTGTTCTCGATGTCTGCCCGGGAGTATGCGTGGAGTAGGGTCGCTGCGCTGCGCGAGATACCTACGGATCTGCGTGCGAGGCGGTCGCGCAAGGGCGTGGAAGGCCCCGTTGGTGCTGAACTAGAGGAGGCGTAATTTCTTGTTATTCCCTGTTCTCTTGGGGTATAAATCGTTTTTCTTTTGGTTTAAATTGGCGTTTATATATTCATTGGCATTATAAGTACTCCTGTTCGCTTTACATTGCGGGATTGGGTCTCTGCGTAGGTGTTGGACTGAGGGCTACACATAAGTATGAGACTCGGGGTAGTCGAACAAGACCAAGGTCGGTTTGCACTACCGGGTTGTTCGAAAAAAAAAAAAAAACAGCAGAGATAACACGCACGCGTACGGTGCATCTTGGTAGTAGGGAGTATCTTCGGTGACTGCGAAGGGGTAAAACGACATTGGTTGCTGGCGACTCACGAGTCTCGAGTCAGGACTCCTTAGCACCTCTGGACTACCTACGTAGTACGCATGAAGCCCCTTCAGACTCCAGAGTCCGTGGGCCCCCAAGGGGAGTGCGATGCAGCAAGGCGCCGACATCATCTTATGCCAGTGGGGTAACGACCCCACGTGACTCGGACACTCGAGCACCGATCCTCCTGAATTGGCACAGCCGTGGGTGTGAATGCGAAGTGTAGGTTGAGCAAGCATATTGAGGGCATATGTGAATCAATTAAAGAGCAGAACAGAGGACACAATATGCCCTTCGAATCCTTACCATACACGACTTCTGCATGGCGTCCTGCCTGTACGGCGCCCGTATCAACGCAAGGTATGCCAAAGAGATAGTTCTGGATCTGTGGCACTATTATTCTTGCTGCACTGGTGGGACGTTATATCTGTGTGTCAAATGCACCAATCATCGCCATGTACAATGAACTAACAGCGCCACCTACTCAGGACGAGGCAAAGTGCTGCAGCTCACGGGGTCCCGGCCCGTACTGACGGGCGCTATGCATAAGACGATGTCCCCCGCTTGCCCCAGCGCTACCCCCTGGTGGGCCCTAGGGTGACAGGTCCTCCAGACGAGAAAAAAAAGACTAAAAGCATTCCCATTAGCCGACTTGAACGACTGACCTCGTCATTACTAGTGACGCGCTCTACCAGCTGAGCTAAACGGGATACAGATAACACTGGTCATCATTAATCTCAACCCTCATCCCTCAAAATTTGCGCCCACCGCGCCGGTCGACGCGTTCGAGTTACTGCACGCAACGACTGCAGTTCGACACAGGTGAGCTGTGGTAGTTTCAATTGAGGGTTTTGGGCATCACTTCCATTCGGAACTCTGGCAAGATACGAAATACTATATCTGGGCTCAACACGTTTCCTTTGCGTTCCCTCAAACAAATGGGCGCGACAAGTGTCTACATGCCAACGGGTCGGCGACTTGGGACGCCAGAGGCTTGACGCAATGACCTTGCCTATGGCAACTTTAGTGCATCTCGAGCTTTCTACTTGTCGAACTTTTACCTCGCTGCAGCTACCATCCTCAAGTCCTTGACGACTTGAAACTCCGTCACGATCCGAAGTCCACACCGCACAAAACAAGCGTCAGCGTTGTGACACAAACCTCGTTTATTGACAGACTATTCTAAAGATGGTCTTATATGCGAAGAACCAAAGTTTTGCGGCGGCAGCACCCGTGCATGAACAAGAATCACGAGACGTTCATCATCACCATCCCACTCTCACAGTGGGTCGATCCTCGCTTTCTTTGCTGCTAGTTCACCATGTCCTTCGACTTGTTTCTATGCTCAAATGGGCAGACAGACCCATGTACTCCGCCTCAAGAAAAACGCATATATTTTCCCCGCTGACATCCGCGATTGGCGCGTAGGCAGCCGTGTCGTCCAGGACGAACGGACTTTGGATCGGCTCGTGGTAGAGCGGCGAACGAAGCTATGGAAATTGATGCTTCAAGCACAGAGGTGCGTACTTTCAGTATTGAAAACACTCTGCTCTTACTGAAGCCAGCTCAGAGTCGTTGGTACGGTGACCCGGGACGAAGGAACTTTCGACCACCTCGTTATAAACTGGATGTTCAAGGAACGGCTAGTGACAAGAAAAATAATATTATCACTCCACGGGTTTGTGACATCTTTTCATTACAGGAGATCCTTCCACCTCGCTCACTTCAGTTCCAGACCTCCTAGTACAGTGATTCAGGGCGAGCCAACTCTTGACCGGCCCGTCTCGTCGAGCGAGGGCTGGCAGTGTGGGAAATAACACATCCAACACAAATGTTCGTCATCTCTTCTTAATGTAAAACATCTTCTTACTTTCTTAAAACCAATTTCAGAACACTAGACGAGCAGGTCCATGATATCAACCCCGAATCTTGGCCGTTTTACGTTCTACGCCCGGCATTTCCCACCCCATACTCAATTCCCCTCCACCACGAGCAGCTACACTGCAGCTTACACGCCATTCCTGCAGAGCTAGCGGACCGACCCGCTACGCAGTTCACTGCTGAAAGCCTTCACTCTGAGATCAATATTTCATCCCAGCATTCTACGCGCCTCCGTTCCATTTTCTCGGACGAAGGAGTCGATGAAGAGGTTTCTGAATGGATGGGCTTGGATTTCGGCATGGCATACGCTATTTCGCGCGCACAGACGTGTCGCTTGGCCGTTGTCCTCCCAAAACGAAACCTCCTGTATGCTTTCAGCGCCATATCATTAGTGTGGCACCAACATACCTCCAACCTGGACAAAAAAGCCAATACTTGCGCTCCCCCTCGATCGCCTATGGGACCTCTACACAGTAATCGGGTGATCTCCCTATTACAGAGACCCGCTGTCCTATCCGCTTCGGCGGTATTTTATCGCAGACAAACATATGGGCTGTGTCGACACGCTGGGTGGCAGATCAGGACCGTCAAGAAGTCTAACACACCTGTCAAATCGTGGCGAGTGGCCTGTTTCCGTTGCCCAAACACGACGGACACTCGATCACGTCCGTATTGAAACTCCTCCCATGGGCGCCAGAGTATGTTTTTCCTTGATGTACTCTGTTTGCGACAAGACAACGGAACAAACCAATGGACGCGTCGGAACGAAATGGGCCCACGAAGTGCCGGCACTGGGGCACGTCTATCACCATGATCGGTACCAGACGGTTGTGACCTACTTCAGCGGGCTCGGTCTACCCTTCAGCCTGCGACGCTCTGAACTCGATTCTCCCCTTCCACTGGCTAAACCGATCGTGGACCGTACAGGAGGCCGGCCTGAATTGGCTCCCGGGAGGCCTGACTCCCAACATCGAAGGTGTCACTACATGGGCGCCGAATTCATGAAACAGCTAAACGCTACACTCGCTGTGACCACAGTCAGAGATGCGACTCTCCCAGACCTTCTCGATTTATTCTCGCGTCGGCCAGGCTACGCCCACAAGAAAGCCTTACGAGTCAGGTCGCCGCGCTTTCTTGAGACCTCCTCCCCGATCGCGTCGTCATAAACCAGTATTCAGAGAAGTACGACACAGTGGAGGAAGCCTGGATGACTTGGTTTGTTAGGCTGAACTGGGTGCCCGATAAACTGTATCTCCTCACCTGCTTCCCCGGTCCGCCGATCTTGAACCAGACTGTTTGGACGACACGACCCCAGACTCTACTACTACAAAGCGCTTACGGGGCTGGTGGACCGTCATGGACATCACCTGATGATGAATCTTGTCCTCATTATCGCGCACCGCGTCTCTCGCCTTCTTGCAATCAAATGCCAACCACGAGATGCTGAAAGCGTCAGCTTTGTTGACACGGATCAGGACCCTACCAAGCTTTTATTTTTATAATTATATATACGCTTATAGTGATGGGCACATCGTCATACAGTTCCGAAGACTATGTAACTCTGGCTGCGTAGCGAGGTGCTGATCTTGACCTCGAAGAGGAGGGACTGTCGTCTGGACTCCATCCAGCAAAGACAAATGATGGTAACAACGAATGAGGTGTGGGCTACGAAACAGTCATTGACTTTACCATTTTTGCAAAAGTGAATACCGATGCCAGGACCGAAGAAATTCACTTTAGCAGGTCTAGCAGAGTTGGAAGATGCTGGTGGCTGATAATGTCGGACTGGATCAGTCAAGCAAGTCATGGGTTACGTTATGATGCCGACAGCGCGGGAGAATCGCACTACAGAGCGAGGCACTTAGCCTTGCAGAAGAATCACGAAAATACAGAGGGAAGGGGTTCGGGCAGTGATTCGATTTGAAAGCTCGAGAACAACCATGATACACACACATACGCTAAGGTTGTTGCATCTAAACCGTTGGGCGAACACGTCCTGTATACTACACTCCTTTACACTGATCAATCTTGAAATATGCTCACTATCGTAAGATGTCCAGCGCGGACTGTATTGCTATGAGTACGGACTAATGGAAATTGCCACAGTTAACACAGTGCGGCTGCGCGACCTGGGCGATAAAAGTTGATGCGTGCACCACGAATCTACTATACTTGACCGTATTATGTACATTTAACATTTTTTGACAACTGAAGGCACATTGTGGAAGTCGCTTTGTATGTCGTCGTGCCTTTCAAGCTAATTACACCTCCAGTCCTCAAAGCAGAATCCGCCTGTTGAACAGGGAAACGGATTATATTACTGGTTGATGAGGAAGATGGGAATCCCGTCCTTGCAGTGTAGGGCCTAACAGTATATTTATTTATCTTGTCTCAGTTGATTGTATGGTAGAAAAGAGATTCAGGAATTCAGCAAATGGCGAGATCCGGTAAGTTGCACTGTGCGAAGCCTTGCGACTCGTGAGGGCGAAGTGTATTTGGGCTGTGTTTGGTCGCAGGCGTTTGCAGCTCAGGAATTTTAGCGCCGCGCACAGACTGTCATCGTCCACCGGGCTGACGGGTCAGGAGCCTAGTCGATGGATGTAACTGCTTGAATTTTGGACTGCTGTAGATCGCTGGCACGAATACCACAGCTGCTCGTATATGTTATGTATCCAGTGAGTGGAAGATCATCTCCTGCTCACCCAATATTCACAAAAAAAAAAAAAAAAAAGAAAAAAACCCTCCTTTTTGCCGTGGCTTATTCTCAGTATCTTTGGCGTGAATACTGCACTTTTTGCTGATTTAACGCTTCTTGTTGAGAGATTTCTGGCAGTCCAATCTACTATTCGAATTGAAACTCGTATCGCATGGCTCTCTTCGGGCTTGCGACCAATATGAAACCAACACGCCTCCTCTCTCTGACTCTCCACCGATGCCCGGCTGCGGGAAGTCCTGGAACCCTGGGCTGTCTGCAGACTAGCGGGCGTCCGTGCAGGCTGTCAAGGTCCCGGATGGGAAAACGACACTGTGCTGATGCTTCTCGCGCAAGAGATCTATGATGCCCTTTGTCTATTATAACGGCCCCGTTCAAGCCTCCTGAACCAGCCCGTCTACTTTTGTCGGTGCTGTATCCTCAATTTGCATTTACAGATGGGGTATAACAGTACACAACTGTGAATTGTAGGTGGCTTCAATATCTACTTGATTGAAGCTGAGTTAATCTGCTATCTATAGAGAACCGCGATCTTCTTTCTAGATGTGTGCGATTGGCAGCTATCCCCGCACATGTAGGGTTTCAACCACGAGGTATCAGATAGGGGCCACGGGCTTTGTGCTACCGGTTTGTTTTTTCGCTGCACGTAGGCTTTCGCTCTTTGCAACCAGCATGTTGTCCTTTACAATCCTTGCTCTATCCTCACAGGAAGACAAGCCCCGACCATCTCATCACAAAAGAACGCATACATTTATCCTCCTTGCTAACGTCACGTCTTTTGACTCTTTTCTATGCTCCAATGGGCAGACGGGCCCCGACACATCCCATCTCAAAAGGGCCCTTTGACTGTCCATGGTGGTCCTTGCGACATTCGCGGCTATTGGACCACTAGCTACAACCGTGAAGAAACGTCGCTAAAAGCGGAGTGTCGTGGAAAGACGGACAAAACTGGTGGGGGACAATATGCTCCATAGAGAAGAAAGGTCTGTCACAGTGTCGAAGCATCAAACGCCCTGTTACATTGCTGAGATACTCTTAGAGTGCTCACTGGCAGTACGCTGGTCCAGACAACGATCTGCGACCATAATCCACAAATTCATGGGACTGCGCCCACCAAACGCTACGCGCGGGCGCTCCCAGGTGCCCGGTCCACATCTGATCCCGCCTGCAGCAGGTTTATCGTGGCCCATATGCCATCCCCACAGAACTAGCAGACCGGGCCCTCCGCGCAGTTCACCGCTGAAAACCCTTCACTTCGCAATCGACAGTATTCACGGCTCCCGTGCCCCGTTCAACAACGACGCAAAACGATTGATGGAGCTCTGTATACACCTCAAATACGATTTTTCGGCATGGCGTACGCTATTTATCGCACTGCCTAGTCTTTCATCGGGGTGTCCAGTATGGGTACAATTGCTATCCACTTCGTCTACATTCCGTGATAGGGAGATTTCGACTCCCCGGGCCGGCGTGGGGGGCCAGAGAGATGGCCTCTATACACGTCCCCGCCCTCGCCGCTTATGGATCTCTATAGCAATCGTGTCATCAAACACCGAGATCATCTGCCCAAACAACTCCTCGTCTACTGTCTCAAACAAGATATGGGCCGTATCGCATAGCTGGGTGGCGGACAAGGATCGTCACCTGGTCCATGCACGCCCATTTTAACCGCGGGACGAATGGACCCGTTCCGATCCCCAAAACGACAACCACTCGACCAGATTCGCATCGAGCTGCTTAACATGTGGCGCGGAGTACGTCTTCCTCGATGTGCTCTTCTTACGACATAGACAATGGCGAGAACCAAACATTGCGTATAGAAGAATGGGGACGACGATGTGCCGGCTCTGGGGCACGTGTAAGCCTGCACAACCGGCTGCCAGACGGTCGTCACATACTTCAGCGGGCTCGGCCTCCCTTTTAGCCTTCGACGCTCATGAAGTCGAGTTGCCCTTGCCATTGGCTCAACCGAGCATGGACGATACAGGAAGCCGCCTTGAACTGGCTACCGGGCGGCTTGACCACAAACATCGAGGGCTTAAATCGTCTATGGGTGCCGAGTTCATGAAACAATTGAACGCCAACAATCGACGCCGTAACAACAGTCACGGAACCCTCCTTCGCTGACCTCCTTGGAGTGTTCTGCCGTCGACCTGGCTACGCAGACAAGAAGCCCGTACGATCAGGTCGCTGCGCTGTCTTACCTCCTCCCGAATGCTGAATGTCGCCAATATTCAGAGGAGTACAGCTCAGCAGAGGAGGGGCAGGAATGGTGTGCTTTGGTTCCAAGGTTGAGTTACCAGGACCAGTTCTACCTTCTACCTGCTTCGCATGATCCGCGTCCTGAGCTCGACCTGTGGGTGCACTCCAGTATATATGAGAGGCACTAAGCCGTAGGCCTATTGGTGGCCAACAATGGACGTCGCTCATGAATAACTCTCCTACTCGTGCCCCATCTCCATCAACCAATGTATCACCGAACGTGAGATCCTGCGTACCGAGCGAGGTTGGATGTCAGAGGAACTCATTATGATACCCTATACATGTACACCTTCACTCGGCATACATTTTGCACAGGGGTGTCGCATCGATTCAGAAAGGGAAAACTAAACCCCCCCCCCCTCACAATCCGAAGCGGGCGAAGATTGCAAGACGTTCGATTTCACCACATTGCTAGACGTGGATGCCGGCGACGAAGAGTGTCACGCTAGCGGGGCTTGCAGGTCTCGAATGCTGGGGTTAGTATGTAAAATTGTACCGCAGGAAAACGTATGCGATGCTTTCCCTATAGGAAGAGTCACAGTGGGCAGAATGTTTCGACGATAACGAGAGGCATGCAGGTTGATGCAATCGAATCTCTTGGGGAAAACACAACTCATCTACTTACACGTCCCGCACTTCCCCTCGAGTTGACGGGTCATGGCGTTTGGGGGGGGCGTTATTAACTAGGCGCCCTTTGTATGTATCGTAGGCTAGGTGATCATAGAAGTATGAGGTGTAGTAACGCAAGGATGGCAGTCTGACCAAGCCCTATGACAGCACGGAGCAACACTCAGCCAATGCGATACCGTTAGTATTTATTGACATCCTAAGTCGAATACTTAACTTGCCTTCGTCATCCCTGTGTGAGGGTGTAGGAATTTTATATTCGGTCTTTTCTCGTGTGCTCAAACATGGCTTTAACGTGTCGTTGCGGTACCGGTGGTGGAGGGTGCAAGAGCTGAGTAACAAGGTCACGGTGACAAGAGGCAGGCGCTTACGCGCACAGGAGAGGTGAAACGTAACGCGTACGTGACGCGGCTGTGCACCGTGACGGTCGTTACAATGAGTGCCGTGTGTTCCCAAGCGCAAGGAGTACCACCGCCTTCATCTCACAGTCTCTTCCTTCATGGCTTAATTACATCAAGCGCTGCATTCGCAACCCATACCATCCATACACAAGACCGTCCCCCCCTGTAACGTAATGGCCACTGGTTCACTGGCGGAGTGACAGTGAGTACTTTGCAAGTACTACTTACTTATGAGCACGTAGCAATACCGCGACTCTTCGCTGCGGCGCGACCGCGTATTCTCAGGTGCGTTGAGGTCCTCCTCCGCCATTACGTGGAGTGTTGTTGAAGCTCTGAAGGGAGTCCGTGATGGTCTTCCGTCTAACGTGGGAGGGACAGGACACATAGACACCATGAGCGTCGCCGTTGACGTAACTATGAAGATCAATCTACAATTTCTAGGAAAGTAATCCATTTCATCAAAATATCCAAAGGCATGCAAACAGAGGGAGCTGTGTTTTCACCACACATCACATCGAGAAGTCTGACGAGGCGTCAAGTCAGGTGAATCATGCCCATCCTCGCAGTGAGTCCAGCACATCTTTCTTTGCGGCCAACACTATGTCTTTTTTGACAACTTTCTCCGTTTTCCAACGGGCAGGTGCTCCCCAATTACCCGTGCGATGTGGACACACGGATGAATCTTCCTGCCGAATTCTACAGTTGGGTCAGAGACCATTTTCATGGGGCCGTCAGAGGAATCAGACCGACTGGTTGAAAGGAGGCGGGACAAGGCTGTGGGGGGATGATGCTTCTCAAGAACAGAGGTCGGTTTACATCTTTGAGCAAAAAGATGATCTGGCCTTGTTAACGATAGCCTCAGAACACTGCGCACCTGAGCAAACTCGGCACCCGGGCCGTCATAGGGAGACCGGGGGAGCTGCCGGGGGCGCGGACGTTGATGCCTCAAGAAGAAAGGTCCTGTCATACGGTCTTCAGCGTAAAAGTTTCTGGCCTTGCTGATACCAGTCTCATGTCAACCTCTCAGCACCCCGGCGCAAAACGGCGCGGTGGGCCAAGCGTATACTGTTTACTTTGCGCCCAAAGCTCCCCCGGCCCACACTCGATTCCCCTACGAGCAGATCCGCACCGCAGTTGTCTCGCCATTCCAGCAAAGCTAGCAGACCGGCCTTCCACGCAGTTCACTGCCAGAAGCCTTCATCTCGAAATTAACAGCATTCTTGGCTCCCGCACTTCATTTGACGACGAAGCAAAGAAATTGATGGAGTTTGTTTTTAAAATAACAGAGATATGATTTTTGGCATGGTCATATGCAGTTTCCCTCGAAGCTGTGAACTTTACCGAGTAAATCCTGGCTGGTTACAACCATTGTCTGCATCTCGCCTCGACAGCTCAAAACAAAGAACGGCCTACATGACTTTTCCCCGCCGCGCCGTATATGGGACCTCCTACAGCAACGGGTTATTCCGTACAGGGAGTGGCTACCATATGAGCCCTGAATACTGGACGTCATACAAGCACAAGGCATGTAACATATGGCTGTGTCGACAGTTGGGTCGGGACGGAACAAAGATCGCCACCCTGATCGCTGTACACCTACTCAAGTTCCGAGACGTTAGTGGCCTCGTTCCAATCCCAAAGGACAACAACGCTCGTGTGTGCACATCTCGTATCGAGCTGCTGCCAATCCTCATGGGCGCGGAATACGTTTTTGTTCTTGACGGTATCACGTGCACTCTTGCTTACGACATTCAATGGAACAATGGAAGGAATCAGAAACAGCGTAGGCGTGAATGGCCCAGGATGTACCGGCGCTGGGGTGGTCTCTACCGCCATCATGCGTACTACCAGGCAGTAGTTACCTACTTCAGTGGGGGCTCGGCCTCACCTTTCAGTATGCGGGCGCTCGGAAGATGGAATCGCCTTTCATTGGGCTCACCGATCGTGGACGGTACAAAGAAGCTGGCTCGAACTGGTACTCCCAGGTGGCCTCACTACCAACATCGGAAGGTGTTCTCGGTCATGGGTGCCGAGTTCATGAAGCGGCTGAACGCTACAGTCCGCTGTCACCAGAGATAAATTCAAAGATCTCCCTCGCTCATCTTCTAGAGGTGTTCCCGCAATCGACCTAGGCTATGCAGATAAGAAACCATACGACCAGTTGCCGCACTCTTCCTATATCCTCTCTGACGCGTGAGCGTGAAGCTTGTCTCCCGTACTCAGAGGAGTACAGCTCGGTGGAGGACGCATGGGATGCCATGGTTGTCACGCTATCTAGGCATAACCTGCAACAGCTCCTCATTCACTGGCCCTATCCTCGCGCAATAGAAGCCCCGGCTACACGCTATGACGACCGTAGATGGTGGCCGTCATGGACTTCATTAATGAGCTACCCTATTGGCCGTGTTCCATCCGTACGCTCGTACCCTCTTGGCCTGACTTCACATGATGCACGCGACCGAGTCGATCATCTCTCCGCTGAGCAGTTGTGGGCGGACAGGCTTCACGTCGGAGCATTGACTGCTTGTCATGCGGTTGTTCAGGGGTAGCGAACCAAACGCACCTCACCTCGAGTCTCACGAGGCATACATTCTACCGAGGTGTCGCGTCCACTCCGACAAAGGGCAAATAGTGGTACTCACGGAAAGCGGAGCCTACAAGACGTTCGGCTTCACCATGCCTGTCAAAATGGAATCAGGCGACGAAGAATTCACTCTGGCCGGCGTGGGTGATTGTCTCAACTGGGTGGGGTATGCCGTGCTGGAAAGGTCCCACATGAACTCCAAAATAATAAATGTGCTTGGGGATCGCAAGCGGAAAAGGATGCTTGCACTGGAGAAGATCACCGTTGGTCAGATAACTTGAACAAAAAGGTCAGGCTGTGCGTTTGTTGCAGTCAGGCCTCGGTCAAACGAGTCTCGTTTTACTATAGATACCCAGTGTTTCTTCGTTGCCACTTCCACGCTTCCCTGATTACTATAGCACGAATTCCACTTGTGTAGTCAGACGACGAATTCGGCGTAGTATGTAGACTGTTACACGAGCATAATGTCGCGTGAATATACAATGATATTAGTCCGACTGCGCCCATCTCATACCACACAATAATGTTCAACGCGATACTACGCGGGTTCACGAAGGTTTGAATTAGTTTGACTCTGCAAGAGCGCCAGCCGAAGATCAGGATGGTTACATCCATGAGCATTCGTGGTACTATACCATCCTGATTCGACAACAAAACGGGACCTAAGCCCTCTCTCTTCTCCAACGCGGAGTCCTACAGCTGATGGAACGTCCCCCGAGAAAATTGGTGGCCGGATGCGGCCAAAACATCGTGTCAGTGATACCAACGTGCCGTTGGTTGCGTCAACGTATCCTGAAGAGTTCGATATCAGC
Organism: Phlebiopsis flavidoalba; assembly: GCA_035772785.1. Classification (NCBI taxonomy): domain Eukaryota; kingdom Fungi; phylum Basidiomycota; class Agaricomycetes; order Polyporales; family Phanerochaetaceae; genus Phlebiopsis; species Phlebiopsis flavidoalba. Next base: position 476,440 of record JAOCPU010000015.1, on the reverse strand, counting down.
ACGAATTTAGTACTCAGCCTCCATAGACATCCCAAAACGGCTTCACTTACCTTGTACCGCAACAGTTTCCGCATAACGCTAACTTCTAAAGGTTGCGTGAGCAAGACAATCGACCCATCTTGGCCTACTCCCTATGCGCGCCGGCGGTGCAAAGCACAATGCACGCGGTGGCCGACATCTCCTGGACGTCTAAGTGCGCTGCTGCCCGAATGCCGAGGGGTTGCCATCGGGGCATTTATGTAATCGGCAATGTATGGGGCCATTTTCCTGTCCCGGAAAAAGAAGCCAGCCAGCACCCGTCCCCAGGAGAACTGACTGCTATATACTACATGTCGGAAATGTGCTGAGAGTAGGATTGCGTCAGCCGCGCGCGTCAGGAGCTTCGCGTCGAGCCCCGTGTCCTGTGTTTCGAACGAGATGGGGACCGAAAGGGGCGGAATGAGGTCTGGTGTGGGCTTGGCTGCGGGAGAGAGAGATGAAATGTCCACAGTGTTTCTCAGCATGTCTTCATTGTGTGAGCGACCAACCCTCGAGAAGAAGTAGTGGAACACACCTGGAGTGCAGAGTTGCTGCCGTATTGTTTGTCCAGTTGTAGTATTGGGTAGAAGCCCTCACGAGAAGTGTCTAGCTCCTCAAAAACTAACACCCCTCTCTCGATCAAAACACGCATCACGGTTCATTCAACGACGATACGTCGCCCAAATTCTCCACACTGGTGTTGTATGGTCCTGCGAAGGTCCAAGGGACACTTGGTGAGCATTCAGCGAGCCTAGGCATCCTATAAGCCATAAAACAGGGGACACACTTTGACCAGATGCATCAAGATTCGAAAGCCCGTGGTCACGCGTAGTCGACCAGAACAAGCTGGACGGGTGACACGCCGCAGTGGGCATCGTGAACACGGGAACAGCGCGAGGCATACCGGCATTTCTCTCCTTCACGGTCGTTGACAATCGCTTGAGTTCCAGCGGAATTGCCCTGAGTACGTCCCTCCATAATCAGCAGAGTTGTTCTAGGTAGTTAGGGCTGTGTACGCACGATACCGTCCGTCTTGCGCGTTTGATGCATGGCCGTTGCGGTGAGATCTAGAGTGGAAGAGGAAGGCGCTTACCGCGCGACACTCGCCGTGAGGGCGTGAGTGACGTAACGCGTTTGAGTGACGGTAGTGGTAACGCTTGCACGGACGCTTACGGACGTCGTTTTCCATTATGTTAGTCCCATTTCAGCGGCCAGCCCTCCTTGGCAGTCATCGTGGGTTTAAGTAGCAGCAATTGTGCTGTTTTGTCAGCACGGCCACTTGGTACACCCCACCAATAGCACCATATATGATATGATTGTAGGTTAGTATCCTCATCAGTAGCATTAATATTCGCCCTTCTCACATGCAATAATTCCCCCTGCGGAGCACGGGTATCGGCTAGTCAGTAAATAGGCAAGATCTGGTGAGTTGCACTGTGCGAAGCCAAAGCGAAGCTGCGACTCGTGAGGCCTGAAGCTTGAGCTTGGAGGGCCGCAACGGTCTTCCGTGCGATGTGGGAAGGTACAAGATGCATATGGACATAGTATGGCGTCACCAGCGACATGACCTGAAACCTCTATCAATCGAGAATATGTAGAGAAGCATAGCTCTCTATCCATATATCCAAGATGTGGAAACGGCCGACTCTCGTCTGGTGACACGAAGGGAAGACATGAGGCGTCGGAGGGCATGCATATGAGGGACCGTATTGTCCATGCTCACAATACCGGTTTGTAGTCTTTCTCTCTCTGCTTACAACACCATGTCCGTTTTAGTTATCGACTCATTTCTTCGTTTCTAACGGACAGGACAGTGCCCGATATTCTCGTTGGTGAAATGAGCACATGCATTCCACTTGCCGACTTTCGCAATTGGCGTGGCGTGTGCCCTCATGCGGCGAGGACGAAGCAAGAGAACGTATCGTAGAGAGACGGACAACGCTGTGTGGGGCGATGATTGCTTCTGGAACACAGGTGAGTGGAATGTTCTCGCATGAAACGCCCCTTTGCCTGGCTGAGGACAGCTTCAGAGCCTCAGTACGCTAGACAGAAATAGCGATGCCGATCACCCCGGTACATCCTGCGCCCGAAATAGCTTCCCGCTTCACATTGTAACATTCCCCCCCTGCAGCAATTCCATCGCAGCAACGTGCGTGCATGGCATAGCCCCACGGAGCTCGCAGACCGACCCTTCCACAGAGTTCACTGCCGAAAGTCTTCTATCCGAGATTAACAGCACTCTACGCACCTCTGTTCCGTTTAAATCTTGAAGTACGAGGGGTTGATGAAAAGCTTTCTGAGACTGGAATACGATTTTGGCATGGCATACGCCTATTGCGCCGCCGGCCGTTGGCCGCCACCTCCTCCCAGGGGTCACGCCTGGCGGCGACATGCATCGTTTGACCAGACGACACCTAGGAATCCACTCTATTACACTGGCGATTATGATGGAGATCCGGAGTCATTCTACTACACCGTTAGCCCCCAGCACTCGGACCCCCCTCGCCGTATCTGGGATCTCTACAGCAATCCGGTCATAGCGTATATAGACCCACGGAGAACCCGGCTACACATCTCCTGAGATCCCAGATAATGTATGGGCCGTTGTCACACTGCCTGGGTCGTGCGATAAAGAAGGATCGGCAGGAAATCACATCAAGCAGATATGCTCATATCAACTGTGCCGAATGGCCCGTTCTAGAATCCCAAGACGACGACACACCTCGATCACACATCCGTATCGAGCTGCCTCAACATGGGCGCGGAGTTATCGTTCTTTCTCGATGTGCTCTGCTACGAACAGGACAATGGCCCAGAAAAGGAATGGGGGCGTATGGAGGAATGGGGTTATGATGTACCGGCGATGGGATGGGTCTACCGCCCAACATGACATATTCCAAACAATCATTACCTACTTCAATGGCCTCGGCCTTCCTTTCAGTCTGCGACAGTCTGGACTCGAAGTCAGAATTTCATTGGTTGAATCGCTCGTGGACGGTACAGGAGACCGGAACGAGAACTGGCTACCGGGCGGCCTGACCGCCAACATCGAGGATATCATCTCTTCCATGGGTGCCAAAACCTTCATGCAGAAATTGGACGCCACACTGGAAGTGACGGTTAACCGTCTCGCTAGCCTCATCTCTAGTTTCTAGAGGTGTGTTCCGCAATCGACCAGGCTTCGCAAAGAGAAAGGAATACGACCAGGTTGCCGCGGTCTCCTATCTCCGCACGGCCGAATTCTGTCGCAAATATTCAGAAGACTATGGCACAGCAGAAGATGCATGGAACGACGTGGCGACCATGCTAGAACTGGATGACGTAGAAGACCTTCTCTTTTAGCTGGCCCTATCCTCGCGCAATAGAGCCCACAATCTCGCCCCACGACACCCCTAATAGTTGGTGGCCATCATGGCTGTCACCTAATGAAAAGCACCCTATTGAGGTTCGCGTCCCGGCAGAGAGGAGACCCTGGAAGTCCTGCGCCTTCAGGTCGCTACGACCATCGAGGACGATGGCCTCTGCTTCTAGTATCACCAGGCGTGGGTCATACGCCAGTGTCGCGTGACTCCACATCCAACAACAATCGTATAACAGTCCGCACACGTGATGGTCCCGTGTGACGCTCAGCTTAACTATGTATGTGAACATGGAATCAGGCGACGAAGAGTTCACTCTGGCCGGAGGGTATGATGGATAACAGCTGGCTAGTATGTCGAGCTGGATCACCCCAACAACTGCAACCTCAGGGTCGGAGTGGCCTTAAATGGATGCTTCCACTGGAGAAAATTACAATTGGGAGAAGTCTGTACGGGACGCAGAGGTTGTCGAGTTTAGGCCTTATGTCAAAGCACCTTGTTCTTCTACACAAACCGTGTTTCTTCGTTGCCCCTTCCACGCTTTCCTGACTACAAAACAGGGCCACGAGACCAGTCGTACTGTTGCATGAGCATAAAATGATGTAAAATAACTATAGGACGTACTTGGTCCTAGTGTTCAATAAATGAGAGTATGACTAGCAGACCTGTCGAGCAAGTCCGACGTCATGGCCCGTACAATAACAAGATCAGAATGCATTGAGGAGGACGCCACCCAGGCGTGCTGAAGTGTGATATAAGAAAAGATGCAGTAGCTCGAGTAAGAAGAACAACATACAGCGTTATATCTACCAAGTTGAAAGCGCGTCGTGTGCGGAGCAAGGGCGCGGTAGGTGCTTCCACTTCTGTGGATAATGGAAGTGAGCTTTTGGATGAGTACGAGAGGAAGTGCACAAGGGGTGGCTATGTCGCATGGGGGTGAGAGCATCCCGAATCCCTGTCTGCGAAGGGGGGAGGGGTGTCTAGCCTATTTGCCTTGACTGGGAGTACAAAGCCGTCAGAACATGTCCCAGATAGTTCGGCAAACCGGAGCGTTGCTATAACCCAATATCGCTAGCGTGGGCCGTCACCTGTCGGGTACGGCGCGGCATAGAGAAAAACTCCCGAGTGAAAGGCAATGGTCGCTTCGCCATCTCAATGATTTTGCACAATCTGGACATCAACGATGGATTGTCCCGCGTGCCTTTGGCGAGGGAGATGAGAGCTCGACCATGCGGTGGAAACCTCTCCAATAGCGTTGGTCCAAGTACATGAGAGACCGGGGGTGAATATCGGTTTGCATGACGTAGTACTTGAGGTCCAACACGCACTGTTAAATGATTTAGTAGGAGTGTCACCATCCAGAAATGACAACACACAGAGATACGGCTGTGGTAATTTCTTGCTAGGCTCCGATGATCGTCACGCAGGCATAGTAAAAACTGAACGGAAAAGGCTTGAGAGTCAATGTATCACTCCGATATCTGGACTGCGGTTGACTAACCATTGTCCGTGGGCCGTTTGAAACGAGGGCCGTCTCTTTCCCTTCAATTTACGATGGATTGTTCAACGTCCGTTTTTTGCGAATTCCTTATCTTGAGTGACGCCTACCGGGACTCGCTCTGGTGACGTGCGTATTTCGAAAGCAACGACCTGCATGAAAAAAGTGTGTTTTGATGCAAAGTATACTTGTTGGTACCGGATTGACGGAGGTCTTAAAAAATTTACGATGCAAAACGTGTGACACTGGTTGAAGATCAGCATGATCATATGCATGAGAGATCGTAGTACTATACCAATTCATATTCCTCAACAAACACAACGCACCCACACCTTCTCCTGCGTGGCACGCATGCTTGTCTAACGTCCCGGAAAAGGTTGGAGGCCGTGCGAGGCTGAGCGAGTGTCGCCTTATGAACCGCGGCTTACGATGGAGATGATAATCGCTGCCATATCAGCATCAAACGCTGCATGTCGTTAGTGCAACTAAATCCTGAAGAGTCATGATCTACACAACTACATAGCGGCGCGCCGATCCCCCGCGTGCGGGCGATGGATCACCGCTGGGGGAGTATGGAACGGTTGACTGGCAGAAAGAACGAAGGGCGCCCCGCCTGTGCGAAAGCTGCATTTTGCTCACGTTGACGGCTGGATACACTGAGTAGGATCGTAACGGCCGCGCGCAATTTTGCGACGAGCCTCGACTCCGCGTCTTGCGTGACAATAAGGCCAAGAAGGGCGGACGAGTCCGGTATAGGTTTGGCTGTGGAAGAGAGCGGTACGATGCTCGTGGATTTTCTCGGACTTTTTTCTGCTAAGTGAGCGACCGGCGTGCCTCGAGAGGAAGTCGGAACGCACCTTCTGAGCATACAGTTACGAAATTGTTTTGCAAACGAATCGCAATGCCGTGCGCAAACCTACAAGGAGTACCTAGCTCCTCGACGACTGACCATCTTGTCAATCTAACTGAGTTAGAGTTCATCCCAGTGACTATATGCCGCTCAAGGTCTGCGGACTGGCATTTTCATGGTCCTGCGAAGGACACCTAGGTGAGTTTTCAGCGCGTAGGCATCCCATACTAAGTAGAAGACGCACCTTGGCTAAATGAATAGAGACTTAGAATCCCTACACCACGCGTGTCTCACCGAGCTGGACTGAGCGGGAGACATAAAGTCAGCAGCGCAGTAGGCATTGCGAACGCAGACAGCGCGAGGCAATACCAGCTCTTCCCTCCTTTACATCTCTTTGGTTTACAGAGGAATTGACCTGAATGCGTCCATCCGCAATCATCAGAGTTGTCTAGATAGTTGGGCTGTGTTACGCACGATCCATCCGTCTTGCGCGTTTGATGCGTCGTCGCGAGAGGAAAGATTCACAGGCAGGCGCTTACGCGCGACGTGACGCAGACAGGAGGTCGAAGAGGCGTGAGTGACGTAACGCGTGAGTGACGATAGTGGTAACGCTGCACGTACGTATGGACGCTTTACGGACTTCGTTTTCTTTATGTAGTCGGACCGTCTCACACAAAAGACCGTCACACCTGGCGCACAGCGGGCGAACTCAAAAGTGAGTGCTCTCCGAGTGAGCGAATAGCGACGCCCTCCACGTTGCGCCGCCCGGGCGTGCGCGGTATCATCCTCCGGCACAATGCGCATGTGTGCATGGCTGTGAAGCTCAGTTCAGCGAGGGCAAGCAGATACGCATACGTGCATTGTGGGTGTCGAGATTGACTTAAACTGAGTCTTCTTCATCTTCTGTTAGTAGATGGCCATCATGTTGTGTCGTAGACATGGAGAAGCCGCGAGGCGCTGTTTAGGGAGCTGTGAGCCATACACCTCCTGCCCCCCTTCTCACGGTGTGTTGAGCTCCTCTTCTTACTTACTGTGCCAACATGTCTTTTGATGACTTTCTCCGTTCCAACGGACAGACAAACATTGACATCTCCTCTTACAGGAGCACGAAGATTTCCCCTGTCGCAGAATATCCGGTTGACTGAACCACGGAACCGTGGGTCCGACCCATGGGCCCGACGGTGGGTCCGCTAGCGCCGTGACCGTGATGGTTCCTCAGACGCCTGATGCCCACAAGGGCCACCGTGCCAATGTGGGCTGTGGCCAAAGAGAAAATAGTAAATGTGCATGTATTTGCATGACGTATAGCTGCCATTTTATTACTTATACTACCCGAAAGCCTTCAGACACATTGACGTTCAACTCTAAGTATTGTTTGTATCTTGGCAGTTTATGTGACAGGTGAGGTCGCCTGTTACATGCGTGATAGTGACCGGGCACACTGAAGTTCTTCACGCATTAATTGTACGCTCACATTCCAGTGTTCTCTACAGCTTTATTTACAAAATCGCGCATGGTGTCGAGCACGGTATAAGGTACCGTCCTCGCGTCGGTGGCGTCAAGAACGCTGTGTGGACTGGGCATTCAAGCGTCTGAGGGCCACGGGCGGCACACAGGCGTCACAGGACCCATCGAACGGGCCCATGGGTCGGACCCATGGTTCCATCGTTCAGTCAACCCGACGCTCTCCCCCCTGTCGACATCCGCAATTGGCGCAATGTCGCAAAGAACGAGAACCAACTCGTCGAGAGGCGGACAAAGCTATGGCGATGATGCTTCAAGAACAGGGGTCCGTGATACCTCTTTAGCAGTGTTAGCACTAACGGGCTTCTCACTTTGCCAACGGCAACCTCAGCGTGTATCTGCGAGAGCTCTGGACCAACTCATCGTAGAGGGACTAAAAAAGCTTCCACGGCGGCTAGTGGTGCTTGAAAAACAAAGGTATTTTTCGCATCCTTAGAGCAGAACGTCTCATCGCCTTGCTGTTACCAGCTTCGGTGCACTCAATACATCTACACTGTATAGCGATGCCAAACGTCCACCATTCACTCTGCGTGCGAGCGCTCCCGGCCCATCCCACTGGATTCCCCTGCAGCAGTGTCCACCGTAGCTCGTCCGCTATCCCTGTGGAGCTAGCAGACCGACCGTTCACGCAGTTCACTGCCGAAAGTCTTCACTTCGAGATCAACAGCATTCTCGCATCCCGTGTTCCGTTCAACAATGAAGCAAAGAGGTTGATGGAGTTTTGCTTGAAGGAGGAATACGACTTTGGTATGGCATACGCCGTCTCGCGGTGTCTCAGGCCTTACTGCAAACTCCTCCAAGACTCATTCTCATCACTCCCGTACCGCAAGACCTACTCCTGGACCCACGGAAAGTCCAGACCCAGGTTCCCCCTCGCCGCGTATGGGATCTCCTTGCCAATCGGGTCGTTCCATACAGAGGCTGGCTGAAATCTTATGGGCGCATACTTCCCAGAAATCTGTGGGCTGTGTCGCACAGCTGGGTGGCGGACAAGGATCGGCATTCCATCATCACGCCTATCACTGTGGCGCGAATGGCCCGTTCCAAATCCCAAAGACGACAACACAACACTTGATCACATCCGTATCGAGTTGCTTAACATTTACATGGGCGCAGAGTACGTCTTTCTTGACGTGCTCTGCTTGCGACAAGATAACGGAGAGAATCAGGAGGAGCGTAGGAGGTGAATGGGCTCAAGACGTACCATTAGCGCTGGGTTGGGTCTACCGTCATGACCATCACCAGACGGTTGTCACCTATTCAGTGGGCTCTCGGCCTGCCTTTCAGCCTACGACCATCTGAGATGGGTTCACCCTTCCATTGGCTCAACGCTCGTGGACGGTACAGGAGGCTGGCTTGAACTGGCTCCCGGGTCGGCCTTACTGCCAACATCGAAGGTGTCTCGCTCATGGGTGCCGAGTTCATGAAGCGGCTGAACTCCACGCTCATTGTGACAGAACAGCCGTTTCCCCACCCTCCCTCATCTTCTGGGATATCTTTCGAAATCGACCAGGCTACGCACAAACAAGAAATCGTATGACCAGGTTTGCGCAGTCTTTTATCTCCTCAGTTCTGCCCTCGACTACTATGTCCCGCGTATTCAGAAGAATACAACTCCGCGGAGGATGCGTGGGGATGACTTGGTCGTCACGCTAGGCTCTAAGAGCCTAGAGTACCTTCTTTTGCGATTTCCTATCCTCGTTGCAATAGAAGCCCCGACTACACGCAATGGCGACTGTAGATGGTGGCCGACATGGCGAGCATTGATGACACATCCCATTCGGCAGAAAAAAAGCTCCATTTGCACCTATCACAGGGATCTGGGAGCGCGGAGAAACGCTTGTGGCTTTGATAGTCAACGACTTTATCATCCATCACCACGCTTACATTCTACGGAAGTGTCGTGTCCACTGGTCCCGACCAAGGGCAAATAGCGGTACTTACGGTTGCAAGACTTTCGGGTTCATCATGCCTGTAGAAATGGAATCAGACGACGAAGAGTTCACTCTGGCTGGCACAGATGATTGCTTAGACTGGGTGGTGTGTCGGGCCAGGGAGGCTGATAAAGCCACAATTTTTTGGTCGCGGTTCAGGAGCGGGAACCAACCCTCACACTGGAGAAGATCACAGTTGGCAGAATGCTTCACCGTAGGGATAGGAAGGTGGTTCGGACATCGGGCCTCATCCAAAGGCGTCACGTTTATTACACGAACCGTGTTTCTTCGTTACCACTTCCACACTTTCCCGACTACTGGAGTTCCTCGTTCAACGACAGACGGCGAGCATTGAATAACATTCTGTAACATACACATGAATTAGTGTAGAAATGTGATGAACCAAGTCTGATTATGCCCTATCACAGCACGCAATGACATTCAACACAATACTGCGCCTCCTGCCCGTATTGTACGAACACGCGCAGCGATTCTCCTGCTTATCCACCGCACCAGTCGGGCTACACCGCCAGCATGTGACAATCAATCCTAAAGAGAAGTTCTTAGCACGTACGCGTCGCACGAGACCAACGCGCCCCGTTCGTACTCGCCGATACATGGCGGCTGCGAGGGGTCCTGGAAGCCGACGCCGGGACGTCTGAGGAGGAGCCGATCTCGCCGTAGTTGTTTGCGAGGATGCCACGGGCGTGCTCAAATGCGAGGTCAGAAAAGATGGCGTAGCTCGAGTACGAAGAGCACACAGTGCTCTATCCACCAAGTGAAAAAGCGAGGGTTCGTTTTGTAAATTCAATCAAGGGTCGCGGTTCCTGCTTCCATTGATATGGACAATAGAATAAGCTTTCGGGCGTGTGGGAGAGAAGGCGCGGGGAGGGGTTGAGCCCAAGGGTCGGCTACAATGTAGGGAAGTCAGAGCATCCCGGACATCTTTCTGCAAAGGAGTGAGGGAAGTCCAATAAGTTACCTTGACCAGAAATATAAAACCACAACACGGATCGTCTAGCAGCCGCAGCGTTGCTACAGCCCGATGTTGTGAGCGTCGATTGTTGCATAGCTTGCATGGCGCGACAGACAACTTCGAGCGGGATCTACCGATCACCGTCTCAATCATTCCGCGCATTTGGATGTAAGCGATGTAGCGACCGTGTGTCTTCGAAGGGAGAGACGAGGGCCCCGCTATTTGAAGGGAAGACTCGCGATAGCGCTGGTCTACCTAGTCATACCCCCCTTGCACTCTGGAGGCGAATTTAGGGTTGCATGTCGTGATCCACAGTCTGACAATACGCACTGTCGAATGCCGCCATTAGTAGTATCACCGTGCAGAAACGAAAGCATGTGCAAAGATGTTAGGAATAATGTTTAGTTTGCTTTGGATAGCTCTGACAAAAATCGTGAGAGCTGGACATAAACGGCTGGAATTAATGTCTATCTTTGACATCTAGATGGATGTTGACTGACCATCGACCATGGTCAATTGAACAGGAGTTGTCTTTTCTTCCTCACCAACGGCATATTCAACAATTGTTTTGGTGAGATTCTTCTCCTTCGCCGCGCCGACGGAAAACCCGTCTTGAAGACGTGCGCATCTCGAACACACAATCTGCTGCTGCGCGGGCCCCTATCGGGAACAGGAAAAACGTGTTTGACGCGACGTGCGCTTCTTGGTGACGGGTTTTGACGCAGGTTTAAACCACGTCGACTTCACAAAAGCAGTCAGCATGGCGGTATATATGAGGAATCGTGGCACTAACCATCCAGATTCTACGACGGACGCGCGCACCTCCACCTTCTCCGACACGGCGCGCCCAACCACCTGGAAAAAGATTGGAGGCCAGGTGCGATTGAATGAGAGCTAATGAGAGTCGTCCTTATGGCCTGTGCGGGTACGCGATGACCGTGACGATCGCCACTATGTTGGTAACGCTGGCCGTGCTGTCGGTCCAACTGGATCTTAGAAAGGTTATGTTCGGGCACGACCGCAATGATGGCGGTGTCGATCCCCCGTGTACGCTTCTGCCGATGGATCTTTTTTCAAAACGAAATCGTAGTGCTGTGTAGAGGCCCACAAGAGGGTGCTTAGCTTCTAAGAACGCTAGCCACCTCGTCGATCTAACCGCATCAGGGTTTGTTCAATACTATGCCGTTTAGATTATCTACACTGGCGTTGCAAATGGTCTTGTGAAGACACCTAGGTGAGCGTCCAACAAGCTGGTACCCTGATCATAAGTAGAAGACGTACTTTGGCTAATTCCATGAAGACTTGCAAGTCTTGGACTATGCGTAGCCAGCCCAACCGGGCTGAGCGCGGGGGACACAGGTCAACAGCTCGTCAGTGCCAGGCAACTCGAACGCGAACGCGGTCTATGCCGGATCTACTTTCCCCTTCACCATCGCCTTGATTATATGATGATTTATCTACGTGCGTCCCAGTAAAATCAGCAGAATTTCCTAGCCAAATGAGCTGTGTACTCACGATCCATCCGTATTGCGTGTTTGATGCGGCGTCGCGGTGAGAGAGTGCAAGAGGCAGGCGCTTTACGCGTGAGAGGGTGCGAGTGACCGTAACGCGTAGTAACAACGCAGCGCCACACGCACGGACGCTCACGGACACATCGAGTAGTCATTGACATCTGCGGTACACACCACCGCCTTCACCTCACCGCATGCCGTGGTTTGTGTCGGTGCCTTCTTCGGAGTTCGACAATTGCAAGCGCTACATTTGCAATAAGTCCCAGGCCGTCTCACACAAGACCAACAGCCACGGGCGGGCGACCTCAAGTTGGCAGAGTGTGTTCCGCGAGTGTTGAGCGCATTGGGCAAGGAGGGAGCGTAGGCCCTCCACGCTGCGCCCCAGCGTGCGCGGTATCATCATGTGCGTTTAGATCCTCCACTGGCGTTTCCAGCGCGTCTGAGATGTATACTCTTCAAGAAGGTACTTGAAGCGCTGTGAAGTTCTGTTCAGCGTGGGGGAGCAACGATACACATATGTTGCATGGTGGGCACAGGGTGGGCCATCGATATTGACCTAACATTAATCTTACTAATCTTCTATCCGTAGATGACGATTGCGCCGCCTCCAGAAAACGTTCCAAAAGTATACACATTGGCAGTGCTCCCGCAGACATGCAGTAGCCACCACGAGGTGCATGGTCAGGGAGATCAGTTGAGGTCTATCGCAAACGCGCATCACTATGCCTCTCCCTCCTCACACCGTGGGTCTTGAGCCCGAACTCTTTCTCTGCTTGAAAACGTCATGTCTTTCGACAACTTCCTTCGTTCCAAAGGGCGGACAAAAATTGACATTATCCTCTTACAGGAGCACGTGAAAATCTCCCCTGCCGGACATCCGCGATTGGGATAATACTGGCAGCCGACTCGGACTCGGGGGCCCGAAAATGGCATTCGTCGTCGCGCTCGTTGAGAGAGAAGGACACAACGCTGTGGGCAAATGATTGCTCCGCGAAAAAGGAGGTGTGTTGCACATCTTCAGCAGTGTAGTGGCCACAAACAGTCTCCTCACCTTGCTAACAGCAGACTTCAGCGTACTTATCAGGTGAACGAAAGCTGGACCCGACCCTTCGTAGGAGCGACGAAGAAAGGTCTTTCACAGTGTGCTAACGGTATTTAAAAAAAGGGGGAAGAGGTATGTTCCGCATCCTTGGGAGCAGAACGGTCTCATCGTCTTATGCTGTGCTACCAGCTAGGATTGCCAGCGATTCAGAGAGCATCTACTACATCTACACAGGACAGCGATGCCGAGTCATCACCATTCACTCTGCGACCAAGCTCTCCCAGGATCCACAACTCGATTCCTCTGCAGCAGATTCACCGCAGCTCATCTGCTATCCCTGTGGAGCTAGGCAGACCGACCAACTACACACAGTTCACCTGCCGAAAGCCTTCACTTCGAGATCGGGGGATGAGCATTCTTCCGGTCCGGTATGTTCCATTTGACGATGACGGCAAAGAGCGCATGATGGACAGTTTTGGTTTGTAAGAAGGGATAATACGACTTTGGCATGACCATACGCTGTTTCTCGGTGCCTCAAGCTTACAACAAACTCTCCCGAATCTCCTTACCAAAAGTCACAACCCCACCTCCCCGTGTGAAAACATGTTATGATTTTCTCGTCGGCAGACGCCAGCCTTGACCCAAATGTCCCCTCGCCGCGTTTGGGATCTCCTTGCCAATCGGGTCATTCCATGCATAGGCTGGCTGGATAATTTCATGCGCGCACTACTTCCAAAAATCTAGGGTCTGTGTCGCACGAAGCTGGATTGCGGACAAGGATCGCCATTTCAATCATCACGCCTATCAATGCTGCGGCAGACGTGGCCCGTTCCACATCCCAAAGATGACAACACACTCGATCACGTCCTGTATTGAGCTGCTTAACTTGTTGTACGTCGGAATTACGTCTTTTTCTTGGTGATGTGCTCTGCACTACGTGACCATGATGAATGGATAGTCATCAGGCAGAGCGTAGGAATGAATGGGCCCGAGACGCGTGATTACGGCTGGGGCTTGGGGTTTTGTTGTCCTATCCGTAACTATGATGCCATTACAAGTACCGGTTGTTTACCTACTTCAGACGGGCTCGCGCCTCGCCTTTCAGCCTACAACATCTTAGGTGGATGTCGCGATTGCACATTGGCTTAACCGATCGTGTGACACTGGTGTACACAGAGTCCTCGAGGTTGCCTTGAATCCGTGGCTACCGGCGATGGACTGACTCCACAAACATCACGATGGTATCATCTTTCATGTGGTGCCACAACAAAATTCATGAAGCTGGCCTGAATGCTAACGCTTGCTTGGGACCACAAAGGCAGTCTCTCTTTCTCCTCTTCTCATTCTCTCTGGAGGTGTTCCGTCACATCAGTACCAGGCGCTACCAGACACTAAGAAGCCGTACGATTTCGGATCGCGGGCGATCTCTTACCTCCTCCTGCACGGAGCTGTTTTGCCTCGCGTATTTCCGAGGAACACGACCTCCGCAGAGTCGGCATGGGATCATCTTTTATTTTTATTTCTACCTGATGGAGGCTCTGAAGTATCTCTCTTAATGCGGTTGCCCTATCCTCGTGCAATAGAATCCTCTGACTACACGCTCTGACGGCTGGCAATGGTGGCCGTACCTTGCGGGCAAAGCCATTAATGACGCATCCCCACTATTTGTTTTTAGGCAAGAAGCTCCATTTGCACCGCCAACCACAAGCATTCCAGGGAGGACAAAGAAACGTCTTGGGAGTTTAATACTCTTCCTGATAAAAGGTGGCATCGAACGCATCACCAAAACATACTTTTTCTCCCAAGTGTCGCGTTCACTCCCACCAAGGGCAAATAGCGGTGCTCACGGATGAGGGTTACAAAACTTTCGGCTGTCAACATGCCTGTAGAAATGGAATCAAGCGACGAAGAGTTCATTCTGGCTGTGTACAGATGATTGTGTAAACTGGGTGGTATGTCGGGCCGCAAAGGTCGACAATCCCCCACCTCCAACCCCCCCCCCTTCTCCAGCCCCGCGGACTGGAGAAGATCACAAGTTGGCAGAATGCTTAGCCATAGGGATAGAGTAAGGCTTCGTGAAAGTTCAGGCCTCATCCCAAAAGCGTCACGTTTTACTACACTTGCCGTATTTCTTCGTTGACCGCTTCCACGCTTCCTGACTACGACGGATAGTTAACTAGTCCCTCTTCGAAGAACGGTGGCAAAGAGAAAGAATTAGGCATGTACTATAGTGCATGAGCTCAAAGTAGGGTAAAAATATGATAGTATTAGTCTGACTATGCTCTATCATAGTCATGCAACTAACATTCAGCGCAATACTACACCTCCCACCCGTGTTGTGCGAGCACCCATCCAGTGGTTGCCCTGCGTGTCCACCACGCCTGCCGTCGGGCTGCACCACGGACATCAGCCACGCTCATGCGGGCCAGAAGTAAGCGGGGCCTCACGCGTCGCACGACGGACGCCCGACGCGCCCCGTTCGTACCCGCCGATACATGGCGGTCTGCGAGGGGTCTGGAAGCCGGCCGCGGGGACGTCGGGGGAGGAGGCAATCTCGCCCGCAGTTGTGTTTGCCCCCGCAGGAGGACGCCGTGGCCCCCCAACCATGTCTGTGCGCTATAGAATATGAGACTAACATGTAATTATGTTTGGGTTCGAGTATGAGAGAGTCGGTGTGTCTTCTGGAGGGTCTGCGTTGAAGAGTAAGGTCAATAGATTAATCAAGGTGGGGCCGCCGAGACATAAATTGGACGTAGTTGGCACAAGGCTGACAGAATCCTTCGTGATTCATAATGGTGATGCTGCTGGCATCGACATCCCAGACAAGGTGCTCGAGCCGCGGGCGCAAGACTTTGCACCAGGCCACGCTCGTCTGGTGTGCACTCGAATTGATGGCTGCTGTCTCGATGGTTACCTCGTGAGCCGTACTGGACTCGCAAGTCGTAACGATGTTTCATTGAGGGCTACGACCGTGCGACTTGCCCCTACTCTACGACTATTTTTTCGAGTATCTCGGTCGGGTCGTCCGTGAAGAGTCCAGTAGGCCAAGCGTCGTGCGAGCAAAGTTTTTGAAGAGCCGTTCGAAAGCTCGTTCCATCCGGCTGACGAAGTCCCTCCATAGAGATAGGAATCTAGATTGAGGAGGGGGAAAGTGTGACCCTGCGCCGTTCTCGTTATGATGGTCTTTTGCGGATAGCGACCTTGGGTGCTTTGCTGTACCTCAGTACAAGCAGTGGACCCATTTGGCCGTCGAGCGTCTGGTGGGAGAGCTCAGTAGCTCAATAAGAGCTCAGATGTGACCCGCGATTACAATGCTGTGGCGCATTTTGGCAGAGGCCGTTTGTCACGCTCGACGGCTATGATGACAGACGCCGCCGGACATCGTGTCTAGCGCGAAATGAGATAAGTATAAACCTGTGGTAGCTGCTCGATATCACTTTACAGTTCGTGTTATGCAAGGTCAAAACGTGGTTTGAGCCCTCAGTCCGACGGCCGCGTCGCGTCTATTCCACGCACAACCCACTGGGCACGGGCTAGGAACAGGACCAAGACGGGATGTTCCGACGCCGAAATGCGGAGTGTTAGTGGCGGGTGGACGCAGGTCCGTACCACGTCTACTTTGCAGGAGAGCGGTCAAATTTCGGGTGATGTGCTAGAGAGATCGTGGCACTTATCCGTCCATATCCTACAACGGACACGCGCACCTCCACATTAATCCGATGCAAGCGCGCGCGACTTGTGTTCGAAGCCGTCTTGGCAAAATGTTGCAGGATGCCAGGCGACAGGTGCAACGCTGACGAGTTGTCGTGGTATGCGTCGATGGCATAACGGGCCAGCTATGACGGACGGGTGACGATATCGCCAACCATAGTCCTAGTCAAGTTCGAGAGAGCTGCATTTCTTTGGTCAAACCAGAATCTTTGAAAGACAGATAAGTTCGGTCTCGCCGACATGGCGGTTCCAATCCCCTGGTTTGCGCTACGCTGCCTATGAGTGGTGCAGCCACTAGGAAGTGGACGATCGTTATGGAGGCCGTTTGCGACCTGGGTCAGAGAAATGCATAAAGGGGTGCCCGACTCGCATAAGTTACATCCTTATTCGCCCAAGTCGGATTTGGCACGAGTAAAGATCGTCTGGCTTGGCGTGCAGCTTCGTGTCGAGCCCATGGCGTCCTTGCGTAAAACATTTTGGGATCACGAAGGGTGGGTGGGATTCTGGCGTGGGGGTTTTGGCTGCAGGGAGACAGCTAGTGGGAGCTTCCTGTGGCCCATGTTCAGCATTTTTCATTCTTTTTTTTTTTTTTTCTGAGTGAAGCGATGGTCTCGAGAACGAAATAGAGACGCACCTTCTAAGTGCCAGAGTGGTGGAGTAATGCCTCCAGAGGGAATTCGGGACATTTTAGGGAAGAATTTTGCCACTCGCCGCGAAGGGGGCCTCGGTCCGCCATCCCCACTCTTTCTCGAACTTCAAAGCACGCTGGGGATTGTTGGCGGATGGCTGTGATGCGGGCCCGAATTCCGTACGCTTGATGTTGTCGTAATATTCCTGCAAAGTTGCAGCTAGCCAGGTGCTATGACTACGTAAAACTCAGTAAAACTCCGGCATGCGTCCTTTTAGGCCCAAGTAACATGTAAGCCACTTTGCATAACTCGGCATCCCAACCAACAGTACAGGACGCACCTTTGGCTAGATACGTAGGAATCCGGAGTTAGTCCTCGTGGCGCTAAAGCGTAGTCGATCGAACCGAGCTGGGCGGGAGACATGGGTCAGCAGCGCAGTGGAACAGCGCAAGCACGCCGGGTCTTCTCTCCTATGATCGCTTTGATTACAGCAGAATTGACCTGGATACGTTCCATTGAAATCAGTAGAGTTTTCCTAGGTAGCTGGATTGTGTACGCACGATCCGTCCGTCTTGCGCGTTTTGATGCGTCGAGTGCAAGAGGCAGGCGCTTACGCCCGCGAGAGGGTGTAGGTGACGAGGGGTGACGCGTGACGTAACGCATGCTCGGTAACGCTGCACGGACGATAACATTGTAGTCCTCTGCAGTCCTCCTACCCTCACGCAGATGCCATGATTCATCGCGTCTTCTTCGAGGTTCGCTGACTCCAAGCACTGCATTTGCTATATCAGGCTGTTTCACACAAGACCGTCACATCTGTTGCCATAGTGGGGCGACGAGTCAGAATGAGTGCTCTGCAAGTGTTGAGCAAGTCGTGATGCTCTTCAAGCTGTGCTGCAGCGCACACAGAGTATCTCCAGGTGGGTTCGTGTCCTCCACTGTTCATTTTAGCGCATATGGGATACTACGTGGAAGGTGCTTGAAGTTTTTGAGTTCTGTCCAGCGTGTGCAAGCCTGATACGCCACCGTATGTGCATGGTGAGCACTTCAGCTTTTGATATAACCTTAGGTTCATTATTCTGCCATCTTAATGAAGCATAGTCCCTTATGCACGTAGATATTCGGAGGCATGCAATCGCTCCCGCAGCCGAACGGGAAAACACGAGGCACCAGCCGTAGGAGGGTCATAAGCCTTCTTCCGTCCACCCTTCATCTCCACAGCGGGTAACCCTCCTTATTGCTCCTAAAACCATGTCTTTTGACTCATTTCTTTGTGTTCCAATGGCAAGATAGGCCCTGGTATCCAGTTGACAAGGGGGCCTCAATTTCTCCTGCGGACATCCGCGACTGGCGCGGGGATATCAGCAGTGGCATCCAGGACGAGCGAACTCTGGACCTCTCTGACTAGTCGCAGAGCGACGAACAACGCTGTGGGCGATGATGCTTCAAGCACGAGAGGTATGTCACATATTTTTGGCTCAACAACAAGTTCTCTCATCTTTCTGACACCAGCTTCGCTGTACTCAGTACAGCGGACCAGGGCGGGAACACCAAAACTTCACCTCTGTACACTCTGCGCCCGGATCTCCTGCCCCATACGCGGTTCCCCTGCAGCAATTTCACCGCAGCTCATACGCCATTCCTATAGAGTTTAGCGGACGACCTTCCACGCAGATTCACCGCCGAAAGCCCTTCTCACTGAAATCAACGACATCCTGCGCACCTCTGTTTCGTTCTCCATAGCAAGAAATTGATGGAGAGAATCCTGGAGCGGAGATACGATTTTGGCATGGCGTACGCTAGTTCCCGCCGCCGATGGCCCCCCTGCCCTGATGACCTTCCCGATGGGATTTCATCGTTATATCCGCCGTTTATGCGACCCCAGCATACCGAGACGGTCATGAAACGCCAATAGCTGATACCCACAACCCTCCTCGCCGCGTGTGGGACATCTACAGTAACCGGGTGGTTCCATACCGAGATCCATGGTTTGGCCAACCAATGCCCAATACTATTGCACGGAACGTATGGGCCGTGTCGCACAGCTGGGTCCGCGACGAGGACCGTCACCCTAATTGTCACGCCTATCAATGGCGGAAAGTGGCCTGTTCCAGTGCCTAAAACGACGACCCTCGACCATGTCCGTATCGAGCTGCTTAACATGGGCGCGGAGTACGTCTTTCTGTGATGTCCTCTGCTTACGACAGGATGATGGAAAAAATCAGCGGCAGCGTACGGGACGAATGGGGGCTACGATGTGCCTCGCTGGGTGCATGTCTACCGCCATGACCGGTACCAGACGTCGGCTTACCTACTTCAATGGGCTCGGTCTAACCTCTGCAGTCTGCAGCGTTCCGTTTGAAGTGGAGTCTTCCTTCCATTGGCTCGAAGCGCGAGCTTGGACTATACAAGCAGACCGCCGTGAACTGGCTCCCGGCGTGCCTGACCACAGACGTTGGAAGGGACATCTCTTCCATGGTGCCGACTTCATGAAGCAGTTAAATGCCACCACTCGCTGTGACGGCAGTCGAGAATCCATCCCTCGCCAGTCTCCTTGATGTGCTCAGTGGTCGTCGCACCAGGCTAACGCATATAAGAAAACCGTACGACCCAGGTCGCCGCCTCTCCTACCTTCTCCCGTACCACATGTGCCGTCAGTACTCGGAGGAGTATGACACCGTGGAGGCGGCATGGAATGATCTGGTGGTCATGCTTTGTGGGCCGGACCTACTGTACTTGCTCACACTGCCCCCCCTACCGCCCGACGACTATTTGACGAAGGCGATAGACGGAGCTGGTGGCCATCAATGGACATCGCTGTTGAGCCTCACACTAGCCATGCCCCGCCTCCGTCTGTGGCGGATATGCCGACCACGAAAGTTCCATGCGGATCGCCCTGCTACGTTGATGGAATAAAAAAACATTGCCCGGCTATTACGGCACGGGCATCCATCGGCCCTGGCAACGACACCCACTCAGGATTATCACTCCGCATACGTTCTACATGGGTGTCGTGTCGTTGACTCTTGCCAAAGGACAAATGATGAACGAACAGACGAGGGTCACGAGAATGTTCGTGCTTCACCATGTTTTGCAAACATGGAAACAGGCGAGACGAAGAATTTACCTTGGTTGGTCTCGCAACGCAAAGTTTTGAATGCTGGGTTATATGTCGGGCCGGGTCAATCCAGCCGCTCTTTGCATTACGATCAAGATGGCCAGAAACAATGGAGCGAGATTGCTATGCACTGGAGAAGCATTACAGTTGGCTAGGATGTTCGACCACAGCGATAGGTCAAAGACTCTTGGCAATTTGTCATGCTGAGACGAACAAACCGCGTGAGTTTATTTACACATACTATGGCTTTTTCTTTGTCACCGCTCCCAGGGCGTTTTGGGCGCGTACTGTAGCATGAGCACGGCCTAGGAGGCCAATTAACGTCTCGAGGTTTTTAAGAGGTAGCGTAAGCACTAGGGATAGTGTGTTGGCTTATCGTAGCGCCGGATATCAAGTAAGACTAAGTATAGCGTATCAACAGAGAAAGTTCTGTGGGATACAAGGGCCAGTTTGCATTGCGGGAGGCGCAAATCTCCTGGATCTTTCTCTGTGAATTATCCGAGCGGACGTCCAGTCTATCGACTTCAATTTAGGACGCATCAGTTCGCCAAAAAAATAGTCTGACCATGAGCACCGAGAGCAGTCGCCACAGCCCGAAGTCTGTGCGAACGTTTGGTCCCGGTAATTACACGGCGGATGACTGGCTGATGGGCTTGACCACCGTCTCGAACTGCTTCCGCGCATTTGGCACGGTGAGCGATAAACCGAGCCGTGTAGTCTCCGAATAGGAAGACAAGGCCACTCCCAATATACGGTGGAAAGGTTGTCTCAATGAACACCATGGGCTACAGTGCGCTCGGGATCTGGAGGCGAGATATGCAGTTTGCATGCATGGTCCATAAGGTCCAACACGCCACTGTTTGAATCCAGAAACAACAACAGGTACCGAGATATCTGTAGTGATATACTCATTTACTTGTATAGGTCCCGACGAAAACTAGCGAAGACTGAACAAAGAAAAGACTAGAATTCAATGTTTAGTTTGGTATCTAGATAATGTTGACCCAGACCATCTCGTCCGTGGCCCATTGGAGTCCGTGAGGACTATCTTTCGCATCTGTCGTCTGATCGCCGCTGTGTTCAATTTACGCTGATTCGTAGATGTTCACTTTCTTGCGGCTGCGGCCGAACCACACACGATTACCGTATTTGCAAGACCGCACGCTTCTCGAACGCCACAACCTTTGCCTGTTGCAAGTGGGAGCAGGCGAACAACGTATCAAGCACGAAAAAGCCTATGCTTAGGGATTGCCAGCTGCTAAGAAAATTTTGAACCCACGTTTACCCCGCCCGAAGCTGGCTGGCGGCATACCGTCAACATGGCTATTCGTGATGAGAGATCGTGGCGCCCACTGTCCAGATTCTACCAACGACGGCGCGAGCCTCTGCCTTCCATCCGACGTAGAGTACACGCTTGCACAGCGTCCACTGAAGAGTCGGGGGCCAGATGCGGCTGAACAAGTGTGGTATTATGAATTGCGACTTGCGATGGTGGTGAGATCACCGACATATATCAGTGATGCTACGTTGCGTTGGTCCGAAACCGTCGAAACAGAATCCCGGAGAATTGAAAGAAGCGATACTGCGCACTCCTTAGTATGCAGAAAACATCCTAAAACCAGTATAGTACGGCTCACCACTCCCGCGCGCATATGTAGTCAGCCGTAGGCTTATTTTATTTCCGATTAAGTGGTTGCACCCAGCTGAGGAAAAATCATCGACCTGTCTGACTTTCCCGTGCACGGGCGGCACAAGATATGGTGGTGCCAATCTGTCGTCCATGCTGCCCGATGTGTCACTACCACGGACGTATGGTCTAGTTTCCTGTCCTGAGAAACGCACCCGCCCGCGGAAGTTCAGTCCTACCCGCGCAAGTTCGATGCACTGAGTGGAATCACGTCTGCCGCGTACAGCTTTGCGGTGACACACGCGGTCTTGCCGTACACGGTGCGCCCGAGAGGGCGGTTAAGTCTGATGTGGGTTTAACTGTAGGAGTGGAGTTTCCGCCGCCGTGTTCAGCCCTTTGTGTGTCCGAGTGAGTGATTTAGTCTCAAGAACTTAAAGCAGAAACGCACCTTCGGAGTACAGAGCTGCGACGTTGGCCTTCAGGAATCAGAAGAATCGAGATGCCGTCTGGAGGCCAGGAGAAGTATGCCCTCGGCGTACAGTTTCCTCTCAAATCCAGTGCAACCTGAGTTCGTCAAATGGCTGTATGCGGCTCGGATCTTGTACACCAGCGTTGTGTATTCCTGCAAAATGCACCTAGGTGAACGTTCAGTAACTTAGTACTCTGAGAGTCTGGTAGAGCACGCGTACCTTGACTAGATACATATAGATGCCACCAAAAGCACTGTATCGCAAAGTGCACAATGAAGCGGGGACTGGGCGGAAGACATCTGGTTAGGCAGCGCAGGTGGGGATCGCAAGCGAGGATAGCGCTCTTCGAGTGACGTCGCGACGACGCATGTTGGGTCCTTCGACTCCCTTCACCGCTGCTTTGATCGACTGCAAGGTTAACGCCCGGCTGTATCCCATCGCAATCAACATGCAGGCCAGGCAGTGTGGGGCCATTGTGAACGCACGGTACATCCGTCTTGCGCGTTCGATGCGTCGTCCCATATCGTCGCCCCCCATTGTCAGATGAGAGCTACAAGACGCTTGTAGACGCCTGAATGACGCCACCATCGACCACCATAACCTTGGCTCTTTGAACTATCGCAGTGATCAGAGTAGCAGAGCCTTTGCGCAGAGCCTTGTATCAAAACACCGCGAAGACGCTGTGGACATGGAGAAGCCCCGAGGCATTGGTATGGTAGCCAGCCAGAGCGATACGCCTCCCGAGTCCCTCGCAGTGCGGTTGAGCTCTTTCTTCGCTGTCGACAGCATGTCTACTTTTGACAATTTTCTCCGTTCCACCCCACGGGCGGGTCAAAAATTGACATCTCCTTTCCTACAGGGATGGTCTATTCAGAAGCACGAAATATCACCTCTGCCGATATCCGCGATTGGGACAAATGCTAGCACCCATATATGGTGTATTATGACACTCGGCACCGGCTCGTTGAGGAGAGACGGACAAAGCTGTGGGCGATGAAGTGCTTCAAGAGCAGAGGTATGTTGCGCCTCTTGAGCGTGACTGCTCGCAGAGACAGTCTTCTCACGTTCTAACAGCAGCCTCCGCGTACTCAGACTCGTCGTAGGGGTTACAGAGGAAGCCCGCCACAGCTACCAAAGATACTGCAAAAACGAAGGATGTGTGCCCGCGTCATAGAGCAGCGAAGCGTTTTCCCTGTTCTCGCCTTGCTGATATCAGCTTCAGAAAAAACTCATTTACCCCCGACACACAGCATAGCAAGGCCATGTTCTTCTCTGTTCACTCTGCGCCCGACGAGCTCCTCCAGCCCGCACTCAATTCCCCTGCAGCGGATTCACCGCAGCAGGTCCGCCATTCTCTGCGAAGCTAGCAGACCGACCCTCCACGCAGTTCACCGCCGAAAGCCTTCACCTTGAGATCGACCGCATTCTTGGACACTTGTGTTTCATTCGACGATGGAGCGGAGAGGGTGATGGAGTTTTGTTTGAAGGAGGAATATGACTTTGGCATGGCCTAGCGCCGTATCTAGATGCCTCCATCCTTACAGCAAAAACTCCCTCAAGAATTCTTACCCGAATTGTCCCCCACCCTCACCGATACGTTGTTCATGCCGTGGACCCAACAACTGCCATGCTTGAGGATCTCCCTCGTCGCGTATAGGGATCTCCATGCCAATAGGGTGGTTCCATACAGAGACTGGCTGGGTGTCTCCCGTAATGAGTGCAAGATATGGGCCGTGTCGCATAGCTGGGTCGCGGAACACGGCATCGCCATTCAGTCATCACACCTATCAACTGTGGCGAATGGCCTGTTCCAATCCCAAAGACGACAACGCTTGATCACATCCGTATCGAGCTGCTTAACATGGGCGCAGAATACGTCTTTCTTGACGTGCTCTGCTTGCGACAAGATAATGGACAAAATCAAGAACAACGTAGGGCCGAATGGGCTCAAGATGTGCCGGCACTGGGCTGGGTCTACCGCCATGACCCGTACCAGACCGTTGTCACCTACTTCAGTGGGCTTGGCCTGCCTTTCAGCCTGCGGCGCTCTGAGATGGACTCTCCCTTCCATTGGCTCAACCGCTCGTGGACGGTACAAGAGGCCGGCTTGAACTGGCTCCCGGGTGGCCTTACTGCAACGATCAAAGGTGTCCTCGTCAGCGGGTGCCGAGTTCATGAAGCGGCTGGATGCCACACTTGCCGTGACCACAGATAACTTACCCTCCCTCGGTCTTCTTCTGGAGATGTTCCGAAATCGACCAGGCTACGCAGACAAGAAAACCGTACGACCAGGTTTCCGCACTCTCATATCTCCTGCCCGATGGGTCCGGGCGTTGTCGCCCCATATTCAGAAGAATACGACTCCCACGCGGAGGATGCATGGGATGACCTGGTCGTCACGCTACATGATGACAACCTGACGTACCTTCTCGTGCGATGGCCCTATCCTCGTGCAATACAAGCCTCAACGATCCGCCGTGACGACTGTAGATGGTGGCCGACATGGCGATCATTAATGACGCATCCCATTCCGCAGGAAGCGTTATCTGCACCCCACACCCCACGGAGCTGGGCGCGCGATGAAACACTTAATCCTGATCACGAGTATACATAGACTCTACCCCATGTATTACACACACACGTTCTACCGAAGTGTCGCGTTCACTCCGACCAAGGGCAAAAGCGGTACTTACGGATGAGGGGTTACACGACTTTCAACTTCACCATGCCTGTCAAAGTGGAATCAGGGGACGAAGAGTTTACTCTAGCTAGTGTAGGTGATTGGACATACTGGTGGTGGTCTGTCGGGCCGGACAGGTCAAAGAGTTCCGATTTCCCATTGACGGCGATTACGGTGTAGTCAAGTCAATCAAGTCGGGACGGATGCTTGCGCTGGAGAAGATCACGGTCGGCAGAATGCTTGACCCTGGGGATAGGGAGGAACTTCTCAAGTTGGGCCTCATCGAAAAGGCGTCATGTTTACTACACATACCGTGTTTCTTCGTTACCGCTTCCACGCTTTCCTGATACGATACAAGTAGTCCATCTTGAAAAAACGGTAGCAGAGATACAAGACTGTACTATAGCATAAGATTAAAGTAGAGTAAAAATATAATAACATTGGCCGGAACTATGCCCTATCACAGCACGCAATAACATTCAGCGCAACACTACACCTCCCGCCCGTATTATGCGAGCACGCACAATGCAGTTGATCTGAGTATCCACCGCGCCCGTCGGGCTCCACCGCTGACATCAGCCACCATTCATACCAAAAGCAAATGAAACTCACGCGCCGTTCGAGTCGCACGAGACCGACGCGCTCCGTTCGTACCCGCCGATGCACGGCGGCTGCGAGGGGTCCTGGAACCCCGCACCGGGGACGTCGGATGAGGAGGCGATCTCGCTGCAGTTGTTCGCGAGGAGGACGCCGCGGGTATGCTACGTGACGCGAATCTGGTCATCGTGAAGACTTCGAGTACGACGAGAAATGCAGCAACCTGTCTGAGGAATGTGCCAATTTCTATGGTCAGCGAAGAAGTAAATTCCAAGGCGTTACTTGCGCTGAACGAGACTACCGGCGGCCAACTCATCATGCTGGATGTGTACAATGCACACAATATGCGTCCAGACCTGCGAATGATAGCCTTCGTTGAGCAGCCGATAGCCTACATGGGCGCCACAAGTACCGTGGCGAGAGTTCCAAAGTACTGGAGAGCCAGCGTGTCCTTTATCCCTGCGAAACTACGGGAGACTCGTCCCTCGCGCATCTATTATACGAGACTGCACAAAACTTTGAACGAGTTGGGCCTATCCCCATCTCAGTCGTCGCCTGCACGTCAAGCTGTGAGCGACAAACAGGACGGACCCCACCTCACATATTGCCATCCATGCGCAGGAGATCTGAGGTGTGCTTGTTAGACAGTTCGGCATGGTCAGGTCTCACTATCTAAAGATGCGGTACGCACAGTGATAGGTAGTGGTAGTGACTTCCTAGCTTCCGACGTATGACTGAATGAAAGCGATTGAGGACAAATGCTCAATTTCGATCCTCGCGACCATGTTCACTCACCGTCTTCCGCGGCCCATTGAATAAATACTGTCTTTTCTTCCTCCGAGTCCTCTCCAGCGGTTCTTCCAGGTCCTACATGTGACTCCTTCTCCCCAGTCGCACCAACAGGTAACCCGTCTTGAAGACGTGCGCTTCTCGAACGCACCAAATGCCTGTGTAGACTAAATGAGGGAAACCGCATAGTTACACGCCATGTGAGAGGTCGCACGACACTCACCCTCTAAGTTGAAACGACGAGCGCGCGAATACTAAGTGTTTTATAAAATATATCTAGACCAGCTTGTCATCAAAGATTTGCACGAGCGGAGGGAACAAACATCTGGGGTGGAGACCCATCTATGGCACGCATGTGGAGGCCATTGCGGCTGACACAAAGGTTGGAGTTCGAGTGCTTGAGGAAGAACCTATACAGCGTACAATGTTCCGATGTGAGGGGGACATGGATTGTCTTGGATGACTCAATGACGGTTATAATGGCAGAGATACTGAGCGACTTCAAAATTGAAGACTCCTGACCTGTTTTAGTTCTATAGATAGGAGCTCTCCTGACTTTCTCCCTGGACCACCTTGGACTATGAGCCTCATTAGTAGTAGATTGATGTTTGCGGCGAGCCCCAAGACTTACGCTGACTGGCAAACATGACGGTCGGGGTCAAAGCTGAGTTGAGGTAAGCGCCTGGATTTGTTCTTCCTACCACCACGACGCTAAGAAACTACTCAAGTACCAGAACGTGGTTACCACTGGGCTTCCCCATATGATACGCGTACACACCCATGGATGGTATATATTGCGTTCCTGCTGCACCATTCTCTCCACGCATACAGCCCTGTTCAACCATTCTTTAGCCGGCATTAGTTTTCTGGCGGCTACTACAGGTCGACCTTACCATGCACGACGCGGACGGTAGGGCCACCTCGACCCTCTGGCTTTGGAAAATATTGTCTCCCCCGACTTGACTCTGCGACTTTGAAGTTCGGTTAAATGTAGGGAAAGCCTGATTTCAATGCACATATAATGCTCGTAACGTGGTGAGCGTCAGCAACACTGTCACAGCCGAACCTAAGTTCGAATGATACTCCCATCCTTGCCTTCGGTCCAGATGTATAGAGGAGTGCGACTGGAACTGCTTCCGGCGAAGCGCACGAGGTATCAGTCAGGAGCTGGTGAGCTTTCTCTCCTCCTGCACCACTCTCACAGTGGGGGAGCCTCTCTTGTCCCTCCCTACCGCTAACACCATGTCTTTTGACTCATTCCTCCGTTCGAATGGGCAGACAGATCCTGAAGTATCCCAGAATGGACACCTCTATTTTCCCTGTCGACATTCGCCATTGGAACTATGACCCCCGAGAAGACACGAATGAAAGATAAACAATACGTCGTAAAAAGAGACGCACGAGACTGTGGACGATGATGCTTCCAAGAAAAAGAGGGTCTGTCGAAATCGTCTCAGTGTAACATCCTTCCACTTCGCTGAAACAGCTTCAGAGGGAGTCAGTACACCGGTCCAGGACAACGTCCGCTCAATTTCCTACCATTCACGTTTGGCGCCCAAGCTCTCCTGTTCCGCATTCAATTCCCCTGCAGCAGATACACGTAGCTCGCGCGCCATTCCCGTAGAGATCGCAGACCGACCCTCCCCACACAGTTTACTGCCAAAACCCTTCACATCGAGATCGAACAGCATCCTAGGTTGTCGTTGTACTCCGTTTGACGACGACGAGCGAAGAGGTTTGATGGAGTTCTGTTTTTAAACCTGAAATACGATTTTGGGATGGCATAGGCGCGTTTCTCGGCCGATGCAGGGAGCCTTTTAGCGGAGACCTCCAGAATGCCGAAACTGTCGGTCCCACTGCGGCCATAACCCCTCAAGTCACGTCAACTCTCCTTCTCATCCGACGCCGCAGTACTGGCTCTATCCGGAGTCCCCCTCGCCGCATATGGGATCTGTACTCAGCAATCGAGTTCGTTCCATTACAGAGGACGGGCTATATGACCCCAGAAAACCGCCGGTCATTGCAAAGAAACATATGGGCCTGTGGTCGCACAGCTGGGTGCGCGACTAAGGATCGTCACTCAATCATGTCACTTGGCCTAATATTAATTCACCGAATGGCCTGTACCAATCCCAAAGACGACAACGCTCGATCATATTCGCATCGAGCTGCTAAACATGGGCGCGGAAAACGTCGTTTTTTTAGACGTGCTCTGTCTACGACAAATTAATGGGAGAGAATCAGGGAAAGCGTAGGGGACGAATGGGCGCACGATGTGCCGGCGCTGGGGTATGTCTACCGGACCATGACGATTACCAGACAATTGTCACCTACTTCAAACGGGCTCGGCCAACCTTTCAGTCTGCGACGCTCAGAATTGGAGTCGCCCTGTCCATTGGCTCCACCGAATCGTGGACGGCGCAGGAGGCCGGCTTGCTTGTGACTGGATACCGGCCCGGTCGGTCTGACCATGAGTAACTCGAAGGCGTTTCTTCCATGGGTGCCAAATAATCATGGAGCAGCTGGACACCACACTTGCTATGATCAAAAACACGACTTGTTCCCTCCTCGATCTTCTGGAGTTTGTTCCGCAGTCGGCCGGGCTACGCAGACAAGAAGCCGTACGACCAGATCGCGGCGCTCTCCTATCTCCTCCTGCACGACTTCTGTCGTCCGTATTCGGAGGATTATGACTCAGTGGAGGGGACGCATGGGATGACTTGATTGTCACGCTACCCAAGAGTAGCCTCCAACTCCTCCTCACTTGCTGGCCATATCCTCGTGCAATAGACCCCACAGTCGCACGCAACAATCATCGTTAGCTGGTGGCCGTCATGGACATCCGTCATGAAAGTACCCTATCCGTGCCCCATTTTCCACCATGGCCTACCGCGACGACGACATGCTGTGGGCCGCCAGCGCGTCAGACGGAAAGTTGCCCTCATTCAAATCAGGTCATCACGGGCGGTGATGAATCGCACCTCGATTATCAAGTGGCACACGTTCTACACCGAGGTGTCGTGTCGACTCCGACAAGGCGCAGATAACGGTAACACACGGATGAGGGCTACAAGACATTCGGCTTCACGATGTCTGTAGACATGGAGTCAGGAGCGACGAAGAGTTCACTCTGGCCGGCATCGGAGGGTATATCGATGCTGGGTGGGTGTCGACCGGGACAGGTCCAAGAACTCTATCATTATGATAGTCCTAGGTGCAGAATAGTGCAAAGTGAGATGCTTGCACTGGAGAAAATCACGGTTGGCCGAATGCTCGACGATAGGGATTGGGAGGTGTTGTCGCAACTGGACCTCGCACCAAAACGTCTCGTTTACTACACATCCCGCGTTTCTTCGTCACCGCTACCACACTTCGGTGCATACCGTACTCCTCCCTATTTTGGTAGTGAAGCGGCAAGATCCAGCCCAAGTATCAGAGGGATATAGGCCGGTTCAGGCGATGGCATTAGGGGAGATACTTAAATACAACGGTACAGCATATACGCATGTTCGTATATATAACGCTAATTACTCCATACACAAACACATATTGAGGATAGAAAGTGTCCATGGTGCCCAGTGGCCCGAGGTCGGCAACCTGACTCTAGAGCACAACAAACCCTCAAAGACTGGTGAATGAACAGCGAGAATGCAGCATTCGGAATGCGAGCACAACGTGGTATATAAACACGATAACAATACTCTGACTACGCCCTATCCACAGCACGCAATGACACATTTTTGTCAAAAAAAAACGCCGGCCGATAACTACACCTACCCTGCCCCCCGTATTGATGCGGAGCACGTCCAGTGATTCCCCTGCGTGTCCACCACGCGCCCGTCGGGGCTACACCGCCAGCATCAAAACACCGTTCATACCAAAAAGTAAATGAAACTCAACCATTGGCGCCGTTCGAGTCGCACTGAGACCGTGACGCGCCCCGTTCGTTATCCGCCGATGCATGGCGGCTGCGAGGGGTCTTGGAAGCCGGCGCCGGGGACGTCGGAGGAGGAGGACATCGAGCGAGGCGCAGTTGTTCGCTGAGGATCGGTCGCCGGCAGTGTTCGCGAGGATGGACTCGCCGCGGGTGTGCTGCGAGATGTGCGGTCAGTCGACGCGTTATGCTCGGATACGAGAGAGCACGTAACGGCGGACCGGTCTGAGCGACGAGCCAGGAGTAGATTAGTAGATAAGTTATAGAGTAGTAAAAAGGGGAAGGGCTGCGTACGCTGAAGGTTCCAAACAGCTAGTTCACGGTGTGTTAGGCGTTGTTAGAAGGATGATTTGCGATGTATGACGCAACCCATTTGCCCGGACTGGCAGATGATAGCCATAGCTGAGTCGCCAGCAGCTGGAGAGAAACAAGGAGCGCGGTGGCAAGAGTAAGAGTAGAGCGGGAGAAACATCATCGTGAGGATTGTGTGTCGTAAAAATCTAATATAAAAGCAAGGGCAGACGAAAATCAATTCGCTGAAGATATGAATAAAGGGTTAGAGCAGAGAAAGGTGAACTAGGGAGGTCGAGTGCCATACTTGGAGGTTTATAGCGTATGATTTAGCGAATCGAATAGAATCTTCGAATGATTCGGGCTGTGCGGAATGTGGGGGGCGATCAGTGCGCTCTTTCCGGAGACGAGCTGTCTCTGATGTTGTCTGGGATCTGCGATCGTGTGGTATGAGCGAGTTGTGTAGACAAGCTGATCGGTACGACACTCACCAAGGTGTTGCTAATTACCTTACACTTCAACGCAACGAACGAGTCGTTTGTCAGGTTGCATGATGTCGTTCGTCAGTGTTTAGGGTGGGGCGCCCAAATCAACGAGATCTTCCATATCTAGCTCATGGAATGAAACAGCTCAAAAAAGTGCAAAGAACTCGATGAGGATACCATTGTCGACGTCGCCTCGTACGGCGAAGAGTGCGACTGACCACAGGTCCACGCTGATCATTAATATTTGATGCGCTCGACGCGTCAAACACGAGCTGCGACGCATCATCAGGGGACAACTTCAAAGTATTGGACGAGCGGTCTGCTCAAAATCTGCAAAGATCAAAGACAGCCATGTCAGGATCAATCTGCATCGCGCGACTTGGCTCCATCGCGTCGGTAACACGCCGGAACGCCACGAAGGCTCTGGCGGTGTCGGCGTATAGCAGCTCCAACTCCACTCCATGCTATTATCCAAGTCGAGGGGCCGTAAAAAGAGGACAACATCTCTATCGATGCAAAGAACGTACGTTGTGCCGCCAGAGAAGACCCACCCGTACCCACTTGACCCATGTGGACAGCCGTTGCCCGGACCGCGCAGAGCATGTGCCGGTGTCCGTCGCTCCCTGGAGGCCGAAAGAAACCCGGTAAGAGAGGCGTACGTTACGTGGTCCAATGGGTATTTTGGACGGTGTTCAGAGTAAGTAGGCTCCGTAGGTGGGACATGCGTTCTTTGTGTACAGCGGTACCTCCGCTCCGGTGTCACCAGGGTCCTTGCTAGCAGAGTTACTGCATTGTATCGCCGGTAGACGTGCGCCTGGTCAGGAGTGAGGCCAAGTTAAAGCTCACATGGGGATCTGTAGCCAAGCTGTATAATTAGTCTCCGGACGAGAATCCCCGCTTGAATAAATACCGACTTGCCGTCTGGAGAAACGCTGGACATTGGGACGGTCGCGGAGCCGCGGCCGGGGGGGGTCGATGTACCAATCTAACTGCGAAGATCTTGTGCTGTATGTCCGTTGATAGACTCGTCCCGCGCAGTACGAGCACGTCATGGCTGCCTGGCAGCGCGAAGCGTGCTCAGTGCGTGGCGGAGCCCCCGCGTGGGGGGCAATTCACCCGCGTTTGCGCCACTGGCGCCGTGGCGAGGCCCGCGGATTGACGACGAGGGCCGCGTTGCTGGCCGGTTTTTTCTAGACGCGGCGCGATGACTGGTGTGTGGGGCCCCCCAGCGAGATACCACCGCGACGGGCGAATCGTAAATTAGCAACGGTCAGGCCAAGGGCTGACATTAAATATATTGGCCTGTTCGCCTGTCGCCCCGCCTGCGCCCCTCCTTGCCTCTCGCCATCCCCGTCTGCAGCTCAGCGCGCACCGACCTGCTCGCCGCCGCCCGCAAGAACTCTGGAGGGTATCTGTGCCAGTTCTGCGGCTGTATTGTCCGAGGATGTGTAGATCGCTATTAGGAGGTGCGCGGAGTTTGCCGAGCCTGATTCGGTAGTCAAGGGCGGTGAGTCCCTCTCTCTTCTACCACCCACTGCCCCCCCGAGCTCATCCCGCCCTCCCTGGCAGTCTTTGCCTTTGCCACCGCCTTCAGCGTCGAGGACGGTATACCGGACTGCGGATGACTGCTCAACACCACCGTTAGCAGCGGCACCGCAGGCGACACCCGCCCGACTCCTCTCCCCCGGCGATACCGTTCACCATGGCCGACCTCTTCTCGCTGTCGTTTTTTGCAGATTCTCTCTGTCCTCGATCGTTCCTCACCGTCCGTCTTTGCGTCATTCGCGTCGGCGCAGGATCCATCCACCGGCTCTCGCACACAGTTCGAGGCGAACCTGCACCGCCCACCGGGCGCAGATGAACATTGGCAGACGATAAGGCGCCTTTGTGGAACTGGAACCTCGGCGGGTCATTCTCGCTGGGCTCACTTATTGGAAGAGGACGAGGACGAAAGGAAGTAGGAAGTACTGGAGGATACACCGGAGGCAGCGAACCTTATGCAAGGCATGGATTGGCAAGTAAGCAGACCAGTTACAAGGGTACGTAACCTCTGTGGTCGTGTGCCCTCCCATTTGAAAACTCCCACACTAGTACCTAAACTGCCTCCACCTCAGAACTCACAACCACCC
Source organism: Phlebiopsis flavidoalba (assembly GCA_035772785.1). Classification (NCBI taxonomy): domain Eukaryota; kingdom Fungi; phylum Basidiomycota; class Agaricomycetes; order Polyporales; family Phanerochaetaceae; genus Phlebiopsis; species Phlebiopsis flavidoalba. The sequence goes on along the minus strand of JAOCPU010000015.1, from coordinate 443,268 downwards.
AATATCTATGGCCAAACTCATCATGTCGAGACACGTACGTGCCCGCCATCTTCCAAGGCTCCTGGGACCCTGTTGCTAACCGCCTATTGTTCCCAGTCTCTCAACGGAAACCGAATCGACCACCACGACGCATGACCGGGCAGCTCCCCTCAGACCCCCGCCGCCCTCACGCCTCACGCGCGCTGTCGGTGTAATAAAACACCCCCCAGCCACGAAAGCATCTTAGTGTACAACGCCCGCCCTCACGACACCCGCATAAGCACACGCGTCCTGTCTTTACGCACCCTCATGGCTCCCCCTCACGGACACGCATCTATTTATTTCCATCCTTTCGGCACCAGTTCTGTCGGGCTTCCTTGGGCTTTATTGGTTGCATCACGAGCTCTGGCGGCCTGGTCGTTTTTCTGTGGATTAACCTATGTCTCCTTCTGTCTCATGGAGACCGCACCCCGTTGTTTTGACCGTTGTAGAACGTTGTACTTATCAATCTATCTTACGTCTTGTATTGTTCTTCGTCCTTTCTGGTTGGCTGTCGACGTCTTCCCCCGCCCCTTCGTGCAGTGCTCAGCTTTGCATTCTCATCCCGGTGCTCACTGGGCGGTGAGCTCTGATGTCACGTCTCGAGTATCCGTTTCACCCCGCGGGGCGCCGCACCATGTGTCGCTCCCACTGATACCCCCCCCCCCCCGATGATAATCTCACAGGCTGTTCCACCCCCTCCGCATATACCCTGAGACTTTTGCTAGGATGAGCCCAACGTTTCTGGATCATGTTCTCGTTTCCGTCGAGCTGATTATCGAAATCAAGGGAGTCTCCTCGAGCTAAACGACTCTGATATCCACCATGGTCCCTGCGGCAGATGTGATGAGGTTCATGTCTGAAATAGTCCGTCCGTGTCTAAATCCGCGGGGCTTCGCCGAGCTTTCATGTTTGTTATCGTAGAAGTCCGTATCTTGTCGGGATTGGATAGAAGAATGCGGGGTCTTTTCGGTCGCGGACGTATATGACATTCTTCCGTAAAACTTCCCAGGGAGCACTGTGGAGTCCGATGCGGGTGAAATGTACCTTGCGTACGGGCATGTTTTTCATCATAAAGTGCCCGGATCGGGTGAAATCCGGTGATTCTGGGTGTCGGGTAAAAATGAACAACACGACGAAAATAATATATTGAGTTTTATGTCTTTTACACGCGCGGGTATAAATGAACAGCAGTCGGGTGAAATTCCTCGGTCGTTACATCAGGTAGAAATTACACTGTAGTCTCATCTGCTAAAACCGCTTACAGGCTGTTCTATGGTCAACCATAGACCGCGCTGAGAGTTGTCCTACTCATCACAGCCCACTCGGGACGGTGTTTGACTTCGTCTCGAAAATGTGGTTGGGTGTGACATCCATTTCCCGCGACATGCACACTCAAAACTTTGGCCAATGTTCTTTGCTTCTGCGCACGTGTCTGCAGACGTGAAAACTCGGAGGCTAGTGTCTGCCCTTCGGAGGCATCAGGTCACAAGAGGTGGCCATGGAGAGACAGAGATGAGCTGTAGATGTGCCGACTGCTGGGCACAAGACGACGTCGACGTTAGATGCAAGGTGCTTGACCTTATGATTGGGCCAGTGACGTGCTCGTCCAAATGCGGAATGTCCCGCCGACTCTGATAGGTGCGCTGTGTCGCTTGCCGTGATGCGCGCCCAATGCTGAAAGCGTCGAGCTCCGTAGATAAAGCCAAACTTCGACAGCTGCCGTCGAAGGTCAATTCCCTCTACCTCTCACCGGTGCCAGATGGCGAAGTGGCGTGAATACTCTCGTCGAGGGGATCAGTTGGGGGGAAATGGTAGGAGAAAGTCGCCGCCGGTGGGCCTCCAGGCATCAACGAACCAATCTCACTGCAGATCCCTGGGATCAGGGAAAGGGAGTGGGAGATGAGGTGCAGTCGAAGTCCGCAGTACAGACAGTAGAGTGTTTGTACAGCGGCGGAAGAGTGGAGGGAAGAAGCGGATGAGGTCGGGGGGGTTTGCGGCAGTTAAGGACGCGGAGGGATGGGGGGTGTATGTGTACTAAGAGGGGGGCGCAACATGTGAGGGCAAAATCAGGGAAACGGGTGGAGTGCGGGGGGGGTGCGCGTGTGGAGGCGAGGGAAATATATGAGGTGTGAGACGTAACAGAAAAAAACGTACCCTGACGGTTAGTGGAGACCGCCGAAGATGCTCGGGTCAAGATGAATCACCGTGAGCGCGTGCTGACCTGTCCGATGTAGTCAGCTAAGTAGGGCGGGTGAGAGATGGCTTTACTGACTGGCCCAGGACCGTAAGGTGAAGAAGAGCGTGACCTGTAGGTGAGAGTAACTTGGCCTCGGAGGTGATGGGGCGTTGAGGGCTCTCGGGTGTGAAGTGCTTGTAAGTCGTGGAAAAATGAGAACACATGGTTAAGGCAGAGTTGCACAGGAATGTGTTCGTAAATGAGCTACCATGGTGGGTAAGGTCGTGGGTGACCTCCGTCGGTCTCTGCTAAAGATGTTGCAGACGATAAGATAAGGCCGAGAAGGGAGGGAGGCAACGGTCCTTAGGAAGGCGTTTTGGGGGCAGAGGTCGTAGGGGGAGGGGGGGAGAGGAAGGGTCTATAAGAGCGAATTCGGATCTTCAGTGCGATATAAGGCGATTTGGATACCATTGGTGGCATATATGCGGGATGGTTGGGACATTTTTCCTATGATTAGTATAATGACAATGCCTCTTTTTTGGAGTAAAAATGCCTGAATAACTGAGTGTGTCAATACCATGGCATTGCGATGAACAACGCCCTTATCAAGCGACCATGTAAAAGATGGTGATAGTTCTACCTGTTATCATGTGAAATTCACCCAGCTCGACGCCTTCACCACGGGCAGTGCCAGGTGAAGTGTCAAAAATTTTGAGCCACATATTCTGGTGAAAAGTGCCGTGCATGAATAGTAAACCTTTTCTCGTGTTGATTTTCGCACCTTTGTCGGGTGTCTTTTACAGCTAAAACCACTGCCTATAATTCACGCCGAATTTTGGGTCGGGGGGGGTAGCATATCAACCTCGCGCACGGACCACCCCACAGTGGCAGATGGACCACCCGAATGCCGGGAGGGGGCCCCCCCTTGACTTTGTTTACTATTAGTTGAAATGTTTATTCCTTGCCCCTCGGCCACAAGCCCGTACTTCGCGAGGACGGCGAAAGCATTGTACACAATAACTACCAGTCCTTCATACAACAGAGGATGCGCATGGAAATCGGAGGGGGTATGCCTTATGGGTATCTAAGAGGTCGTAAGACTGGTCCACCGGAATACTGGACCTTGGATTAACTGGCCATTATATACAATACACCCAGTACGCAGGCCCTTTGCGCACGATAGTCGCAATCCATGAGCTCGCACACTATACAATGTTGCACGCAGCGGTTCAGCTAGTCCTAGATCGACTGCATGTGCCCAGCGTGTCTCATATGCCGTATACGCCGTACATTGGCATCTGAGCACTTGTGCACTACATGTAAAGCCCGCTGCCCTACTCACAGAGTATTTCCACCCACACAATCCGGCCTGCCTTCACAGTAGAACATCAGATGCCACCCGCCACGCGACACCCTGGCCGACGTGTCAGCGCATGGAAGTGTGCTTGAACATGGTCTCCATGCCCTTTCCGGCCGATGGTTCCGACGCGAATTTGGTGTGGCTGCGGCCCACTCCGAAACGCAACGGGCATGACGTTCTTTCACACATCAGGACTGCAGCCCACCGCCCATACGCCGCCAGCGCTGCCGGTCGAGGGTCGCCCGCACGATTGGGGCTCGACGACGCTCCGCGACCAGATCTCGTTCGCCTCGAATGCCGGCGCCCGGGAGTCGACCTCCGAAGACGGCAGGTGCTGCGAGGGCGCGCGTAGGCGCGGCGCGAGTAGGCGGCGGGCGGCGGAAGAGAAGCGCGCGACGCGCGCGGCGAGGGACGCATTGCACAGAAGCTCGAGGTCGTGCGGGAACGGCAGGTTATAAGCGCCCCACCGTGATCTCCCGCAGCTCCGCGCAGTCGTCGGATCGGGGGGCGGATTAGGCGCGCTGGACTGCAAATAACGAATTAAAAAAAGGAGCGAAAAGATGAGGGGGGACATAGTCAAGGAGGCCGCCCGGACACAACATCACGTAGCGGGCGAGGGCGGCTTACCAGGGTCCTCGAACGGCGTCCTGGCATGAATACGGAGTCGCAGCTACCTCCACCCGTTTGAGCTCGTGAGCTCCACGAGCTCCTGGAGCTCCGGCGAGGGGCTCGGTCCAACGAGCAGGCACGAGCCGTCGGACCGCCCGGAGGTCGAGCGAGCGCCGAGAGCGCCGCGAGCCTTGTCGAGTGCCACGTAGCGGGGGCGCACAGCGCCCCTGACCACGTCAGGTCTGCTACACGCCCGCCTGGGAGCCCACGGCACGATACACGGCGGGGATTGTGCGCTCGTCGTTTGTGCCCGTCTGAGGAAGATTCGATGCCCTATTGAGCTGCGGTCCCCTAGACACTGTCGAAGTTGGCGCAGGAGCGCGGGGAGGTCGGCGGCGGCGGGGTGCCAGTCCGCCGAGCGGGCGACGTGACACGGTGGTCGAGTGTGGGCCGATAAGGGACGGGCCTGCAGGGCCGTCGGCGGGGGCGGCACGACGAACCACGGTTGTCGAGGTGCAGCTCCCGCACGCGCGCGGTGCAACTTGGAGCAGCGCGGCGTGCAAACGGTGCGGAGACTCGTCGACGGCGGTCGTGCGCGAGCCGGCCCATCTGCGAGACCCACTTGCCGACGTCTCGCCGGCGGTGGCCGCCGGGGTGACGCGAGACGATATGCGCGCAGGAGGCGAGCCCTGCGGACACGGCGCGCGCGAAGCGCCGGCGTGGCCCGGAGAAAGTCCGCAAAAAACGCGGATCGCGTTCTTGTGCGGGCTCATCCGGAACTGCCCCTTTGTCGCGCACCGCGCCGTGGCGGCCGCCTTCTTCTTGCCCCGTCCTTTAGTGCGCGTCGAAGATGTCTGCGAAAGGATAACACAGACGGTCCCGACCGAGGTTCTCCTGCGCGAGGGGAATACCACCGCCCGTGATACGAGCGTTATGCACGCGTCAGGAAGGTCGCGTCTTTGCCCCCGCGCCGCCTCTTTCCCTGGGCACTGCCAACCGGCTCTGGATGCAGTTACAATGCGAACGAGTATTGTTGCAAACACGCTCCGGAGTGCAGTGTCAGCTCAGGGGCCAATGGATGTCGGTGGACGGCTTGCCTGATCTGCACTAGGCGCATCAGGCGTGACGAAGGGGCCGCCTAACTCGAGCAGAGGGACGTACCATAGTAGCCTGAAACCACGAACGCGGTATTTTAACTGGGTCGCAGAAAGGGTGAGAGGGTGAGGCAGACATGCGAACGGTTCGCGTTCGTTCACCACGACGTCAGATATCTGTCGTGGTACAAAGCTGGGGGCAAGGGAATTGCATGTTGGATTTTCCCGATAGTATCTGCTGAGACACAGAGTTGCCAGGAGGTCATTCGTTGATCAGGAGGCAGGTGGAAACGTCCTCATTGGGCCTTCTTATATGGAGAACCTGAGATGTGGTTTTGTACCGATTCGGTCGATAGAGGGTGACTGTCCGGCCGAGCCATGGACCTCATCTCGCTGATGCACCTGAAGGTGGATAGTCAATTACACAATTTAATCTGCGCTGGGTACCACATTTGGTGGCAGCTCGCTACGGAATACGCACGAGATAGTGCGAGCTCAAACGTTCCGCTTGGAGGGGCAACGGGAGTAAGTTAAGGGGAAGGGGAGGTGGAGTGTGGATAAAAACAAGGGTTAAGTTTGACCTATCCTAAACCCTCAAAAACGTCGCTGCAGAAGTCCATGCGGCTATGTCATAATACCAAGCTTTCTTAGCTGCGTCGCGTCGGAAGTGATACTTCCACTTCGCGAATGCTGCAATTCAGAGTGGTGGATGGCGGTGTAGAAGAGCCTAATTCCCCGGCGCTGTTGGTTTCAGGGACAAATCCCGGCGGTGCCACAAGGTCGGCAGAAGTCGGCCAACCACGGGCTAACGGCTTTGACGCTGGTCCTTGGGACACGCTTGTGAGACTGAAGCCGTCTGCTTTTTTTGTCGCCTGCCAGGATCCTCGCGACATAATTACAAGCTGGGTGACGTGCAAGTCATTTTGCAGGAGACAATAGTGTCATGGTCGTGGGCAAGGACGCTTGCGCGCGCGTGGTCACAGGGTCATCGGCTGGCGGCTCTGCGCTACTCTTCTGTGCCTAGCGCTCGAGTCTGAAGAAGCTCCTTCCACAACACCTTTTTCGGAATACGGGGGCTATTAATCTTTCAACCTTGAGAGTGCTAATACGATAGGGCTATGTATACCAACTATTTTCTAAATAGGGCGTCTGGTTGGATGCATAATGCCATCGGTGAGCACAAAAAACTCTCCTCTTTCTGCCCAAATCACATGACGCGCGCCATTGGTGAGATGAAGACGTTTTGCTTTTGGCTGTTATCACTGGCAACGTGCTCACATAGTTGCCACTGTGGTGCCCCGTCTGCCAAGTCGCCATTCACACGGGCATATTGTTTTGATGACGTTGGGAGCACGCGATTGGTTAAGAGTGGGTGAGGGTTCGCACGTACCGTTGGGTTTTTGGTCGAGCAGTGGGCGCATCTGAGCTAAGAGGCTAACCATGGGACCTTCAAACATGAAAGACCATCCCTCTGGGAGCATCCATGCATGAAACCGCATAGACCGCTGGTCAGCTTATCTCTTCTACAACGAAGTTGGAATGTGGTAGGATTTGAAAATCAATCGTAGGTCACTGTGCCTTCGTCAAGATTCTATCATTATTCCATCTTGGCCGATTCCCGCGAACCTCTCTTGCCCTCGCACGTGCTGTATCTTGGTAACATGCAGTAAGCTTTCCACCTCGACTAACCATGAACTTCCGGGTTTCGGCAGGGGGCTGTAAGGTACCATCAGCCACTAACGGGATGAATTCAGATTGCAAAGGCATTAGGATTGAATTCGCACCAATTCTTTGTTGAACTGACCCTTGTGTCAATTCTGTCCCCCCCCCCCCCCCCCCCCCCCCCCCCGTATGTCACAGAATGCGATATCGACTATAGCGATGTACCAGCCCGGCCTAGGCTTTCAGAAGCTTCAGCATGTCGCAGAACACTAAGAGAGGCTTTTCCACCAACCTATAAATTTGCCTTCTGACCGCTCTTCACGACCTACGCCGCGAGCCCGTCCACGAAAGAATTGTTGACTCAAACGGTACATGAAAGGGAAGTACAAGCGGAGGAGGGCGGCGTTTGACAAAGGACGGGGGGTGAATTTCCATCGCGTGGGATCCTGTCGCGAACGCCCTGACGGGCCGTTTCCCATGCATGCTGGCGCTTCGCAGTACTTTTAGCACTAATTACGGCAGCCAAAACAGCTCACCTTCAGTATCATCGTATTCCCGCAAAGGGATAGCGAAGGAAAAGACAACTCGAAAAAGCGTTCCAGTTCCGAGACTCTCCGTGCCGCTAGCCGTCACATAATCACGGAATAAATAGTTCGCGTAGGCACCCGACGCCCGCACGCACTCCGTCTCTGGGGCCACCCACGTCCTCCGATCTTCCGAGTGTAACTTTGGGACACGCTGGACGCCAGCATTCGACTCAAAGCCACCCGCCGTTGTTACCATTACGCTCATGCGGTAACAGGACAACAGACGACGCCGCACTTCATGCAAGGCAACGTCCAACGTAATCGCCGAGGTTTCCGCTTCACTCGAGACAATCGCCGCGGGCCGCCACTTACCCCCAAGTCGAGTTCTTCCGGCCGGGGTCCTAAGCGCGAACGCGGAGTCTAACTCTAAATATCAATTTTAGCTATTACATTATTATGTGCGGACTTCCGACATCAGCTGTGTGCATGCCTTCACCCTTTGACAGTCTCTTTATTTACAATCGCGTTTGGCGGGTTCGGTCTGCCTTACTGACATTGGAGCCCACTATCAGCGCGATCAAGAAGTCCTCTGGCGAGCATATGTCAGAAGAGGCTATGTTTATGGCTGACTTAGACCGTGGTTTCATTTTTTTGCAACTGTACTTTGTGAGGACACTTCGGTATCTTTGGGCCGTGTCTTATTTCATACATGGCGGTGATTGCGAGTACGTGCCCGAGACGGGTATTAGAAGCGAGAAATATTTCATTTCTGGCGGCATAAACATAGCGTGAGTTCTTCACGAGCAGCAAGAAAAGTCATGAAAAGCGGGAGAGGAGAAGGCGGAGTAACCTCTGAGGACACACAAGTATTCCTCCATGGCCAGGTACTGTAGACTTTCGGCAGGCCGACGAGGTATTTATATCTCACTTAAAAATGAGTGAGTGTATGGACGTTTTTGAGAGGCAGGGAAACTTGGGAAGAATAAACCTCAAAACAATCCAATAAAACGCCATGCAAGCACCCAGTTGTGGTATTGACTCAAGCAAGCTATTGGCTACAGATCAATCTGTCGTCGCACGCCTCCGGAACGTTCCGAGACGCGAGTGCATACGTCACGCGCAAAGGATCACCGTTTCACTAACGCCTCGCGTTTACGCGTTCTGTATTCACGAACTCCGCTCGAAACGACCCTTCCCTCCTCACTCGACACTACTTAGCGACGACGCGGAGGGGGGGGGGGGGGAGCTCGTCAGGCTCAACCTGGAGCTTTACAAAACAAGATATCAACATGTACACAGACCTATGTCAACAAATGACCAAGATGAACATCATCAGCCGCTTGCCCTCGACGATATCACGGTGCACAGGCTCTCTCCTTCTCCAGGTCCAGATGATGACTAGACCAGGCAGGCCGCAGCGGGGGTAAGACGGTACACACGACACGAGCACAGGCGGCGTCCTCTGCTGCTGCACAAGCACTCTCGGAAACGACATCAACGCTTTACTAGGGCTTGCTGCCGCTCAAAATCTGTGTGACTCTACACATCCTCCCCTACCGCTCGAACCCAGTGTGTGCAACCTCTTGTCAGCCACTCGCATATTGATCATAATTCCGCTCCAGGCGACTCTTTCCGGCCGTCAACTAGAATTCTCTAACTCGGAGTCAGATACTATTACTATGATCAGGACGTCCAATACCATGAGGGACCGATGTCTCTGAGCTTTTGGTTATGGCACCTGCGTGACGCCGGTCCGCCTGAAGCTGGGTCAACGCGAATCCGAGCTGGGCATCTATGGTGCGGAGTAGGTCTAGCTTCTATGCTACTTGAAGCTCTTGACGGAATACTTACCTGCAGGGGTCCTACCCTGCTCTCGCACTATCGTTACATAGAAGACGAGATTTCGACTCGCATATTATCTTCCTCCCCAGGCACAGACTAATCTCTTCGTCTCTCACGGTCTCAGAGGGATCTTCTCATGCATCGCTACGAAGAGGCTTGTGCGAGCTGGCGTCGGTAGAGAAGATAGGGAGTGGTGAGCGGTCTGCTGAGGGGGCTGAGCTTTACTTCGCCCAGGGAAGGTCCGCCGTAGTCTCGACTACTAGAGAGGAAGTGTATGTTTTCCTCTCCGAAGCCTTCAAACAGACAGACTGTCGCTGTTTACTCATGTATTCTTTTAGGCTCACCTAGGCAGATTGTGGATCGTGGTGTGTTTCACGCGCTTGAAGACGAGAATAAACGACTAACTGAGAAGGTACGTCCTCATTCGGTGCCTTCCCTCCGGCCACCATCCCACCACAGTCTTACTATTCTCCTCCCGACCACGAGCTAATCTCCGATTGTTAACCTCCTTCATGAGCCCGAGAGTTCTGACCATCTATCTACAGATCACAGAACAGAGGCGATTGCGACTTTAGGTCGCTGGGAATCTGATCTTATGCGGCTACGTCCCTTGCTCCTCATATTTGTCCGCAAGTGTTACCACGAATATGCCGAGCAGCCTAAACCCTGACTCTACTACGATCCCCCGCATCCAATCCGCTCCCTGCTGGCGACCCAGATTCCGTGACTGTGTCACCAGTGGGACGTGGAATCTTCCACAGCGGCCACCCCTCGAGAAAAGCTCACACATGGAGGACGGTCATTGTCAAATGACTACGCTCAAATTCTGGCAAACATACACCAAGCCCGGAAGATCACCCGACTGATACTGAGACCCAAGAAGAGCACAGCTGGCCAGCCTCTCAGGCAACTCTCGCAGGGACACAGGTCGTATGGCAGATTCTACTAAGGCCCAGGCCGCGACCATTCCTGAATCGTCTTTCCAGGCGCTGTTCACGCAATCCATCTGGTCCGCCTCTCGAGTCCGTGAATCATCAGGACCTAGCAATTCGTACTATCGCACTTCTCGTGAGCGTGAGGAGGATCTGGCAATACCCTCCCCTCGAAAAACCCGCTCCGCCACCGCTGCCATCGCGGGGCGGTCAACGCCACAGGTCCACGACCTGCGTGCCCAGGCCCGTGAGGCGGCGTCCACACCGCCGCGCTGAGCCGTCCGGCAAGAAGCAAGTCATGAACCCGCTCTGGCTGGCGACGGGTTTCGCCATCACGCACAAGGTGCCGAAAAGCGCGCCGCTTCCATGCTTTACGACGCTAAAGCTGAACTAATGTTAACTGCTAGCGCGGAGAATCGGGAAAAGGCGCGTCGCGATGGCCGCTGGAATTACCCCTGTGCGGGCGATGCGGACGGTGAAAACGAAACGCGAGGCGCGGGACGGAGCCGAATACCCAGGGAAGGGCAAAGGCAAGGGTAAGGAGAGGGCGGACCGTGTGGAGAAAGTTCTATCGTCGCCGCCGGGAAACACAAGAGCAGAATAGAGGTTGGATGAACAAGCGGGTGCTAGCCCCCCGCGCCTGCGTCGGCGAGAAAAATCACCCCAGAAGAAAAGCCTCAAGAAATCCAAACACTGTGCCTGCTTGTATGTTTCTCACTAATTTCTTGTGCTCTACCGCCGTTAATCTATCACCTCCTAGCTACGTCCCACGGACCGCCTGTCGCTGGAACCAAGTTACTACACATCTCTACCCTCTATGCCTCATGTCGTCTATCTCAATCCCCGTTTCACTGGTTCACGACGCCGGTCAGGGTATCGGTCCGATACCTATGCAAGTGGGCAGCGGAGACCTAACGTGAGTTCCCGTGTACATTCCCATTGGTGGTTGGCCACCCATGGCCCCTTCAGCAGGGTCTACGAGCACCGTCGATGTAGCCAAAGAGAAGAACGGCGGATCTTCTGCCCAAAGATGCATCGCCCTCTCAACAAGGCTCGCAAACCAAGCCAGCCGGCCACCGTCCAGACAGTCAAGGTCAGAGCCAGGGTCTCAGCTCTCTGCTTGATGCTGCGCGCATGCTTGAGGGGACGATGAGGTTCTCGAGGTTCGAGAGCTGTTACGCCGATGCGTACAAGTGGGTCAGGTGCACGCACTAGTAGGAGAGGAAAGCCAAAAGACGATGGAAATCTCGATCAGTCTACCTCAAACCTGCTGCGAAACGCAGGAAAGTCGCACCCATGGAGTACCTGCATCGTCGTCTGCCAATCTCGGGAACGCAACCCCAACGCAGAGTCCCCCGGGTCTGAAGGAGAGCATTCCGACCGCGTTGGCCAAGGCTAGCAGCGCACTGGACGTGCTCGCCGACCAAGCCGCTCAGGGAACATGAACGGAGGCCACAACAGTGAGGGTCGACGCGCAGGCGGACAGCAGACACGGACACGCAGTCTCTGCGTGCCTCGACCCGTCGACGGCAGTCAGGGGGGGCTCGATCGCGCGCTGCTGCAAAACCACGGCAGCTCTAGTGGAGTTGCTAGGGGCAAACAACGGCCGTCGGTCCCCAGAGGAGCCGGAAAGGCATAGTTCGTCCGAAGCCTCTCTTTCACGCAAGAGACGCCGCGGCTCGCCCGATGTCGGAGTGAACTAGGACCCCTGACAATGGGGAGGAACCCATCCCGAAGATTTTTCAAAACCGCCCCAGATATACGGACGGAAATCGCGCGATTCGGGCCAGATTTGTACGGACTTTCGACAGCGTCCGGCCTGCGGCCGGGACCAATGTACGGACTCTGGCGACGGGTTGTCAGTACGACTCTACTTACCCTCATCACTAATTTACTTACCCCATCACCAATTTCCTTACTCGCGAAAACACCCATCAACGCGCGCGCGATGAGCCCTCGCATTGCGCTCCTCCGATCTGGCCCCAATTCTTTTCAAAGTCAGATGAAGGACCGTAACACTTCTCCTGACTCATATTCGGACGCCGACGACCTGGGTGCCATACGGACTTGGGGTCGGCCTCCCCCCAGGTCCGGCCATGCGTATACGGACGGACGGGTTGGCATCCGGACCAAAATTTGGCCTCCGTATGCGGATGAGGCGACGGCTGGCGGGGCCTGCGGCCGCCAAATTTATACGGACGCCGGGATGGTTTCCCCCCCTATTGTCAGGGGTCCTAGTTGAACTCAGATCGAATGCGCCGTGAACCTTCCCTGCCCCCAACGGAATTTGGAACCTTCCCCAACTCCTGAGCCCGCTGACACGCAGGCTGCACAGACTTCACCCCATGGTTTCGTATCCTCATCCGTCCCATCCGATGTCCGTGCCACATCTGCCCAACAAATGGAGCTGCAGAGCACTCGACCGACCGTGTCAGAACTGACACCGCCCCTCCAGCCTGCGCCTCTCTCCGAAGTTGACGCACTCGGCTCACCGGACAGTACGCCGGACTCAGTATTGTAGCTGAGGGGCCTCTTCACACATCATGCGTAAGTGCACAAACGCCAATGCGTATTTCCATATCTAACCCTGCCATACAAGATTTTACTGTCATTCTCCTATTACATCGCATCGCTGACGGCTGGTTCACGCTCTACTTCGTCGGACCGAAACAGATTTAAAGCATTGAATAGTCCATGTCATTGCTAGTCACAAGATTGAGCACTCGGGTGCAATTTCATTACTTCGGTGAGGTGGCGGTACCAATAAGCGTCATGCCGACCTCAACGTCCATCTCAATCAATTGCGCGCTAGCCTCTTTCAAACCACCGTCAAACTGTATCCGCCCAGGCTCGAACGCGATGGTGACGTTACTCCCTCCGAACTCGAATGGCCGACTTCTTCGCCCTTTCTCGATCCACACCGGCTCAGCGTCATTAAATGCCGAATTACAAAAATCCCCCCCCCCCGAGGCCTGACTGAGGTGATCTTCTCCGAAAACCTGATTATACCGAGCCCGAGCGCGCCTATGGCGACGAAAGGCGTGTCCCCGCCGAAACTCCCTATTGGAGAGACAGAACGCAGAATATGTGTTGGCCGCCAGGACGTCAATGTCGGACCGGATGGCGATGCGGTCAACCTTATCTCAAAGGCAATCCCCATTTCCTTATAATGCCCAGTGCAGTGTATAGGGGTCGAACCACGCATACAGAATTATCAGTCGTCATTCAACTCCTCCCAATTATTTGATGACGCCCTTGAATGGCGAGTGGTAGCGGTGGTAGTATATATACCGCTCGGACTGCAGCTGGCCGTCTGCCGGTGGCGCCTAATAGCTTGTCCCACGTGGCGAGATGACTGAGTGATGGTCAAATTTGACCTGTGGCCCTCGCATGCTGTCTACTACAATTATTGCTACCATCATGGCGTTCACCTTTTCCCTCTATTATCCTCATCCCACTGAAATCATCAACATGTTGGTCTTCGTTGACGAGGTACAGACGGCCCTGTTCATATCCTCCATATATGATGCTCTCGTGGAATCGGACCATACTGGTTTGGTGCCCCGGTCCCTTCGTCATTCCCAAGACAAATACACGCTATAGAGTACGTATCCGCCATTGTGCTTACTACAGGGCGCCCGAAGTTAGCTTTCACTATTTAGCCCGAAGGACTCGCCCACTTTCCGGACAATGATCTACTCAAGCGCACTCGCCAATGGCTTCAATGTGCTCCCGTAAAACCAAGGTTGATAAGAGTGAGGTTGTGTCCAACTTTTTCCCAGCGAATCGGTGTATTGGCGAAGTGGATATTCTCCTCGTCTCAGAAGAAGGGATGTAGCTTATGCCCTATGGGATTGCATGAATTCTGATCCCCCTCTTTAGTTATAGAAAGCCTACATGAAAATCTCGATACCCTGGACACTGTTACCTCCCCAGTACAAGCAGGGTCTGTGCCTGCCTCATACTGAACTTGTATATGTGTTAACGCCATGATAGATAGCAATCGAAGCCGTTGCGTCCAAGCTGGGTAGCGGCCTGTCCCCCTCAGATTCGGCACAATCAGAGCAGAACGTGGAGACCACAACCTTGAGGAATATACTGCTTTATGGTTCGTCCGTGCCCCTCATACGGGCCTCCGGTGTCATTATTCAACCAACAAACTGGCTATATTGGCGCGGAATCTAAGTCATACGCCCTCAATCCCGCCATCCGAACCCGCTCATCTCCTTGAAAGCTGCATGCAGTTCATGAGGATTGCATGTGCCTTCTACGACACCGGAGAAAGCCGTGAATACGCCTTGGAATATCTGTTTTCATCGCTATTGTCCCAGCCACCACGGTACATGGACGACGGGGAGATTTAGGTACGCTATTCTCGAGCTGAAGAATTCCCGTGGAGGAAATGCAGATCCTCGTCTGCAGACAATGATGTCATACGAGAAGTATATTTCAACGCTAGTGAGTGCTCGCTGTTGATTATTCTGAGCCTTCACGTCAAGCAATGTATATAGGTTAAGGATAAAAAGATGCCCACCAACTTTCCTGTCGTCCTTTTGACATTATGTGCCACGCGGTTGGACGTCGAGGTGGCCGTGTACATTGATCAAGTTTACGTCGATCACCTGCTCACACTCGACCTCGAGATCAAAATTCAACCACGAGGCTTGCCTTTCGCGTTGGGTACATGTTGTGCGGGCGCTGCAAACCTGCTTCACGGGACTTCGCGATCACTACAACAACTTGCATGCCCGAACCCTGGCCAACCAATATAGACACCGCTACCCCAATCCCACTCCTGTCGCCGGTGATGTCGAACTGCCGAATCTCCGCTACCTGTGTAGACTCAATTGGGATGGTTAAGTTATGGGGAAGCTGTCTGAGGCCGAATGTCGCCGTGCACTCTACGTCGCGTCTCTGGACAAATCAGAGGGGAGCCGGCTCGTCTTCGTGAAATTCACAGCGCGGCATAACGAGGAAGCGCATTGCCTGCTCGCAGCAGAAGGCCTCGCCCCGCCGCATGCACGCATGTATCCCCGTTGTTGGAGGTGCGTATATGGTGGTCATGGATTACGTGCATCTGGCGCATCAAGACCTGCGTACCGTCACGACACAACCGGATATTGCACCCCCAAGAGGCTTAGTTTATCGCAAGAAGCTTCCATCGGCTTTGAAAGAGCAAGTGCGGAAGGCTTTGGATATATTACACCAAGCGAACATTGTCTTCGGGGATCTGCGCGTGCAAAAACGTCCTACATCTGTACCCAGCTAAAGAAGGCCGTGCCTGGTTGGTGGACTTTGACTGGGCCGGGAAAGCGGACATGGACATTTACCCCATATGATGATGAGCAAAGAAGTTCCGTGGGCTGCGGGCATGATGTCCGGAGAGGGTAATGCGCTTTGCACCATGACGAAGACATGTTTGGCAAGCTCTTCGATACGTAGTTGCGCGCTGTCACTTGCATATCTGTACCGCGTGAAGACATCTCGTCGCCTGTTTTTTTTTTTTCGCCTTCCCCACTGCTTGACTTGTTTTCCTCAACTCCTACCGACGCCAAGCGGCCTCGCACCCTAGTCTGCGGCTACCGTGTTTGTGCTTGTTAAGATCGAAAGCCGTCGCTTGCCTTTCTTGGACGTGTTTTCTATCCGGAAGCTTGTCTCGCGTGCAAAAATGTGGCTGCGCAAAACATGTACATTTCATATATGTGATGATTTGATACAAATGCGCACGACCATTAAATTGGCAGAATGGGACTTTGGTGTGAAAGCACATCGAGGCGCGAGGGCGTATCAGGCAAAAGACTTCAATCTCCTAAGAAAAGTCAGTGCTGTACATGGACGTCCTTCCACTCTTCGAGCTGCTTAGCCTTGATATTAAGCACATTTTGGATCGTGGCTGAAATATCACTACCAAGGCCGAGAACCAGAGGGGCTGGTTTGCCGGCAGCTAAACCTTCGCCACGGGATGACGTCCAGCATGACCTCGACACCCTTTTTCGGGTCCCCAGGCTGCTTCCCGTTGACCGCTGAATAAGAATAAATCAGTCACATGGTCACTTGCGAACACGACAGCGTACGCACAGGCGAGGGCCCCGATGTAACCGTCGTTCAGGGGCTTGTAATCTTCGATGCGGTATTTTCCGTCTTCCCTGTGGCCGTCAGCGAGGAAGCTGGTGCGGAAGTAACCACGAGATCAAAACAGATGCTCCGGAGCCCGAACGGGGGAGATCTCTGAATGAAGAGACTCTGACAAGCCTGGCCCAAGTTGGAGTCAACTGCGAGCCTCATCGGCGAATTCGTTACTTACAACGGACAGCGAACTTGCTAGCGCAGTATAGAGCAGACGCGGGGAGAGGCCTGAACAAAGGCAGTTAATGTGACTTTTCCATGTGATTTCGCGTATACGCTTACTCCCATCCCACGATCGAGCCTATCCAAACGATGGTGCCAGTCTTGCGGGCACGCATGTAAGGCAGAAATGCGCGGTTGACATTAAGAGGAGCAAACACGTTGGTGCTAATCGTGGCGTCAGCACTGAGATGGAAATGCCTCCAAGTGATACAATGTACTTACTTAAACTGCTTGATGGTCTCTTCAGGGCTGTCAAGCTTGATGTTGAATATATTACGTGCTAGTAACAGTACTGTCACTCACGTAGTCGTTTCCTCCAGTGTACCAGATTCAATGTAGCCTGCAGTATTTCGGTATTCAGAGCCCGCTCAATCCGCGAGTAGCGTTTGCAACTCACCTGCGTTGTTGACCACGACGTCGACATGACCGTAGATACCGACAGCCTGTTTTGGCCGCCGCGTGGAGGACGTCGAGAGGAGCGTTGACGTCTAGCTCCATGATTTCTGCACCTTGCTCCTTCACAAGTCCGCAAGCTTGGCAAAAGAGCGGCCTCGAGCAGTGGCGATGACCATTGTCACCACGCTCAAGAGCGGCGAGCGTAAGGTCGCGACCCATACCCGTGCTATCTCTGCGCTCAGTAAAGGAATGACGGCCAGCAGCATACAACGTACGAGGTACCAGTGATAAACCACACAAGCTGCATAATAGGCGACTGGATGTTGTGAACGGAGAGAGAGATGATTTTGGCTGTATGGGTCGATTTGCTGCTGAATCTGCGACAGCTGTTTGAGTTTTTATACCAGCTATAACCGCCCTTTGCGCCTCGCTATCTACCACAACAATGTCAGGAGATTGCTTTAGAAGTCGACCATTGCTCTTCCTCCGCGCTTTGTCAACAGAAAAACGTCAAGCAGTCAATGTTCCTCAGGCGGGTGCAGTATCGAAGCCCGAGCGTTCGCGTTACAGGTCAACGGTTCCCTCGCGTAGATACGCAGAGCGGGCTCTTCTTGCCACCGTGTGTGACCGCTATATGCTAGGTTATTGGAGATGGAAAACATATGTGAGAATCCTTACGCACATGCACGCACACATCGCACTTCTCGCCGGGAGTCATCGAAGCGCTCGTTTCTGAGAGGAAAAAAAAACCGCAGGCCACGGGTAAATCTAGAGGACTTTGAGATTGTATGCTAGTTAAAGGTTTGAAAAAATAGAACAACCGACCTTCTCAAAGTTTCTCTATGAGCCCAGATGAGACATGACCAGCAGCATTCGACGCGCTCGTGTCCACATTGCTCACTCATCTCGCTTACTAGAGTTCCGAGTCGGTCTCTCGAAACCTTCTTTACCCCTCCACAAGAAGGCGATTCGCACGAAATGAGTCTATTATTGTTCTAATCGCTGACAGTCGCAGCGGCTTCTTGACAGCACAGATAGTGGCTGACAATGCACGTTTAGGGCCTCAGTTAAACCTCATTTCCGTCGAAACTCCAAATGATAGTCAGAACATCACTCACAAACTTGTTCCAGCGCAGATGGAGGTCCGAAAAGCTACTTGAGCGAAACAAGCTAGTCTGGTGAAGTATAGAAATTGATGAGTAGCCTTAGACAACGAGGGAGATGGTGGCCGCGTCGGCACGAGTGGGTTTGTTTTTTGCGCATGTTAGGATCCAAAGCCGTTGGCTTGCCATTTGGGGACCAACATCCACATCATACCCGATCGGGATGGAAGCCAAGAAGCACATCCGAGACGGCTGTCAACACCTCGATATAATCCCAATTAGGCTTTACAGGATGAAGCGGGCCCTGTTCTCCCTTTTACACAGCGGTACAAGTGCTTCATATTTCTCCAAAATATTTCTATGGTAGCTTCCAACATATAAAATGCTTTCTGAGGGGTGTGTGCACATTTTAGAGCGCAGAACATCATTTCGGTGGTTGGTTTTCGTTTCTTGCATCTTCTGGCGGTTTTCCTGCGTTACAGACAAGTTTCATGGGCTAAAATAAGGCAAAAGTTGGAAAAATGACCACCGCAGGGGTCGAACCTGCAATCTCCTGATGTGATTTCATGTGTAATCGTAGTCAGACGCGATGCCATTTCGCCAGGCGGCCATATCAAAGCGAGAGAACATATATTATATAAATCTGTACCGATTGGCTGGCAGGTGCATCACCTTAGAGTTCTCACTTCTATATTCTTTTATAGCCACTATATGATTGTTAGAATTGATATGATTGACCAAAATTCAAAGCAAAGCGAGAGACTCATCAGTCACACGGTCTCCTCTTCGCGCTGCTCTTATACCAAAAAGTGACGTATTGAAAAGACGCTTGTGAATGCAAACTCTTTTTCTCGGACATTGCTGCGCGTTTGAATATGGTGCCCACTCTCAACATGACCAATGAACCTCAAGGCTACTGGGAAGTTGAGTGGCGTTCCGCGTGCCATCGGCCTCCGACTTGCATCCACACGAAATCTTCAGATCCTCGAGGCAGCTAAAATTGTGAGCATTTGTAGTGTGAGCAGCAGACGCGATGATGACGGACGACCCTCAAAAAACGGCGAAAAACGTGGCTCGTACACGAGTATCGTGTGCCGTCACTGATGATCGGAGGTCTCAGGAAGACAGAAATGCCCTGTGCACGATTACGCCACACACCCAAATATGCATGTCACATGCAGTCTAAGTTCACGACAAAGTACAAAGACAAGACGCCTCATGGTTTGTGACTCTCTCCGCCATCAGGAGTGGGAGCAAAACCCTGACAGCGGGATTGGAGGATGAGACCGAAAAGGATGTCGAGGTCTAGAACTGCACGCAGTTAGCCAGTTGTTACATGGTGACATCAGGGATTTGCACATATGGACACTGCGGCTGTGTACGCTCCCACGTTCACGTCAAGGACACACAGCGAACACTCCGGGAGAACGAGCCTTTCATTCTATAAAGCGTGATAAATCATCCAGGAATCGGGAGAAGCTAATATACGAGTCAATTGAAAGGACACTCCCTCACATGGGCCCTGCAGATCGCCAAGTGTTTAAAGTCGTGTCAAGGCAACACCCGCGTCCCCAAGACATTTGTGGCCCCACCAACTCACGCGGGATGACTGGCGGGAGTCCAAACGGCGGACGTAAAACGGGGGCGTGGCCGCCACAGCGGGAGAGCGGCGCATAGCAATGGCAGGCGCATCTGCGGCGGCGGCGCAGCGCCCGCTGCAAGACTCAAACTCACGGTGGCCGCGCATCAGGGCGCAGCAGCCTGCAGCAGCGCACAGCAAGGGACGCATCACATAAATCCCGCTGACAGCTCCCGGAGACGCACACACGCGCACATACACAGTGCACCCAGCCGCTCTGGCAGGGACACCACGCCAAGGCGCGGGTGGGGGGAATGCCCTCACCCCTCGCGGGAGGTGCCGCCTGGGGTTTCACACATGCGGGCGCGGCCGAGTAAGTAGGCGGCTGCTCTCGCAACCCCACTGTACAGGCTTTTCTCGCCCGCCTGAGAAGGGAGTCCCCACAGTCTCGCCCGAGGCGGCGCACGAAAACGGCAAGAGGGGACCTCGGCAGGGTATGGCATTAAGAATGAAGGTAAATACATCAGGGGTACTCAGCTGGCGGATGGGACGACCTGTCATAAAGAACAGATTAGACCCCTGGTGGCGGGCGCCGGCGCAGCGCACTGCACAAATAGATTAAAGGGGCGGAACAAGGCGCGTCGACGGCTGCGTGCGAGTCCAGCGCCGCTGTCCGTCGAAGTTGCCTTCCGAAAGACCAAAGGGGGTCTCTGTCATTGCAGGACACCACACTCGGTAATGAGGATGGGCACAGCAGGCCTGCGAAGGATGTCGTCGCCCGTGTAGGTCCTGAATCCGGCGGACGAGGTCCATGCCTTCGATGACTTCACCTAGAGGGGCCCAGGGCGCCTGCTGAGCGGACAAACACCGGGAGCGCGTGATAAGATAGCGTACCGAAAACGACGTTTTTGCGGTCGCACCAGGGCGCGGGGTCAGTTGTGACGAAGAACTAGGCAGTCGTCATCGATGGTGAGCACACGGGCGCCGACGGTACGGTAGGTACAGCAGGCAACCGCATACCTGCGACGAGTTGGTGTCGGGACCTCGGTTCGCCATAGATAGCAAGCCTGGGCGGTCGTGCTTGATGCGGAAGCTTTCGTCTGCAAGGTTTCCAATGCAGGTTAGTCGATGACCTCATCTGCGTGGCACAGAGATGATCATACCGTTAAAGGTAGGCCCATAAATTGACATTCCACCACTCCCATCGCGAGAGGTGATATCACCGCCTTGGATCATGAACTAAGTAGAGGATCAAAGCCGCTGTGTCAGAGACTAGAATGGTACGATGTCGCAGCGACGCACCATGGGCACTATGCGGTGTATCTCTGAGCCAAGGTAACCTATTCCCTTCTCGCCGGTCGCGAGAGAGCGGAAGTTCCGGGTCGTGCGGGGGCACACATCGTCAAAGAGCCGGAAGACGATGCGGCCGGCCGGTCTGCGTTGATAGAGATGTTAAACTAGAGCAAAGAGGGGAGGAAGAGGAGTGAGCTTCGCGGGGAAGAGCGAGCCGGGCAGGGTCCACGCACGTATACGTCAGGGCTGTCAGCGGGTCGACGACAGGGGTGAGCAGCGGTCGGCAGAAGGTGCTCGGACGACTCACGGGGCCATGGCGGTGGCTGGAGTAGACGGAGGTGTGTTGTCGACGAGCTCGGAGAAGTGGGGAGAATTGGAGCGAGAGAGGCATCCTTAAATGTCGGCCAGCCTTTGAAGTGTTTTTCTGGTCGACCTGAGAGATTCAGACTGATGCCAGTTCCGTCGCACGAGATTACCGCCATGCTAGACCAGATCTTTCCCCTATGGGGTTGCGAAGCCCGCATTATGAACGAAGGGGCAGAAAAGGCATTCACGCCAGAGCGTTGCAGGCTCCCGCCCCCTTCCACGTCAGCGATTGCGAGGTTTAGTCCCGCTAGGGCCAAGTTTGGATGAACACTGCTCGGTAGGAGCATATCGTACCCTCTCGGCCGTTGATGCTGCCGGCCCCCCAGCTGACTTGCATGCACGAGACGAGATCGCAAACACAAAATAAATGTTGGCGGGCCCTGAAAACCTCGGCTGGTCAGCGTGACCGTGGACGTGACGCGTGGGGAGCCCTCAGGCGCCGGGCTCCCCAGCCAGCCAGCTGGTTTCCCCTCCTGCAGCAGCCTCGACGAGGGCGTACCCACGGCTCGCCCGCTCTGACATGCCACAGGCAGGGCCGTGGTACTCGCGCACACGACCCGTAGTACCATGTGTCGATGCTCGGACGCCGTCCTGCTGATCGCTGTACGTTCAATAACGCGCCACCTCGCACACCTCGTTTTCTCTCGCAGTCGTTGTCCACGAGCCGCGTCCGAAACGCTCTGCAGGATTATCTGTTCTGTCTGCGCAGCGGCAGCTCCCGGTCGGAAAGATGATTCTTCTCCTCCCGCAACGGGGTTCTTGCAGGGGGCCTGAACGTGGCCCCGCGAATTGGTCGAAAAAGGCGGGGCGCGATGATGGTTGGCAGAGGTACGCCTCGGCAAACTATTGCTCTCCATCTCGATCTGTCCGATACTGCTTTTGGTGACGTGCATGATCGACTTTTCGGAGATGAGCGTCCCTGGTTCTATGAACTCCTCGTGCGGCCACGGACGCCGCGTCTCGACTTCACGACGGCGTTCACATGGCTACGCTCGCTCGGCGCCGGGGCAACGAGCGGGAGGGGCTCGCTCCTATTTCCGTTTCGTTTGCCGGAGAGTCGCATTCCCGGGCTCTGCCTCTGATCGCGCGGCTGCGTGTCTGCACATCCCATGTCGTTGGGCCCGACACACGCAGGGCGGGACGTGTTGTTAATCTGCAGAAGGCTGTCAAGCACTAAATCCTTAACGCCATGCAAGATCGTCGGCTGCTGCTCATACAAGGCGAGCCACTTTGGCCAGCTCCGAACGAGCGAGGTGCTGAAAGCGACGCGGTCTCTGGCGAGTCAGCCGCAGAGCGCGCCCATCGACCCCAAAGCGACATTGCATGACATCAACAACTCACCATCCTCGCCGAGTCCTTGCACAAAACGACGTCCGGAAAGGGGCTACGCGCCAGAAACCAGCGAATATTCGTGACGCTTCGCGTCGCTGCCAAAGGGGGATCTGCTTCGACACAAAATTTTGCGCGGGCAGGCCGTTTAATTTCGCCCACGGCGGCAGCCACAATACGCGTGTCGTAAGGCAAGGCCCGCAGTGGTCCGCGATCGGTCGGGACTTTCAGAGATTAGCGCAAGCGTTTAGACTGTGTGAAGCGTCGCAAGAGCTCCGTTGCATTTCTTGAACGACACTTGTTTTGCCTTTGTTAGGATCCCAAGCCTTTTACTTCCAAATTAAGATCTCCATTTCCCCCAACGCCACATCAGCCTAGGGTACGCCCCAGGCAACCTGTCCTCGCAGCGGGTGTGGTCTACGTGATTTATTTATTTTTACTACGCAAAAGAGGCTAGAGGCAAACAGGACCGCATCGTGATAGGTATCCTCGGCGAATCCCGCAGACATTCACAAGCTTCCCCAGATTCACAGGCACGGCCCACTTTGTTAAAGTGAGACAAAGACACGGACAAAAAAGCGGCGTTAGTACACCGGAACTTCGCGAGCAGCAGCCCCGGCAGAGTGCGCAGCGTCGTGTTCTGTGCCCAAACTCTGACGCCACGCCTCCGGACCCTAGGAAGGGAGAGCAGCATTGGTGAGTCGTCATCTCGACCGGCGCGTGCCGCAGGGCCAGGACTCTTACCGTCATGTTCTTGGTCCGCCGCATCCGCACGCGCCGCATCAGCCACGCGTCGGCGGTCTCCCCCCCTGTGCTGTATTTATCCGGGTCAGCCGACGCTGCGACTGCTCCAGCGATCATCGCGCTGTCAGCCGCCAGCGCCTCCAACACGACGCCGTTATTGGGACGGCAGAAATAAAAACGAGCGACCAGCGTGTGTGCGCGGCTTTGTGCCTGCGGAGGAGCCCTAGCGGCCGCGAGCATGATAAGAAACCGGACGGCGAGTAGCGAGACAGGGAAGATACGCACACGACGCGGTGCATGGTTGCTCCGGAGAATGCCGCCGCTCATTATTGCGAGGGCATCGCCGACATTGCAGATGGCATGCCCGGCCAGGGGCTGCCACTGTCTTCAGCACAAACGAATACATCATAGGCGGGTAAATTCGCATCTACCTTGATGTAATACCAGCTCGAGGCCCCCTGGCGGCAGAACTTGCAGCCCTCCGAGTCGATTGTGGAGGAAAGACTGTCACAGGGCCCATAAGTGTGACACTTTCAATACCTCTCGTATTACCGCTTACAAGAGAGCCATAGTCTGTGTTGCTGCCCAACGTACGGCGCAGCGGCGCCCACTAGCGCACAGGAGGGCTACGCGTGCACCGCGCCTGGCAGAAACTTGGTCGGTCCCCACGGTGAAGCGCGCCGAGCGCATCCGGGGGAGCCCCAGCCTGTCGTTTGAGCGCGCCGAGAAGCGTGGCGCAGACATCGATCGCCCTGCGCGTGAATGGCTGCACGGCAGATTCCATGCGCGCGTTCACAGTTGCAGGGTAGTCCCTGTGTACCGTATCCGGGTACGCGAGCGCGTCGTCTTTCGCGACGTTGATAAACTCCCACAGAGTCCAGGGTCCCGTATTCGTCAATCGCGCTAGCCCCTGCGGCCTTGTACCTTGGACCCTCCCATCAGACTACGCGGACGCGAACATGTGCAGAGAAGCGTACCCGAAGTTGCTTCCCCCATCCCCTTGTTCATATTTCATCTTCTCAGCGAGCGGAAGCTTCATCATCTCCTCTCCTCATATCGAACATCGCATTCACTTCATTATCGGCACCATGGTTCTTGAGGCTGTCGTCGAATTTGAGAAAAAGGCCGCAACAACAGATCGAGCGTAACGGCACTCACAGTACCAGAATCCCAACTTCGTCGCCGCGTCCCAAAGCTTATCAACCTCGGCTTTGTCCCCCTGCTTGACTAATTGATAGTCGACAACGAGTAGAGGGTGCGTCTGGACGTCATCTGGAAAGGGGGGCACGGACGTTGCTGACATTGACATTATACGACTATTGATATTTCAATGGGACCAATTGGTAAGCGATAGGCAGGTATC
This sequence comes from Phlebiopsis flavidoalba, assembly GCA_035772785.1. Classification (NCBI taxonomy): domain Eukaryota; kingdom Fungi; phylum Basidiomycota; class Agaricomycetes; order Polyporales; family Phanerochaetaceae; genus Phlebiopsis; species Phlebiopsis flavidoalba. The sequence goes on along the minus strand of JAOCPU010000015.1, from coordinate 418,524 downwards.
CAGACGGAATGGCGTACAGGGCTTTATATATGAACCAGCGTGTCCATTGTGACCCATATTGTGATCTGGGTTTCGGGCATCAAGAATGGGTTGCATTCACGCCAACTTTCAGCCTTGGTTCTGACAGTCCCGTTTCAATAAACCCTTGAAGGAAAGGAAAACCCTTGCACGTCTGGCGTCACATTAAAAGGTAACACCGTGACTAGACCAGAGACCGGATTTAACAACAATTGTAGGTACGTGAAGATTCGGATGCTCACCTCAAGGGTCATTGCGACGGAAAGCAGATGGAACTGTAGCTCCTCTGCTGCTCAGTGATCCCGAAAGCGCTTCGGTCGGCTACATGGCCTCAGCACTTCTTCAGGCTTCTCGCCCCGCGGGCGAACTCTATTGATTTTGAGGTAGTTCTCCGCGAACATCCAGATTATGAGACAAGAATTGGCCCTTTCAATATCTATTAAGGCTAAATATTAATCATATTTAGATACTTTCCACATTTCTTACCCATTTCTATGTGCTTGAGTTGCAATTGTGGCTCGCTGAGGTGATTCGCGATGGTTCGCAGCTAGAAAGTAGCGTGGGAATGCTACCCTAATCCTTGTGATAGACGCCTGATGACTAAGCATTATGATCTGGCATTTTATGCGTTCAAAGTCAACCAGCTCGACACATTTGACCATTGCAAACACGTGTAAGATCTCAAATGATTCACCACTCCGTGCTGAAATCCTGGTACCTATAAGCCATAATTATGAATGACCGTCAATCGGGCGCGGCGGACCACAGATTCCAGAAATTGGCGACGCAGAGGCGTGGAACCCGACCACAGCTCCCCCCACGCGAAGGCTCCCACGGCTGGCGTACGGGAGAACAAGGGGCAACCTCATGTTTGGCCAGCTTGCCCCCAGAGTTTTTAAGCTAAAGTGACCTGAAGTTGTATTACGTGTAGTGTGCTGGTATCGGTACCGCACCACTCCCGGGCCACAGTCCTGTCGGTCAGTCCTAGTTGATGTTTTCCTCCACGCCTAGTTCTCATTTTTTGGCAAACTGTGATAGAACCGAAGTGGGCATATTCTAGCCTGCACTACCGACGCAATAGGAAAGAGACAAGTTTTGACATACGCCGCGCGGTCTATGGGAGTATGTGTTGACACATTCACATCAAAGGTCTACGCTGATGAAACCTTGTCACATTTGTAGTTTAGTGTCGGCCCAGCGATAGCCGTCCGGGGTTGCCTGAACTCATTGCCTCTATCATGTGAATCGCGACACAGCACAGGAGTCCGGGACGTCCTCTCGCAGAATCTGTTTGATCGCGTCTTGAACCACCTTACGTGGTCAGTACCGACCTTTCGCCATGGCCCTTGATCTCCAGACAGCGCGGAGAAAGCCATAGCGGTACATCATGCCTCAATGTTCTCTGACTCTGGCTCAAGTTTTGGGCCTCGAAGGTGTGCCGGGGGGAGTCTAGTCTAGGGGTCGAAGTGCCGTCCACGGCTGTTCCACGTTATTACTACTCGGCGCTGTCTAGACGACGTCCGTGATACCCTAATTCAGCTTCCCTGCACAAGCTACAGATGTTCTACATCACGGAAAAACCTCTTCATGGAAGAAACGGAGCCATGCAAGCCGTGGACGCACATCATTTACGCACGCGTACGGCGGGGGGAGCTCCTGCCAACAATGTGCGGGGGCTGTCAACAACCAGCTGAAATGGTGCCTGCACACCGGCCTCCGCTCAAACACCTCCGATCGTCGATCCACCATCCTTAGCCAGAAGCGGAAGGACTACCGTTCTCATCCAAGATACCTTTCCCATGCCACATCCAGAACTATCGGTTGAAGGACTTCTTTGACCTCACACAGCTAGTGCGAAAACTGTGGTGGGTTCTGCTGAGTATGGCAAAATGAGCTTCTCAAAAACGTGTCTTGGATCAAGTCGCCAGACAGGGTGCCCCCTGCCCTGCCTTAAGCGCGAAGAATAGGGCGATACGTGCGACAACCATAGATATAGCGGATGTGCGGAAAGCGGTGGACGCACAATCGTTTGGCTGTGCTTGTCGACGCGACAACCGGATCCGAACTACAACGCAGCACCATCAGTTTGTCGCTCGCCGTGCACGTGTAGCAGTCGACGAGGCGTTTCTGCGGGAACTCGCGTCGATGCTGTTCGCTGCATTACACTGCTTCTTCCGCAAAGCAAGTGTCACAGGGGGCCCGGGCTTGCATGAATTCTACTATTCACCGTAACGTCTTTATTTTTGTGCTATCCGCCAGACCGCGGTGAATGTGGCAACTAATGTTTACCCGGACAGGAAGCCGACGTGCGCCTTCGTGAAACGTCTCAATTCAACTTGCACATCGGGATGTCAGGAAAAGTCTGTATGTCGATGCAAAACGCCGAGCGCAAAAGCTTGTATCTCGAGAGGGAAGATTGCGCTCTGTCCGACTCGAGTTGAATACGGACCCTGATGCGGGCTGTGTTTCCTTTGGACTTCGATTGAAGGATTTCGACTCATATGCGGGCGCAGTGCAGGTCTCTAACCGCAGAGTCACTATGATCGTACCATGAAGAAGGAGAAGAAGAGTGCACAGCCAAGTTCTACACCGAAGTTTCGACCCAAATGAAGGCCACGTCACGAGTCAGGAAGGCTGTGGAGGTGCAATATTGGCCCGAGGGTAGTAAGAGCTCACGTAGCATGGGTCCCTGCACCGATAGACATGGAATAGACGAATCGCCTGAATGAGTCCCTGAAAACGACCGTACCGGCCAGCCGTGAGTTGCTTAATAACGCTCGGGAGCCTTTTTTTCCGAACGCGCAACTCAACTCAATCTTCGCGTGGCGCAGGCTGGTGAACGCGCGACTATTGAATGGTTACCGAATCGCTTATCCACCATGTCCGGACCTTTGCTCGGCTCAAAGTTAGCGTTAACCGACTTCGTTGGAAGTCTCTATATGGTCATAAGCGGAGTTGGCGGCAGACAGGCCTATGTCCTCGGCGTGTGAGGTGATAGGGTTAGAAAGACGACTGCACCGTGACATCGACGCATCCGCCTTTCTGCGAGTCCGGGCGCCTCCTACCCCGACATCATTAGCCATGGAATGCTCAGTCTCGCACCACCTCATCTCATGTCCGGTGACCACGTTTTGTCGCTCTATACCCAAAATTCAATCTTCCCTGCACAACCCAACATCTCTGCCCAATCTTCCCCGCCTCTTGCCCGCCACGACCCAGCGGGAACGCCCAGCCGTGGTGGAAATCACATCGTTCCCGGTGGCATTGGTTATGCAACGTGTATAACCTCCGTGCAACCCGAGTCGGGCTTTAGAAATAACGCCCTTTCCTAGGCCCACAGAGCATAACGACCCTGCGTCTCATCTCCCCTCTCCAGACCGTCTCTCGAATCTTGCTCCCGGCTGTGCTCCCAGAAGGGACCGGCGTCGAGACGGAGAGGATCGTCGACCTGGTCCCATCGTGCTTGCGTGTCAAGGAGGGGGTACCTTTCCAGTTGTTGCGGTGTCGTCGGTGCGAGAGCGTTTCCATTCTATACTCGCCTTCCGCTCGCCCTAGGATCTGTGTGGTGTTGAGGTTGTGGGTGGGGAGGCAGAAAAGACAGTTCGGGACACAGTTGTAGACCCCCTATCGAATTTATTTGTTCGTCAAAGTGAGCTGCGGACGGCTTCCTTCTGTGACACGTTGCTACCGCGCCATTGAGAACACGGCCTCGGGCAGCACCACTTCACAGACGTTATCGTAATCAGCCTTTTGCGAATGATGCTCCGTCAGACGGTTTCTCACCACCATCTCTGCTTACCGTGTTGGCGCGGGGATGACCCTTCGCGTGGCATCCTTGGAAAGGACCAACTCGTAACTCCTGAAATTCTGGTGCTCGTCGACATAACACAGCCCTGATGAGGCCAAGAATACATGTCAAGATAACATCGTTTGCATCTATTGAGACTGACTTTGCGGAGATCATGCCAATACAAATGCACCGTGAAGTCACCGTGACGGCTTAGAATTCAGCATTCAGTACTTTGCGAGCATCCTTCGATATCTCGGATCACTACCACCGACGAGGGCGGCCGAACACAATCTCGAAGAGATCCTATGGCATTGGGCGGAGATGAGGTGACATCCATAAGAAAGGTATGTCCTAGTTTTGCAACTTGACTGATCTTTGTGCAGACATGTGCGCACGCCCACAAGCACTATCACAGGGGTCTCTTGACAAGGCTTTCAAATTCATGTCGATCAGAATCTGGATTCGGACCGGCAAGAGAACCTATGTCGTTCGACTGTTTACCAACGTGGCCGAGATTTTTGTAAGCAAGATACCTCCGAAGCTGAGTCTGTCGGAGATTTGGCATAGGTGATTGGCATGGGATAAACCCAAGAATTCGGAGGCTGAGATATGGTGAAATGATGTATAAAGTACCTGCGTATCGTGACTAATGTAACATGTATCAAAAAACATAGCAAAGATCTGGTCAGACATAAGAAATTAGAGATGATGCAAGCAGAAATCACGCAATACCATGACCTAAAAGTGGAAGCACTTAATCGGACCGACTGACCATGTGCACACGCTCTTCCTGGGTACAACTCTAGCTACGATCATTACTTGGGCGGGGGCGATGGTGAATCCTAGGGGGATATCGCTTAGATATATTTGTAACACAGAAAGTCAAAAAAACTTACCAACAAGCCTCCACGAGGGGAACAGGGGGGACAGCGCAGGCATTGGAGGGGGCATTTGAGCATGCGGTGGTGTGTATGCAGGATTGGCTTTCATGAAGCTCGTTAACCAGGTTTCGCGGGGGCTCCACATAAATCACTTACGTCTCCATTGTGCCCAGGCGGGAAGATTAGCAGGAGGCGGTGCCTCTATCGCTGGTGGAGGAGCAGCGACAGGTGCTGGGAGGGCTTTGGGCTTTCTCTTCACCGGCTGTCTCTTGTGGACTGTTCTCCATGCCGGCGCAGCGGGAGCAAGTGGCTCAGCATTCCTCTGGCGGAGGCGGAGGAGGGAAGTGCGGGAGGCGGTGTTGGCTCTCGCTATCCTAGAGATTAAGCAGATATCTGGATTGGGAGTTGCAAGAGAACAGCATACGCGCTGGAGCCACCCTGAGTATTCGCCACCTTCGCTGTATTTGGTCTTTTCACCGCCATTAGTTCAGCAATCTCGCTGTGCACAAGAATGAGTTGAGTCGATGAAGCGAACGATCAGAGTCAGATAACGCACTGTTGAAGCTGCCTCCGTTCATCTCTAAGCTTTCCAACCTCTTGTAACAGTATGCGAACTTCTCCTGCCAATGCTTTGCTGAAATCATTGATGTATCTAATTCGCAGAAAATTGTAAGCTGCCTCATCTATGGAATGGAAACAGACGTGACACGTACTTCGGAGGTGCGCGCCAAAGTTCCCTTTAGGTGTGGACATCTTTGGAAGTATACAAGTATGGTCTAAGTAGCAGTTTGGGGGTTTCAGTCGAAAGAATAGTATAGAAATGCACAGATGCTTACCCAGGATCATAACGTGATAACAACACGAGGCAAAGGCTCTGGTCCGGCCTGCCATCTTTTTGGATGTGCAACAGACAACGTGAGGCTAAAACGACAAAAATTGGCAGATTTAATCCCAAGCGCAAGAACGCATGAAGGTGGTTTCTTCGGCTATAAATGTCCTCATCGCATGAAGGGAATATAGGAAAGAATGTTGACGATTTTGTGACAACCGGCCGCGTTTACCTCCTAGCGTCTTATGGTAACACATCACGTGAGTCATTTGTCACAGCACGTGTCACGCACGCGTTTGTGTTCTGGGTTTTGCGGCGCGACTTTCAAGTGGCCCTCTACATCCCACTACAGCCTACGATACTTTATCAGAGTCCGAGGTAATTCATCCCCCTATTTGATGCCCACGAAATGTAAGTGTGTAAGCACACCATCTATCTCGGACTGACCGTAGACTCTTCCGCCGACTTTCTTTCATCTTTGTCCCATCCAGTTTAACGCGACATGCCCGTAGCAAAGTCGACGACCGTTACGCGAAAGAGAAAGGCGGCGACCGCCTCAAAAGATTCGGAATCCAGGGATGTGAAGAAGCCAAGACAACGTTAGATTCATTCTTTTCGCCTCAAGTCCTCGCGAGTGGTGTCTCTCGGGATGAAAGGCCACAAGGGAACACGTCGCGCTCAATGCGGGAACAGATCAAGGTTCTGAAGATGGTGGTGGAGGAAGAAAAGAACGTCTTCTTCACGGGATCGGCAGGTGAGAGTATCTGGGATCTATCGGGTCGCCTCGTTGCCCAAGACGCCTGCAAGGTACCCGGCAAGTCTCTGTATTGCTGAGAGCTATCATCAATGCCCTTAGAAAGAAGCATGCCAAGAAACCTGAATATGTCTCTGTCACTGCGAGCACGGGCATGGCCGCATCGAACATTGGAGGTGCCCGTATTACCATATAATGCCCGTTCATTCATCACTGGATAACGCAATAGATCCGTTAAGCTCAACAACCGTTAGGCACGACTATCCATGCGTGGGGTGCGATCACGCCTGGAATGCACGATATTGGCAAATTAATTAGCTACGTCAAGACCTGCAGGCCTGCGCACCAGCGGTGGAAAAACACCCAGGTATTGATCATCGACGAAGTGTCCATGGTTGACGGCCAGCTCTTTGACACGCTTGCGAAATTGGCTGTTGAGCTGCGCAAGAAAGACCGTGACAGGCCCTTTGGGGGCATTCAGTGTAAAAACTTTGAATATGAAATGACGTGCGATGTCTCATTTGAGTTCAGCTTATTGTGACCGGGGACTTCTTCCAGCTGCCCCCTGTGACAAAGAGTGGGAAAGAGCCGTTCTTCGCGTTTCCAGAGTGAGGCGTGGAAAACGTGCATTGAAAACACTGTTACTCTGACTCAGGTGTTTCGTCAGAAAGACAGCTGTGCGTAATCCACAATCATCGATCGTGTCATTTTGACTCAACGTTATTAGACTTTGTGGATCTACTGAACCAGATGCGCAGGGGGGACATATCTTCCTCCGCGAAAAACGGACCTTTCAGATTTTGTCCAGGCCCCTCCCACAAGACGATGGGATTCTCCCCACAGAGCTTTTCCCACTTCGTGCCGTTCGAAGTCGATCGGGCGAATGCGGCGCGGATTGGCTTCACTCACGACCCCTCCCTTCAAGTACGATGCTCGCGGACTCCGGCGCAGCGCCACCCGAAAAACGAGCGAAACTTTTGGAGAAACATGGTCGCACCACGGTTGCTCGAGCTCAAGACCGATGCACAGGTGATGGCTGGGATCAAGAATGTCGATGAGAGCCTAGTTAACGGCAGCGTTGGTCGCGTGCTTGGTTTTTACGCCCCTTCGGTGTGCTTCGCAAGTATCAACGTTCCTCTTATTCCGGATACTCCTCAGACCAAGAACGAAGGCCAAGCGTGGAAGGCGTCGAAACCCAAGTCTGCCTCACAGGACAGTAAGAGCAACGGCTTTGTGAGAAATATCCAAGTTGGTCTCGACGGTCGAACACCTATCGCACTTTGCCCTGGTGAGAACAAGGAGAACAAAAGTCCCGCTTCAAAGGGCAAAGCCAAAGCGAAAGACGAGGAGCTAATATTCCGCTGGTCGAGTTCAATACTCTCCAGGGTAAGGAGATAGTCCTCATTTGTGAGAGACGAGTTCCGCTCTGAAGATAACGAGGGCAAGTTACTCGCTCGGCGAGTACAGGTAAGAATTTGCTTCGAAGGAAAGCACAAGCTCTTGAAAGTCTTGCAGATTCCCCTAGTATTAGCATGGGCAATGTCGATCCACAAGAGTCAAGGACAAAACTATTCAGCGTGGTGAAGGTTGACCTTGGTTCGGGTATTTGAGAAGGGTATGCTGTCCTATTATATCCATTATTCATGAGGCTTGACTTGCTGTCATAGGCCAAAGCTATGTCGCTTTATCTCGTGCAGCATCGATGGACGGCCTCCAGGTACTACGATTCGCCCGAAGAAAGTCATGGCTCACCCGAAGGTCATCGAGTGGAGCAAGTCTCTTATAAGCAAGCGACTGTGTAGTGTGTGATGGACGCTATTTTATTGAATATTGTATTTTTGCATAGAGGACAGCTTCTCATGTGAACTCTGCGACATCATTTGGTAATCTTACATCCAAACTACATTGTACAAGTTTCATTCTCATTGGCTTGATTAGGGACATACACACTAAGAATGGATGCATAGCTGCAGCATCATCACGAGTACGATATGAGTGAGACGGATTGGAATGTAGGTCGCTCAGGGTTTTTTCCGACGAGTCGTGCCTGATAATGCTGGGGAGTCTGTCTTGGAGGACAATATAAGCCCATTGGATTTCATCCTTTCCGAGGCGTTCCCCCCGTGCCATGTTTTGAGGTGGTTCGCGAAGGTGAGGAGCAGTGATACGGTGGTGGGGAGGAGGGGAAAGGGCCGCTTGCTCCTCAACAGAGGCGAGAGGTGGATCATCGTATGGGATGAAGCGGGGTCGCCCCGCGAAATGGAGGTCTACTAGAGACGGCCCCTGATGTGTCGTCACCGGAGACTGAAAAAAAAAGGGATGTAGGCTTGAAATGTCCAGAGTTAGTTTGCAGGCCTAGACAATGGCGACTTTGTTCTGGCGGGAAGTATCCTAAAGTGGTCTCAGTCCAACGATGGGTAATCAGTCGCCTTTTGGAGTTTCTTGATCTATCCACGGATTAGAACAATGGGACGCGAGTCTAACTGGGGAGGAAGTTTGCGACAATCCAATGTGTAATGGTGTCACTGGTCCAGGATCAGTGGGGACTATCCGTGGCTGAGGTTAAGGTCTCGGATGTTGACATGTATAGGATGTGTGCTGGTCTCCGATCCAAAAGAACTGGTGGCCTGCATAAGGGACATCGAGACCCCAGTGCTGGTCGAGAGGTGACCTGTTGAAGACAACATGAACTTTCCTTCCGTATGAAGCTGCAGAAGACTTTGACAGACGAAAGAATCCGTTGTCATGATAACTGAAAGATACCGCCGAGGAATGGGCGGCATATCTTCGCTGGCGTGGCGAAGTAGAGGAGGTAAGGATAGTCCTACGTCCAGTCGGAGGACTGTTATCAGGTATGTGCAGCTGATCCAGGAAGATTAAAGATAATGTATCCCTATGTCAGAGTGCGGCTTTGACGCTAGCTGGCCTTGTCGTGTCCTAGAATGTGATCCGTTTGGAGCAGTAGGGTTAGGTAGCTCTTTTTTTTTTCGTGTCTTGACTGGACCAGTATGGGACGAATGTTGGGAGGCTACTGGGTGACGTGAAAGTGGGGTGTGTTGTTAGGAACATAGAACAGGAAAGCCAAAGTGTGCTTGGTGAGGGGGGTAGGTGGTCCATTTAAGAATGCGCTCCTTGCGTCGGTTGCGTGGGTCGGAGAGCGAACGAGGATGCACGCGGACGTTGCTCGTGCTCGGTCGGCTATCGCGTGGAGAATGGCTGGTGGAGACCTTTACGGAGAAGGAGTGCGGAGCGGACGCAACGGTCGCGGGGTATCTTGTTCCCCAGCAGTGTATGGGAAATCAAGTCCCCATGTAGGGGTTTCAACCACGCGCGCGAGACTTCTTCTTAAAAACGTCACTATAAAAAACGGTGGTCTGATGGTCGTTTTCTCATACAGACCATGGGCGGTAAATGAGGTCCATCCTCAGTGTTTCGGGTAAAGGAGGGCGTCCGGTTAAGGTCTACGTTTGTGCCAGAAGAATTCTAAGCAGAGACGGTGTATTGTAATAGAGATCACCTCGTAAATGGTCATGGCAAAGCTATAGATGTCTGTCTTCCACGAAGCGGAGCTTCCGCCGAGCTGTTCGGGAGCCATCCATCGTATGGTACCGCGTTGAGGTTCAAGACTAAGGTTGAGGGCCATAGTTGTCTCTCGTTTAGCACGCGATAAACCGAAGTCAGAGAGACAGGCTGTTCCGTCTCCGTCGATGAGTATATTCGTCTGGAATGACATGATTTAGTCAATGAAAATTATGTTCACCAAGTTCAAGACTCACTGCTTTGATGTCCCCATGAATTATTCGCTTTTCATGTAGATAAACGAGACCCTTAGATGCCTCATATAGCTGTTGCCGTATAATTCGTAAACATTGGTAAAAATATTGGGCTATACCACTCACGAGACGGTGTCGAGACGCGTTCGGGTTGGTACGAAGGTAGTCGATGGCATTTCCATTCGCCTTGTACGCGCAGACCATGAATGGAGGGTCTGCGGTTGTGCAGACGCCAATGAACTCGAGAACATTAACATGCGACAGAGTCTTCCACACATCGACCTCTTGCTTAAGAGCCTAGCAGAAGTTCGATGTTCAGTGCAGGATTGATTCAAAGCGATTCTGTTTACTCACCGACGGGGGTGCACCTTGGGCTAGCACCTTGACCGCAACGGTACGCCCATCACGATAGGTCCCACGATAAACCTGCGCGAATCCACCAGATCCAAGCTTCTCCTTCTTGTGGATGACGACCTCGAACGAACTGAGAGAGAAGTCGTCCGTTTTCACGACAACTTCCCCTGTTCTTCGGCGCATAGCATCGATACCTCTCTCGCAGCATCGCTTTTGAGCCCTCTGGTATTTCTTTCCTATGTGCTAGAGAAGGTGAATTGGGCGTTTATCAATTGAGCATCAGGTCCTGAGGACCTAGTGACATACCTTGGATAAAGCTACCATAGCCTCTGGCATCGCGCTTGTGTTCAGACCGAAGTGTCTGGAGCTCGCGTGAGCTAAGTGTCAAGATGGACGAGGGAAAGGCGTATTTTACCTCAAACATATCGTCCTCTGACGACCTCAACAGCTCGACGTAGTGTGCATCCCCCCCACGCACGGCAGACTCGTCGATCTTCTGCTGTGGGCACGGCAATCTTTCTCACGTTACCTTGGACTTCAGTCATAAGACTCCCAAGAGTGAAGTTTCTTGAGCCCCCAACCTTGTGTCCAAATACATTCCCAGACGAGGATGATAAGCGTCGTTGTCAATTTTACCCACTTTGTAACAGAGTCGTGGCATGGCTCAAGTTCTCGACGTGCGTACCTTCAAAATGGCTCTGATAGCCCTGCGATGCAGAATCCTATAGAAATAACAGTGGCCAGAGAGCGTCCGTAAAGTCCAGACTAGATTTTGGAAGGTACTGTGAATGTACGAGATTTTATCAACCATCATTGCATGGGGCAGCGAGAGTCGACTTATCGCTGTCATTGTCCTGATGTGGTCCTTAGAAGGAGCGTTGGAGATTGTGTCACAGCTCTTCAGCACATTGATAAGCCCTAAAACTGCATTTCTGTATGGCCACACACTCATGGTATACACAATGTCTTTAACGTCTTCTGAACAGCTTCATAAAAAACGCCGCGTAAGCAACTGCCCACAAGGGGCTTATGATGTCAATCTGTGTGCTTGCGCTGCCTTTACGGACGACGGGAGCGAACGCGTCAACAGAAAAACAGGGATTGCGAGGGGTGGTGAGCGAGGGTCCCCAGCCGTGGAAACGGCGGAGAAATGGTCCTAGGATGCTTATCATAGCCTGTCCTATGGTCTGAGTTTGCGATGGCCGTCGTGGCGGATTCCTCTCCGATGACAGAGCAAGGGAAGGAATGGTACGTGAGCTAACCTGGGTCATGCAGGCTGTGAAGCCCCGCTAGATACACACGAGCTGCTCGGATGGCCGCTACACCGTATTGCGCGGATATCAAGCTGGAGACGGTGAGAAAACAAATGTTGACGCCTGTAAACATTCAGCCACGCTCGCTCATCCGCAGGCATTTCATATACTTATGGTGTGGCCATATGCTTGCTGTTACGCTGTGGACTATGTTTACGGATGGAAAGAAAGCTCATGACCGACCAAAGCCCCGCCACCACCGGTGTGATGGGCGGATTTCTATTGAATGAGGCCAAAGCACACAGCCCGAGGGCGGCGGGCTGCAGGTCTATATACGTGCTGAGGAGGGAGAGACAAGTAAATAATTTCAGTTTTGAACAAGACATGACTGTTGCGAGATTTTTCAGAGGCAGTTTTTTGCTTTGTGTTAGAGGCTAGCGTTCATCGACAGCACTATTTCATAATTGTCAGGTGTAAACAGGAGACTTTTTTCCCCCCATTTCACTTTAAAGATATCCCACTCACTAGTTTTTAGCGTTTCCTGTATCCTCATGACCTAAGGAAACAAGGAATTCGACCCTTTCAACTCGTTTAAATTTCGGTGAGGATGCAGTTTGCGAGGAGGAATTTGAATGTGCTGGCCCGCTCGGACATCTCGGCAGTTACCGCTGATAGGCGCTGTCTATGTCGCATTGGCAGTCAAGGTTTTTTCCCCGGTTTTTTTCTTTTCTTCTTAGTTTGTACCGCACGTTGTGTGAGATTTGTCATGTTAGAGGAGGCCTATACATGGAAGTCGTATATTCTTGCTATGTTCTGGGGTCATGAGGGAATGGAGCGCAGCCACTCTCACGGACCCTTGTGTGAAAATCACGTGCCGTGCCTCGTGCATTTCCATCAAGCGTTGAGTAAAATCGAATGACGGTTGATGTTGATAAATGGTTGTCTGATACCTATGCAGACCTACATATGCACGAATTTACTTATTTCATGATCTCATGGTCGTTCCAGTGCTATCACTCCTCTGCTACCACAATGACGGCCTTTCCAGTGTTCCCCCTCCGTGGTGAACGTCCGCAAGCGCCTTCCCGGCCTCCCTAATACCATTGTATCGATGTTCACGAATCTTGATCTTGCCCTGCTGTACCAGCGGGACGACTTCTTCATGGAACCCTGACAAAACTTGGGCGGATGGCCCTCTACTAGTGAGGAAGCCGTGGACATCGAGCCTGCGCTTAAATATTTCGTCGAAATGCTGCAGAAGTATGATGTGAGGGATGTGCTTTCCCACAGTCTTTGGCAGCGCGAAGCTTACCCTGACCACGCTGCTGTCGTCATGGCTTGCTTGGCTGATTGCGCCACACGCCTAAATAATTTATCAGCGAGGAGAGCGAGGGTGTATACTGTGTATCGGCAGTAATATAGCTTACGATAATGAGGCCTCCAGGGGTAAAGTTGAGCAAGGTGGCGTCCAGAGTCGGGCCTGCGACATTATCCCAGTAGCTGTGATAACACAGATCAGTGACAGTAATCATGATAAGGTCGGGACATCTACATGTCAACCGGTCCGTGTTCTTTCAAAATGGCGAATGTGTCTTCTTGTTTTGTAGTTGAAAGCGACGTCTGCCCCTGCACTTTTCATGATGTCAACCTTTTCGGCAGCAGACGCCTGCAGACGCGATGAGTCTTGACGTGAGGTGCAATAGTCCTTCACGTATTCGGTAACAAACCTAAAGGCATCATGATATCACGAGATGAGACAGTGTCATTACAGAGACATGAGGTGTCCGCACGTTCCAACAGGGCCTGCGCCCTCCTGACACGAACAATACTTTCGCCCTGAGTGAAACCGGGGTTTGATGAGCATCGTTCGGGATTATAAACGGCGTACCGTCTTCAGTGCTTCGAGGGCTATGCCCTTGATTCCTTGATATCCAGTTATCCCGCCCAAACCCAAAGTTCCGATGAATGCAGACAGAGAAAGACCTGGGACTTTTTGCACTTTTTTTCCAGTGGTCGTTTCATCTCGTGATTGATTTTTCCAGGGTATACTGAATATTCGGCGAATTCTGGGTGCTCGGCAATGACAAATTGAGACTGGGATGAGATCAAAACGAGACGCACGAGATATCCAGCGAACGTAATCTCCAGGCTGGAAGTTTGAATCGTCACTTTGACTACAAGAGCAATCCCGACGTTGTCAATTCTATAATCGTAAACTTGATTTAAATTTCTGTTATTAAAGATGCATTAGATAAACACTCACGGATCACCGAGCTGAAACAGGGGGAACAAAGGACTCCTTGGCAGGGTCCCGCATACGATACCGGATATAAGGGTCGCTGCTAAGATACAAGGTCTTCAGCAATACGCCTCCGTTCAGTGGAACGTTGTCGAGGTCGATGTCGCTCTCGACATATTTGATGTGCACTGCGGGATCAATGTTCTTCTCTGGATGAGCTGCATATACGGCGGCACCGTTCTTGACCACCGGCATGCTGTGCGATAAAGGCTGGAGGACTGAGGGGTAGATGAGAGTCGGTGAGAAAGAGATGACCGAGGGAAAGGGAACCTGAAATTGCTTTTGGACGGGAATATTTGATCGCATTCGCAAAATGGGCAAGACGCTTTCTAACTTTACGCATATGATTGTGACGTCATACGGAACGGGTGTCGGGACCTTGTCGGGACCTCACAAGTCGTTACTCAACGTGTTGGGATGTCTTGAGCCGCAGAGATGCTGGTCACGAGGCTTTAAATTCATATGTGTAAGATTAAAGTAAACTTGGGATGGTAACAATTAGCCGCGTCGCGGATACTCGTAAGACTGACATATGCTAGTCCGTTCAAGCAGAACTCAACTTGACATCGGCCTACTACTCCTGCGCAACTACAATGACAGCCTTTCCTGTGGTTTCCACCATGATGAACATCCGCAAGAGCCTTTCCGGCCTCCCGGAGTCCGTCGTAGCGATGCTCACGAATGCCAATCAATCGTGCCCTGTTGGAAACGAGAGGAACAAACTTCTTCCTTGTCCACTGTGCTAGGACGAGGACCACTCTTGCCGTGAGCAATCAAAAAGCCATGTATCTCCAACCTGCGCTTGCATAAGAATTTGATTCCAGATTTCATCGAAGTGCTACAAAGGGGAGCGTCGTCAGTAAAGATAGACATAATATGCGTCTGAAAAACAAAACTTCCAAATAAACTCAGACTTGACGACGCTGCTCTCATCATGATTATATTGACTAATCGCGCCACATGCCTGGAACACGAGTAAGTATGCAGGGCAGAACAGATATATCGTTAACATACAATAATAGTCCCATCATTGCTGAAGTTCAGAGAGCAGCGTCAAGAGTAGGACCTGCGACATTGTCCCAGTAGCTGCGGCATGGTAAGAACCTGATGGTTAGTGTGATGACCGGTAGGACTCACATATCAATGGGTCCATGTTGCTGCAAGACTGCAAAGGTATCCTCTTTCTTGTAGTTGAAGGCGACGTCCAGCCTGCGCTCTTCATAATTTCCACTTTCTCAGACGAACCGGCGGAAGCAATGATCTTGACGTGCGGCGCGATGGCCTTGACATACTCTGTGACAAAAACTAAGTCAAGATGGTGAGTTGCGGCTCGGATACGTTGGTTAATAGGGCGAGCTCACGTTCCGACGGCACCTGCTCCGCCAGAGATGAACATGACTTTGGCCTGAAACATGATGAGAGGGACAAGCATTCAGACATGAGCGAGTAAGACTTACGGTCTTGAGAGCCTCCGCTGCATGACCCTTGATTCCCTGGTATCCGGTTTGCCCTGGCATGCCCAGTGTCCCAGTGTATGCTGACAGAGGACAACACCAGGTAGTCTATCCACCTTCTCGAGGGGACCCTTGAAGTCGTGTTGGATCTTGCCGGGGTACACAGAATATTCGGAGAGACTCTGTGGTGCATTCAGCAAAACCATTCTGCGATCAAGAGCGCTCTACACACCGAGATAACCTGTGACGTAGTCGCCGGGCTGGAATTTCGGGTCGTCGCTGCGCACTACAACGCCGACGCCAAAGTTGTCGACGCTGGATGAATAGGTCAGCCGACCGACGAGTCGATGGAGGCGACTTGCACTCACGGATTGCCCAGTTCGATGGGAGCGACAAACGACTCGGTGTTGGGATCGCGCATGCGATAGCGGATGTACGGGTCACTGCTAAGATACAGTGTCTTGACCAGAACGCCTCCATTCAGAGGCTCGGTGTCGAGATCGATGCTGTTCTCGACGTATTTGACGTGTACAGCCGGGTCGATGCTCTTCTCGGGGTGAGCGACGTAGATGACGGTGCCGTTCTTGACCATGTTGGTTTCAGATGGATGGGGTGCTGGAAGAATGAGCTGGAGGAAGTGGGAGTGTTGTTTGTTGATGGAGTCTAGCGAGTTGTGGGACCTTATATATGGGCACCTACTGAAGAGATCATACATATAGACATAGGAAGCTCATTCGCCAAGTGAACCGACCTCTCACAATGCCCAGAGTCTTCGTGGCGCTATCGCGAAAGGAATCTTCTCCACGCATTGATTCGTAACGGGAACCCTCATGACAGATCCCCGCTGTCGGAATAGAGGGCAACGACTAAGACTGTTTCTTTGGCCATAGCTCCGAACGACCGAGAGTCACCGTCGAGAAGTAGCTGACACTTCTAGCTTGTCGTACTCAGCGAAGAGTATGTTAGTTCTTGACAGGGGTTCGGGTGTTCGGCGTCCGACGCGACAAAGCTCAGCGTGCGCCTGCAGTACCTCAGGCTCGGAAATCCACCATATGTGAACCGACAGTGCACCGACTGATAGGTAGAAAACACTATGAGTGCGAACTAAAGGGGTAAACGATCCGCTGACTCACTGATTGGTGATGAGGCTTCTCAGTCAATGCATAAACTTGATCGATGATGCATAGCACCTCTGCGTCGGTTCGTCGGGATAACACGGTAAGCAAACCATGGCTTAGTAACGGTCTCATACGGCTTCCAGTATCAGCGCGTCTATAAGGATATCCCCGTAAACCCAACCCGCGTAGAGTTTACCGCTCTTCTGGCGCCTAAACGGTAATCACGGCTTTGAAGGACATCACAGGTCCTATCGCATTCGTGGTCCTAACGAGCTGAGTGATGTACGCGAGACGACTAATAACGAAGAATGGGTTTTTACGACGAAGAGACTAAGTATAAATGACTAGAGGGAATCGTAGTCGTCAGTATACGTTTCTATCTGTTCACCCCAAAGGAGGAAAGGTAAAGAAAACTCACTAGACATGCAGCTTGTATGGTTTATCACTGGAACATCGTGAGTGTCCTCTCTTCACGAAATCATCTCCACACTCAAAACCTGCCGCAGCACTGGCATTGGCCGAGACTTTGACTCTCGCCGCCCTTCGACGCGGTGACAAGGTCATCGCGACAGCTCGTGGGAGATCATTCTCAAAGCTTGCGGACCTTGAGAAGCAGGGTGCAGATATCATGGAACTTGACGTAAACGCGCCTCTCGATGAGCTTCACGCCACCGCGAAGAAAGCGGTTGGAGTTTACGGACGGGTCGACGTCGTTGTCAACAACGCCGGTGAGATGACGCCGCATCCAAAGATAATTGGGTCGTCGATTGACCTGACAATCCTCAGGATACATTGAGTCTGGGACTCTTGAAGAGTTAACGTCAGTCAAAGATGTCTAATGCCCCTGCAGATTACTCACCAATACCTTCCAGGCCGGAAGAAACACTCAGACAATACAGGTCTGTTCCACGCAATGATTTTCACGCCCGCGGTAGAGCTGATAGCCCAATCAGCACCAATGTGTTCGCTCCGTTGAATGTAAGCCGGGCGTTCCTGCCTTACATGCGGGAGAGAAAGTCTGGTACCATTGTATGGATAGGGTCCGTCGTAGGCTGGGAGTAAGGGATATGACATTTTCTAGACAAAATTCACTAAAAAACTCACTCATTTCCAGAGGAAGTCCACCCCAGGCTTGCCGCGCTGTACAGCTCCACTAAGTTTGCCGTGCGCTGTGAGCCAAATGATCGCCCTCCATGCATTGATTCGCTGACCCTGAATCTCTCAGGTTTATCGGAGGCAATGCATAAGGAAATTGAGCCTTTGGGGCTACGCAGCCTTTGCATAGACCTTGGGTACTTCCGGACAAACTTCCTCGCTGACGACCATCGAAGTCTTGAGAAGGAGCGTATCACGGACTACAAGCCTATCTACGACAGATACATAAACAGGCTTGCGGGTAAGTCGTACTACCTTGCAGACAAAGAAAAGTGCTTACCCTCATATTGACGCAGCGGTGAATGGCAAACAGCCCGGAGACCCAAAGAAGGGTGTGGAGGTTATCCTTGATATTATCAGAGGCGAGGGCGTTGCGACTGGCAAGACAACACCTCTTGTACTCGGGCTAGGTAGTGATACCCTGGGGAACCATCAAGAGCGTCTCGGAAGATAAGCTCAAGCAGATTGACGAGTGGAAGGAAGTCATGTGGAGCACCGACTTTCCGAACAGTCAGTAATACTTAGTCTCTGGTTCACACCTAGAAAAAGCTTCATAGACACTTGAACACGTGCATATATATAATCTTGAACACTTACCGTATGATCATCTGCAGAAGAAAATGCTCTCATGACCGACGTGTGCTGGTCTCTGGAAGCCTGAGTCTAGCTCCGATGAACGCAGGCTTTGGGAAGAGATTTTTATAACAAGCCGCGGGCATAGTACAGGGCACACATATTGGTGAGTTTGAGACCTATCGATGCGAGAGTAGTCGTGCTAGGCCGTTCGAGCAGCCATTGTCAAGCTGGGAGGGAGAGTCAGGTCGAAAATTACTAAAGCGCGTCTGAGCCGCAACGCTTGGCTGAAGCACGTGAAACGTGCTGACAAATGTGGCATCAAACGGGCAAGCGGAGGCTTCGTGGCAGCCTGTGAAAGTTTGCCACGTGGCGTTTCTCCTGACCGCATTGCGGTTGCTTCGTGGCAGCGATGATTCCAAGGCATAGTTTTTCAGAGCATCCTCTGACGAAGAACTCATATGTGCCCTCCAGTTTTTTTTAAACATATTCAGCATTATCAATAATACTGAATATCCGCTTGCTCGGAACTTTTCAGGCGTTCTCTAGGCTTCCTAACTTCTTTTCTTAGATGTGTGGGAGGCTTTGAAAGCTACGCCTAGCGTATGATCCATACTTTGCCATCACACTGCTAAGTGAGTCTATAACGGGTTGATATACACAAGAATAGTAGGGCGAATACGCATGATCCGCGGTGGATATGTCGAAAGAAACGACGTAGTGCACCTTGACCAGGGTCCAGAAGCTAGGGGGTGCCGAAACTACCCATAGTAAGCTTTGGTCCTAAATCTTTTGCAAATCCATCTATTAGGCGTATGACACGCAGAAACGACGCAACGTCCGTTCGGATCAGACGCAGTTTACTGTCTTCACATCTACCGCCGCGGGCCGTGCCACCTTTGTCGACTAGAACATGGTCCCGGTTAGCGCGAGCTCAAGCTGTATGTCTCTACACTCAAGAGCATACTCCTATGAATCTCATACTGAATTGCACCGCTAGATTTGCCTCTATTATATAGCCGAGACTTTGTCTCCGGAAGCTACCATGTCGCCTGACTATTGCAACCCGGCAGCGAGTATTCTTCGCCTTGAACTTATCCAAAATTTCGTTGAGAAGGGTTGTTGCATACGCTGAATAACTGAGCCAGTTGACTCCGGGGAGAAGGTCCACTGAATACCCTGAACAGGGTGTAGAAGCGACACCACATCTGATAACAACTCTCGTCAATCACTGAGATGACCGCGTTCAAGACTGTACGCCGAGTAGCGCCGGCTCTCTTTGTCCTCGGGCATATTGATGAATCCCTCCGGAATTAACAGACGTTGATCTAGAACCTTCAGTTGCCTATTTGGGTTCGATGTTCGAGGTGGCCAATTATTCCGCTCAGGACTATATAAACCCCTTGCTCAGCGCCTCTTCCTCTACCAATCCTCCACTACATCCCTACCATCGCTCCACTTACTCACGTCATCCTAGTTCATCACTATCTCAGCTACAATGTGTCAGTGGCAGCAGACTCTCTTGGTTTCTCGAATGCGGCAAAGGAAGTACCAGTACCCGATGCCAACAACCAATCTCGCACGGTCTGCGACGCTATGGTCAAGAGTCTGACGGCCATCCATGCCTGGGAAAAAAACCCACAAGGTCCTCAGCCCCTCAAGAGATATGCTCTGGCCTTCTTCCTCCTATCACCAAGCGTGTCAAGGTTCCTGGAATGTGCAGTCCGGCGGGAAGTGCACCAGGCAGGGGGTGTTCTTCACTAGGTGCGCCACATGTTCGATGATACTTTAGACCGCTAACGCAATGTAGCAGAAGCTTCACAGAAGACGGTCGCTCAATAGTGACTCAGCAAAAACTCAAACCTTTCCTCTCTTTGGGCCTCAATTTGTAGTTCGCCGTGTTGTTCAATTATAATGATAATCCTTTTCTCAACATTGTTCACTGTGTCTTTAATTCTCTGTCATACACTGGGTATTTCCAATTCGTCTCGGCCACCTATCGGCTTTCAGATCCCACTGAGAGCCGGTGGCATTGTGTCTTTTTTGCTCAAGGGCTCCACACAGCACGACCTGAAGACATTTCTTAGCTTTGAACTTGTTGTAATAACTAATAGACGGGAAGGCGATATCGGCAATGGTCTGGCTACTTGGTACTCTCGCTTATTCATGCAATGAAATTGAATCATTACTACCGAAAACTAGGCTGTAACAAGACTGCTTGCATATCCGAACTACTTTCTCAGATTCACAATTGTAAACTATTACCGCCGCCACCAGCTTGCGATCTGCTTGAGAGGAGTGAGGCCTAAGTACGCAGCGTATGTCTGCCAAGCAACGACCTCTGGCGATGTTGGGTATCCACGACTTGTGGACCGAAAGCAAGCAAAACCCATCGCACTGTTATAAGATCACATAGCGAGTGAGCTGTTTAGTGCTAGTGTCAATGACCCTGGGATCACCTATAAGCACAGTCCACGCGTATCAGAGACCGAAGCAATTTCGAACCGACATGGAGCACTGGCGGGGTGTCGTCCACGATGATTGAGATCCTTAGGCTTTAGCCGGTAGCTAGTTCCCTGTCATCGATGAATGGCTTGGTAACGGGTCGCCTCGATGTTCTATTTCACGCTAGAGGGGACTGTCGTAAGTAGCGACCAGACGGCTCGTCCCTACCGTGCAGTAGCTAGTCAAAAGAGACCACGGCAAAAACCGAGGCTTTGCTCGACCGTGGGAACTGCTGACAAATGGTCCAAGAGGGTAGGCGGCGCCTTCGTGGCACGAAGCGAAAAATCAAAGAATTAGCAGGTTTTGCCACGTGGCATTCTTCACTCGCTTTGACTCCGGATCCCGTTGGCTGTTTTATGGCCTCTTCACTCAGGCTTCAATTGAAAGGTTTTTTGCTGCATCTGTCTGCTTTGCCCCGAAACGACTCTAACGAAGGCTTTAGATCGTCTCCTAGGAGCTCTCAGGGGTCTATCCGTGCGCTATTCTACACAGATCAGTGGACTTCAATAGAGGCGGGTTGCACGAGTGGAAGCGCAGTGTCTCCGTTGGTGATCCACACTCAAAGCGCTCATATTGATCCTACCGTTAGTTTCATTAGATTCGGGCTCGACACAGCCGCTAGTTCGCGAGTGAGCAACTCGAGCGCGCCCTCGGCATGCCGCCGTTTGAGTACAGCAGGGATAGTGCTATGGCCTTGAGAATCACACTCCTTGTTGTGGGTAAACGACGCGAGCTTTAACGCTCTACTACACAGACTATGCGGTGAGTATACCTTCTTACCTGCGTGATAGCCGCTGTGAGGTTGAATATTTAGCTCACTAGGTTTCGGAAGCACAATCATCGCAGGACATAATGTGGATAGAAAGAAGCTCATGGTTCATTCCGCCCCGGTAACGCTGCGACACACAATGCTCCCGCCTTGTCCCACGGCACTTACCCATTCGGCTCCGGCATTTGGGGCTCGGGATTCATCGTGCATCTAGACTCTAGGCTACGCATTTGAAACCGCGCAGCTCGACCACTTTGCCTCGAGGCAGGTGGCTTATCACGGTCCTTATACCCCGATCTGGCTGCAATAACTAGGATGCACAGTCCAGCCCACGTCGGACATCAATGAAAACCCGGACCGCGGCAATCATGCCTGCATCCGGCGCAAAATGAACTCGGACAAAGGATTTTTATCGAGGTGTAGGGCGCACCCTAAGGGTCGCTCTGTTATTAAAGGAGAGCCGTTCCAGGCCTCCCGTACCCTCCTGCCTCTTTGGGATAGTTCACGCACACTTGATTCGTCGACGACCCTCGAGGCTTCACACATTGGCCACCGGTCCAACTATTTAAATAGCGCCTCTGTCCTGCCTTTCTTCCCCCACCCACCCTCATCTCACCCAGTCGCTCAGGTCGTTCACCTCGCCTCACTCTAGTCGCTCAGGTCACTCCTCAACTACACTTACCCACACCCAACATGTGCAAGTGGACTTACACCGTCATCGTGTACGACTGCGGTCTCGAGGTTCCCGACGCAGGCAACGAAAACTCGCGAGCCCTGCGACGCTGTGAAGGCTAACCCACGCGCCGCGTGCACCGAGCCCCACAAGCCAGATGTAAAGGTGGCCAAGATTTCTCAGCAGTGTACCGCTGCTGGCCAGGCTAGGTGCCCCAAGTGGGGACAGCGCCAGTGAGTCTTTCTTGCATGCGTTGCTCGCGATGGTTAAGCTGACTTCTCTAGCTACCACTGAATGCGTTCTCGCGACGGGGTTTGGTTCTCGCAGCTTGGTGCCATAGTACCGATTGGCGTCGTAATCACTCCAAACACTCGATTCTTTTATAATTAAATGGTCTTCTCTTCTCTCAAATTAGGCTTCACAATGTTGTATAACTGCCTCGCATCTGTACTCTCTCATCGCATCCCCGCCTCAACGGCCTTCCACACTGTCTCGTACTTCTCCTAATCTGTAGTCGCTAGTCCACTCTTCGGATGAGAATCCCTCGTCATTGTAGAGAAGATGGCTAGTGGCCAATATATTTCCATTCATCATCAAACTCATCGTGTGCCAAAGCGCAACCGCGGCGACCTCTCCAGCGGTACGTTCCGTTCCTCGCTTCGTGTCACAGTTGCTATCAGGGTGGCCAAAGATACCACGACCTGATCACGCCGACGACAAAAGTTGAGCGTTCATGATGCATTAATAACCGGCGGTTTCTGAACCTCATCGCATACACAGCAGCACAGACACATACTGCCAAATGTATACCTGATGCTACTGACAAGGGTCTCTTACATTCCTCAACTAGCCTCAAGGTACAATTCCGTCCTGGGCACTCAGATTAATGCTTTCGCGGCTTGGCCTTCACCGTCAAGGGATATTTCAAGACGTTCGTCCGATAATTCGTCCACCCGTCAAAGAACGCCTGCGAGCTGAAGCCGGGCGCGAACGTGAGATTATACGCAAGAAGCAGCGTAGAAATAACAACAGCAAGCTGCCGCAGCGCAAGCGGCTTGCCGAGACACCCAAACGGCCCTACACACCATGAGCCTTCCTCTCACCCCTCACCATTAAAATCCACTCACCAAACTGGTACGACATCAACGCCTCCTTCCTCGTCACCGATCCGGGGCCCAGTCCGCCGGGCAGCCAGCGCTCCGGCTCAAACGCCTCGGGGCGCGGCGCAAAGTTCTCTGGGCTCATATGCTGCGCGTACGTCGGAACGGCGACGATGGTGCCGTGGCCGGGCACGAAGCGCCCCGCGAGCATTGCGCCGCTTGGTGGCACGACGCGCGGGAAGCCGGGGAAGGGCGCGCCGAGGCGCAGGCCTTCGTTGATAACGGCGGTGAGGTAAGGTAGGTCGGAGAGCTGGCCTTGTGCAGAGGGGGGGAGGTCGCCGGTAGGGAAGTGGGTGTCGAGCTCGGTAGAGAGGGTGTGGTAGATGTTGGGGTTGTCGAGGAGATAGAAGAGGATAATGGTGTGAGCATTGCAGCGATAGTGTCTGAGCCTGAGAGGATGTTAACGAGAACTTCGTGCCGAAGGAATCCACTTGCCAGCTGCTATCGCAAAGACCGTGTCGGCTTGGAGGTCCTTCTCGTCTAAAGGAGGATACGGATGATCGTCTCCTTGAGCCAGCTACCAAAGGTGTCAGACTTAACGTAAGGGGGGAAACGCATGCACTCACAAACAGCGAGCATATATCAGACCCGTTCTTGGAGAATTCTGTTTGCGTATCTTCAGCAGCCTATCTGCTAGTTTTTCAAGGGCTCGAAATTCGTCAATCACAGAGGAGCAATGACATGATGTCGAATATGGACGGTATCTCCCCTAAACTAAAATTGAATCAATATCACGCCCCAGTGTACGTCCTCAACACTCACACCTCAAACATAATTATTGACTTCTGACTGCTGTTGATAGCGTGTGTGGGATCGCCGTCTTGCATGAACTCCTGCATGATCACATATGAGAACAGTACAGCCAGAATGCAGCCTACGAGCTTACAATCCGATTGCTACCACCAAACGTGAGGTCACCCTGAAAAACAACGTGATGAGCATCTAGATCAACAAGTACATGTTAATGACCTACCATCATGTCGAACGACCAATGGTCTATACAATGTCCTATGTTGACAGCGCCCGAGTCGTCAGCCCGGCGTGCAATACATTCAACAAGCTGCCGGGTGCGTTCGTTGAGTATCTCATCTCCCTCCTTGATTCTGTCTTAGGGATGAGTCTCGATCTGCGTATCATAGAATTGAGAAACTTACGCTGCTGGAGTTGAAACGCCGCGTGACCATATTCTACGCCGATGGCCGTGTTCGACTCTATCTCTGATAAAGAACAGAGAGCCGTCATGTGTGCGACCCGGTCTATAGTTTTCGCTCTTGTCAAAGGCCTGAGACGTGGCGTAAATGGGGTGAATTGCATCCGTCGAGTTGATTGAGAGCTTGTTGGGAGCTATGGAAATAATTTGTGTGAAATTTGACAAGAACAGAAAGCACATAGTGGCACATACCCACGCGCACAAATGTTCCATATTTCTTGTGCAGTTCGGCAACATATACATGTCTCCGACCAGATGCTGCCGCTATTGCGATCGGGATACTCGATAGTTTGTTTAGCACTGGTCCAGGATGCGATACCGACGTCAATGGGTGGAACGGCGACGCTCGATACGCTGCAGTCAGAAGAGCGACGACAGTGCAGTAAAGGGCTGTAGCACCGGTGACGTAGGTAAACAGACTCTACGACCGCGTGACCGGACAGGTAGCACCTTGCGACAACGATAGTCTGACCGAGCAGAACTACGAGGAGAAATATATCTCCTCGTAGTTGGTTCCGATGCACATAGATACAAGTCAGCTATAAGTGATTTGAGCGCATCTGAGACATTGAGAAAACGTAAGGAACTCACTATGGATGCGATTAGTACGTATACCGAACGCTAACCATGTCATTGAATTCCAGCCTCGGCATGTTGGCCTGTGTATGGTCCTTTCAGAAGGTCCGTGTGAGCTGGCAATAAACATTAGCTCCGAAAGCCATTCCCCAGGGTCATGTTAGAAAATCCGTATAAAAGCCCACGACATGCCGGAAAACTGAATACAACCCAAACCGCCCATGGCCGAAGTTAGCGGAAAGCGAAAGAGGACACTTCCCTGCTTGCGGCAAATAGCGCAGGGGCGGGGCGCCCATTTTGGAGGGCGCGATGTGATGCGCCCGGCGGGTGGGCGCGCTTGACCCGCATCGCTCCCTTCTCCTGTGCGCCGATGACGAACGCGACGGTTGGCTCGGGGGACACCAAATTAGGGGCAAATATGACGGCTGCCGCCGTCAGTGGCCATGGCATGAAAAGGCCTTTTGAACCTTTCCTCGCAACTTGTATGTTTCTCTTCTCTCTGCGACTCTGTCTCCCTCTCACCGCTGCCAGAACACCTGCACAAATTTCATCATTCAATAGCCCCCGAAATACTCGACGACCAGAACATTTGACATGGCGAAACGAAAACGCACTGCAGTGGAGGCCGCCTCTGAAACTGGTTGTTGAAGATACGCACCAAACACCAGCAACCGAGGCCCACAACACCGCGACGAAAGTCATCTCGGAAGAAGGCTCCTGCTCAAAACTGGGACCCATACGCATCCATAGACGCATCCAGTCCTCCTACGTCCCCTGAGCCCGAAAAACTTCGCCGACGAAGGTCAAGTCACCTCGTAAGGGTCGAAAGACCAAGGACCCCAGTCGTATACGACATACCACCCATCACTGAGCACAAAACGACCACCTTCAAGGGCCGTCTCGGTTATGCATGTCTCAACACAATCCTTCGCGCGGAGAAGCCTCCCATATTCTGCTCGCGAACATGTCGAATTGCGACGTTGAAGCAGAACGGGGCTGCAGTATGCAAAGGACTTGGGTATCCAAAACACGCTGGACCTGAAGAAAATGGTCGAGTGGAATGAAGCGAATGGGATCAAGTTCATTTCATGAGGGTCAGCAGCGAGATGTTTCCCGTTTGCGAGCCACAAGGAGTGGGGTAGGCACATACGCATCCATCGAATATGCGAAAGGACGCGTTGAGAAGGAGGCTGGGGATTTTGCCAAACGAGCTGGGGCACACCTAGCTCTGTTGACGACACATCCCGGCCAGGTGCGTTCTATGTTAAAACCCTCCATCTGGTCTGTAGACTATTATCTTACGTCGATTATAGTTCACACCAAATTGCGAGCCCCAAGTGAGAACGTTGTCGAAGCATCCATTCGCGATTGGATTGTAAGTACACTTCTGTCCTTGAGTCTCCTATCACCGTCCGACTGAACATCATTCACCTCGCACTAGACCACTGTCAAATGATGCGCTATATGGGCTTAGGAAAGGACAGTGTGATCATCTTGCACATGGGCGTGAGTAACCCTCCTATTTGCTCCTCATCCAATCCCAAGAAGCCGTTACGTCATACTGCCATATCAGGAGTTCTCTGTGGCGCATCTTACTGACTTTAGTATGACAGGGAGTGTATGGTGATAAGCCTACGACTATTGCGAGATTCAAGGAGAATTATACCAAACTACTCACAGATGAGATGATAAGCTCGCCTAGTCCTCGAAAATGACGAGGTAAGTGTACATACGCGCCGCATATAGCCACGGAATGGAATTTTTGCAGATGTGCTATAGCCCAGACGACCTATTGCCTGTCTGCGAAGAGCTAGACATCCCTATATGTCGTACGTACACCTTTTCATCCCATCCACACCGCTTCTCATACTCGTTTTCCACAGCTTGACTATCACCACAACTACATCAACCCGTCCGTCCTCCCGCTCTCAGAACTCATCCCCACGCAATCAACAAAACCTTGGGCTAAGAAGGGCATCCGCCCGAAACAGCACCTCAGCGAGCCGCGGGCCCGGGCTGTGGTTACAACGAGACTGGAAGAAAGCCCGTCAGTGTCCTCGAGGGCTCCGCTTCGGCCGACGGCCCTGTGCCGGAAGGACGGAGAGCAAGCGGGAGAAGAGAAGGCAGAGGAGGAACAGGAACAGGAAGAAGCGGCACCTGGGCCGGAGCCCGGCGAAGAACGGTGTCGTGTGGACTGATGGCAGCTGCTGGGCACACGCGAAACGGTGTACGGAGCGCTTCCAGATGAGGTCGTTGCTGCATATGGGCGAGGACACGGGGACGAGGGCGGGGGTGATTTGATGATCGAGGTTGCCGTCGTTTTCAGTTGGTCTTTACATAGCTGTTGGGTCGCTGAAGGCGGGCCACTGTAGGCAAAAGGACAAGGAACAGGGGGGGGCTACCCTTTTTGTGTTCCAGTTTGTATAGGATATTACAATCCTCCAGCCACGTCAAGCACGTAGAACCTTCGCCCGGGGGGGGGGAACAGAGGGGAGGAGGAGAGAGGGGGGGAGAGGCGGGCGGAGGGAGGAAGTGGAAGAGAATAGCGAGTGGGGGGGGGGGGGGGGGGGAGAGAGGGTAGGGGCGGCGGGGGGCGGGAGGGGGGGGATAGGGAGGGGGGGAAAGACGCCCCGCGACGAAGGGCTCGCGCCTCAAAGGCGCAGACGACGCAGACGGTGAAGGCGCAGACATCGACATTGGGAGCCCGAAGAAACGAAAAGCGCGGAAACCAGTTTCTGCCCTACGGATGACGCAGGGACTCACGCCGCCTCGCCCACAAAGACTGTCCGTCCGCCAGCGGGCAAAGCGCGTGAAAGAAGGCAGACCAACCTGCGGAGACGGAATTCACCGTCGACGCGCGGGAAGCGCAGGCGGACCGAAGGTCGGAGCTGGGTGAGGACGGAGCATCGCGTCGCTTGTGAATCAGGAGGACGCCTCCGATGCCGGGTGACGGGGCGCCGTTGCCTGTCGTGGAGGCGTCGAGGATCGCCACCCCGAGGCTGCTGAGGCTGCGGAAGAGGGGACAGGTGGGGCTGTGGGGGGGAAGGAGATAAGAAGAGTTATGCGACCCCGAAGGGGAGAAGGGGAAGGGGTAAGGCTTGAGCTGAAATGCTTTACACACGAACACTTGCGGCAGATATTTGCTCTCGTACTCATGCACCTACCTACACTCGATTTGTCATCCCGCTTGTCCAGCCCTCTGTAGCCATCGATTCTTGGTTAACTCATCGTGTTATTGTGGATGAGTAGTGATCGCTGTATGAGCGTGTATCGACACCTAGTCTACCTGTAGATGCCTACACGCCGATGCGTCCACAATATACTATTCCACCGCCTAACCAGTCCACATACATCAGCATTCAGTGCTCCCAACACCAAATAACATACTTACCAGTCGACCCCTCGCTCGACGGCGCACTCGAATCACTCCTCACCGGCAACTCAAACACCATCCCGCCCCTGTTAGTAGACCCCCCGAGAGCGCCCTCGCTCTCCGCGCCCGTCGTCCCGCCGCAGCAGGCGCCGGAACGCGCGGCGGATATTGAGCACGTGAGGCGCGCGGCGACGGCAGGCGGGAAAAAAGATGGTCGGCGCCCAAAACCGAGCCGAGCTGGAGAGTCCGGTCCGGCGCCGGCGGCGCCGCCAGACGAGCGTGCTGCTCCAGATGAGGACGTTGAACAGGAAGATCGAGAAAAAACTCAACTGGGTGGTTTGTCAGCGATGTGTATGGGAGGGAGGGGGAGGACGTACATGAGGGAAGTAGATGACGGGGAGTCGCGGACGAGGATGTTCATCCCAAAGCCACAGCGTTTGTGCCCGCGCCAGGTGTGGTTTGGCAAGCGAGCGGTGTAGTTGTTCGTTAGGATTTTGTAGGAGACGGAGGAGGGAACGGAAGATGCAGTCGAGGGATCATGGGGGGTATTCCTGCCGAGGGCGGAGTGTTATGTATGTGTGGGGAGTGGGGAGATGGACGGACCACAAAATGCGTTAAGAATATCGGGTATTTGAGACCATGCAGAATATTGTGCCTGGCACCACCACGGGAGACTGATGGGGAGGTGATCAGTGAGGTTACTGAAATGAAAGGATTCAGATATATGCACTTGAGCGTGGGTGAGTTCGAGTACTGATAGGGTGATCATCGTTATAGCCGTCATGGTGGACAATATCGTGAGCATGATAATCATTCGGCGATCTTTTATGCTGGCGTCAGTGAACTGTAGGCGGTGGCATCCATTTCTTCATCTGACCTCTGCCATAAAAAAAGGAGCGTGGAGGGGCCTGCAGTTGAAGGATCGCTGATGGTGTATCAGTCCGATGCGCAAGGGTCCAAGATGCAAAAAAGGCTAGTCACCTATCACAGTCAAGACATTGAAAAAGTCCTAGAGTGAAAGACAGTGAAAAACATAGCATAGTTAAGCTACAGTGCTGCAAAATGGATACCGACACCATGAGGTACCTAGCGCGACACCTATTAATAATGCCTTTCAGGTTACCCTGGTACTGAATCTTCAGCAGACGAAAACACAATATGACCATTTGTGAGGACCGACATCTGAAAGACAATGAGTATCACATTGCACGTTGGTCAAATATTACTCACGTTGTACGTAGTGGGGTGAACCTCCGCCACGTTAACTGGAATTAAATGTAATTCAGGGTGGGATGTTCAAAGACTACTAGGCCTACGCACAATATACCAAAAATGCCAATGTCGGCAAGACAGTGTTAGCGGTTCTTTGATTGCACATTAGCTGGGGATGTTGATGTTTCTCTCTGTAGAGCTCACCATAAGGTAGAGAACAGTGACAGGCGTTCCAGCGCGACATCTAGCAGCCGCATTGGATATAGCAACATAACCAGGGTCGACAGTACATACCCAAACATACTCGATCTGATGTAGATTCGTCGATTCAACTTTAGGGACTTAGACACAGGAGGAATCCAGATAGATTCGTACCTCATCGCGGCAGAGTCAGGACTAGATCATCCATTCGAGTAGGTGAGTGTTCATCGTTTTGAAAATAATCATAAGAAAATACAAACTTTGCAAGTCCAGAAAATACCAAGTCATCGCAGCAACTGGGGAATCGACCCCGCTTTGTCAGTGATTTTACGAGTGGAGGTGCACAATGCAAACACCACGCACCTGTGATGTACCTCGTCGTCATCAAATGTGCATAGGTGTCGACCAATCCCATGCTTTGCTCCGCAGGGGACCATTCTGGCATGGTAATCCTCAATTGCACCAACCCTGTCAAAGAGACGGCCCGCACAAAGAGCTTTCGACTTGGTAGAAGAAGAAGGAAATACGGCAAGCTTCACGCTGCAGTGCGTGCAGGTGCAAAGAAAACGCGGTAGACCCAGGAGCAGTTGGGGGTCGCAAATAAATCCACCACCCTCATCACCCCTCGGTGCGCGGGTGATTTTTGCGCGCCGCGCCAGCAGATGGCAACAAGCGGTCCGGCGAGTCGCGGCCTCGCCTCAGGGGAGCAAATAGGCGCGGTGCGGCGCCGCCTGTCCATGTGCAAGGGGCCCTCTGAATGAGGCGTGCGGGTCGCTAGTGCGTATCCTCCGACTACCTCGGGCGGTCTTGCGACCGCGTGAGGATGTCCGAGTCGGCGGCGGGCTGGCAACGAGAGCTGCTAGCACCTGGGTGGGGTAATAGGTTGACCTGCGACCGAGAATTACGAGGGAGCTCATTGTTTTTTCCCCTCGCTTGCTCCCTCGCCGACACTGAACCCAAACCCCCCGTTGATCTGTGAAACGCCCGCTGTCTCCCGGCGATTGACGGGCATATCTTGGCACCGGGGGACAATCATCCAGTCACTCTGAGCGCGATCCGCTTCCTCTTGTTTTGAGCTAGAACCAAAATCCCTGCGCAAAGGTCACCAAAGAGCTTTGGAAGATTAAGAGCGGAGACGTACCTGCTCGCCTCTACATTACATCCACTTTGTACGCCTACTAGAAGCTCATGAAAGGGGTTGACTAGAGATTGGCGCACTTACGCGGGGGGTTCGCGCTAACTCTATCATCTCTTTCCAAAGGAACATACGGTGGGAAATCGACGATCATTATGTTCTGGGTTGCAGGAACGACTCCAAATGGGTCCAACTTGAGGCGTATCGTCTGTCCAAGAGCAAAGGCGCCGGGCCCCACTATTTGACCGGAGTTCAAACTGAGGCTCCGTCTGAATACCAAACGCAACGCATCAAAGTGATGGATTACGAGGAAAAAAAAATTTGAAGTCAAGTCCTCCCTGAGCCTCCTCCGAATATTCTTGTCGCAATAGCACCTCCTCTTTGATGGGAAGGCGTCCAAGAAAAAAAGCTACTGTACGTGTATAAGGTTTGCACTCGACCTGTCTCATATGACTGACCAGACCGCAACGCCACGGGCTTGAATCAAAGCCAAAAAGCCGAGCTCACCATTATCACAACATGTTATGCCATAACGAAGAATATTTATTCGTTCAGTTTGCCCTCTAGAAAAGCTCGGTGATTTTGCCGTGTACCTGATCGCTCGCGTGGATCTGATGGGGTTTTTTTCGCGTCACGTCGCGTCGAGCGGACGTGTCTCATCATTTTGCAACCCTGTGCCATTACACCTAGAAACTCAGTGGCACAAGACTTCATTTGTGCTACAGTAATCCATTCTTTTATCTTTTCCACCACGTCCGATACTATTAACACCTCGTGCATTATCGTCTTTTGCTTGCGAAAACATCTGACTTGGCCATCAATATATATTCGTACGTCCCTTTTATTCCTCCCCCGCCTGCATTCTGCTCTTAGTAAACGGCCCGATATTCTGATCACTGTCGCGTTTGAATACTAGCACCGCATTGCCATGGTCACCATACATTCATTTGCCACAGTCCCCGAAAGGGTCAAACGGTTCGAGGTGCGGACGCCCAACACCATTTTTTCAACTGACTATATGCGCGACGGAATCCCCCTCTCGACCGTGATTATAGGCTAGCTCGGTGCAGAAATAAGCAGGACGAGCGCGGTGTCATTGGTTTCAACCTGGTGGCCCTTGACCCATCCACGAGTAAACATTCGTGAAACCAAATGCCATGCATCGGCACCTTAATACTACTTCGTCGTAACCCCATCAGAGGATCCTCATTAACATGGCCCGACGAAGATCTAGCTGCTCGACGGTCTCGCGTGGCGCGGCTCAACGAAGCCTGAGAGCCTCGCGAAAGAAGCCACCGCGCGCGCTTCACATCCCGTGTACGCACATTCAATACGGCTCTATATGCCAATCACTGATGACGTTTGTCGCCCCACCCAGAAGAAGCTGGATAATACGACCGAATCGCAAATGAGGAAGAGCTGTCCTGGAGGGGCAGGCATCAACGCATATGGTCAGCATGAGACCGTTGCCCCGGGGCATTTGCCCTCGTCAAATTACTTCTCTCAATTTAACGACGTACACAAGAATACGCAAGTGGGCCGCAGGAACGCGGCAGGCCGCCAGGGTTTCTTCCCCATGTCTCAGGACTGCCGTCACGGGGACGGTCGCTTGGTCCCGCGCAGCGCCGCCTGACCAGCGGGGCGCGATTTGCGGGGCCCCACCTGATTGGTTTGTTTGGGTGCAGCGACGGGACCGCTGGGGCGCGGAACGCGCGCGCACGGCCCTTCCGCCGTCGTCCTCCGTCCGTCTTCCGCGGTTTCACGCTCATCGTCCCTGGCCTGCGCGATCGCAGTCAAAATCAAGCTAAAATCGACAAATTCGAAATGAGAGGAGAGAATCAGGTGCGGGGGCGCACGGCGCCCCTTTGTTCCCAGCGTGGAGGCCCGTCCGAAGCCCCTGTCTCGGCCGTCGACCCACGGAGGGGCGCGCTCTCGTGACTGCTGCCCGAGGCCGTTTCGGCTTAGGCGTTGCTCCTGAGGTGGCGGAACGAATCCATCAATCAGTCGGTCGCCCCGCATTCATATTGCGGGGGTGTGATGTTGGCCCCTATTGCAGCAACCACTCGCCGCCGACGCGACTGTCAGCGGGCGCGTCTGGGCGTGCCCTGGCCTTGGCTTCCCCACACGAACAGTATCAACTGCGGGGACTCGTGCGCGACGGCGACCAGGAGATCCCAGTGTCGCTCTGTGCCCCTGCATCAGATGCGAGTTCCCAAGGATGCCCCGAGGACGTCTTCTGGGCTTCGCGCCGTGCGCCATAGTGAAATCATGATCGTGCCATGGGCGTATTCAGTCGCGTCCTGTGGCGTCCGAGTCTATCGTGGGTACGGGCGAGGATGGGCCCCACTGCCGACGACGTCTCCGGTGACAGTCGTGCAACCTCAAGCTCGCAGGTCGCAACAGAACGTCTGTTCGCCGTCGCCACGATCGGACGAGCAAGTCCTACACTCTGTGCTGAGAAGCAGCAGGGCAACCGCCTCTGCTTCCACCGATGGAAGAGAAGGAGGGCGTGCGCTGCGTCATGAACGCTGACGGTATGGTGAACCGCGTAGCCGCTCTAGTCGCCGGGCAGGCTCGCCAGGCGCGAGTGCTGATGTGGCGGCACACGTGGCTAGCGAGCAGACAAAGCTGGCGAGGGTTGCACAGTCCGTTGTGCGTGCTGGTGTTCTCGCCGTTGGGAGGCTGGAGGAGCTGCCCCGCATTCCCCGCACGGAGGGGCTACGCGTGCATAAGAGTACGACCCAGCGGGCCCGCGGAAGGACCATCACGCGCCGTTTCCCGATGGGTGAGGGACCCAGATCACAGCTGAGATCAAAAAATGACTTGTCTATATATATATTAGCCCGTATCCCCCAACCAATCCGCTAGCTCTCTTTGCCCACCACACACTCTCCGCTTCATCCTCACCCCATCCTTTCCGAGAGCCATGATCTGAACCCCCAGCCTGTTCAACCCAGCGCCGCGCCCAGTCGTCGCGCACCTAGCGCATAAACACAACCCTATATCCACGCCGTCGCCCCCCGCTGGCTTCAAGAGATGGCACAAGATCCCGCACATTGGCCCGCACATCCCATCGCCTACCGCAAAGCTGCACAACGAGACCGTCGGACATCGAGTACGGACAAAGTGGTTGAGGCAAAGGTGCGTCTCACGTCCTACTAGGCGTGCAAAGCGATCGCAGTTGCGCAAAATCATAACATCAACCGCTTGGCGTCGTGGACAGAGGGCCGAGTGGGGAACACGCTGCACCTGGGACGCCGCCCCTTCCACACCGTCGGCGCAGGTGCCTTTTGACCACCGCACGGCGACGATTGTCTGGTTCCCCAGAAGGCGGCCTGAAACGCGTGTCGTACAACTGCGTCAGACACCGCTGGGTGTTGCACGCACCCCTCGGATTAAGTAGTGGGAGCTCTCACCCTAGGGCACAGCCGGCCGGTCCTGTCGCCCTCGACCACCGCACGTGCCCCTCGAGGACCGCACGTTGTCACTACGGAGGCCGACTGAAGCCCGGGCGAGGGCTGCGAGATCACGTACGCGGAGCTCCGTGCGCGAAAGTAGTGCAGCGTCGCGAACGTGCTGCGCGCTCGCTCGGGGTTGCAGTGCAGAAGGTGGCGACACGGTGTCCGATGTACCTGCCGATGACCTGGCAGGCGATGGAGTCGCGGAGTTCCTCGCGTGCACGCTGCGTATCGGCGCGGTGCAATACCATCGGTCGTGTTCGCAGGCTTCTCTGTCTGCCGAGTCATCCGCTCCGCGACCGTATGAACGACTGCAAGTTATTGGTGCGCGCGTGCTCATCACGTCCGACGAGGGCCGCCGCGGCGGCAAGACGATCGCGACCAAGGTCATTGCGGACGCGCAATCAAGCAGTCGCCGTGTGTTGAGCACGTTTTGGTCCTTCCGCCGAACGGGCAACGAAGGGTCCCATGGACTGAGTGCCTGAGGACAAGTTGGTAGGCACGAAGGAGACGGCCCATAAGGCCCCAACTTACTGCCCGCCGGTAATAATCAATGTGTCATCGGTGGAGGACCCGCTATGTGTCATTCTTTACGTGAGTAAATTTCAATATGCATGCGACTCGCCGGCCTGTTCCTGAATGATTTTCTGTTAGTATTTCGTGAGGGTCCACGGGGAAAGCACAAGGGTGTTCGTGCACACCCACGGCGGATCCGGATACCCTTCATGCTGCACAGAGGCACTGACACGTCAAGTACGTCTTGGTGATACGTATCCACACCCCGACGACATAGTTCGCGTAGCACATAGGGCCCGACAATTGGGCTGGTATCAGATACTGGCGCAACACGTCGAGTTCCTATCATATTTGTACGATCCACCAATTCCTCACACATAGTATGCTCTAGTTACATGTTACGGCCGCTCGCTAACGGCCCCCCGCGCCCCCCTTCCCCTCGTCTCTCGCCCTTCCGCCGCCCAGAGCATCGCGTCAACGAAGTACTCCACGTCCTCGCCCCTATCTCTCGTCCCCGCCGCCGATACAGGTCGCTCAGCGCTTTTCGTGCTTACCGTTTTCTGTTATGCCTCCTCAAACGAACCGTCTTCGAATCGACAACCGTCTACTACGCAGCGCCCTCGCGCACCGGCAGACAGACGAGAGCACAAACTCACGCCAGTTCTACTCCGCACCGACGGCGATCCGGCTGCTGCGCCGCCTGGGCGAGCACCACGTGCAGGAGCACGACCTTGAGCTCGCTGCGCGCGTGCTGGGCTCCGTCGGCGAGCGTACCGATCAACCCCGAGGCGTGGGCACTGGTACACGAACCACGTCGGCCGCCGGCAGTGCGCCATCGTCGACCATTCTGGCAGACCGAGGACTGGGCTCCATTCGTCGGTCACGACGTCACGCCGTATCCCCAACTGGTTCGCGATCGAGACCAAGCCCGGTGCGGCGACCGTGGCCGTTCTTTGGAATCGAGCCCGCGATCCTGGACCCGGTGTTACGGCAAGGAGCTCGAGGGCGACAACGTCGAGGGCCGTGCTGGTGCTCAAGACCCCGTGGCCGTCGATCGCGCGCACGGTCTACCAGGACCACAACCGGTACCTCGAGACGTACATGAAGCCGTACCCGGGCGGTGTTCTACACCGGCGACGGCGGCCGACGCGCCGCGACGAGCCAGCGGCTATACATCTGGATCAAGGGTCGCATCGACGGTACGTGCTCTCTGTTCTCCTGTCCTGAGCGCAGGGAGCACGGCTGATGAAAAATAGATGTCATTAACGTCTCGGGACACCGGCTGTCGACGGCGGAGATCGAGAGCGCGCGCTCATCCTGCACACTCTGTGCAGGGCGTCGCGGAGACGGCGGTCGTGGGCACCGCAGACGAGCTGACGGGCCAAGCCGTCTACGCGT
The DNA here is from genome assembly GCA_035772785.1 of Phlebiopsis flavidoalba. Taxonomy (NCBI): domain Eukaryota; kingdom Fungi; phylum Basidiomycota; class Agaricomycetes; order Polyporales; family Phanerochaetaceae; genus Phlebiopsis; species Phlebiopsis flavidoalba. The sequence goes on along the minus strand of JAOCPU010000015.1, from coordinate 382,087 downwards.
TCGTCAACGCTCAAACCGTACGCCTCCTCTCCCCCCCCCACCGCCTTTTCTCTGACACAGCCTCACAGAGAATTCAAATACGACCCCGCCGACGAGGGACGGCGCTGCTCAAGGAGCTCGTGCTGCAGGTGCGCAAGGTGATTCGGGCCGTTCGCGGCGCCGAAGAAGATCTTCCTCGTGCCCGAACCTGCCCAAGACGCGCTCGGGCAAGATCATGCGCCGCATCCAACTGCGCTTCAAGATCGTCCGCGGGCGAGGCGGACGGGCTCGGGGACCCCTGTCGACACTGGCTGACCCTGAGCATCGTGGAGGTCATCAAGACGAAGGGCTTCGCGGAGGTGCGCGTAGGCGTGGCGCTGGGATGGGACTGGCTGAGCTTCTTCTTTTTGCTTGTGTGTATGAGGGATTGGCTCGTGTTTTGTTTGTTTGTTCAGCCCTGTCTTGTTCTCGCTCTATCATCTAACTTACGCAGAGAATTGTGTAGCTGTATCTATTTCAATGAATTATAATACGACAGATTGAAACAAAATCAAACGACTTGCTTCGTGCTTCTACTTCCTCCGCAAATGTTCGGGGCATTGATCAATCGAGTGTTGTTCGGGCCACTGCACACATGCGCACCCTTGGACAGAGCGAAGAGGCTACAGTACCCAGCCGAGTGCATTGATTCAGATGCTGCCTTTCGAGGGTCCGTAGTGAGTAGTCATTCAATATTCAACGTCGAATATTCAAACAGGTATTCAAGCGTCAGACTGTCAGGCTGAGATTCGGTGTGATATGCCGAGTCGGACGCTTTTGGCAACACAAGTTCGTAAGCTTCGCTCCAAAGTCCCACGGTTCCTTTACGCTGAACAACAGTCATACTGACATATACATACGGCACAGAAGCCCAGACAGAGCTCGTCAATATCGGACGGCTATATCATCAAGTGCGTTCCAACCCATGCGCACAATTTGACCGTGTGGGAGCATACTCATCGTGGGCCGGTCACCCAGGTGCTTGTTTACCACTTTCGCCACAAGTCCCTAACTTCTCCTTTGGCAACATTGCGTCTAGATCCCCGGTACGTGCGGCGAATTTGCGGAGTCTTTAGGGCGAGCACTCTGCACTGTGCTACTATTCTTTAATCTCTACGATCCTGACAGACGAATCCCCACAACCGGGACCGCCTCGTCGTAAATCGAAAAGATACCGGCCGCTAGCGAAAGCGATAGGCAGGTCCTCAGACCGACTCTGACGGCCCTCAAACGCCACGTCGTAAACTGACTATTCTAGGGCATCGCTGGCTCGCAGCCTCGAAAAATCACCCCCCCCCGCCCCAACGCCCCCCCCCTGCATTCCCTTTCCTCCTTACTGCCGAGACCCGAGGAATCACTCCTTGGTTCTGTGATCGCCCACCCAAGCTGAGACGCCCGCAATGAGAGGTGGACTCCCTCCGTTCTCGTTAAAGCATCGACTCTTGCATACGACCACAAAGGCTGAGGCCACACTGCTGTAGCTTGAACGGGATGGAGAAGCACACTGTACAATGTCTCCTGTCGCAGACTTCATGCGAGATTACCTGCCAGGCGACTGGATTGCACACGTGAACAATCTGAGCTCCAAGACATCTACAAGAATCTCAAGGAGGTGTCAAAGCCGCGAAGAAGGAGAAGGATCTTCACGAGCCTTTAGTAAGTCGTGTGCGTTTCTTTTGCTCAGATAAGCTCATGATTGAACCACGAGTAGTGCACTGCATTAGCAAATTCCTGGGGAGAGAAGTCGAAACACGTCATGATGGAAACCGCGGATCGTATAGAAGAGACGCCTATGCCGACCATAAGCCCGACCTCTCCTTGTTTACGAAAGGATCCTCGTGGGCGCGAACCCTGGTGAAGGTTAAACCTCCCAAAATGTCATACGTGCTCGCGCGTACAAGGCACAGGGTGGCTTTTGCCCTGGGCCGTGTTCTGCCTCAGATTGGAGGTTGAAGTATCCGGAGTCTGCGATCCTTTACTCGCGGATTGGACGTACGAATGAGACAACCCGTCGTTCCAGACAAGTAGTCTCAGACTCACTCGAAGTACGTCGTCGAAACATGATCCTAACGCCAACATCGCGAGTTCACCTTTCTCATTAGTTACATTTGGGAGCAATGCCCGCCTTACATCCCGCTGGGATCACGCTGGTGTGATCATCCACTCACACCCGTTCCGACTACAGACTGAGGATCCTGCTCCTCCTTCTCAACTTCATCTTTTTCGACTTTCGAGAATGCTAGCCGTGCTGGCCTCAGGGGTTTCGATACCTAGCGTTTTCTCTAGCGACCGACAACCAAATCATTCAATCTAAAGGCTTAGGTATGCGGCACTCGACGGAACCGCGAGTACGAGGAAAAGAATACTTCATCCCGTGAGATTGGTGGAAGGATGAAGAATCTTACCCTATTTAGCCAGGTGAACGCTTTGCAAGGTGTCTTTCATTTTGAGTGACACGAAAAGAGCTTACACTGGCGTTTCAACGTCTCTAATTCACGTAGCTGGGTTGACCGCGTACTCCCTGATCGACCGCACGACGACAGTTGCATCACAGAATCTATTAATCTAAAGAGACACAAAGGTTGACCCTCGTCATTGGGCACAACATCTGTGGTACGGAGTGACTCGCACCGTGCCGGACGAGCAACAAGTGTGGATATTTTTGCGTTTTCTGGTCAACGCTCGCAGCGTGCTGCTATTCTTGAAGGTATTCTGGCGACGTTGTCCTTCTCGAGACTCAGTTGGAGGTCGCGACACGGAGATTGCGCGGCTACAAGGATCCTCCATGCACGTCTGGTGTCCCACATCATTCCCGATCCTCGTCGCCCGGATCGACCCAAACCTCATGATTCGACTTTGGACGTGATTTGAAAGTTAACAACACCCGTACTCAAGAACTCTTTCCCAGACCCAAAGACGCTCAACTTGAAACGGGTTCAGGACTCGAATGGTCTTGCGAGAACAGGGCTAGGCTCCCAGCTGATTCCTAGTATGCCTCGTCGGCGGTCTCATCAAACAGTTCTTTATGACGCTTTGAAAGGTTACACAGTGTGTGCGTTCGCATCTAAGCAGTACAATACTGACGATTTGAGGTTTCTCGCCGAATACTAGCCTCATCAAGTGCCAGGACCAAGGCGGGAATTTCATAAACACCACGCGACATCAGTATTGGCTAAACATGCCTAATTGATGTACACTCTCCCGACATGCAGCCTGCCTAGTGGCGTGACTGGAGCGACTGGGGACTTGCAGCAAAATAAGGTGGAACCAGGGGACACAGGTGTATTTGAGGGATCGGACAAGCGATGTCGCGTATCGCGTCTGGTACGTTCACAAGTTTACCCTTAGATCCGCAGAAAGCTTATCTTTCTCCGTGCTAGGGCACGTGGGCCTTCATGTCCGGCCCCTCTCTGAGGTATCCGCTGAAGCCGGCCGATGTGAGCGACGATTTGGAAAAGTGTCGTGCATGTCCTCGACTATTGCACTCTTCGCTATCCACCCCTACTACTTACAACCGATGAAAAAATTTCCCCACATGTAGCCTCCAGCAACTCGGCGCAACGACAACGAATGCACTTGCCACCTTTGTTTCGGGGCTTTCTTCTTCGAACCCATTTGCACAAGGCGGCTATCTGGTTACGGCGGGGAGACCGCAAGTTATTGGAGTGTAGAACTGCACGCGAGTTTTCAGTTGGCGGTAAATGATGGGAGACTCTAGCAAGGTCGTTCCTTCTCGAAATTGGTCGAACGACTCCATGCGCTGATGAGCTCGCCACTACGAGTTCGCGTTGACGAGGACACCTACTGAGCCGCTACCGGCAGCGAGGGTGGCTCCGGAGATGGAGCACACCCGGTGGGAACTGGAATCCAGACGGAGGCTCGGATCCCAGGACATCTCATTATCCAGTAAGACCTTTTCAAAGACCACACGCCATGATATTTGGAGGTATTTCAATGAGGCCTTGGACCGAAATTCATGATTTCATAGCCATAGGGAGGGGGGTCCATGAAGGATAAAGACGCCAGATCAGTTCTTTTGAAACTACCGTCCACTGTCTACGTACGCCGACAACAAAGATCCTTCTGCATAGTCGCCAACATCGGTAAATTCCACGCGTTCCAAGGCCAGATCATTATTCCTTCCGACCGCAGGACGTCTGGCGAGTAGTGGTTCATCTCAGTACGTACAGACTTGATTAGTTTGATAGTATCCATCACTGAGGTGGGATCCATACTTCGCTCTACTCGAAGGTGCATACGCACCTTGGACTACGGTGCTTCACTGCTTCTTGACGGTGTTTTGACTCACACCGTTGGATTCTTCTCACTTCTACCTCCCATTTGCTCACCTTCATCGTTCAGTCCCTCGACAGGAACAAACCTCGGTAAGCAAGACGACCTGGCTAGGAACGCCGCGAGAGCCAAGTTCAAGCTGCAGCCTCAAGATGAACAAGATGGTATGACCGATATTCACGAGATGGAATCGTGTATATGAGACCGTGATGTCTCACTGGTTAAAAATGGCGCGGGCGAACTGGTGATTCTGTTTCTTCTTGCCTTCTTTACACTCTGTGTGTGCTCTGCGTGATACTTGTCGGCTCCTGTTTTTGTTACTTCTTTTCCGCTTGGGGCTTTCGAACTTTCTTTTCTCATCTAAGTATCTTCAGTACGCAGACATGTGTGTAGCTGTATTTATATGTGGGATTATAATGTGCAGGAATAGAATAGAACAACGACGTCGTCGAACGCCTCGCGCTGGAGATACCAATTCATGTAAAGCAGTCAGACAAGCCGCTAGCAGCCGTCGTACCCACCATTCTTTTTTTCGTCAACAATTTGTGACTGCTTTGGCTTTTGAGCACAGGTACAATTGCCACAATAGGCTGGTCCTTGAACTCGAATGCTGTTTGATCACGTGCCCATTATCTCTAGGTGCCCCACGAACTTTTAGTGACCCTTTTATTATGATGAGAACGCAATGCTTTTCGGATAGAGAGTCGTAATGCTGATCTGGACCGCATTGAGCTGTGGTTCGGTGGAGACGCATGAGAAGGTACTTCTGTTGTAGACGTAAACAATGCTAGGCAGGCCTGAGAATTGGTCTGGAGTTTTATCCTTCATGGCCCCATCCTTTGGCTATGAAGGTCCTGTATCTCATCCACAGGCCATCTCGAATATACCCTTGATATCCGAGTGTGTGTCTTTGAATGGGTCTTCTGGACGGGGCGCCCGTGCACGTCGATCGTAAGGGCTTAATCTTCGGATAGCCATATATTGTCGAATTCAGGCGGTTAGGGGCTTTGTAGCGGCTCAGGAGGCCTCGGTCAAGTGAAATCATAGTGGTAAGCGCATAGCTCGTGGAGTGTCGTTCGGGAGGGCACAAATTTGAGAAAATACTTCTCCGAGTCTTCCATCAACGTCTGCCAGTCAACGCGGATGCCGAATATGATTCAAACTTGCTGGCTCGCTCCCGCCGTACGCAGTGGCCATTCTGCTGGTATTTTACGGAGAAGAAGTGCCAAAAGAAATTGGCAAGCGCTTTCGTTGTCGTGGGCGGCGAGTCGAGGCCCACGTGGATTCATCGGTGTACTGTAGTTATTGGTGGAAGCGAAGCGTGCAATAGTCGATTCTCGACGTGGACGATACTTTCCAAGTCTCACTCACTTCGGCTGGCTTTAGCGGGTAACTCAGAGAAGGACCGGACATGAAGGCCCACGTCCCCTACCGTTCGGCAATAAATGGTAGCTGCTCCTGTGAATCTAGGGAGGACTATAGACGCACACACCTGCGTATCGCTTGCTCGGTCGTCGGCACCATCTGGTTTCCATCTTTGGCTCAAACCCCAATCGCTCCCAGCACGTAAAAAAAAAAAAAAAGTCGGGTAGCTGCTTGTCCGAAGAGTTGAACGTCAATTTAGAATGTTGCCAATACTGATGTCGCGATGGTAGAATTCCCGCCTTTGTCCCAGCACTTTGATGAGCTAGTATTCGTGCGAGCAAGTAATCATCGGATATTTCACGCTAGATGCTGAAGACACTACTCACTCTGCTTTCAAAGCGTCCGTAAAGAACTTTGATGAGACTAGCCGACGAAGCATACTGGCTGAGCGGGGATGCCCAGCGTCTCGAAGACCATTCGAGTCTGAACCCGTTTTCAAGTGTAACGTCTTTGGGTTTGGAAGAGCTCTTGAGTACGAGTGTGTAGTGGCGTCAGATCACATCCCAGAGTCGATTCTGAGTGTTTGGTGTCTGATCCAGCGACGAGGATGGGAAGTATGTGGGACACCAGCGTCGCGATGGAGATCCTTGTACCGGTCGGCAATCTCCGTCGCGATTCTCCAGGGATCCCGAAAGAAACGTCGCGCAGAATATCTTCAAGAACAGCAGCGCTGCGAGCGTTCGCAGAACGCAAAAGTATCCCTTTGTTGCTCGTCCTGTCGTCGAGTCGCTTCGTACACGATGTTTTTGCCAATGACGAGGGTCACCTTCGTGCCTTCTAGATACTTGTGATGACTCTTGTCCGGTCGATTGGGGAGTAACGTGGCAATCCAGCTACGTGGATTACAGACGTTGAAAACCGTCAGTCTCTTCAATAATCGGAATCGCAGAACTTGAAGCGCACCTGGCACATAGGATAAAGATCCTCATCCTCCAACATCCTCGCGAATGAAATTCTTCTCGTACTCATTGTCCGTCGAGTCCCAATAAGCCTTTAGATTGTTGATTTGGTCGTCGGTAGCTAGAGAAACGCTAGTGTCGAACCCCTGGGGCAGCACGGCTAGCATTCGAAAAGTCGAAAGATGAAGTTGAGAAGGAGAGCAGGATCCTCAGTGTAGTCGACGGGTCAGTGGAGATGACACCAGCGTGGTCCCAGCGGGTGAGACGGGCCTTGCGCCCAAATATGACAATGAGAAAAGTGAACTCGCGATGTTGGCGTAGGAATGTCTCGACAACGTATCGAGTGAGCTTATTCCGGGTCTTGAACGACGGGTCCCTTTTCTTCGTACCCCAACTCGCGAAAGGATCGTTAGCCTCCGAGTACTTCACCTCCAAGTGGCAGACGGCCCAAGCAAAAGCCATCTTCGCCTTGTACAGCGAGCCTTCGTGACTCTCAGGAGGTTCAACGTCCCAGGCTTTGCGCGCGCGAGGGTCCGTTGGATACAAAGAGAGATCAGGTATATAGTCGACCGTATGCCCCCTCTGTGCGATCTGCGGTTTGCGTCATGACATAATTCGAATTCTTGGTCAGAAAATCATTGAATGCGGTGCACTACTCGTGGTTCGATACATGAGCTGCTAAACAAGAGGAGCGCATGCAACTCACCAAACACACGGCTCGTAAAGATCTTTCTCCTTCTTCGCAGCGTCAACACCCTTCTTGAGACTCTCGTAGATTTCTTGAAGCTCAGATTGTTCACGGCGTACAGTTCTCACCTGGCAGGTAATCTTGCATGAAATCTGCAACAGAAAAACTTCTACGGTGTGCTTCTCCATCCTGTTCAGAGTTACAGTAACGCAGTGGCCTCTGCCCTTGTGGTGGTTTGCAAGAGTCGGGCCTTTGATAAGGGTGAAAGTGCCTTCTCTAGAAGATGTCTTTGCGTACGAGATACCGCCCTCGAAAGAGTCCAGATGCTAGAAACTACGAATCAGACTTCAAGCTCCAAGTTCGGACTCGGACGCGACGCGACGCGTCACGCGCTGGGCCCGGCATCACCGACCCGCTTAATGACACTGACCACGCGCGTCTAGCGTCTCCAGTACTACTTTCCCCACACGCTGACATATCCGCAGACAGAATGGCAACACGCACGACGCGTTCAGGAGCCGCGAAAGGCGCGGCAAAGGCTTCGAAGCCTGTAGCTCCTAAGGCGAGCTCTTCCAAGACGCGAGCGTCCAAAAAGAACCTGAAGGCCAATGCGAAAGTTGAAGAGCCTGAAGAGTCTCCTGAGACGAGCCAGAGAGCGAGGCGTATGTCGCGGAAGAGGAAGAGCCTGAGAGCGTAGGCTGAGTCGCTGGACAGCGAGAATTTGGATGAAGAACTGCCTTCGAAGTCGGCGAAAACGGAAGCGTGGGGCGGCGGCCAAGGTAGCTCCTAAGAAGGGGGCGCGTCGCCGCGGAAGAAGAAGAAAAAGGCAGAGGAAGAGGAAGAAGAGTATGAGCTTGAGGAAGGTCAGGAGGTCGTTGGGAGGGGTCGTCGAAGCTCCCAAGACTGGACGAGGTGAGGATGTTTTGTCTAGATCTTGAGACGGCGAGGACACGAGCTGATTCAATCGTTATTGTAGGTGGGTGACCCTATAGGCAGTGCTGAAGCCTTGATATTATACTGAATACCGGCTCAGTACCTCCTGGCAGATATCTCAGAACACGCTCAACTTCCTGGCTCAGCTTAGGAGGCCAGAGTGTAACGATCGTGAATGGTTCGTCCGTCCTGTTAGTGCCGTGGCCATGGCATGCATTAATACACAAACAGGTTCAAACTGCATGGTATACTACGCCTAGGCTACATATACGCGGTCTTCTCACTCATTGCTCTCCGTACACAGAACCCGTCTATCGACTTGCCGAGAAAGGAATGGAAAGCCTTCATCGAAAGTTTCACCGACGTGCTGGTGGCAGCGGACCGCAAAATCCCACACCTACCCCCCAAAGACGTGACCCACCGTATCTACCGCGACGTACGTCGATCACGTCGACATCCCTGCCGCGCACGTGCTGAGCTAGGCTTCTGTAGGTCAGGTTTAGCAACGACAAGACGCCGTACAAGACCGGGTTCTCGGCGAGCTTCTCGCGGAGCGGGCGGTGCAAGGGCATTTTTGCGGCATGTGAGTGGATCTCTGGCATGGCGGGGTAGGTGCCGCGGAGCTGATTGTGCGTGCAGATCATGTGTGGGGGTTTGTGTCCTTCTTTGTTGTGACTGCTTCTGACGAGGTCTCGCGGTGTTGCTAGCTCGAGTGAGTCGATGGTTTCATGTCTCTGTGGCAATTGCTGATTTTGCGTGGCGACAGTAACGTCCTGGGGCAGAGTTTGATCGCCGCGGGGAGCTGGTGCCCCGGAAAGAACGAGCTGGCGACAATCAGGTGCGGAACTAGCTAAGCTTCAATCGGACAAGACTGAGATTCGAGTGTGACAGGAATAACCTTCTTCGCTCGTCTACGAGGCTCAGAAACATCATCTCTGATCCCACGTTCGTCGGGCTTTTTGGAGAGGCAAAACCTCATCCAAAGGGTCAGAGGCAGAACATTTTCGGAAGAGAGGATGAGTATTAAAGAATGCGCCCAAGGGTGTGGATAAAAATCACAAGTGGGTTTGTTTCACCAGTAATAATCCACAATGTCTGACCAAATCCAATCCAGGGACATCGACCTGCTCCGATGTCGGTCGTTTTGCAGTCGCCTATGAGTAAATTGTCGTCGCGAATCGACATAACCCATTGTGTCGCTAAATAAGACTGTATGTAGGTTTACCGACAAGCAGGTACTCCAGCCAGACTTCAAAGAGGAACTAGGCCGGCTCGTACAGATACTGCGCCCGTTTGTGCATTGGTAGGCGAGGTCTTCTGTTGCACTTTGTCTCGGTGCTGATTATAGGTAGTTTGAATGACCTGATGACGATCCAAGACAACGGGCGACTCGGACGACGACTCAGGCGAGGATGAAGGGAATAGAAGCGGGGGAGTAGAGTGAGCTGTCGTGTTTGCTGAGTGCTTTCTTGTGTACTATCTGTCTCTCCGGCCTCCACTTATTGTTATAGCTCCCTTATTCACGGCCCTTTGCGCTAGCCCCCGCCCGACGTCGGTATGTGGCGTCAGTGCTACTAGAGGTCGGTTTGGCGACGGTGATTGTGGTCGGCTGGCAAATGGCCTAATTTAGCCGAGTCCCTCAGAGCGTGCAGGCGTTACCCAGAAAGATCCGTCCGCCAATTACGACCCCTTGGGCAAGCCTGGAGTAAACCGTGGGGCCAGAGTAGAAACGCCTGAGGCGCACCGATAACAAACCTGTCAATGAGCCTCTAAGGAAAACGTCGGCCATCAAGGCGTGTGCCAACCAGCAGCCAGAACGGGGACCCCGGGTGCTGCTGCCGCCCTACTCGATGCGTCACGTTGTCGCTCACTTGGGTAGGAAATGTCGACTGGGTGCGACAGACGACAATTGGACGGGCGTGCGACATATGTTCAAGTAAAAGATTGCTGGACGCGACCCGCCATTCGACTCCCCTTGCGCATCTACCCCCGCTGCGCCCTTGGCTGCTTGTCGCGCAAGCCGTGGACCATACTCGACGTCTTGCTCAGGCGCAAATCTTTCTGATGTCTGCTACTGGCACTGACATACTGACAGGGAAGGGGTGTGTCGGGAGAGAGGTGAGGCTGCTCTCCAGGATGCCAGCTGGTTACTCTGCACCGCTGCCGCCTGCCGCTTCTGCGTCGGGCAGAGGCGCGCAGAGGACCTGCCAGTACTGAGACAGCAAGCTGCAGCGCAAGACATGTATATAAGCTGCAGCGGTCTGCTCATCATCCATCCTCAAGTTGTTTCACAGCTTCAGTGCGCCTCTAGAACCTCATCCCACTCACCACTTCTCGGCTACCTATCCTACACCACCTTCTACTAAACACATCAACTACTTAGACCTATTAACTTACACTAAACATGTCCAACGTCGACTACGATGGCCGTTCCCCTCCACCCCGTCCCCTCTCGCATGACCAACGGCAACCGAAGTGCCCTTCATTGGTCCCAACCTGGAGGCTTAACCAGAAGGCTCAAAAAAAAGCCGATGTCCGTTGCGCTCTTTTTTTTTTGAGAATGCCGACAAGTGGTGGGCTAAGGTGAGCCGGTCGGGCATGATCCACTCCTTCTGATACTCAATTCGACACTCTCCAGATGGCTCGCGAGACTCTGCACTGGGACCGTCCCTTCCAGACCGTCCGCTCCGGCTCCTTCGAGAACGGCGACATTGCCTGGTTCCCTGAGGGATACGTGAACGCTTGCTACAACTGTGCGATCGCTGGGCCTACCAGGACCCGAACAAGGTAAGAAGCTCTTTGCGGCTCCACCGGTCATTTCTGAACTAATGATTCTGCCAGAACACGCCATCATCTACGAGGCTGATGAGCCCGGCCAACACAAGAACCATCAGCTACGGCGAGCTCCTGCGCGAGGTTTCCCGCCTCGCCAACGTGCTCAAGGCCCACGGCATTCGGCAAGGGCGACACCGTCACTGTCTACATGCCCATGACCTGGCAGGCAGTCGCAGCCTTCCTCGGCCTGCGCGCGTATCGGTGCCTGCACTCTGTCGTCTTCGCCGGCTTCTCAGTACCGAGTCGCTCGCGGACCGCATCAACGACTGCAAGTCCCCGCGTCGTCCTCACCGCCGACGAGGGCCGCCGTGGAGGCAAGACGATCAACATCAAGGGCCTCGCCGACAGGCCCTCGAGAAGTGCCCGCTCGTCGAGGCCGTCATCGTCCTCCAGCACACCGGTAACCGGTACCCCGTTGGCTGGGTCGAGGGCAGGGACTTGTGGTGGCACGAGGAGGCCGCGAAGGTCCCCAACTACTGCCCGCCTGCGCATTCTCAACTCTTCGATGAAGACGGTCTCTTCATTTCTAGACGTACGTTGAGTGCATCCTCTGCGGTCTCTCTTGAATACGTGCTGAATATAGACATGTAGGACCTCCGGCTCCACTGGCAAGCCCAAGGGTATCATGCACACCATCGGTGGTTACCTTCTCGGTGCCGCTATGACCATCAAGTATGTCTTTGAGGTGTGCACCCCTCCCTGACGACAAGTTCGGCTGCATGGCTGACCTCAGGCTGGATCACTGTTCGCCACACGTAAGTGTCGAGACACCCAAAGGCTCATCCTCGATTTCTAACCGGTGCTCTTCAGACTACCTCGTCTACGGCCCACTGGCCAATGGTGTCGCGACGCTCGTGTTCGAGTCTAACACCCGTCTTTCCTAACCCGACGATCCCTCCCGCTTCTGGGAGACAATCGACACCTCCTAGTCCTTCCAACAAAGTCTGACGTCACTTTCCCCCTAATTCACCCCACTACACCGCGGGATGACCGACAACGGGCTGACCCCCACTGTCCCGCGCATGCTCCGTCGTTGTCTCGGCGAGCAACACGTGCAGAAGGCGGACCTCAGCTCGCTGCGCATCATCGCGAGTGTCGGCGAGCCGATCAACCCTGAGGCGTGGCACTGGCTCAACGACCACGTCGGCCGCAAGCAGGCTGCCATCGTCGACACGTTCTTCCAGACTGAGACACGGTCTCCGATCGTGCTCTCGCCGCTCCCTGGTGCCATTGAGACCAAGCCCGGCTCTGCCACTGTGCCGTTCTTGGGGCATGACCTACGCTCTGCTCGGACCCAGTCACTGGCAAGGTATGTGCCGCTTTCTGACCTACGCCACGGATAACTAATATTGTGCGACACAGGAAAACTCTTGAGGGACCCGGCGTCGAGGGTTGTCCTCGTCTTCAAGAACACCGGGTGGCCTTCCATTGCTCGCTCGGTCTGGAAGGACCACAACAGGTGGTTGGACGTCTACATGAGGGTAAGCTCGCTGCCTCCCGCAAACGACCTATAGCCATCTAAACTGGTTTCTAGCCCGACCCCGGTACTTCTACACGGAGGACGGTGCCGTCCGCGACAAGGACGGCTACATCTGGATCAAGGGCCGTGTTGAACGGTAAGGACTCTTCATCATATGCACACACTCGCACGGATGCTTCATGTGTGACTCGACTCCCAGATGTCATCAACGTCTCTGGTCACCGTGTCTCTCCGACCGCCGAGATCGAGTCCGCTCTCATCCTCTACCCCGTGTGTCGCCGGCTAGGCTCCTCCGCCGTCAATCAGGTGCCAAACGACGAGCTCACCGGCCAGGCTGTGCACGCCTTCGTGACTCTCAAGCCGTGCGTCCTCCACTCAGCCCTCCCTGCACACCTCAGCATAACCCCTTCCTGTCTCTAGCGAGTTGCCTACGACATTCATCGAACGAGGCTGGTCTACTGGCTCAAGGAGCTCTCGCGTCCTCCTTCAATCTCACAGAAGTTGCGTCGAAGGTCATCGGCCCCTTCGTGTCGTCGCCAAAGAAGATCTAATCATCGTCTTCGAGACCTGCCCAAGACGCGCTCAGGCAAGATCATGCGCCGCATCATGCGCACAAGGGTCATCGCGGTCGCGAGGGCGCGACCAGCTCGGCGATCTCTCGACGCTCGCCGAGCCCAGCGTTGTCAACGTCATCAAGGACAAGGTCGCCGCGATGTCTCTTCTATAGTCTAGAGGTCCCCCAATAATGCCCCGATTGATATGCGCAACACTTTGACGAATAACGGACGCCCTATAACGCAGATACGATTAGAGTCTCGGCTAGGATATGTGTACATTGTCGCCTTAAGTATTCCGCCCGTTGTTACTGCTACTGTTTAGGTCGACGTGTTGACAACTATGTATATTTTGTATGCTCCACAAATATGTCTGTATGCAAGTTGCTTTCACGCCCCACAACTTTGGGCCCTGGTCCGATGAGTGCCAATCTATCTTAGTCGACACAAAAGGGCTTTGGCATCGCTGGCTTTGCTCGTCGATTACAGCTCTACCTTCTTCGTATGTATAGATTGGTTGTGTTGTTTATTTAACATGACAGAGACCGTGTGTTTGGTGTGCATGGTCTATCTTATTATACATGTCCGATCATCTTTTGTGGCCGTTGAGGGATACCAGTGCTGGCACTGGGTGCAACAGAGGTAAATCAGAGTGTGGCGTATACAGGACAGTGAAAAAAGCAGGATATAGGGTACATTATTATATCGTAGTATCTCGCAGGGTTCACGGAGAGACATTGGGGTGACGAAGGCACATCTTGCGTAACAGGCTGAATTTCAAAGCAATCCTTGAGCAGGCCAAGATCTGCGTATCCTCCGCATCTGCACAAAATTCGACTGCCTCTCCTTTGCATAGAACCACAGAGTGACCGAAACGCCAAAACGCAGGTATCACCTCGGTTGGGTTGATATCCTTGATGCCATACCTCGAGAGCGGGCCTGGAGCGGGTGCGCATGACGAGGGTCCACATCGAACCGAGTGGCGGCGGTGCGCGCGCGAGGGCCTTCTGGTGCGCCTTGCACTCGCGGTCCTCCATCTTCGTGCAGAGCCCTTGGTCCTCAGAACCACACCACGTCCTCCATCATGCTTGCTTGAGGGACGTGAGGCGCGTGCGCCAACGTCGAGAACATCGCGACAGGAGCGCAGGCGCGAGCTGCTTGAGGTGGGCCGCGCCCGCTTCGCCTGCTCGTGCGGCGCCCTGCACGGCATTGGTCCCGCCGCGTGTCGGAAGCTGGGCAGCATTTGTACAGTCGGCGCGCATTGCGCACATTGGGCCGCAGGTCCGCAGCTCGTGGCGAGTTTGTATGTTCACCATGGATTATGATGTGCTCGCGCTGTCGTACACACGACTGGCGGGTCTGTTATCTCTCCTGGGGGGGGGGACCTTGTCCCAGAGCGTGATGTCGGCGGGCAGGATCTGCTCGAGGTAATGGGAGTAGTCTTGGGCAGCGCAGGTCCTCGGTATTTTTGGTATCTTTGAACCAGAGTTCGCACACGAGGGATTGTATGGAGCGGAAAGCTATGTTTTGGCTGATTTGAGGTTAAGAACCTCAAACACATTCTCAGCAAATGACGCACGTATAGTCGGACTTAAAGTGACTTACCTGGAGCCGTTGTAAATGGCATCCAACAGATCTGCTATTTCATACACTGAATCGTGCAGATGCACCACCGGCACGCCAGACCGCGTTTTCATTGCCGTCGTGGCGAGCCCAACATAAAAAGGTCCTTGAACACCGTTGCGCGCTGTTTCGCAAGCACACCTGTCCCGATGGACTTTGTTAACCCCGTTGCCTCTGCTCACCAGCACAACATTGCCATCATCGAACCACAACTCATTGTTGTGGCGCTGGATGACCAGATCTGATGAGGGACTTTGGCCGTCCATGGCGGAAAGGTTGCTGGTGGTCGCTGACTGGAAAACAGGTCATTGACACGTTTCGTGAGAGTCTGTATGCATATGATTCGTGGCATCCGGAGGGGGGAGGCTGACACGGTCAGCGACAAACCCGAACATTGACGGCGGAACCGCGTAGGCGCTCGCAGAACTGCATGACGAAACAAAAGGGAAAATTATGAAAAACGCTTTATAACGGGACCAATCAAGCACTCTGTTCTGTTCTCAGGTATTGAGCTTCCAGATGCATTTGTAGAATGTGTCGCGTGAAGCCAGACGGTAAACAAGAGTCGTCCAAACGGATGCCACTAAACCGGCCGGCCACGCTAACAGCTGATAGCGCCAGCTCTTCCTGCTCAGCCAAGGTCGACTTGGCTCCCTTTGCCGCTTCGTGTGGGTGGGACGGGAGTCCCTCATCACCTCATATCTGGTCCGGAAACCACCACCTCGGTAGATCGAACTCGGGACTGACATATCCGTCGTCCTCGAACGAGTTCAGACGGATCATTGGCGCTCCAGCAGAGGGCCCCTCCTCTCCGTTCTCCCTAATGGACGCAGTGAGCACCAGCGCGTTACCCACACCGAGAGAAACCATACCTACGCGCCGTCGCGTTCTTTGCGCTTCCGCTTCTTCTCCTTCTTTCTTCTCCTTCGCCACCTCGCGATCGAGCACAAGCGTTGTCCGCCTCGCGCAGCTTGCCCCTTTCGTCCTCCGCAATGCCCGGCGGGCCACGCCTCCTTGACGTCGCCCTGCCGGAAGACCTCCTCGGCCGTCTTGAGCTCGTACACCTCGTGCACTGGGCGGCCCAATCGTCGTCGGAACACGAGCTTGCTGCCCTTCGGCCCGCCCTTGGCGATCGCCTTCTTCGACGAGCGCCATCTTCTGCTGGCGCTTGGACACAAAGTCCGTGCGGTCGGGCAGCTCATCCGGATTCCTCGTTGAGCTCGTAGGTCGGCGCGCTTGAGCGTGATGAAGTCGTCCTCCGGGTCCGAGTCGGCGTCGTGGTCGATGAGCTTGTTGAAGTGCTCCGAGAGGATGCTCTGGTTTTTTGGCGCTCGAAAACATGCGATCGTATTTTGTCCGCACCTTGGACTGTGATGCGTGTCAACTAGAATCTTCAAGAGTGGGGGAGAGATTCTCACCTGTTCTGCCTTTGGCGCAGCCTTCTCTGTTGCAGTTTCCTCTTCCTCGCTCGAGCTATGTTCCTCGGCGTCCTCGTCCTCATCTTCAGGACTCGCTCTCGTCAGACTCATCAGCCTTGGTCCCTGACCGGGCTTTGGGCTCAGCATTGGCCGCAACGTGGGACGCATTCTTCTTTCGCTTCGCGATCTCCTTGTTCAGGAACTTGATCTTCGGTGCTCCAGGCAAGCCCAGCGACTCCGCGAACCGCTGCAGCAGACTGGGCAGCTCTCTTCCAGCTTGAAAATCGCCTTGTCTTTTCTGTACATGCACGCGAGCGCAAGTACGATACAAACGCCTACAAACCAGAATCAACGACTCGCTCGGTGATAGTAAAAATAAAAGCCCGCACCCGCCACTGTCCCCGAGATATTTAATCTCGGGATCCTCGAACGCCAGCTTCTGCAGCTGATTCTCGATGCTATGCGTCTTGCTCGCCTTGATCTTGATCTTCGCAATCTCCGATCCCCTTCTTCTCCAACGCGGCCTTCATCCCTTCTTCCTCGCTCGGGAGAGGAGGAACAACAGGACCCTTGCCCGCACTCTCCGTACCTCGCCGTGCGGCCCACGCGATGGATATACGTCTCCGCGTCCTCGGGCGCATCGACCTGAAGCACCCAATCGACGGCGGGGAAATCGAGCCCGCGCGCCGCAATGTCCGTCGCAAGAAGTACGGCATGCTTCATGGCGGTGTTGAAGCGCTGGAACGTCTGGAGGCGCGTCATCTGCTTCTGCTTGCCGTGGAGGTGCAGCAGCGGCACGCCGGGTGTGCAGCTTGCAGAACGTCTCGAACACGAAGGTCGCACCTGCTTGCAGCTCGACAGGAACACGAGCGTCTTTGCTCTGCAGGTGCGTCTTGATGAAGCTGAAGAGCACCGAGAGCTTCTGGTCCAGCGCGCACACGACGTAGTGCTGCTCGAGGGCTCGCGGGCATCGCGCCGCTGCTCTCGGCCCCCCCCCCCCTCTTGCGTCGAGATGTATATACTGGGTCTTTGAGCGAGAGGCGGGCGAGGTCCGCGACGGATTTGGTTTGTGTGGCGGAGAAGAGGAGAGTCTGTTCGGGATTTGGGGGAGGTGCTGGAGCAGGGCGGTCAGAGTTCGGTGGAAGCCCATGTCCAGTATCCGGTCTGCTTCGTCGAGGATGAGCATCTGTAGATTGTCGCACTCGAAGCCGATAGTCTGGTCCATATGCGTGAAGAAGACGTCCGGGAGTCGCAACACAGGATGTTCATCCGTGAGAGTCGGTCTCGTTCGTCCTTGAGGTTCTTCCCCACCAATGACCAGACCAGCCGAAAACGAGTGGTAGCCACCTATCGAGCGAAGAACCTCAAATATCTGTACGGCCTGGCTCATGTTAAACACCATAGCTCCCAGCAGCCACGAATGCTTGTGTGCTCACCAACTCCCGCGTAGGCGAAATAATCAACGCCCCCAGCCCATCCTGCGGGGCCCCACTTGCGGGGCGGTACAAAATCTCCAGCACAGGCACCAAAAAAGCCAGCGTCTTGCCGCGACTCCCCGTGCGCGCCGCGCCGAGCACGTCGCGGCCTTGAGCGACACGGGCGACTCAGGCTCTGCGCCTGGATGTCCGTCATGTCCACACAAACGGCAAGACCACCCTTTCGCGGAGCCCGCGCCGCGTCGCCTCGCCCCCTCAGCGGCAGGTCCGCAAACGCCTTCAGGCCGGGCGGGGCGTCCTAGGGAGGAGACTGGGGGTCAGAGCAGCGCGTGAGGTTTGCAGTGAGAGCGCGTGAGTGCGCAGGGTGGGCACGCGCGCGGGGCGACGCACATACTGCAGGCGGCGTGCTGGCGTCGCTAGTGGACATTGGGCCTTAAACGAATGGACTTGGCGAGTGCGACCTTTTTGACTTGGAGGATCGGACGCCGTTTTGTGGGGTTTTCTTTTTTTCGGTTTCTTGGGGTTCGAGGGGCCTGCTTGGGCCCATGGCGGGCAGAGGAGGGTCTAGCAAGGATGCGGTCTGCCTGAAGCGAAGGAGCTGCAAAAAGTCCCAAGAACGATCGTCCGCGGTAATTTGCATATAAGCGCCTAGCAGCGACAGCTCATTGGAAGTGCCTGGGAGTCGAGTCTGTGCCCGGGACCCCGGGGAGAGGAGAATTACAAATCCTACCAACAATACCAGCACACGAGCTACTACGCACACCGACTTTCCCAGCTATATCTACCCGACACGCGCGGGCGCGATAAACGAATGAATAAGAATAATGAGTATTGTACACTAAACACGCCCGAAAGAGCAATCAAATACGCATCTACAGCAACGCGCGGTATTCGTATCGTATCGTATTCACACCACACCAAACCAAACAAGTCACTCGACAAGACCAAAACCAAAAGAAAGTCACACACACGGCGCGCGGGGCTAGCAACTTGATAAAGTTCCCGACGATGAGCGTCGGGATACCGTACGGGTCCCGGCGGATCGTGAACGAGAAACAGCAGTCGAGCGTAGCCCTGCTCCTTCGGCGCGGTGTCGTCGGGGGGAGAGAGGAAGGAGGGGCTTCGCAGGCGCGACGCGCCGCCGGACGTCGCGGCGGGCAGCACGGGCTTGAAGCGCAGCTGGCACGTCGTGAGGACCGCCTTCTGGTTCGAGTCGAACGCCACCGCGCCGTATTTCTGTTCTTTCGTGAGGCTGAGGAAACGGGGATGTGAAAGGGGGACGGCGTACCTCCCAGTAGTTGACCGCCGAGTCCTCTGCCATGAGTTCGTATATACACAGACGGCCCTTCGCACCGTCAGCTTCCTTCTAGCGGGAGCAAGGAAGGCAACTCACGTCGCGCAGGAGGTACCCTTCCACGCCGACGAGCTCCGCAAACTCGCGGTTCGCCTTGTATATCTCGCCCGTGCGCCGCCAGAGACACGCGGGGATGGCCATCGCGCTGAAACACGCGTCCGTAGTCGAGCAGCAGGCCGCTCGAACGCCTCCTCGATGAACACCAGGTCCTGTGCGGCGTCACGTCAGTGCGTCTGTGCGCGGGCGCCGGGACTTACGATGGTCGGTCAGCGACTCGGATTTGCGCGATCGCCGCCTGCGGGGACGGTCAGGTACGGCGCAAGTGTAGGGCAGGGGTGGGCACTCACGCCGGGCAACTTGGGGCGCAGGATGGACAGCGGCTGCAGGATCTTTTGTTTTTTCGGACTCCGGCGAGACGCTGGCGGGGGTGCGTGTCAGGCGGCTGGCCAACGGCACCCGCGCAGAGCGGCGAGCACGCACTTTTTTGTCCAGCTCCATGGTCGGGAGAGGCGCGCGTAGCCCTTGACGTAAGTTTGTACGGCTTGAGCAGGGAGACCGCCTCGTACTTTGCTCCGGATGAATCCATGTGTACGGGTGAGCCGCTCGTTTGCGCGTGCCCGACGCCTGGTCCGCCGCCGTGAGGAAGAAGCGCTCCGTCTTCGTCGCCGGCGCGCGGGCAGCAACGACGGGCGCGGGCTCTTCTGGCGGCTTCTCGGGCGCGGGCGGCGCGGGCTCCGCCGCGGGCTGCGCCGCGGGGCAGGTACGCGGCCGTGTCGCTCATCGCGAGCGCGAGCGGGTTCGTGTAGCTACGGCGACGTCCATTGGAGTCCATGAGGCCCGCCGCCGGCCGCGGGGCCGTCGAAGAAGGAGCCCTCGTCGAGCGACTACGAGAAAAGTCGCTGCGCGGCGTGAGCGGATGCCAGAAAGAGAGAGGGCGACGCACGAGAGCACGGAGAACCTCGTGTCCCCAGCGTCTCGGGCTGGTACAGGGAAGGCGTTCTGCGGCGTGAGGTTCATGCTCGGGGCCACGCGGGGTTGAGGGCCCGGCACCCAGCCGGCGGCGGCGGCGCACCGAACGGCTGCGGCACTGTGGGAGGCGGCGTCAGGGGCAGCAGCAGCGGCGCAACGGCGGGCGGGGGCTTGCCTGGGTGGCACGCGCGCGACGTCTATCGGCGGGTTGGGCACGGGGCGCAGGCTGTGTCGGCGCGCCGGGGGTCTTGTCCTTCGGTGTCGAGCGTCGCTCGTCGTGGCAGAGGTGGCCGATTTCGCGCTTGATACTGGGCGGGGATATAGAAAGGACTGAGCAGGTGGTTCGCAGGCCCAGAGAGAGTCACCCACACATCGCTGGCACGGCCGCCCCTCGTCCCGCAGGTCATATGGCTGCGACGGCAGTAGAGACAGGCATGGTTGACCTTGCGCCCGCTTGCCCGTCTTCTTCTCTTGCTGCCGTCGTCGTCGTGCTCGTTGCTGCCCCGCTGCGGGTCGGCGTGTTGGCGGCGTCGAGGCGGGGAGGTCGTGGGCCCAGACTCGGTGGGCGTGTGTGGGGCTCGGCGTGGGCCGGTATCGCTGAGGTAGGGAAAGACATTGGAGAATTGGGGAGGACGAGTCGGGGACCCTCGGAGCCACCACGGCGGACTCTGCGAAAAGCAAAAAAAAAAGTGTATCACAGGAACGCAGGAGAGAGCCACCGCCAGCGACGCTCAGCCCACACAAACGCCTATTGTCCCACGCCGCCCCCGCACTGCTTACCCCTCTCTTGCCGGCCAAAATTCAGGCTCGCCATGGTCATTCGATACGATTTGTTCACATTCTCTTATTCATTCGTAAATCGTGTGGGGAAAGGCCCTGCCACGATGCAAAACTTCCCCGCAACATAAGCGCCCGCTCAACTAAATGCAGGAAACAAACAAAAACTTGTAGTGGACAGACTGTATCGACGTATAGTAGCAATACAATCTAAATAAGCAAGCAATAGTTCTGTCTTTTAGTAGAACTTGTTTCACCATTTATTTCGCCGCGTTACAAACTACGTGACGGTGGGGAGAAAACCTCCCAGGCCATGACACAAGCGCCCACCGTCAATGGCTTTAAAGACGGCATCGAAATCGCAGAAAATGAACAGGGCCAAATCAGAGTAGTAATGGTTTTCATACATAGATTAGTTATAATTAGCCCATAGCTATGAAGACTCAGCAATTGTCCACTTTATACTGCTCTATAGTTGAGCCACTATAGATTGCATCTTCCAAAGAAAAAAAACAAGACTTGCGTTGGACTTGCGTGCAATTTGAAGCACTACGCCTGAGTTGAAGAACCACGCTCGCAAGAAATAAACCCAACAGCTGTGGAACGCATACGGGATAGAATGAGCTCAGGTTTGTGCAAAAAATACCACGACTTCCAGAGAATAAGCACAACTGACAGTAGAATACGTAAACCTCAGAATTTGGTAGGGTCCGCACTGACAGACCACTGCAGTAAATAAAACACCAAATATCTGTCAGAAAATGAAACAGAGACCTTCGCATAAAAGATGCCATCGTGTACACTATTGTAGAACAACTAGAGTCAGACATGACTCGACGGTCGTATCCAAGCCAACACATCTCAACTACTGATATCGACTTAAAGACTGTGACTCGTCTCCAGCACAAGGGGGTGCTAGAAAATCCCCGTCCCGATCGCGAACCGTTCAAAAGAGACGATACCGTGTGATTCCCGAGCCACTAAGCGGGCGAAGGAGGGCTCCTTTTCAGTCCGCCACCGCCTTGACAGCAGTATCATGCGACCATTTAACAGACAGACTCAGTGATAAACAAACCTGAAAAATATATCATACAATAAACCAAAGGCCAAATACTCACAATGGTATATACCACACGTAACTACATACACCCATAAGACCTCGTCCATCATCTCTCGGCACAAAACTCAAAATCAAGGCATCTGTGTCGTTGCTATTGCTAGGCCTGTGTTCTAGTCCGTTTCATGAATCGCTGTTGGCGCGGCGCTCAGAGGCCGGGATGACGGCGGAAGAATGTAAGCACGTGGGAACTCGGCGGCACAAGGGCGCTTTTTCTGCTCTTTTTTTCGGGACTGTTCGTGTCCGCCGCGGGGGGTGTTTTTGGCTGGGCCTTTGACCCCGTCGTTAGGCGGCGCTGGATGGGAAGAGACAGGGGGGGGGGGGAGTACGTGTCAGCTGTCGTTCGCCGCGGACGTCGCGTAGCAGGCGCAGACGGGTTTGTCACCGAGAGCGCTTTTCACCGTGCGGAGAGGTGCTTCGCCTGCGCCTGTCGGGTACGTGCTCCTTGCACCACTGGCAACCACCAGGGGCGATTAGCAGCGGTCCAGGAGAGAAGAGAGGGAAACACACCTTCGCAAGGAACTCGCCCCGAATCTTCGGGTACCGCTTCTTCTGGCGTCTCACATAGTCGGACAATACGTGAGCGCCGTAACCCGCGTCACATACCCGTGTCCGCCCTCTCATCATCGCCCCTCCCCACCGCCAAGCGAAAAAAAATCCCAACTCACCACTCAAAGTTGGTCCAACAGACCCCTGCGTATGTAATGTGGAGAAAGGATAGGAAGAGAAGAGGAGAGATGAAGCACTCACTTCCACCCGAAATAACCCCTCACGTCCACCCCGTCCATCCCGCACAGCCGCCAGCAGCGCTGCGCCGTGACGAGCCCATCGTAGTTAACGCGCGCGCGGGCCGTCGTGCACGGGCCTGCGCGATCGGCTAGCGGGTGGTTTTCGTCTTTTCATTGTCACCGCGAAGGCGTTTTACATGTCCACCAACTTTCCGTTGTGATCAGCCCTCTTTCTTTTTTATGTTGGAGGAGGGAAAGAGGCAGGGAATTTGGTACTAAGATGGGGTTTAGCGGTAGCGCTTGAAAAGTAGGTTAGAAAAGGACATTAGAAAAGGCGGGAGGGTGGGGAGAGGGGGGAAAGCGTGGCCTTGTAGAGAGTCATTGGGAGCTGGAGGGTCGCGGGAGAGCCGAGGCAGCGTCACTGCGGACAGAGTCCAGAGCCTATTCCCCCACACCAGCGCAGTACGGGCACTATCACAGTACCCTGCGAACCACGCGACAATGCGCCTGCTCCTCATTAGGACATACGGAGGATCGGAAGGAAGGGTGAGGGGGTCACATCGAAGGCCGGTTGCTTGCCGAGCTGCGAGCCGTCCCGGCACGCGTGAATACGTGTTACTCGACTCTATCTTCCCCTGGAACTCGCTCCGTTCCCCAATAAGGAAGGGAGAAAAAGGCCCTCGCGGCCTCTGCTGAGCCGTGCTCGCGAGCGCGTGAGTCAGCAGGGTGTCAAGTGAGAAAGAGAGGAGGAGGAACGGACTGCAGAGGTTGGATCGTCGTGTACGTGTGTTCATGTAGAGGGGCGTAGAACGTCCGACGAGCCGCGCACGACGGCGGCCTCGGCGGGGGTGAAGGACGGCAGCCTGCGCGCCCGAGCATTTGCGTCATGTAGGGGGGGTAGTGGCCCAGGTAGATTGGGTCCTGCGGGGCGTGAGTATATGTGTGGGGGGGAGAAGAAAGTAGGATTTACCGCGAACACAGCCTGGGAGGGGTGGTTAGAGGACGGTTTTCAAACGGTAAAACCAGCCCCGAGTTGCTTACCTATCGCGACGAGTCCAACGCATGCTGGCGCCGCCTCAACATCTACCAAAAAACCACATCTAGCCACTGTCCCCGTGCACCAAACCGCAACACCACAAACGCACGATCTGCGGACTATCGTCATACGGCATCGCCCAATCCCCATTGAGCGTAATCCCAATCTCGCCGGCCCTGGCGCGCCCTTGAACTCCTCGGCGGTAAACGACAGAGAGCCTTCACCGCGTACGCGTGCGCCAAGAAATCACACTGTGCCCCGCGCTGCGCAAAACACCATCAGCTGTTCTTTATACGAGACATGAGGAGGGGGGGGCGTACATCCACGGCTCGGTCGCGCTGTCGCCCGCGGCGAGCGCAGGCGGTCGCTCGAGCGGGCCGGGCGCAGCGAAGACTGGGCCGCTCCGTGTCGGCCTAGCCCAGGATGGAGATGCACCAGGGTTCGTTCATTGTCAGTCAGCCTGCGTCTTCGCGGTCCAACAGCGAGTGGCGGGGTAGTGGGGGTGAGTGGGCGGGCGGGCGGGAGTGAGTGGGCGGGCAGCAGCAAGGGGGAGTGAGGCCGCAGGGGTTAGGCGTCGGCGGGTGAGAGAGGTGAGGAAGGAAGTTAGTGGGTGTATGCGTGCGTTTAGTGGGTATATGCGTGTATTTAGAGGGTATGGGCAAAATGTTAGCGTGAGTAAACGTGTGCAAAGAGGAGAGGGGGCTGACCAGTGCTTGACGATCGGTCGCCGAAGCGTTCGAAGCAGACCCGGGCGTAGCGGACGTAGTCGAGGACGATCTCGTCCTTGTTGAGCCAGCCAGCCGAGGTAGCGGTCCGTGCAGGTGAGCGCCTGGGGGAGATCCCAGTGGTACAATGTCTGGCACAGCCGTTTAGAATTACAACTATGAAAAGTCGTATGGCTCACAATAAACGGCGTAATCCCGCGCTCGAGCAACGCATCAATAAACTCGGAGTACCACCTGATCCCTCGCCTCATTCACGGGGTCGTCCCGCCCGCCGAGGCGGGATAATGCGCGACCGACGAGAGCGAGAAGCGGTAGCTCTTGACGCCGTACTGCACGAGCAGGTCGAGGTCCTCGCGCCAGCGGCGGTACGAGTCCGTGCGCGACGTCGCCGTCGCGCCCGTCGAGCGTCTTGCCGGGCTGCTTTGCAGAAGTCGTCGCTGGGCAGATCGACGGCGCCCCGCCCGTCCGCGGCCGTCGCGCCCTCGATCTGGAAGCTCGCTGCGGGCCCCTGTCAGCCCCCTGCCCCCTCACATATGCTACTACTAGCGGTGCTCACCGGTGGCGAAGCCCCAGAGAAAGTCCGCGGGGAGCGTCTGCGGCGGTGTGGGCTGCTGTGCCATGGCTTGTGGGGAAGAAAAATGGGAAAACGGGGAGAGCGGTGCGCGGGGCCCTTTAAACTCGCTCGAGAGCAATACGCCGATATCATCGTGCGTCCTGCCACGGCTCTTCCGAAGGGCCCCCCCGGAAAGGGTCAGACCCGCCGAGGTTTGTCCGCGCGGGCTGCAGGCGTGCGCGATTGCGTTTGCGGCGGGGCGCGCGGCGGGGCGTGGCGCGTCCCTGGGACGAGCGAGGGCCCTGGCGCAGCGGGCGGTGGACTGGGTGTGTGTCAGTCTGAATTGCGAGGCGAAGCGAAGCGGACTGTATGTCGTGACGACACACTGCTGCTTGAATTCAAGACAAGCAACGCTTCAGCGGACGTTCCGCGCCGAAAATGCACTACCCCTGGACGCGCTAAAGCTCGGAGATTCGAGCGTGCGCCCTGAACGTAATATACGGAGGAACAGCTCGATCCAACTTGACCGAGAGCGGAGGCGCCCCAGTGCTTGCCGCCACCCAATTACTTCTCTCGGCCTGCCTTGGGTGGGCAGCCCCCGCCTCCCACGGCGGCCAAGCTCCGTCGCTATCTGCGAGCTCGAAACGGCACCCGGGCTTACCTCGCTGGCTTGCGGGCGCCGTGTTCAGAGCTGCCCTAGCGCGTTTTTCGTGCTGGGAGGCGATTACGCCGACGTTCCCCCGCGGGGCGCAGCCGCCACGATCATCTGAAAATCTTCCGGCAGATGGGTTCTGGGGCACAAACAGGGGCACACCTAAAGGGCGCGGGCCGTGATTAGCACGTCACGCCCGCCGGTTTGGTGTCCCCGTTTGGGTCGGGGTAGAGTGTGGCCGGGTCACCCAAAATCGAGTCAAAAAATCAAGAAATGGCGAGAGAGAAAAACACGAACACCTGCATGCCAGTGAGAACAGTACGTCTGGGGTGACCCTGGTCGTGTGAAGACGCACCAACCTCGGCGGCACTCCAGAAAAGGCAAGAGGCGCATCACATCCCCACATCCACGCAATGTGCCCATCCAACGCGGAGAATCTCCCCGCGCTGTGCCGGGCTCCCACTCCAATCTAACACGATACGGCACACCCTTCGGCTTCCTTTCACAGACTTCCCCAGAGCGCCGGCCGCACGTACGTAGCTCAGCGCACAAACCGTTCTCCCGCGTCCCACGCAGATCTGCGGGCGATACACATCGCCCTCTGCGCGATCACCTCCAGATTGCGACTGACCACCATCTAGCAAGGCAGCACGATGTCGCCCACACAGGCCTCGCCATCCTCGGCTCAGGCATATTCGCCAAAGAAGGTGCGCCCCCCTCCTCCTCCCATCGCCCCTTGCCCGCCGGTGCTGACCCCAACCGCCGCAGCGCACCTCCCCGCCATCGCCGCCCTTCCCGCAGGAACAGCCACCCTCCGCGCCCGTCTACTCGCGCTCCCAGGAAAGGAAAGCGCAACCGCGCTCGCCGCCGCCGCAGAGTCCCTCCTCGGCACGCGCCCCGACGACGTCTACTTCGACGCGCCCCCCTCCTCCGAACACCCTCGACGCGCTGTTCAAGAGAGACGGACGACATCCGCGCCGTCGCGGTGGCGCTGCCGATCGGCGTCCAGCCGGGCATCGTCCGGCGCGCGTGGGGCAGCCGGGAAGCACGTCCTCAGCGAGAAGCCTGTTGTGCGCCGGATGTGAAGCGCGGGCGGGAGGAGCTGATAGGCGAGTACGAGGCGCAGTGGAGGGGGAAGGGCCTCGTGTGGCGCGTGTCGCGGAGAATGGGAGGTCGAGCCGGGGTACCGACTGGCGGGGGACAGAGGTGGTGCGCGCGGGGGAGGATTGGGGAGGTGAGGAGTTTTTGTGCGAGGGCGGTGGGGCATGTCCCGAGGGAGAGCAAGTGGTGGAAGACGCCGTGGCGGACCGTGCCTGATGTGCGTTCGCTCCTTTCCTCCGCTTGTAGCTTACACTACTAACACCAATCCAGTACCAAGGCGGGTTTTTGGTACGTCCCTTCTCCGTTCACCCACGCGTTAGCTAATGCGCCCACAGCTCGACGGCGGCGTCCACACCGCCGCCGCCCTGCGCGTCCTCCTCCCCTCCCCACTAACCACCCTCTCCGCCTTCACATCCCAACACCAACCGCACCTCCCGCCCGCCGACACTTTGCACGCGACCGCCCGCACCTCGGGCGGCGCACACGGCCGGGCATCCTCGAGCTCTCCTGGGGCGCCCCGCTCCCTCTCGCTCCCTGCGCAGTCCCACAACGGGATAACCCTGATCGGGAGCACGGGGCTACATACTCCTCACCACGTCCGATGCGCACATCAGGGTGGAGGTGCACAGCGCTGTCAAGGACGGGGAGGGGAAGGAGACGGGGGAGGAGGAGGTGGAGGTGCGCGAGGAGCGCAAGTGCGGGGTGGCAGAGGGAGTTTTGCGGGTTTTTTCGAGGTGGTGCGGGGCGGGGAGGACGATGGGTGTGGGAGCCCGCGCGGCGCGTTGGAGGATGTTGCGGTGATCGAGGCGGGGTTGGGGAGTGGCGGGGTGCCGGTGGATTTGGCGAGGCTTGTGCGGGGTGAGGAGTGAGTGTGGTCCGGGCGGGAAGGCGGGTTGCATCGATTTGTGTTAGTTGTATTTGTACCACACGCTGGATGTATGTCGCTGGAATTGATCACCTCTGTACCGCACATGTCGACCGCGCAACGTGATCTTGCAAAGTCGTTGAGCCGGAAAGAGGACCAGGTTAGAGAGACACATCAAGGTCGTCGGTGCCCGCTCTCGGCGAGCAGGCAACCCACATGACAGAAAGCAGTATGCATCCGGGGCGAGCACTCAGACGTGCCGCACGCGGTGTCTCGTTCGCTAGGTTTACAGAAAGGCGGATGATAAAAATTAAAGCAACCACTACTCAAACCACTCATCAATAGCTGGTATACACAATCGGCAGCCAGCGCCCTCGTCTCATCCAACGCCGCCAGGCCCTGTCACCCATCACACCCACCCCCACCCAAGAGATCAAAAGAGCACTCACATCAACAAGCTCATTCGGCAGCCCCTCAACCGCGCCCCCGACACCTACCAGACCCCGCGAGGGCGGAAGCGTGCAGCACGTCGCCAACCGCACCCGCTCCTCCTCCCCCGCAAAAAACCTCCGTCTCCGCGTGATCGAACAAGCGCTCCGTGGCCGCATCGAGCGCCGCGCCGAGCACGCGCGCAAACGAGCCGCCGCACCGCGTGCGCGCGCGCCTCGGCGAGGAGCGCGTCGAATGTGCCGTCGGGCGCGAGCGCGGTGTGCAGCGGGTTGGCAGCGGCCGCCCTGCGTTGAGCGTGTGGCGGGTGGTTTCGGGGGTGGGCGGGAGGAGGGTTGATGCGAAGCTGCGGGTTGGTTGTTAGTGATAGGGAAGGAAGGGGGGGGGGGAAGGGAGAGTACCTGGTGCGCCGCGGTGTGCCCTCGAATGTGATTTCGTGCTCGACGCGGCGGCGCGTGTCGTAGATCAGCCTACGTAAATCACTCGGTGATATTTTCGCCTTCAGCGGCACACTATTGTCCCAATGAGTGTAAAGGGCGGGGCAGAAGGGGGGTGAACGCACGCCTCAAACACCTCCTCGACCGCGCGCCGCACGCGCTCGCCGACGTCCTTCCAGCCGACGTGCAGCAGCCACCAGCTCAGCGTGAGGAAACCTTGCGCTCCGTGCCCTCCTCGACGGGCGGCGCGGCGTAGATCTCCGCGGAGTCGTCGACTGTGCGATGCCAGCGCGAGGTTCTGCACGGAGAGACTGTCCTTTTTGATCTCGCGCCGCGCACCTCCTGGTGCGCGAGCGCGACGACGGAGTGCACGTATTTGAACCGGCCGAGGAGGTTCACCTGGAACTGTGCACGAGCAGGGAGAGCAGCGTCATGGCGTACACCGTCGTCAGCGTCCGCGTGAACGCTACGGCCCATGAGCACACCCGCACCAGCCGAAAACACGCGCAGGAACTCACTCAGCATCTTGACCTCCTTCCACAGCTCGGCCTTGCTCCGCGCAAACGCGGGCGCCGCAACCGGCCTGTCTGCCTGCGCCTCCCTCAGTTAGTGCACGCGCAAACGGCACCAACGACGCACCGCAACGTCGCCCGTAGCTCACGGAGCTGCTGCTGATGAACGACTCGGACATGATTGCGCGGGCGGCGAGTCGGGTGCGGGCTCTTCGGCGCCCGGTGGGGAGTGCGAGGAGCCCTGCTCGGACACCACGCCGTCCACCCAGCTATTCGTCGACGTCCCGAGGTCCGAGGCATCTTCTTGCCCCGAGTACGACAGCACAGAGACGGAGCCGCTGTCCGAGCGGACGTCGCTGTCCGGGAGGCTCGGTGTGGGACTGGGTGGGACGAGCGAGGGCGCCGAGGCGCGGGCCGCTCTGCTCATCTCCTGGAGCTCGGCCGTGACGGCCTCGACGTTCATGCCCTCCATGATGTTGCCCCGAGGTTGGGCAGGAGCGCCATGACGGTGAACCCGACGTCCTGCTGGCTCTGCCGAAAGCGCCGCCGCAGACTGCAACCCGCCGCTCAGCGATCCCGCACACCACGCACAGGATGGGCACGGCCGCGCACCTGTCCTCCGCGAAGTTCTGTATCACCTGCGCGTCCGTCGCCAGCCTCGTCTTCGTCCACGACCTGCCCCCACGCGACATACGCCGCGCCCGCGTACGCCGCCGCGCGCACCGCCGCATCGCGCCGCTCGCGCGCAAAGTTGAGCCACCGGCTGCAGCAGTAACATCGAGTCGGGAGCCAAGGCGGGATCGTGCGCATTCCTGCAGGGCAGGCCGGTGGAGGCTCGCGTCGGGCGATTGCCCTCGCCTGGCGCGAAGCGAGTCCAAACACGTGCCGGGGCGCAATTGGCGCTGCCGCTTGTTCCTTCTCGTTCTCCTCCATTACCACTCTTCATACTATATATCATTTATGGCGAGTGCACTTGTCTTTACTAATGGCAAGGTGACGCTAATGTGGATGGCGTAGGGCGGAGGTGCTAGATATCCCTACCCGAAAGAGGTCTGGTCGCCAGCAGGTGCGTATGCTCCCGAGTCGCACCGGGACGTCGGGTGCTCAAGGTCGTACAGGTGCTGGTGGACCCGGCCCCTCGAACTGGAAGGCGAATACGGCAGTCGCGTTTGCTGGGATTATCGCCGTTACCGCTGCGGCGTGGCAGGTCAGCGCGGACAAAGAGGTGCGTACCGGAATTTGTTGAGGTGGGCTCGGGTATTGACTGGGTGCAGTGGAGACATGCTGAGCCGACGAGGGCTATACCGTCGATGCAGGCGAGTAAAGAGTGTTTACTACTTGCGTTAGATGGTTGACCTTTCTCTTAGTGGGCAAAGCAGTACCGGGACTCTGCCAGATAAATCAGAGCAATAGAACTAGATTGGCATTCCGCACATCCTTTTATTGCATATTTTCCACCCAAATTTGACAAAGACGGCCATGGTCCCGTAGGAGAAGACACGACGCAAGTCCACACGTTCGTTCCGATGAGCCACAAACGCTATATTTTCCGCCAAATGTCTATGCGTATGGTTCAATCGCGAAGTGGCGAACCGCGTGAGCGTTCAAGCCGGCTCATCGTCTAGTAGCCCAAAAATCTAATCCTTGCTGCATCTGAGTTTGACGGATAATCGTCCTTACCCCGGTACGGATATGAACTCAAGGATGCAATACTTCCACAGGTGAGTGAGAATTCCAAACGGCAGTGAATAATTATTAGCACTAGTATGCAAAAGCGAATATGAGAAGACGAAGCAGACGAGGTTTAATCCTCATCGTCTGACAATACAAGAGCCTTCTTCTTCGTAGTTTACGCGGTATGGCGACCATGTCGTCGTCGTCGTTCGTCGTCTGACACGTCATACGGTGGACTCGATCTCGGCGGCGAGTGAAGGCGGGGAGCGGTGTCAGCTCTCGGTGCCTCCACCTCAGTAACATCAGCATCTTCCACCTCCACCGCGCCTTGTCTTCATTTTTAGGACGCGAGCCTCGGTCGCGGTTTAGCCTTCGGGGCCTCCGCCTCGCCCGGCTCGTCGTCGGGCGACGTCCTCGCAGTCGACGGGCCCGCCTTGGGCGACGCAAACGGATTGAAAATCCCCTCATCGTCCGACTCCCTATCCTCCTCGCTCTCCACCCTCACCTCCTCCACCTCCTTCTCGCTCTCCTCCTTCTCGCTCGCGCTCCCCTTCCGCCGCCTCTTCTGCCCCTCCGCGTCCCTGCCCTTACGCCTGCGCTTCTTCGTGCCCCGCGCGAGCATTCGCGCCCGCGTTCTCTCGCGGCCCTTCTCGAGCGCCGCGAGCTGCATGCGCTCGCGCAGCGCCTTCTCGCGCGCAAAGAAGGCCGCCCACTCGTCCCCGCCTCGTACGTCGCTGTCCTCGATGAACTGCGCGCTCTTGTACTGCCGCGTCTCCTTCCTCTTCTTCTCCTTGCGCGTCCGCCGCGGCGCGTCCTCGTCGGACCCCGAGGGCTACGTGGGCGACGGCGCGCGGCGCCGCCGCCGTTTGCGCGTCTTGCGCTGGAGCAGGGAGGAGGCTTTTTTGTCGCCGAGGTCGATGGGCTCGAGCAGGAATTGGGAGATGACGTTGAGGTTGCGTTGGAGCTGTTCTGGGAGGAGGAAGGAGGGGACAAACCATTCCAGCTCATCCACGTCTGTGGTACTGGGGTCAGACTCAAACCGCGTAAAAGATGTAGATGGGGGGCTAACCTTCTTCGAGAAGCTCGAATGAGAGCAGGCGGAAGACGAGTTTAAGATGAGGCTCTTTGGTGGCCGCATCCGCCTGGTTCATCGCTGATGTACGGAATCACTGCAGAGACAGTCAGTCGCAACACCAAGGTCCGTTGCGTATGCAAACGCACTATAATTGGCGAATTGTGCGATGGCCTCCTTGGAAGGGCCCCCTCCTGACGACAGGAAGCTCGTCCTCATCATCACCGTCTCGTTTCGTAAGGTCGACGGCCGCGAGCTCGAACCGTCCGTATCTTCAATGATCCTCTGCCTCTGGCCAATAACCACCATCAGGATCTAGAAACCCCCGTCAGCTTTCCACACCCGACGCAACGAACCCGAATCTCACCTCTTTGACCCACTCAACCCACTTCTCCTTCCCCTCTTCCACCAAAACACTTGACCGCAATCCCCAGCTGCTCTTCGTCCCAGCTGTACCCCTTCTTGACCTTCACGTCCGCCGGCCACCGGTTCTCCACGACCGTGTCCTCGTCGGGCCGCAGCGTCTTCGCGGGGGGCTCCCAGCTCGAGAGCGCCTTCCACTTGCCGCGGTTCTTGGGGTAGAAGGCCTCGACGATGAGGAACGAGTCCTCCGCGACGGGCTTTGAAGAACTGCCGCAGGAGGTAGGTGATCAGCGCGACGAGGTCTTTGTAGGGCTGGGTGCGCGGGAGGGTGGGGGATGCGTCGAGGATGGATTTGAACAGGTTGAGTGTGGAGACCTGGCAATGAGGTTAGTGGCGAGAGGAAGTGAGCGGGTTGTGAGAGTACCTTGAAGAAAAGACCTTCGGCTTTGGCTTTTGATTGCTTGTCGGTGCATGAGGTTGACGATACGCTTCATGTTTTCGTCGCTCGAGAACTCTTTGAATCGCGAGAGGTAGATAATCAGCGTTTGTGTGACGTCGGCGTTGGCAAATTCTGGGTACACAGCCTGAGCATGTTGTTAACAAACTCGCGAGTGGTCAGATGCGTACCTGCTCATACGCGTCAAAAAGTGAAGGTCGTCTCTGTAATCTCATCTTCTTCCTCTTGGTCAAGTTCCTCTTCAGCGTCCGGAATTGCGGTGTCATTATTTTTCTTCCGTCTGGCTGCTTGTCGTCAGTCTTATATAGCAAGCGATAAATCAGCCGTCGTACCTCTTTTCTTCTTCTGTCTCACCAAATCGCCCTCCTTCTTTGCGTACCTCTCTAGCAATCGCAGCAATGCGTATGCCAAGTGCACACTGGAATCGAGATACGCCAGACTCTGAGTGCCCTCCTTGTACATCTTGAGACTGTCGAAGGAGATATCCAGAAAGTTCACCGTTGTACACGATTTGTGATTGCAGCACTTCGGACGTGTTTTTCTGCTTCCGGCTCGCCCGAAGAGTTCATGGCGTCGATGAGAAGAAACAAGCTGGGTCAGACATTCGACACCAGCTTGGAGCTCTGTCCAGAGCTTCGGCTATCAGAAAACGTGAGCTTGCATAATATAGAGAGCATGAGACGTTTCTGACCTTGTCCTCAAACTGCTTCGCGCATACGACGCAGGACCCAGACGATCCACTCTCGCTCAGTCACCTCTGCGACTAGGCCAAAACTTCCACGTCCCCGACTTGTCGGAAGTCCTTACGGAGAGGAAGAAAACTCGAGGAACCACTTCGTGATGAACAAAAGCCTCAAGTTGTCCTTTCTCTGCAATCTTCGGACGCTCAGCTTTGATGTCTTTGAGCAAGGACGAGAGGAAGGCTGAGTATTGCAATACACAATTAACCAGGAGTAGAGGAAAACAATTGACATCACGTACGATTGAAGCAGCTCTCAAGGAACGTCTTTGCGAGACCCTGCAGCGTCCGTGCGCGACTCGAGACTCAGGTTCTCGTCACGTCCCAGTTCATCCACCTTCTTCGCCTTCTGTGCCCGCGCCTTCTTGCCCGCCGTCTTATCTAGCATAGTTCCTGCATCCTGATGGAGAGCCTGCTGGGCGATGCAGACGAATGCCTGCGACGAGCTACTTGCTTGCGGCGGGGGCGGGAGCTCAGAGTCGGGTGTCGCGCCAGCGGACGAATGTTTAGGATTAAGTGAGACGGAGATCGTTTTGTACCGAAGCGCGAGTGTCGGGAAGACGTGTTCCGAGCAAAGTTGCGCTTCAATGTGTCCTCAGCTGCAAGGAGCCGGCGCAGGTTTTTGTGTCGATTCCTGAGTACAAATTGATAGAATGCACGTATCGAGACCGTCTGTACGCACCTTTGCCTGATCCTCTACCAAAGACAACGGCTTCACTCCGCGGAAAAGCAGGTAGAAGATTTCGAGAAGCAAGGCATTCCAGCCGTTGAACATCGAGTCCTCGGTCGCGTTAGACGCAATTGTAAGCAAGAGATCGAGTATGTTCGTCTCCGATAGCCTCTTCACTAGTTTCGACTGCAGCGTCGAGTATTCCGCCTGGTCCGCACCTCATGCTGAGATTTGACGGGAGGTCTTTAATGAACGCCAAGTTGCGGACTAGGTAGAGCACGACACCAATGACCTGCACGTCTCTCTCTGTCCTCTCTTTGGCCCCTTTGGCCAAACATGGGTAAGACGATGCCCAGGAGCGCCTCAAGTACGCCTGCTTTGAGAGAAGTGCTGCTTTATAGTGGAGATGACTCTGCAATAGTTGTGTGTAGTCTGTGCCCTTGTCGAGCTCCTCGTCAAGTTCCTTCAGCTCCTCAGCTAGGTCGATCGGCCAGGTCATGGCAGTCATAAGGTCTGCAACAATCAGCAATAGCTCGTTGTTTGTCTTCAAACATCCCCCTTTCCGGCAGTTTTCAAGCAGTATGGGGACCAAGTCGTTTGGCAGAACGCGACACGCCCAGAAGATGCGTGCAACGGTGCGTTCATCGTCCGTGTCGTCCTTGCGCCAAAACTTCTTGAGATCTTTCAAGCAGCCATAGCATTCGTCTCCAAATCTGTAACGCCCATCTTCGTAGCCACCGAGCGCGTCGACCACGCTGCGAATAGCAGGTTCGAGGACGGCGCGCCGCGAGGTATAATCGTCGTCGGGGACTGCGAGGCGACGTCGTCGATGTCCATCGTCGTAGAAATTGAAGCCAAGAACCTTTTGAGCTATACCCGTCCGTTCAAGGCGTTACAGTGGCCGCTCCAAGGGAACTAGGTGTGAAGATCAGAGGAGGTGTGGTGGGGGCTGGAACGAGGATGTTACGCGTGACCGTAACGCGAGAAATTGGGTGCGCGATCAGTCACTTGTGACGCCTCGCGTATATGGTGTCACGGCGGGCTGGCTCTCACCACGATGTTCATTGACGTTCTGTACCTCAACAAGTGCCAGCACACATCCCATATTACTCTTTGGTGACCCCAATAAACACTGGTAGTTCATACTTGGGCCCAAGGATATGAATGTGAAACCCAGCAGGTCAACTTTACTGAACCATTGTTTTCCACACCCTTCTACGCCTGCTACCTTCTCAAGAGTATACGTACACCAAAGGCCACCGCGTGCGTTCTGAACTAAGTTTTTAATTTTAGTATTGTGTATCCCTGATAGGCTTGCAGGACATACGTTTGGCAGCACGCCCAGTCCTCCTCGGCGTATTCGCCAACATAATGGCGAGCTCACACAGGGCGCATGGAAAACCAAACATAATCGCCCATGGGTCATGCAAATGATTGTGCATGGATTTTCCCTCAAAGCTTGCAGCACTGCAATTTGAATGGGCTTGGCAGCACCCATGGAAGAGCAGACATTTGAGACATGAGGGAAAGCAGAAGTTCGCAAGAAGCTCCAAGCTAAATTATATGCGGCAGAGGGTTCAGTGAGTGCTCAGGCATATCACCTATCATCTGCTCTATCGGCTGACGGGCTACATGGGAAGGACAGCTCATGATATGGTCTGCTCCATCCTTATTATACGTGGCCCTTGCATGTCAAGCTTTTTACGGAGGAGAGCGTCAAAGATCTGGCAATGAACTCTCTCGTCGCACCACCACTTCCTCCAGGATCTACTGTAACCACTAGAGCTTGAGGGTGTCGACGGCAAGAGCGAAAGGCAGGCTCTTGGCAGAAGCGGACCTCTCGGACATTACGGACAGTGAGTAGTAGGCTTCGCTACCGTGCACATCGTCGACCAATCGCGCATCACGCTCAGTGCAATTCACAACATCACATGTTTTTTGAAAGCCCAGAAGCTTTTGCCAACCACATTCATGCAGCATTGTGCAAAGAGCCCATCCAAGACTTTCCTGCGGTTTGTGCAGATGTTTTGGGCTCAGACCGTCGGCAAAATTCAAAACATACATCTCACAGAAACCATCTGGACACAGCCGGGTATGCCCCACACCCGATTGCGGTGTCACTCGCCCACTATCGTGTCTTGCCAAACACTTTTCTTCGTCTAGTAATCCTACCCCAGTCGTCGGCCATCGGCGAACCCCCTCATACCTCGTGGGGGATCGTGTCCTGGGGTGCAAGACATATGTTTCTGTGGGGAGACGTCGTAAGAGGCCGTTTATAGGCTATCCAAAGGTATTCAAGGGACTGTTGAGGCGGGGGAAAGAAGACACGGAGAGTGATAGAGAGGAGTCTACAGCCGCAGACGACGGAGGTGAAGGTGAAGATGAGACGAACGATCTACCAGCGGTGGTGGAGGAACGTGTGATACGAGGTAAGCAGAAAGGGAAAGAAGTCGCAAAGCCAAAGCGACAGAGGGTTGGACACGACAAAGCGAAAAGGGCACCAGCCATCTTGCGGAGAAGAAGGTAGGGCGAGTTCTTCGAACCTCAGACAACATCAGTTCAAGCGAATCCGATACTGCCCCAAAGCGGCCCGCGGCAGACCACGCAAGTCTGTAACACTCGCCGTCTAGGCCAACTGCGCCACATCCCGCCTCAATCCCAGCCCACTGCCCCCGCACGCCCCAAGAAACCCAAGAAGGCTGCACCACCTGCAGAGCTTGAGTTCTTTGACCTCAAATCAGGGGATGAGCAACTAAGCGAGGCGTTTTTCGCACCTGTCCTCTCTCATCACCTGGGCTCTCCCGGAGCTTGAGGCTGACTGCGAGGTCTTAACGTTCTCTCTATTTAGTAAGGGCTAAGGCAAGCTCATCGAATGAAGGAGAAGCGAAACCGAAGAAAGGGTATACGTCCGAAGATATCCGAATAGGGATCCACTGTCTTCACAAACGCGCAAGTGGAGGAACAGATGATTACAACGGCGATAGTGATTACAGATTGATCTCTACAATAGAATGTAGATGTCTTTATCTTATCGTAATTTAAGGATGATTACCCAGGAGGACCCCCCAGTATAGTTGAAACCAGCACTCTTCAATTGTCGGCGGTTCAGCACTTCACATCTCTCTCTTGGAGGGCTCTTCTTAAGTTCTGAGGCCGAGGACCTCGGAGACGCGCTCGTGGCGAGGCGGTCATCTTGATGCGGAAGGGCACGGGCGAGGCGGCCAGAGAGACCGTCGTACTCGGTGAGGTCGATGGGCTCCTCGGGCAGCTGCTGCATGTTGAAGGCCCAGAGGAGGCCGCGGCAACGGCGAGGAAGATCTCCTGCTCGGCAAGCGGGATACCAGGGCAGATGCTGGCGGACTGGTGGATGGTCGTGTCAGTCGATGAGGAGCAATGACATTAAGAGTGGAACGTACCCAGCACCGAACATCCAGTGGTCGTCGCGGCATGGTACGGGTCCGCGAGGTTGTCATGACTCGGCGTTCGAGTAGTGGTCGTTGACGTTAGCGGATCGGGGCTGATGTATAATCAGACACGAGTCCTGAATTCGGCAACGAGGAGGCAACTTACGTTGAACTTCTCAGGGGCTCGGGGGTGGGGAGCGGCTTGGGGTCCATGTGCATGGTCATACTGAAATATCGGTCGTGGCGAGGTTTCAATCGCCGGATGAGAATGCTTGACAGTGTTGATGATGACACACAGTGTTATTTGGGGATGAGCTGGCCGCGGTAGGTGAAGTCCTCCGTGCTCAAAATGAGGGGTACCCAGGGCCAGAACGGGGTTGTGGACAACGTTCGATTTCCTATGTATCATTTAGAACTGATGATTCGAAGACCACTAGGAGATAAAGCTCACCTTGATGATAGCACGAACGCTATATGGCAGGTTCTTCTCGTCCTCGGGCTGGAGGGAGGCGGTCACGGCCGACAACTCTGTCGAGCTCCATCTGGGCACGAGCCTGCGATCAACGGGAAAGCGGGAATGTGCGCGGTCGAACCCACTGGCTTAGATGGCAGCGGTGGTCTCGACACCACCAATCACATGACGCGCAGGCAGATGAAGACGATGTCGAGGTCGGCGAGGTTCTCCATGCTCCTTGACGCTGGAGGAGGAGGAACTTGGCCATGCAGTCGGGGACATCCTCGCCCGCCTTCATGCGGCGGTCGTGACGTCGCCTTGATGAGGCCGCTGCTGCGGTGTCGACGAGACCCTGGATGCAGGCCGCTTTGCCCTACGGTTTGAACCATGGTCGCGTTCGGGGAAGTTGCGGAGGAAGGGCAGGGAAATCGACCCAGGTTCGAGACGGGACCAGTGCAAGATTTCCTGTGACGCAAAGTCAGTGGAGGATCATTTGACGTCATGTTTCAAGGATCTACGCACATGAACTCGCGAGAGTGCTTGAGCCAGTGACCAACGAGAGGGTGGTCACTAGGTGTCGGTGCTGGCGGATACCGAAGGCGATGGTGAGAATGTTATTGAGCGAAGTGACGGCCCGGCGTGGGGCTGGGGAGGGTTGATGGGGAGGGCACCCGCGGAGCCCTTGGTGTACAAGTTCTTCAACATCTCCCGGACTTCGAGCTCAAGGACCGGGCACCCTCCGTAGTTGGACACGGACTTGTTGCTCCAAGAACTGAGCTGCCAGACGACGGTGCTTCCTCCTACAGGTTGCGTCAGTTTCTGTGGCTGCTAGATGAAGCACCTACGACCCTACCAGTGTCGTCGTAGGGCCCAGTGGCGGTGATACCACGGCGAAACGAAGATGATCTTGGACTT
This sequence comes from Phlebiopsis flavidoalba, assembly GCA_035772785.1. Lineage (NCBI taxonomy): Eukaryota > Fungi > Basidiomycota > Agaricomycetes > Polyporales > Phanerochaetaceae > Phlebiopsis > Phlebiopsis flavidoalba. The sequence continues at coordinate 343,464 of JAOCPU010000015.1, read as the reverse complement.
CATGAACATCTCCTTGCGAGAGGAGAAGATGGCACCGTTGGTGATGACAAGGTCCTTGACGATCTGCGGGTCGGAGACGACGCAGAAGAGCTGGTCACCGAGCAACATGGAGTAGAGGGGCACCGAACTTTCTTGGCCCATTTGTGCAGAGCCAACTCGGGATAGTTGGTCAAGAACGGCAGAAGAGCCTGCAGAAAGCACTTGTTAGTACCTGAAAGTGTCTAGTCTGGCAAGGCCAGGTGATACTGACCTGACAATGGGCAAGCCAGTTGGGCCTGGTTGGGAGCTTGCCAAAGGGGCCTTGATCTTGAGTTGATGAGAACGGATAGACATGAGCAAAGCAATAGACCAATGCAACCGCCAGACGATGGACAGCGCCGTAAAGGTGCCGAACTCGTGCACAGAGGAAGACAGCACGGTAGAGACATTTCTAAGCAGACGATTAGTGTAGAGTTCGCGATAGAAGAGAAACTTGTCGCCGAGAGCAGAAGAGAATGTGAATTGCCGAGCCGACGAACCTCCTCGAAGGTACGACGAGCATCTTATATCCCGCCCTGCAGGCCGGATGGCGAAGACGAGCTCCAAGGCTACTTTCGTCAGCAATGGTCTGGATTTCCCTTGACAACACACACTCACCCGCTTTTCTCTGAGAGACGCGGGGAGGAAGAGAGAGTAATGCTTCCTCATTCATTGGTTTAGCCGACACGCCGTAGTAGGGCCAAAGTTAGCATCCGCGGCGGGCATTGCATGGCTTGCCATTGGGAGATCGTCCACTCATCCCTCCCGATTCAGGGAATGGAAGGGTTCCAGGGCGAAATGTCCTTGTAGCCAAGTGCCACACGCCATCGCGGAGGCCAAGTACACCCACGTCCTATTTTCGTTACGAGCAAAGTGCACCAGGAAACCGGGGTCTTCTAGGAAGCCACCTGCTACGCTCAATTACGCTTGAACGTCCTTGCTGTGTTGCAGTGGTAGCGTTCTCACCGACGCAAGATGAACTGCAAAGAAAAAGTCGATATTGAGCCATATTCGAGTGTCTCGCAGAGACTCGTCGTATGAAAGTTGGTGATATGACAAGAACAATGTCTTCAAGTGAAACATCATGAGACCTTTACGCTCCTCGTAGGTGTTGGCCAATGGGGGGTCGCGTTACTCCCCAGCTGTCAACGCTGAGCACAGCACCTGCCTTGCGAGGCGCAGGGTATGTGATCATTGCACTCTGGTGCCACATCAGGGTCAACCGTAGGACTTTCCCGAGATCATGACATGCACGCGTACAAGGCGGAAGAAGACATACCCCACAGCACAGAGTAACTTTCTACGCGTAAAACGAAAGACGAATCGGCTTCGTACCGACGGTCCCTCGTCGGATATAGACCAGTCCCGCGAACAAGGTAAGCAATGTCGCCGATGTCGGAATCGATGTCGACGACGAAGATGTGGGGTGTATGAAAGCTCGTTGTGATTTGCGACGGATCGTAGCCTGGGCCAGCTGAGCCTCCCCTGGTCTGCTCTAAGCCACCTCGAAGGACGCGTCCTAGCTCAGTTCCGACGCCTACTCGGTCAGGATGGCGTGGGTGAACACGCATAGTGGTTTCGCGCTGGCACAAGGGCTACGTGTGTTTCAAAACGTTGCAATAATGAAGGCACCTCGGCTGCGGAGGGTGACGAAGAGAAGTGAAGGAAGCTCGAGAATCGTTGAAGAATTTCGAAGTTCAAGGTGGCGGTGAACTTGGGATTATTTTGAAGTTTCGTCCGTGATAAGCGCACATTTGTACTTATCCGATCAATTTAGTGAAATAGTAAATAATCCCAATGTGAGCTTCTGTTGTGTTTGCATGTCTTTCATGTTTTAGATCGATGAGCCGTGTACCCATCGTTGTCAATATCCCTGTCTCGTTTGCTGTTGCAGTGAGTGCAATTATCGTCTCTCGCTTGTTCACTCACGGAATGTACGTGAAGAACGAAGGGTACGCCTCCGGTACGCTGTTGAGATTCTAACGCCTCCTTTCGAAACAATGACTCAAACTACTACCTCCTAGTTCATCCGTAGATACGATTGTTCTTGAGGCGATGGGATTGCGATGGACAAAGGTCATCCTCGACTTTTTCGTGGTCTCAGCCAAACCTGATGAGCGCGCTCTGATGCTTGCTTCTTGCGAACGACTACACCTGCCATATACAGTGCGCCCATGCTGGGATCGAAACCTGTGAAAGGCGTGGGAACGAGAGCAGCGTGGTGCCTGCCGTCGCTGCGGCGACGCGACTTCTACCTTGTTCACTACAACATCGAGACCATGGAGGGCAAGGACAACATCCTCGGTCATGAACCTCTAACGCGCCCGCGTCGTGGCTGCAGCGACAGATTCAGTGGTCTGTCCATCATCGTTATGGTGGCGTTGAGCACGTTCGCGTCGTATGGGCTTGTCGCGTCTCAACTCGGATGTGCGAGGTGGTCCCCGGCTGGCGATGAGACAGCTCGCCTGTAGGGGACATGTTTCCTGGGGAGGATGTGATGGTTGGTCTCTTCCTGGAGTAGAGTGCGGAAGCATCATGTACGTCCAACCTCTTAAAGGATGTGAAACTTGGAATAACTAACAAAGTGACATCACTAGTGTACCACTAGACTACTTTGATGCAGACGCTGGTACCGCGCGAGCATTGCGCTGGCTCGCTACCCCGCTACCAAGAGTCCTCGGAAAGGCAGCGTGCTAGTCAATCCTGGTGGTCCCGGTAAAGATCCTCCAGGATGTCCTCACCACCAAATGCTAACAGTCCCACAGGAGGTCAGGAAAGATGTTCATCGCAAGCAGCTGGTCTTGCTCTGCAATCACTCGTGCGTCACATCCTCTTCTGCGCTCAGTATAGCTGCTAGAGTATGTCGCAGGTCGGCGAAGATTGGGACATTGTCGGTTTCGATCCAGAGGTATTGGGGAGTCCACGTAAGCGTCTAGGTAAACACATCTGGTATAATGGGTGCTTATATGCTGTGTAATCAGACCTAAGATGCAGTGCTTCGGTGATGACTACAGCTACACGACATTTGCAAGGAACACTATTATCACTCGGAGCTACGATACTGCAAGCAATCTTTCAGTCGCTGAGGCTCGTGATAGGCTTGTGGTCCAATACAAGGAGGCAGATGCGCTTTACCATACTCAGTTCGACATATGCGCCAAATCAATGGGCAACAACTTGAAGTATATGGGCACCAGCACTGTTGTCCGCGACTTAGACTTCATGACGACCCAATTGGACGGACCTGATGCCATGATGTGTGTACCGGTCACGTTCACTTCTAGTGCAAACTGACGTACTTTGGTAGAAAACCTCTACGGATTCTCTTACGGCACCATCCTCGGACAATACCTGGTCAACATGTAAGACCGTCGGTTTAGTGGTTCTACGTCTAAACTCACGCATATATCAAGGTTCCCAGAAAGAATTGGTAGAGTAGCCATTGACGGTGTGGCAGATGCTGTTGACTGGGCTAGTAAGTGATATTGCACCTCGCTTCTAGCTCGCGGCTGACCAGTTTACAGCCAAGCCATACTATACATGGTACAAGAACTGGCTAGGGTCAACGACTCCGGCATACGACTTGTTTCTTAGTCGGTGTTCGGAAGTGAGTTATGGCTTCCTGGACAGCGGCCGAGGCGCCCGCCAGTGCTAACGAAACTCCGAGGTAGGACCGGAGGTTTTGCCCATTGGGCCAGAGAAGAAAATGGCGAGGATCCTTCGCGCATTAAGGATCGCATTGAACTCACCTGACGTAGACGGCCTTTATTATCAGCCTCTTCCGAGTCCCAAGTCGCCGTCGGGATGCCTGGCGTTCTGACGTCAGTGTCGCGCTTCCACCACCACCCCCCCCCGGTAGGTATGTATTCCGAACGGTCACATGTCCATCCCGCAAACTTACGCGCCGTATGTTCTTGTTTGCTGAGCTGCAAAGTGCCGACTAGACTTGGAGTAGCAGTTCCATCCATGTTGGGCTCACAGCTGACAGCTATCGCAGTCTGAAACGTGTGTGGACGCCTACATTGGCTCAATGTGTCGCCGTGTCCTAACGACTGGTACCCCTCCTCCTGCCGAACGGTTGTCGACGAAGCTCCTGAACCTGATGCTGGTCGCGTCCTATACTGGCGGTGTCACTGCACCGCGAACTGAGCGCTTCCAGGGCCCGCCTGAGCGCTTCGGAACCACACGCTCAGCAACCCTAAATCCTGATTTTGAGCAACACGGTGCGTCTCTTCTACGCTTTACACGCTGGTCGGGATGGCTCACTGTACCGATAGGCCGATCCAGTGACTCCTATCACTAGCGGCAGCTCGTCAACAAAACTTTTCTAGGCACTCGTCGAGGCTTTTTGTCCAGGACAGCCCGGGCGTAGGTTCCCTTCCATCTCTCCATCCCTGGATCAAAAGCCTGAAATATCCTTCTAGCATTGCACATTGGCCATGCCGTCGCGCTGTACCAGAAACGTAACGCGCAACTACTTCGCGGATGGCACGCTCCCTGCAGAGGGCACCGTCTGTGCAATCGGACTATCCTCCATTCTCCGACCCCCGAGGCGGTCGTGTCGGCGTTCGCGTCGGATGAGGAGCGGAGGCAGCAGAGGGACCAAGCGTGGCTCGGACAGATCCTGCCACTCGCCCGACAGGGCCTCCCGTACGATCACGCTGCTCCCCGTGGCCTGAGTCGCGTCCCTGAGTGCCTACGCGGCCTCGCCAATCTTCTCCGCACGGGTTTTTGATATTCTCTCACCACTATTTCTTGAAATTATTGTTGTACACAATGCGTTGGACGGAATCTAGCTGCAACCCAGAATGACCCGCTTCGCTCCCGCGCGGGACTCTCGACCGAAGGGATGTCGATACTTCGCCCCGCCTGCGGCCCACATAACGACCGAGCCGTTGCTGCGCTGATGTGTTACAGGTGGTGCGTCGAAAAAAATGTACTCGGCCGGGAGTGCAATGCTATTACGGGCCTTGATTTCCGAATTATGCCGCCAGACAGGACGCCAACCGATGCGAGGCGTACCGTAGCTGGAGCCTGTGGTAAATCTCTACTACATTGTCTATTCCCGGTGATGCGCTGATGTGTCTGTTTTGATGCCTACCCGAAGGAAGGTCCGCATAGTACCGTGACCTCTGCGATTGAATGGTTTGAATCTGATGACCGGAGGGTAAGCTTTGGTCCCTCATTTTTAAGCATCTTTCAGGTATATTTCTCCGCAGACGCCAAGTTCATCAGCAAACAGCGTCCTTGTGTGTCTTCATCGAAGTCATATTCAACGCTTACCTGCCAAGTAGACTTTGACTTTGTCTAACCGTTTTATGCCGAACGCTGGCTCACCTGCGCTGATATCTCAGTCCTGAAACCAAAAACAGCGTTTATGATTGCGCGTTCCGTACTGCCGGACGAACCCGTAAGAGCGCTGTTGGGCTGCGCCACAAAGTCGCCCTATGATTCTTTTCGTCCACACAGCGCCGCTGTGACAGCGAACGATGTGCAGCACGAGGTCGCTTTTCTCCACGCGAAGATGGGTGGGCACGGAGGCGCAAACGGTTTGATGTGGGGCACTCTATTGATGCCTATCAAGCCAGAGTCGGGGATGCTCGCGTGTGTGTTATCTGCACATGCTGGCCCGGTCCAGGTGGTGTGTGGCACGTTTCTCGCAAGCAGTTTTTAGGCGCAAACCACGAAGGTGGGTTGTGCAGAGCCCAGGCACGGTCTACGCAAAGCACTGCTCTGATCGCTGGCGATCAAAACAGGGTCGCTACATCATCACCAGTGCGGTTTTTTGGTTCTCGGACATCGGCCCAGCATGTTACGTAGCGTCCCCCATCGCAGATGCCAGGTGAGCAGCTATGTTCACCTCAATATGCCCGCATCGAAGACGGATCAGGTGGGTCAGCGAACAGGGAAGGACAGCCAGAAGCGCGTCCGAAGGCAGCGTCCGCGTGAGCTGCAGCCCGCTCAATGGCATGCCATCCAAGGCTGGACGCAGCCAGCGGACGCTGTACAGACGCGTCGGCCCAGCTTCCCGCCTTCGCATCCAGAGGACGGACAATGTGCTCGTCGGCCTTCTGCGATCATGGGCGTGGGCCTAGTGTCAGGTGAGGACCAAACCGTGCTTGACAGACAAGCAACGATCATGATCCTTATTTGCCAATGAGCTCATCGTCTTGGAATTCAGATGTCGGAACTCGTGGAAACGGGAGTCCTTGCGTTCGGACCAGGACTGAGGATGACCAGGGTATCGCATGCGCCTGCTGCTCTGCCGAGCACCCGGTGTGACACTGCCTGTCGCTGATGCGACCTCCGGTTCTTCATCCTCTTCCATCGAGATATGGCATATCTGCAAGCATTTTGGGCGGGTAAGGGGCCAATGGACGCTTCAGCTTAAGCGTTTTGAGCCTCATGACCACTTTTGCAGCCGGATATGTGCGCCCCGGTCATAGGTTACTCGATTGTTGTCATGATCTGGTCACGCCCACGTTTTCTCGGCCGCCATCTCTGCGAACACAGCATAAACCTGGACTCGGACTGGTGAGGTTCTCTCGACCTGCATGTCGCGCCGAAACCATCATTCATACTGTTTGAGAAGCCTTGAAGGATGTATAAATGGTGGGTCGACGAGTTTCTCCGTCTTCAGCGGCAGTCCAGCTCCCCAACAACTCTTGTTCAGACTCTCTGCTATCTCTCTCGGACCCGACATGAAGGCCGTTTTTCGTTGCTCTCGCCGCTGCGGCAGTCGCCAATGCTCGTACTTCACCGTTTACAACGGATGCCCCTTCACCATCTGGTGAGTTTTCATTTCTATGCATCTTGTGAGGATTTATGCTGACAATAATTCCATAGGCCCGATTGTAAGCTCGTTATTCCACCCCTCGTCGCGGTGGTGGATGCTGACCGCAATTCTGTAGATTTTTCACTGACTGAACGTCGGATCTCCCGCCGTCCCCAGCCAGCCCAAACGGGTAAGATCATCAAATAATGGTTTAAATTAATGTCACTAACCTTGTGTACTGTGGTCAGATGGTGAGGCCGCTGCCTACACTCACGTTACCTTCTCCGTCCCCGATAACTGGAAGGCGGCCGTGTATCTGGGTATGTCCGCGCATTTTTTTTTTTTTTCCCCGGGGCGGAGGGGCTTGCTCGGGCAAACGCTTATTTGGGACTGTCCTTCACAGGAATGGAGTCGAGGTCGTCGTGATTGAGGGTTCGCGAGACTTCAGCAACCCCAACCCCGCACATACCGCAGTGCGCGGACCACGGTGGCTGCAACGGGTGGCCTCGTGTGTGACTCTCACACCGGCACGGTCGGGTTGTTAGTCCCCCCGCCACCGTCGCGGGAGGTTAAGCCCCCAATCTCGGGTGACGGCAACTTGGGGACTACTATGAATTGGTCAGCACTCTTTGATCCAAAACTGCCACCAGTAGATGCAGATGGCTCTGACACTTATGACGTGTATGTCTCTCTCGTTGACGGCTATCAACTCTGCCCGTCCGCATCGACAACAACAAGGGACTGCGGCATCCCCAGCTGCCCTGTCGACCTTGGTCCGGCGAACTGCCCCTCTGCGCTCAATGGGCCAAAAGTACGTACTCCTCTGGCTTCCCCGTCGCTGCCGCAGCGCGTGCGAGGCCAACACCTCGACGAGTGGCAACCATGCAGAACTCCCCCAACTGCTGCAGTGGCGCAGTACAACACGCGGCCGCCGGCCACAAATTGCCTACCGCCCTCTGGTGTCGCCTACTACTCTTACTTCAAGCAGAGCTGCCCCAGAGGGGTCTTACCGTCTATGCAAAATTACGGTACGTGATCTCGGAGTTGACTGGGGAAGGGGCACGCAACGCTGATTGATTACATATGATATAGACTAGAGCATGCGGCGAGCTGCCCTCTGGACCTGTAACTCTGGCCTGCAAGGCCGACTACACCATCACCTTCTGCCCGCCCCTCGTAAACGCACTTAACCTGGACTTAATGACTCCAGCATATCACAATGCTACATACCAAGTTCGGGATGGAAATTGATGCCCCCGTCTGTAGGTCATGCTTAGTAATACCTAGAGGTAGAAAAATGTGGTGTATACTATGGAAATTGATATTTCCCTCACATCACCCACTCGCGGCGGTCTGGGGCGCCTGATTTCTCCTCCGCCCCCCCGACACGTGCGGCAACGAAGACCGCCGAGCCCCGCGCTCCGCGTCGCCCGTGGCCGCTGTCCTCAAGCTTCCTCTGCCGAGTCCTATCCGTATCCCCCCCACGGTCCTCGGCCCCAGAGCATCAACGGGTGTCCGTCTGGCGGGCTAAGGTTCCCGAAGCACGCCTGGATGTGAATTCTAGGTCGCCCTTCCTTTTTTCTTCGGTTTTTTTTTCCGTCACATGACAGAACAAACGGATTCTCTGAGCCCAACGGGTGGGCCTGCGACTAGTGTCCCCAGCGGTAACGAGCGTGCGGGGGTGACGCGGCAGGGGCGCGACCGCGTGCGGGTGGCACCACAGTACAGCGTCCGCGGTGGGATAGTTCCTCGAAGGTGAGCAGCCACGGCGTTTCCGTACCCTCGTCGACAGGGCATAGCGGCTGGGCATAATTAAAGGGCACGCGATCAGCAGGTGCGTGGTGCGCTGGTTGGCGGGACGCACTACACCTTAGAAGCGTCGTGGGGGCCGGTGCTCGAGCCCGCTCCTGCGCGGCGCAGGAGATCGCGAATGAATTCAGCTCAGTACCGCTTCTTGCGTCCTTTGATCGGGAATGGGGTTCCAGGATCGGGGGGGGGGGGGCTTTCCCGCGGAGGGTCGCACAGGAATGTACGTACGCGCTGTGTCAGCAGAGCCCGAATATGGAAGGGGCACAGACGGGCCTGGGTGGTGCGTGGTGCATAGAGCTCCTGTATCAGCTGGTGTCCACCCTGCACTAATAATGGAACATGTTGGCAGGCGATAGCGTATACCTATGTAGCAGGGAGTATTCTGCAACTACTACGGAATTGTCCGTCGAACAACGAACACGAGCTCCTTGACGTCCCCACTTTTCGAATTCCTTTCCTGACTCGAGCAGCGGAGCAGCTTCACGTCCGTGCCCTGGCACCGTCAAAAAAAAAAACTGGTCGAATAGACTACTGAGGATGTGGCCAGTAGAGAACGCCTTGTATAAGCAGCCGGCGAACGCACGGAACAGCGCGATCGGAATCGTAGACGGTCGCAGACTCGTCCGGAACTAATTATTAATACAGGGTTGGGTCGGATTTTGCTGCTGCCCGGCACACCCCAATAGGAAGGAGAAGACCCTTAATGAAGTTGGATGAGTTTGACTGCATCACGATTTTCGGAGCACTGAAAAAGGGCCTGCATACTTTTGATTCCGATTCAGAACTTGGGGCATGGACAGTATTATTTCAGCAAATCAACCTTACGTTGTGATATTGTCACTGGCATTCTGCAAACAAAAGTGAGGGGCAAATAGAGTGGTATTCTGCCTGAACCTAACGGTGGCGGGGGAAGGCGGGACAATGGGGACCCGGGGTCAACACCTCATCTCAAATAGAATGACTCTACCTTGATCTTTTTCCCCTTCCAGGAAATGTCGACGCTGTAGCATCTACCCGTAACACCAGCGCGGAAATTTGCTTTCAGGGGTGCCGCTCCTTAAAAACAGATGCGACCTTTGGGGATGGCCGACTTAGGCGAGAACAGCCAGGTCGCATGGCGGTGTTGGGCAGCGAGGACAGAGGTGACCATAGTCAACAATCTTCAACGGGGCGGCGGAACTCTGTCCGTGATCACACCCTGTCCGTATGTGTCAACCCGTGCGGAGGGCAATACACATGACGCAAGGGCTGAATGGGCTTACTGTGCAAAAACCGGGGCCAGTAAGTAGTCCCATCACCGACTGCCCAGCTCCCCATAAAAAAAAAAAAACATCCCCAGCGCGGGGGGGGGAGGGGGGCCCGGCCGCACCCGACGACGACAAACCTGTTCTGCCTGTGCCGTGCTCTTCTCCACTTGCCCTCCATCGCCTAAGAACGCGTAGTTTTCGCGCGAGCTTGCTCGCTCGGGGATGAAGCTCCTCGCTATAGCCATTGTGTGCTAGAGCTTGTGGCCTCCTTTGCGTTAGAGCCTGGACGCGGTGAGCCCCTGGCCCTTCAACACAGGATATGTGTGGTTTTCATATTGTCACTTCGGCATCGTTTTGGATGCAAAGAGCGGCGTGGCAACGGTCCTCGTTTCAACGTTCTTCGCCGCTATCTGCCCTTTCCGGAGTGTGTGTGGTTTGTTGTATGCTGAAAAGCAGGCTTGCTGTGACCGCGCGAACGCGGCGAGAGGCGGTGAGCCAATTCCGGGGGGGGATAATTGTGTCTTGTGTGGAAATGCAGGTCGATCTGCAATAGTTTGTAGCCTCTTGCCAAACGCAAGAAGTGTGTAGTGGCAGGTGGTGCTGCTACAAGAATGTAGTCAGTCCGATTTGTCAGAATCAGTCCGCGTGGGTTGATGTCGGGGAAGATGTTTCTTCTAAACCTGGCCTAACCACGACTACTACGGTAATATCACGATTTATTTGCGGAATTATTGTACATATCCAGATCGTGCTGTCTATCTGCGCCACGCGGACGTCCTGTGGCTCAACATGGCGGCATCGCAAGGAACGCATGTAGCGATCAGCGGGAGTAGCCTCTTGAGGACGCTAGCAAGAGCCTTGAAGCTTGTACGGCGGCTTTATCGGCCAGGCATTCTCATCGCCGAATGGCGCACCGAAATCTGTTGCGGAACCTCCTGTCGGCCGGCTGCCCTTGTGATCCTCTTCATTCTGTACTAAGGACCGTGACGGTTTGTGCGGAACAAACCAAGGACATACGTGGTCCTTTCCACGCTCGGCAACGCCTGGAAAGCCCGTTACGTATATAATCATGGAACATCTTCCAAGAAAGGTGAACACTAAAATCGATAAAGGATGCTCTAGTGGGCCAGGATTGCGCGCGAACAACGCCTGCGTCGCGACAGAGATCGAGTAGGACGGTCGCGGTTGGCGAGAAACGATGTTTTCTTGCATGCTTCACTTGGTGTGAGATCGGGATCGGCGCGTTCGGGTGTCCTGCCCACCACTACCGCTTTATATTTCTTACCTCCACCTTCCGCTGCCAGCACACGCCCTTTCGCCGCGCCAGCACCTCCGCAACCACTTCTGCACGATGAACCACCCGAAAGATTTGAAATCCCAACAAGGCGCAGAACTTGGCCAGAGGTGCGTGCGCCCGCTCCCGTACATACCGCCGTCCGCGCTTGAACGCCCCTCGTACGTGGTCGCGCAGATCGGAAGCAGTGAGTGGTCTATGTGAGATATGTCGACCAGCTGCTTGTGAACGCGTTTGTCTCTCTAGGTTTGCCGTGAAGGCCGTTGAGCATGCGCAGGTGCGTCGCTAGCGCTCTGCTGCTAAACTTTAGGAAATTCCCGCGGCGCGTCTCGACTAGCGCCGCCCGGCTATAGACGTACTGGATACTCTTCTTGACAAAGTCCCCCCACAGCAGCTGAGTTACTCACAAAGTGCGCTCGTAATGTTGCTGTCACAGGGACATCGATGTTCATGATTGTACACAATGGGTTCTGGATGACGAGATATTCGAGCACTTCAAGACAGACTTCCCCGAGCTATTCGGCTAGAACCGTATGAGAGAATCACGAAGCTCGATGAAGATATGATGAAGGGAGCAAGGAGGGTAAGGAGAAGTGGCGGAAGTTCATTGAGACGTGAGGTTGTGTTGGGAATCGCACACAGGTGGTGGGGACTAACATCCATGGCAACAGGTACAAGGAGACTGTCAAGGATTATAACTTTGGCTCCTTGATCCGCACAAACGCGCAGGATGAGTACTCCGAGACAAACACCATCTTCAGTGAGTCCTCCGTAACACTACACTCGATACATGTTACCCTAACAACGTCCCACAGCTACCCGCATACAAGTACGTTCCCATTCCCTCACCTAACCCCTTGCCACTCTCACAATATTACCAGCAGTTCTACGCGTACGAATCGCACGGTAACCGGTTGGGAGGCCTGAACGACAAGGCGCACGACCTCGCAAAGGAGGAAGCCGGAGAAGGAGCGCATCAGGAGGAGAAGGCCAAGGAAAAAAGGCAAGAATGAAGGTCAACGGCAGGTCATAACGCCGTTCACCCCCTGTTGCTCGCAGCACGGGCTATATTCTTCTAGTCGATCTATGATGTAATATTCGGACGGAACAACCGAGTGAAGAAAATGGGATTGTATAGCATGTTTCAAAGTATACAGGAGAACGTGGTATCCGGGTTATTCAAGGATAAAGTAAGCTGACAGGCTAGGATTTGAATCCTGCTAAACGAGGAGCGCACCGCCCGTCCAGCGCAATGTGGGTGTGTCCCGTGATATGTGCCGATGCGGGGAGCGGGCTCGCGAGGAACATAGATGCTGGGCACCGTCAGAAAATCTTGAATGCTTCTAGTGGGAGGGAAACACTGACCTATGCCGAGCCATATCTCGCGGTCTGCCGGTGCGGAGCCCCATTGGCTGTGCGCGGAGTTCCATCGCGGTTCGCCTTGCGATTTGTAGCCGAACGCGGTCATCTTGGATGGGAAGATGCTGGAATGGGGGGTCAATGGAGAGCTCCTGCTGAAGGGGCGTTATTGAGAAACTCACCCAGGCATGACCGCGTTTAAATACGCGCCTGTGCCCGAATCAGCGCAGTGTTCAGTAGGGTGTGTGTGTGGAATGACCTGCCATATCCCTACCATTAACGTGGTCCAAGGAGGTTGATGCGAGTAGTGATGTGAGGTGGTTCACTGCGGCCGGGGGTTGGCTAGTGTTATCTAGAAGCGCCGTCTTAGTGTCTCTTCGTCTTCCAGCCGGTACAGAGATGCACCCACAACTCCAGAGGCCGTTGCCTGCATCCGCGAGCGTACTCCCCGTGGCAAGAGTATTGATTGCTGCGACGGAGATATGTTGATGACAGGCCGGGGTCGTCGGCAGTCGCATCCTTGGCGAGGAGCTAGTCTCTGTCAGGCTATAAAGTAATGTTAGTTTGAAAGGCATTGGACTATGTATTTTGTACGAACCCAACGGTCACTACCGAACATAGAATGTTAAGTCGCGCGTGTATGCTGCGCAACAATGGGTGCTCACGATATATAGAATGGGACCCTTTGACGTTAAGGACCTATGAGCACGATCCCAACCCTCTTTCTCAGGAAAGCTGGAGGCGGGTCAAGGTGTCAACGACATTTTCGCGATAGTCAAGCACTCAACGTACTGCCCACGTCGTACGGTGCACCCCACGTGGCGCCAGAGTTATTGACAAAGGACATGAACCTTCTTGGTTTCGCGTTTCTTCTTGATTTCATTTGCGAGGTTGTCGCACCTCCTGCTTTTATTATGTACACGTGTTTTCGTTGGCCATTGGAGGATCCGGACAATGAAGTGAATTGTATGAACGTACGCTGAGGTCCGGCAACAGATTGTAGTGGCAGCTACCCGGACCATTCTGGTTCAATCGTCCGCAACCTAGCAGTAACATTGTTAGCACCCAGAATTAAAATCAACGTGAACATCTTAGACTTACCTCCTCAAGCTGCTTCTCCTTGCGTTTTCGGCGCGATTTAGCACTTTTGGCTACCGTTCGTGGTACGTACGCGGCTGACGAACATTGTTACCAATTCAGAGCCGCCACGCCGCAGGACTGTGACCACGTTTCCCATAGTTTGAGCTAGCTTGAAACGCCACCAAACCTTCGCGAGAAGTACCAACTTTACCCCTAACATCAAAACAGGCTGGGAATCGAGAAATATGAGACACGACGAGAGAGAGAGTATAGGCGCCCTAGTTCGCGGCAGATTATGATGGGCCCACAACTTCTGAAGATGAGCCCATCGGGTGGTTCTTCCCATGTTTTAGGAGAGCGGATTGTTTGTAGCCGCGCATAGACCACCGAGTGCGAACTCTTGGGTAATAGTAGTTTGCGGTGCTAAAAGTTGACAAGGATCATGGCGCCCCACGCAACGGGGACTATGGTGAAGGTTGAAGGAAACCGGATCGCCGGGGCCAAGCACCGGCACTAATTTACACAGGAAAATTACATTATGTCATTTCGCTTTACTTCACACAATCATAAATATCTTTCATGGCCAATTGTCCCAAAAAATCTAAACGGGCCTTCAAACAGCGTCTTCTTTGAAAACAGAGTCGAGCAGTTGGCGACATGTAGTATAAACGGGTTTGGTTCATACAACATACCTATAGTTAGTTTTTGGCTCTACTTACCGGTCCAGATGTTGGTGAACCTGACGCGTTGAAAAGCTCCCAACCCGCCGTCGAGATGTGACTTCTCGTCACGGGATTTCTTCAGGAATGTCCCGTGTTAATATTGCACGGTCGTCATAGGACTGCTCTCATTAGTACGCTGAGGCCATTTGCGTTGCCGAGTACACTATATACTGTATTCATTTCAATTGACTGTGATGGAGCCAGGGAGTTTTGAAACAAGATCGGGGCCTTGTATGAGATAGTAGCTGGCGATAATCGTGTTGCCCGGATCACAACCGTCATGGGCACGGTAATTCGCGTAAAGTAAGGGTTGTTCAATGGCTCATAGGCATGTTTCAATCCGTAAAGAACGGTCATTACCGAGTATTCACGTTGTAAAATATGTTTTCCGGCACTCTGATAGTAGCTACTCCATTTGAGGACTACAAATCTCGCAGCACTATTTTACAGTCGCCACAACAGGAGTCGAGGAAGACAGGGAAAAAATCGTAGCAAGGGCTAGTGTAAGGGTAGATCGAGGAGCCGCCGTAACAGGTGGGTGACATAGTAGTAGTACAAACTGACGCGGATGAGAAAAAAAAAAAAGTGGACTCGTTTGAAGATAAACTCATACACATGAAAATGGAGAAAATCCAGCAAATTGTAATATAATCACTCATCGGACACTCGTCGCATGCGTTCGCGCAGCCTCTTCGGAGCGGTGTATCTCCGACCCCCACTCGCCCCGATACGTGCGGCGCTCTTACTCCGCCATGTTACATCCCCCCCGCGTCTGCCGAGCCCCTTCTTCTTATGCACTCATTAGCACCTCCCGTCGTTCGCAGCGACGCCGCCGGCTCGTTCTTGGCCAGTCGCCCATCAAAAGCCTCTGGCGTCTGCGCCGTATGCTCGAGCGTAGGGCACGGCCGCCGTGTGCTGCGAATTGCGGAAGGGCAGCGCTGAGTGGGCCAATCGAGCGCCTGCTCGACAGGACCCTCGCGGATACTCCTTAGTAGCGGGAGAGCTCGTTAGGCTTTGTGGCTTTGACAAGTGAGATCTTAGGGCTTTGCCAGGGAGGCCTTGTGGGTCGCGAGTCGACTCGCGCTCCCGGCGCTTCTCCATCAGCGTTGGGCGCGCCAGTCGCAGCCTAAGCGACCTGTTTCCTTAGGTCCTTGAAGGGGACGTCGGACTAGCTGGAAGGGAGAGAGGTTGGCTGAGATCTGGGAGTGGGAGAGGGCGGTGCAAGGTGACACGGTCGCCCACCATCGGGATCTGTTGAAGGAGGGGATGTATTCTTTTGACGGGAAGCGTGAAGCTCAGGTGTGCTTGGAGGCGAGTGCGGTGTTCTGGCGTTTGGCTAAGGGAGCTCACGCCGTGGGCGGGCGCCAATAGCCTCGATTTTTACCGTTCGCTTTCGGGCTGGCGAGGGACTCTTCGCATCCTCATGTATCTGGTGGATGTTGTAGAGCGCCTTGTGTTACTAGACGAGAGAGCTGCTTTCTGATTTAAGAGTGCAGAAGTGAATGCGTCCGCCTAAGCCCGATGGGTGGACTTTGGATGGAACCGTGGTCAATGTTTGGGCTCTATTGCTCCCAAGGCGAAACGGAACCTATGGTACTTTCATGAATGAGGTACGCAGAAGATTTGGCGTATGTTCAGCAGGCCGAGATGGATGCCACCAGACGGGTACATTCAGAGTCCGCATTTTCCGGAGGGTCGAGAAGATTTGGAATTGAGTGAGCATTAACGAGACGTGCCGAGAGGTTCTTGGTGCCGGGTCGCAGATGGAACCTAGAGGGACGAAGATGCTAGTACGGGTCGCTCTTCGCACTGCTGCCCAGCGACCGGCTTTCGGGGAAGAGTATTATCTCTCTATAAACGGCACAGCCTTGGTTGTCGCCGGGCACAAACGGAGGGCTTCGTCGCGTTAGCTGGCTTGTCCTCGGAAGCTCGCTCCTGCCCCCATTCCCCAGACACCCGCGAACCAAGGAAGACTTAGCAGCGCCTATGAGACCAAGTCGTGAGGGCTTGGGCTCTGTAACAAGATGAGTGGCGGCGTAATATCCCAAATGACTTGAGGACTCCACTCAATGTAGGCGGCTCGACTTTGGTAGCGGTGCTGGAATGAGATGCTTGGCCTGGTAGCAGTGCTGGAAGACATGCTCGGCCTTCCATAGCTACTCCGCCTGGCCTCTATCTTCTTCCTCCAGTACTTTCTTTCTCGCGCTGTCTCTTCTCTCTCCGCACTTCAATTTCTCCCAGGTCCCTCAGTCTTGTTGTCCACGACGTCACACGAGTAACGAGACGCGTCTCCCTTGATGAACGCCTTGCCACTTCAGAGACCTTGATCCGCTTCGGGACCTACGATCGGTGGCGTCCACATCCTCGTCTTCATTGTCTTCGTATCCGTCTGCACCAAAGTCACCGGGAATACTCATCTTCTTGCGGTTCCCGTTACTGAGACTCGCGCTTGAGCAAACGTTTACTCTTCTTCAGAGCCGCAGGACCGGCCCTAGGGCCCAGTCGCCTCGGACTTCCTCTTCTTCGCTGCAGCAGTGGTAGGTTGCATCCTCTTCACGGCGTAGTGATTCGCGATAGAGTCCGATCTTGTTAAAACGCGTCCTCGTGCGCGCCTTCGCAAACCTGTCCGCGCCACTCGTCTTCACCTGAGGTTTGGGGAGCCGCAGCAGGGAGTGAAACCTTGCCTGCGTTGTCCAAGAGGGTCTTCTCTCGACCCTTCTGAACGCCCTGCAGCCGCGAGACGTTTGTTCATCTCCTCCAACACGTCCGCCGCGGCATTCTCGAATTGGTTGTTGGACATGCTGTGGCGAGGAAGTGGCAAGCCGAAGAGGAAGGGGTCGTTGGGCGCAACCGAGACGCGACCACGGGCTGATGCTGGTGCTGGAGAGTCTACCTTGACCTTAGGCGTGGCCCTTTTGGCTGCTGAGACAGGCACAGCAAGGTGAAGCGACCACGGGCCTCGCTGGAGAGAATACGTCGTCCGGCACAGCAGCCGGGAGCTCTTGTTTCGGCTTGGCAGGTGTGGCCCTCAGCGGGCTCGACAGAGCAGCGTTCTTCCACGGAGATAGGAAAGAAGGCTTAAGATCCTCGGCCGGGATAGTTGGGTACAACTTGCCAGGATGAAGTGCGGTTGCAGGAGACGCGGGCCACACGTTTTTGGTGACGCTCGGTGTGCCCATATCGAGATCAAAGGTTGTGTCTGGTATGGGCTTCAGACGTGGTGGGGTTCTCCATCACAGATGAGGCAGTCTCAGATGAGATCAGACGGATGGTGGTAGTTGCTCCCTCCCTCGAGCTCGTGCTGAGGCGAGCGTTGCTAGGAGCAGGTTTACCAGGACGGGAGGAGGAGCTCCAGGAATTGGGGCTCGATCGAGGGCTCATCGATCAGAGAGGTAGTTGACATTGCGATTTGGGCCCCTAGCCTCTGGGAGATTCCTGGCTGTTTCCTTGTTCAAGGCCGCAGCGCGCTTGAGACCGAAAGAGTTCGCAATGGCGGCTTTCAAAGAAGACTTGACTGAGCCTAGACAAAAGGTTAATTGTTTAGCGAGCAAGCTCAGGTAACAAAGGCTTACTCTTAGGACCAGCGGTGCCGAACTCTCCCGTCGGGCTCACGGGGCTCTTCATACCAGATGTTACTGCACCTGAGCCGGATCCAGACTCGTCCTCCTCTTTGATGTCGTCCATGACCATCTCCCATGATTGTTCACTCTGACGTGCTGATACTTGGAAAATATTGCCTGGTATTGGGACATCCTCCTCCTCCTCCTCCTCTTCCGACTCGTGCCATTCAACTCCTTCAGGAGGAAGTTCGGAAGCTTTCTGCTTCAGGCGGTCTATGAGCTCTGAATTCTTGCCGTTGGCCTTTACTCCATGTCTCTTGCAGAGCTTGACGAGTTGATCCCGTTTAAGAGAGTTGAGCGCTGGTGTGTTTGAAAAGGATTTGTGTTGTGGAGGACATTACACGCGGCGAGATCATATGAATCGCGTGTAAATGTCGTTCGGAGTCCCTTGTCTGGTAATGGAACGTTCTCAAGCTATTACAGAGCAGTTTAGCGTCGATTCATGCGCGTCAGGCGTCGTTCAAAGCGAAGACTTTCGCTCTAAGGCAGCTAAGCGAAATGAGGAATCTCCACGAACTTATGAGTAGAAGAGACTCACTCGACCCAGTGATAGCACTTCGCAAGAGTGATGTAGCCTTCTAGCCGAGCTGTGTTGTCAATGGGAATAGAACGACAGACCCCTGAGGCTAGCCGAGTCGAGGTTGAACCGAAGTCGCGAACCGCAAGAAACGCGTCTCAAACTAGGTAGCACGTGATCGCTCAGCGCGGTAACGCGATTGCGCGCGCGGCCCGCCACCGCAGACCCTAACCATAGCTGCGCCGCCAGACAGCTGCGCTTGGCGAAGTAGAGCTCTCAAGTCAGACTCCAAAGTACATCCTCTTTCGCGACCATTTACGAGTACGCTTTTGGCCTCGGGTCACAGCCTCGTATATCCGATCCAAAATGGCTGCTTACTTCTTTGCCTCTCCGGTCGACGTCGAGGTCAAGCTAGATGGCGAAGACGAGCGAAAGCAAGTCGACATGAAGGGGGACAAGGAACGAGTGATTACATGTCCTGTTTACTACGACGGTGACGGTGTAGCGGGCCAGGTATGGCTAGCATACTACATTGCAAACACGAAATTAACTGGTATCGTGTCTACCAGGTGACTGTACGCGTAAGAGATGGAAAGAAGCTCGCGCATGAAGGAATCAAGGTCGAGTTTGTTGGTAGCATTGGTAAGTAGAACGACAAACAACATGATCTTACATTTATCACCATAAAGTAGAACTATTCTACGACCCGTGGTCATCATCATGAATTCTTGTCACTGTCACAAGAGCTTGCCGCGCCGGGCGAGATGAGACAAGCCCAAACGTTCGACTTTCCTCTTCAAGAATGTAGAGAAGCAGTTCGAAAGTTATCAAGGTATCAATGTGAAGCTGAGGTGCGTCACCCTTCCCACTACCGTGCGCTATGACAAAACCCATCGTATACCAAGGTACTTCATTCGAGTTACGATCTCACGGCGGATGGCGGACGTCACCAAAGAGAAGGACGTATGGGTGCATTCGTATCGAATGCCTCCGGATAGCAACAAATTCAATCAAGATGGAGGTTGGTATTGAAGACTGTTTGCACATTGAGTTCGAGTACAATAATGTCCAAGTAAGTGTTAATTGTCCTGAGGTGCTGAACGCGTCGCAAACACTGCCCTAGATATCATTTGAAGGACGTGATTGTAGGCAAGATCTACTTCTTGTTGGTCCGTATCAAGATCAAACACATGGAACTCTCCATTATACGTCGTGAAACCACCGGTTCACCACCAAACCAATACAACGAGAGCGAAACGATCACCAAATTCGAGATCATGGATGGCGCGCCCCGTGCGAGGTATGGAATTATCTCTAAGGCATTTAACTACAAATCTGATCTGCATCTCAGGGGAGACTATCCCAATACGTCTGTTCCTTGGCGGCTTCGACCTACACCCACACATTCCGAGAAGTGAACAAGAAGTTCAGCGTGAGGTACTACCTAAACCTCGTGCTCATTGATGAGGAGAACCGGAGATACTTCAAACAACAGGTACTCCGCATGCTATTGTTCACCACTGAGACATACTCACTGTTTATTACAGGAAATAACGATATTCCGGATCCCAGAAGTAAGTTGAACATCTCTGACTCTCGAGCAACACTGATCTGGTCTTTAGAACTAGAACGGACTGTGACCTGCTTTCTATACCTGTATTTATGGATTTATCTCACGGAACATGTTGTAATTGCGATGTATCGCTCGGTGTATCCTGTATTGCGATTCGGGAGGGGGATGCCTCCGACTGCCACTCGAAAACAACGACCACTATTCCCCGGTTCTACTCCATACACCGCACCAAAAAACCCGTTTGAAACTATAAAACTACGCACCTCCAACTGCCGACAGGGGGCGGCGTGGGGTATCCAGAGCGGTCACTAGGACCATCATGCCACGACGCCACAACGCTATCCCTGCTATACTCGCTGCTCGACGGCGCAGGCGTCCGGCTGCGAGGCACACTACCGATGCTCTTGATACGCGCAGCGCCGGATTTACTCCACACGCGTCCTCGAGCTCGGCCTTGCCGTCTTCGACGACGTCGCCCCCGGGCTGCACCCAAGGGAACTCGAGCGCGCTGCCTTGTGGCGACGTGACCGAAGCCGATTTCTCGTCGCTCTGCGCGGTCTGGCGGCGGACGCGTGAAAGCCGTGAGCTGCTTGGCAGCTTGCGTGTTTGGGGGAGTGGAGGCACGCCAGCCTGGGGGATGGTGCTTTCTGCGGGGCTTTGCTCGTGCTTGGCTGGGGTCCGAAGAGCTCATCGTCCCACGCAGGGCACGGGCTTGCGCTTCGTCGAGCTGCTTCGGCGAACAAGCCCGGTCCCTACTGTTCGTCGTACGCCCGCTTACAGAACGTGTGAGGTCCTGTGGGCTGGCGATCGTGTCGGTCTCGGTTTCAGCGAGCGACGGCGCGATGCCCGCTGTTCGAGCGGCGGGGCACGCCGGGGAACTCGGTAGACAGGGCTTGAATGAGGTCCATCGTGTCTGCATGGCTGACGTAAGTCTGTGTGCTCTTTCGCACCGTTTCGCCTTTAGACGCGCCCTTCTTGCGTGGCGGGAGGTATCGCCAGAGCCTCCAATAGTGTAGCGAGAACGGGGATACACAATGTTTGACGTGGCAAGAGAGAAAACTGTATGCGACGCGGGCGGTGGCGGGGGATGTATAGAGAGATTCTGCGTAGCCTTCGTCCGAGGGCAGCGCTGTTGGCTTCAGCTCGGGCGAGTGACCTTCCGCGACGGCGTCGCTGATGCTGCGTCCGTGAAGGGATTTCTCTTCCATCTTCCTCCGACGGTGTGATGATAACCGAGGTCTGAGAAACGACGAAGATCCAGAGTTGGGGGCACGGCCGTCTCGTTGTCGGTAGCGAATAATGACGCGCTGGTCGCGATAGTTAGGAGAGATACTGCGAGTATCGAGGGAGAGTGTGGGAGCAGGGGGTTATGTAGAACAAGAGGTTGTACGTTCTCAAGGCGAGCGCTGTATGGAGTTGCCACCCCGCGGAGTCCGGGCTGGCTTCGAATCCATATTTCGCTCGGGGATGCAACGAATTGACCAGATAGAAAATGGGGACGCTGTATAGCGCTCCGATCGGGCCGAGGTGTCGTAATGCCATGTTCAGAACGAGCAGGTGAAGGTGCTGGAAGTGCAGAGGAGGCGGCACTGATTGTGCGCGACCTTATAAGACGGCAGCAGGAGGCTGAGTGGTTGCCTCGTAGTCGTATCCACCAATTTGGTGGAACGTCTCCGTCTTCGGCTCGGAGATGGGAGCGCGAGGAGAGCCGACCTTCGTGCGAGTGGGTTCTTGGGCGTGGCCGATGAGTAAGATTTTAATGAAATTGAAATCTTCCACAGTGTCGAGCCTTTCGGAAGCGCACATAATGAGACGAGATTAAAGTCTTATTAAACACGACTCCTCACCCCTTGACAATACCAATGATAAGGCAGGCTGGCTAAAATCGTACCCATTTAAATCGAAGGATCCCGCCGGGGTCAGCACGACGGCGAAATCCGCCTGACAAAGCGAAAGCCAACTATGGTTTTTCGTAGTGGCTCCCATACTTAATACCTGACCCTGGTTCCATGCTTAATGACGATGAGGCTGAGGCAGAAGATGAGCTCCAACGACGGCGGTACAAGCAGACCAATGGACTCCGGAAAGGTAAGCTTTCGCAGCGAAGGTTGGGGGCTAATGAAAGACAGATAGAGCTCATGGGTTGAGGTTTCAGTTCCAATCGAGTTCTCGAAGCATTCCAGTTTACAGAGAAGTCAGAAGCTAATCCAGAGCTTTCCCAAGCGCGATACGACCGACGAGACAGAGGCGGAGTAAAAGAATGGACTGCAGGCTAGCTGCAAAGGAAAGACGACGCCAGCACCGGAAGGAGGAAGAAGGAGAAACGACGGAGTGAAAGGGTCAACGACGGCGCGCTGGGTCGGCTAGCAATACTTATTCTCGAAGGCCGCCCTGTCGACGGGCCCTGGTATCGCACGAATGGCAACCGTGCGATCAGTAACCTCCTAGCCCGTTGCCAGACAGCGGCGACTACAATTTCGATGGTTGCTTCGGGAGACTTTCCCAAAGCATTATCGGTCAAGAAAGACATGCTCTCGACCAACCTAGAGAGCATTACATCAATAACCTGTACAGTCTGGCCAAGTTCATTCTTACTGTTTTTGTTCTCTGAACGTCCTTGTGCGATGCAAACATCGCAGACCACGCCATCCCGACGTTGCGGGGGCCCGGGGGTCGCAGTAAATTAGACGCTCATCGGGTGCTGAAGCATCTGAGATCTTGATGTCACGTCACGCATCAGACGTTACTTTCGGTCACTCGATTCTCCGCGGACCGCCTCTTGGCTCTCGACACTCATCTACGTGCATTGAAGCCAAGTGACATTTTTGGATGTTACTCCCACCATTGCATGTCTACAACATTTTACGCAAATAATAATCACAATTCGGCAGCCATCGAGTTGAGCCCCCTCTCATCCGACACAGCCAACCACAACAGAAGGTTGCGCGGTGATCACATTGCAAGCGAGGAATTCACTATGGACGAGACATTGGGCGTAAATTCCCATACCAGCGCCCCGGAGTATACTGACCCATCTCTTCGCGAAGTTCCCATTAAATCCAACAAAGGGAACAAAAGAAGAATATTAGGTGAGTAAATGTGCTTCTGAAGCGGCTGGTGCTGGACCACGCATGTGTGATCCGTAACAGACATGCATTGGTCCATGGGTGCAACCCTCCTCGCCGGAACTTTCGAGGTACTCGAAACGTTGATCGTCATTCTTACTGCTATCTAGCGTCCACCCGGAGGCTTCTCCTGAAGCTCGGATTCTCATTCTTTCTCTTTGGTTTAATCAATAACGGTACGCAGCATTCACATCTATGACGTCGTATTCTCTCATGGCATTTACCTCGCCAGTATTATACGTTGTAATACTCTCTGCTGCCCTTGATCTGGTACCTCCCTCGACACCAAAGGGCATCATTGCCTTTTGCAATATATTCCCCGCATTGGTCGCCAAAGTGGGCTGGCCATATCTCCTCAAGGGGCGGATACGCTATGACAGACGTCTCAACGGATGCTGTGTAATCAGTATGACCGGCATGATTGTAAGTATCCTAGTTCCCCATTATGTAAGCTACTATTTGTGTGCGACATTTAGGTTTCCATGCTGACTCGCTCTGTTACAGTCTGTGTTTACTTGGTCAGTATGAGTCCTTTTGTCTACCAGTTCAAGGACTAACTACGCAGTAGTTTGAATACACCATCAATCAGGTATGTCGAAACATTGACGGTAGCCCTCCCTTCACTCACATACCTCCAGGGCGTAGCACCAACACTGGTGTATCCGGTACCGCCCCCTGAAGAAATACTGGCCCTTCTCAGCAAGATCATACACTCGATCAGGGACTATTATCCATTGTGGCAGGTGAGTAAATGTACACACCCACATGCGAGTTACAGCGTTGACTCCGTCATATCCAGCTCGTCTACCAAACAACTGTGTTCTTGTCCCGCTCGTCCATTTCACTCGGGCTGCCGCCGGTTTTACCGGCTCGACTGCTCAGCCTCCCGGCACTCATCCAGGCCGCGATCCTTGTTACGCTGGTTTTTGAGTCAGCGGTTGGATTCTTTAGCGACAACTCCGAAGGGCCTCAGCTTCTCGTTTGTTTTCCTGCTTATTAGCATCGAAGGCTTCTGTGGCGGCCTAGCCTAGTGAGTCCTCTCGAGTTAATGACATACTGCTCTGATAGGATGCGTAACAGCGTCAACGTGTTCTATCGTATCAACCAAGAACATTCACATGAGCCGCACGGAGACTCTGAACGTGCTAGACAGGAGCGGGAGTTCAAAATTGGATCCATCGGTTTTGCTGATTCGACGGGCATATTGATGGCTGCGATCGTCGCGGTACCGACAGAAGTTGGGCTATGTAAGGTACAGGTCGCTCGCGGGAAGACGTTTTGTAAGAGCTTGTGAGCGGGCTAGAGTCGTTCGCTATGTGTGTTATAACACAAGTACTTGGCCCATCACCTACGTTCGATCCGCTGCTGAATATGCCTCATCATTTTGCTTAAACTCTACACCCAAACACAGGACATTGAATGTGGACCAACGGTGTTTGTTGAGGGTCATGACGAGTCACTTTACCGTACCTGTCCTCCTGGGTAGTGATCGGAGTTTGCCGAAGCGGCAGTTTTTTGACGCGCCCCACCGCCTGGCACTCTTCGTCCGTTAAACGACCCACCACGTAGCATGCTCCTCCCTTTTCTTTAAATCAGCCACATTTTCCCAGATTTTGGTAGGACAAGTAGAGCCTCAACCCTCAGGAAGTCGTCTGTCAAAAAGAAGAATCCTCGGCAAAGGACCAAGACATGCAAGAAAATTTTAAACGTTTGATCGACGCAGCGACGTAGAGAATGAGCATGCGTGGACTTCGAGCGTGAAGGTGTACTATCACCCATCGACCTGTCGCTACCACAGGGTAGCACAGACCTGCAAGGCATCTAACGTCAGCGTGATTACTCAAGGCGACCTCAAGACTGCAGCAATATCGTGTGCGAAGATGTGTCGCTCATGGCCCACGCAAATGGCCCTAAAACAACCTTCCGGAATTCAAATATGACTGAGCCAGTCCTTCCAGCCTGTCTTGTCAACAAAGCCCCGTTGGCGGGTCCCGGTTCTGATCTGATTTTATTCTTACCTTCAGTAGGCCGTTCTTCAAAGCTTTACCGTGTATGCATGTACGGCATGTACATATCAACGATGCCTCACGTTTCCTCAAGGATGTGTGTGGTGGGGGTGAGAGTGATCTCGGTGAGCAATTACTTAGCGTTTGAGCTGTGGTGCTGGAAGCATAAAAACTACGAAGCTCCATTTGTCTCGCGACGTTCAACCTCAAGCATATACCCGGCACTTTCGCCCACTCACGACCGCCCGAATTTCTGTGAAGACAAGCTGTTCTCATTCGTTGAATTGTCTTTGTCACCAATACGACCCTGTTAGCGACAGCGACAACGAACTTTGAAGGCACTCTTGGCCGTTTCGACCGTTCCTTCTCGCTTTGCAACACACTCTCACGCTCAAGCAAAGCTACAACATCAACTTCTCCGCAAAGTTTTCGTGTCCAGATGCTACGGAGCAAGCGCGGCAAAGAATAGTACTAATGGCTTCGCAATCTTGACCAGAGGCAAAGGAATAAATAGACGTATTTCAAGCCAGTTGATCATGTTGTGGGAATCTGCGAAGGCGGACCCACAATAGCGCGCGCCCACACCCAGCCAACAGTGTACACGCCGTGTTACACAAGCAGATCACGAGATAGCTCCTCACAACACTTACCGAGGACTAGTAGGACTCAGCCGGTGGATTAAATTTCTCTTCAACGAACTGTCCAACCTTTCAACAAATATCTTTGTCTACTAGAAAGACCAACTCACAATTAACTGACAACAAATATTCTAGATAAAACTATGATATCTCGACATCGTGAGTACAACGCCCACGTATATTACTAACTTTTTCTACTAGTTTCTCCGTCATCAAAGCCTACGTGAAGCACATGAACTGTTGTGACACTGAAGAGACCGCCGGCTGTGGACAGTACCTTTCCTTTTGTAGGCGTGTGTGGGCGACCTCTGTTGCGATCATTCTTCCATTTGCGGCAAGGCCTCAATCAACGCCAATCGTGACCGTGACTGCGAGTCGATGGTCACGAAAACCAATCGTGTAACGCTAATCGACTCTCCCTCCGCCAGCCTTGCGCGGGCGTATATATATAATGTCCCATTCGTCCCTTTCGTCTCGTCTCAAGCCCCTTGCCTCTTGACCGCCTTGACCTCGCACCCGCTCCCCGCTGGACCTCCCCCCCGCATCACGCTGTCTCCGCACCATATCACCGCCGAGTCAACCCATGGCCCCCCCTCGCACTCAACGCAAGTCCTCGAACTTGGAGAACCTCGGTCTCGGGTTGAAGAAACCTTCCCAGAAGGTCTCCCTCGCATCGTCTCCTCCACAGTATTCAAGGACGCGTCTGTCCGCCGCCGTAACCGCGTGCTCAGCGGTATCAAGGGCCCCAAGACGGACGATGCCTATCAAGCACAAGAAGGCAGCAGCTCTTGCTGTCCGCATCGACCTGCCGACGCCCCCCGCGTCGCCACACACTCTACCGCACTTCCAAATGTGCAGCTTCCTGCTCAGTCTACCAACCGGTTGACAATCCCCAACACCCTGCGTCGCCCTGCGCATCGGTTGTTGATAGCGAGAAGATGGCCGCTGTCGATCCAGAGGGGCTCGGACCCGTCCCTGGCTGGCTATGTCAGGGCTGCTTTAGGAAAGCTAGCACCACAGTGCGTATAGTTGCTGCTTGCAGCCGGCTTCGCGTCCTTACAGCGATTCGCAGGATGTGGAAGGTTGTTCAGGGCATCACCTTGGACAGCTTCTCGACGGATCAGTTTGCACCGGAACAGATGAGCGTCAAGGCTAAAGACGTCTCTGCGCAAAATGCCAACTCATCTCCTGGCTGTTTGGTCGAAGCCCAAGTCGTCCCCATCGCCGACAAACCGCTGCCCCATCAGCCTCCTATCCACACGCACAACATCGTCCTCGCATCACACTGCTCGAACACTTCCCGCGTTTCCCGCCCATTAGCAGCCCACATCCCAACCATTTGCGGCTGGCGCAGAGATCGTCCTCCCCGTCCAGGGCCCTGTGCATCCCGCACCACGAATCCTTTACGGCATCCACCAATATATCTATATGAAGGATAGCGCCACATTCTTCGGCTCGCTCGTGCCCCAGTCCCAGCGGCGCGCGCACACACTCCTGCCGCAGCCCCCACAACGCTCGCTCGCGGGGAATTCGCGCTACGCCCCTCGCCGCGACGTTTACCACCCAGGCGCTCCTCGCGCACATCCTCTTCATCTCCGGCGTATACGCACCATGTGCCATCTCGGCATCCAGGACGACTAAATGTGGCGCGTGCTCCAGGGCGCGTGGGGTGTCGTGCGCGAGGCGCTGCAACTTGCTTCGCGCAGAGACCACGCAGTAGGGGTTCTCACTGGCCAGCCGCTCCGTCGCGTCGACTTCTTTCCCCATGGCACCACCCTCATATCTTCGCGGGTCAATCGAGCATCGTCAACCTCGCATTCGCCCATCAACAATCATGCATTCAACCGGTCAGTACTTTATGATTAACTATGTTCAATATTTGGTATTTCTATTGTTGTCATATGCCCCCCTTCCTCCACCTCCCTCTCTCTCGCGGACTCTGCCCAGAATCACAGTAAAAACACAAACAAAACCAGTATAATAGTGAAAATCTGAATAAAGAGTGTAAAACCGCAATATTCTCTCCGAGTGAACTATGATCTTGTGAAGGTTCCTGGGTGGCCGACATTGGACAACCAGCATGCTGCGGCAACGGCGGCCACGGTGCGTGTGTAAGACACGATTTATAAAGGTAGTAAGAATGCGTAAGTATCTTCAGAATAAAGGATCTACTTACCAAGTAAGTAATTCTCATGTCATCACAACACTGCCCACTGCAATTTGTTCGATCCTACACACGTTCATTTTGGTAGTGTTCTCAAACGCGTAATTGAAGCGATATATGTGGCAAGTTGAGTGGGGGTTGCCTCCGAAAAGTTGACATCTACAATGTACATCAACCAGCGCATGGCGCATGGAACTTGCCAAGTCATCGTGAACCCTCAAACTATGCCTCACTGCGCATTATTATCATAATATCTATGCTGTCAGTCCGTGCTCATATAGCCGTCGGGCAGGAATATCGATTCTCATTCTGGGCCTTGCATTGATCGGCGGCGCCGTATGCATCAACGTCTGCCGAGAAGCGAGTCCAGAAGGGGGATGTGAGTACGAACGACCCATCTTCATCCCTTTCCTTGTTACTTGCATTCACACCCTCCCTGAGTATGTCGACCCAGCCTTTGCTGCATTTAGTGAGGCTGGCCCTAAATCACATACCTCATATTCCGCCACCATCGCCGTGGGTTCTGCATCTTTGGATGATCAGTTCGAGGGCAAGTTTTTCTGAATTATGGAGAGGACAATCCGACGCTCGAGGCTAATCCCGCTCACCATACGCGGACATGCGAAACAGATCGTCGATGTCGGCGTTGACAGCGAAGGCGATAGGTCGTGGTCTCCTTGTCGTTCGAAATCGGCCGCAGTAGAGGATCACCTGTCTTGCCTTAGCGACCAAACGCGCAGGGCTCCGGTGACAGAACGTTTGACAACAATAAAACGTTGCGGGCCCTCCAAGCTTTTTCGCGGCCTATGCAGCGAGCAAGACGAGTGTGTGTTGTGCCTCTACGGCCCCGCATCCCCAGATGGCCAGACATGGTTTTCCCGATTGTGGCTCCGTTGGATATCAAAGATGGGGGAAATTACGAAAGCCCTCCTCCGACATTAGCGCACGGGTCCCCATTGTCCCCTGCAGAAGGGACAGGACCGCCGGCCAGGCACAGTAGAGTTCACCCCCCGCGCGCATTGCGCAGTCTGAACTGTCACCTCTCTCGGGTCGGGTCTGGTAAACCAGCATTTTGCCAGCGGAGGATAACTATCGGCCCTCGAGGCGGTATCTGATTCTAGCGAATCCGGTTACCGCCAGGCGAAACCCTGCATGGCAGGGCGGATATCATGCTCACGTATATATTTACTCGGTTTCGTCTCCACCATATCCTTTCCACGCCCCCCATCGTACTATGCCGCGGTTGCAGACCAGACCAGGCGTCCGTGGCTCTATCATCCTGGCCTTGAATGATACCCGCGTTATCGCAGAAGAACTTAATACCCCTTCCTGCAAACGTCGTCCGCCTCTACTTACACTTATGGCATCAGAGTACAGCTTAAATTCCGAGCCTCGTCCAGCTTTCTCGACACGATTCAGACGTCCCTTCGAGGACCCCCTCAGGTTAGTTAGCCTCCCGAGATGAGTCTTCCTCACCTTCTCACACTGCCCTAGAACTCTATGCCAAAAGCGTATAATGTAGGCCAGCCCCGCTTACACCGTTCGTGCCTGCGGCAGATATACCGGACACGATCGACATGGAAGTCATTTACGCTACCCAGATGCCCACTCACGCCCCCCCTCGTAATACTCAACGCGTCACGCGATTCGCCATCCACGACGCCACTCCAATAATCGCACCAATAGATATTTTCGCGTTCACCGCCAGCATTTAACATGGATCTTTTACGATTACCAGAACGCGTCGCCACACCGTTTCGAAACAGCCTCATCTGCGTCCCCCCCATCTCGACTCTGTGAGGAAGCTTGGACGCCGTCAGGTCTCTCCAACCATTGTGTGTGCACGCGGCGTGACCCGAAAGTCAGTACCGCTTCTGCTATTGTCTTCGCTCTGCTGGGACACAACCGCCATCGCCACCTGCACAAGACCCCACTCCCGCGCCCTCCACCCGCGCTCCCCTCCATCGACATAATCGGAAACATCACCGAGCTCGGTCCCAAGCACACCTCCGCCGAACCCCAGCCAGCTCAAACTTTCAGTCATCCATCGCAATTCCCCCGGGTGCCGCGCTGCCGTTCACAGCACCACCGGCCTCCTGGCGACGTACCTCCTCCCGATGGGCCATCATCGAAGAGTTCCCCCCTCTGCGCCCAGCATGGCCGAGCTGGCAATGGCGCGGACGTGCACGCAGCACGAGGTCAGGTCCACGCGCGTCGCAACCTCGGCCTGTGGCAGAAACGTGCCTCGCCCCGTTTGCGCCCAAGGACCTCGCAATCCTAAACATGGTGGCGCGTCGCATGGGAGGTCTCACGCGAGGCGTACAAAGGATTCTCGAGCGGCACTACGAAGAGGAACGCGCCCGACGTCGTGCGGCGGCCAAACGCTCGGCACCGCCGGCGGCCACGGCAGCAGCACCAGCAGCACCAGCAGCAGCTCCTGAGCGGGAACATGGGATGCCGGCGACGCCAGAGGGAGGCAATTCTAGCTGATCGTCGGTCGTTGGTCGCCAGGAACCCTACGCAGCGTCTGGACTCGTTGCCTACAAGCGAAGTCCGCGAGGCGCGAACGCGTTTTTTGTTGTGTTATCCACGGAGTTTGTAGGACGTAATATACACGGCCACTTCTCACTGTTTTCTGCGGGTGCACAGCGACAAGATCACGGCGGAGGAGCCCTCACACTCCCTTTCTGCGCCCTGACAGAGGCTATGGACAGGGTCTCCGTCGCAGTTCGGGCCCAGCTCACCTCCTCTGGAGCATGCCATAGCTAGCTGCATAGCTCCCTCCAGTGCCAATTTTTCACACGTTCGAACGGAGGACTATTTAAACGGGTCCGCTAAACCCGCTGTACAAGGTTTGTTGTTACCCGCGCACTGGAGTCGCTCGGAGATGATCACCTTCCCTACACACCTTCCACAGAGAAATGTAGAACCACGGAGTTTACATCCTACATCGCCGCTTCTTCATGCGCCTCGCAAAACGTTCCTCTATGCGGTCCCGCCCACGGTCCAGAATAACGCCGTTATATTGATTCAGAGCATCCGGCTATAGAAATCGATCGGGATGTAGTTTGCTCAAGTTAGCGCAGCTAATTTTTACCATCCAAGACCAGCTCCGCCACCACCGCCTTCGCCGTCCCCGGCGCGTTGCATATACCCTATGCAAGACACAACCGTCAGCAATTAATCACTCGCTTCGCGCAACAAAAGATAGACGGGACGCACCCAGCATGTATGACCCGTCGCGACGACCAGACCCTTCGCGACCGACTTCTTCGCCTCGCCAAACAATAGGCCCTCCGCCGCCACTCGACCGCACGATGGGCAGAAAACCACGCCTGCTTTCGCTCGACCCCTGCCCGCGCGCAGCTGCGCCGAGATGCTCGCGACGTGCTCCCGGATGCTGTCGCACGCGCCTTCGTCGACGTGCACGTCGTCTACTGTCTCGGGCACGGTCGAGTTGTCCCCTGGCCCGCAGCAGTACACCTCGTTGTCCGGCCGGGCGTATATCTCGGGCGACACTTCTTCGGCGTGCCGACGTGACTGCGAGGCTGATGGCGGGAGGAGGATTTCGGTGAAGAGGACGTATGGGCAGAGATGGTTGTTCCCTGGGTTGGGCGGATGGTGATGCTGTGGGCTCTCAGGGCTAACCTTCGATAGGGAGAGCGCGGGGAGTAGATTAGTTTTTGGACCATACGCCCGCGGCGAGAATGACATGCGTTGCAGGTATTGAGTGTTCATCGCCAGATGCGGTAGTATAGGTGACGCCGGACACAGTGCGGGTGTTGGGACTGTCGATATCGATGACCTGCACCTTGCCCTGCACGAAACTCCACTCCCTTTTCCCGCCGCGAGCTGAAGCATGATGGTCGCTGAATAAATACGGTGAGGACCTGTGCTGTATCTTTCGCCGCGGCCATAGGGGAGTAAGCTGTCGTGAGGTCCTCCTTCACCCAGTCAAGGTCGTCCGGGCAAAGCCCAAGCTATTCCTGCGCTTCTTCCCAAGTCGCCATTGAGCCCCTGTGGTCTTCTCAAGAGGGCTCTTCCTCTTCCACCCGCCCCTACCCCGCACCAGTCCCAACGTCATCATCCATCAAACTCCCCGCTGGGTCCCTGCCAGCTGCCAACATCCCACGTACCGCCATCCCCAACCTCTCCGTGCCATTGTGTTGCTTCCTCTGCCAGCTTCACATGCTCGTCAAAACGAAACATTCTACAAGACTCATTCTGGGTATGCCCCACTTAGGCAACGAGTCCGCCCCGCTTTTTTTCCGATGCGCCTTGCGCGGCCCGTGTTTCGAGGCTTCGATGAGTGTTGGACCCCAACCTTTGCCTGACCAGAGGCAAACGCGGGATGTTGAGGCGAGGTAGTATGCCGCCCCGTGCAGCCGATTATTCCGCCACCGACAACGATAATGTTTCGTTCGTGAGATGTTGTCGCGGTAGCCATGCTGCGAGATAGGTAAATTTTGCTCCCCGTGATAGTTAGTGTGAGATATGTGTGGCGGTAGATGGTGGTCTGTTTGAAAAGGTTATCACAGTCGGTGTGCGAGAGCAGGCCTGACGAAAGATGGCAGATTAGGATTAAAAGATATCCTTGCGGTGACGTAGGACCTAGGTCTGTCCCGGCTATTTCGGCCCTGCCAGACAACCGGAGTGCT
Source organism: Phlebiopsis flavidoalba (assembly GCA_035772785.1). Taxonomy (NCBI): domain Eukaryota; kingdom Fungi; phylum Basidiomycota; class Agaricomycetes; order Polyporales; family Phanerochaetaceae; genus Phlebiopsis; species Phlebiopsis flavidoalba. The sequence continues at coordinate 310,859 of JAOCPU010000015.1, read as the reverse complement.
TATCCGAGTGCTACCGGATGCATGTCGTAAGCCAGCCAGGAGAGTGCTCAACGTACCGAGAAGTACTCAATGGCCGAAACTTTCCTGCGAGAACCGCTGAGCAAAACCAGATAAGTACTACACAAACTATAAACACGGACGGCTCACCTAGGATGTGTCTAAAAAAGAACAGAGAAAATAGCCAACAATAGTATGAGAGAGAATTCACGGACCAGGCATCGAAGTGTGTTACATGGCGCACACCTGAAAATAAAATCGTGAAACATCATGGCATTAGGGATATCAACGCCTACACTACCACTGTCTATGAAAAACCAATACGTCCTAAAAAAATAGAAAAAAATAAATTTATCGACGCTTCCCAAAACGATCTTGATGAACGCAGGCCTTGACAAACATTCGCAGCCTTCTCGCAGTCCTTCTTGCTCAGCGCAGCTGTGGTGATCGCGAGGCCTAACGCTCGGTCGCCCACCTCGACGAGCTCCTGGGCCCGGCAGTCGCTTCGCGCGAGTGATCATAATGACACCCATGCGCAAGCGCCTCGTCAACGATGTCCTGTAAGACTGCGTTCCTCGAGGTCCACCGTCGAACACCTCGGGTTCTCGAGAAATGGGAGAGTGACGGGTTACGACGGGCCACTTGCCTGCCCTGACGAAAGTGCCGGAGACGCGGGAAGGCGCGACTGGCAGCAGATGTGTCGGCGAGGGGAGGCGCACGCTTGCAGATGGATCATAGGGGAAGCAGGGTGCGAAGGGATGGTGATGCATTCGACCCCTGTCGAGTATTGCGCGGACTGCGCGAACGTTCTCCTGAAGAGTAAGTGAGGATAGATGGAGTGCTGCGCAGAATGTGGTTGATGCCTTCCGACGCAGCTACGCTCAGAGTGGTGGCATGGCGGCGGAGAATACGAACGAAGTGCCGTTGATGCGCTATAATTTATGTGAGGATCGCGATTCTGAATGAGCAAGCGAACCGTACCATGGTGATTGACGACGATGTGAGAACCGGCGCAGAAGCACCACAGGCAGTCAAGCCATTCGCGAGAGAACCAAACGAGTGGCATGTCAACTTGTGAAGCCTAATTTGTAGAGTTAGAGGACAAGGACAGCAAGTGAAAAATGTCGATGACGTACCGGAACGTTGTACAATTGCCGTCAAACCACGACCAGTCCGACCGACGCTGCCAAAGGAGACACTCTCGTCCAGAATAAGACGGTATTTGTACTTGAGCTTGAGCTCCACCTGTGAGCGAGTAAACGTATGAGTATAAAGAGGTTCACATGGTCCCAGAAATTGAGTACTCACAAGCTTAGGCAAGAATCCGACATAGCACCATCGTGGTCAAAGATACCCTCCGTCACGATGAAGCGACGTGTAAGAGGGCCCTTCTTCTTGCGCCTTTCCTTCTCAATAGTCTCCAACACGTGTTCCAGACTTTGCATGTCATTATGATCGTACCAACGAATAGTCGAACGAGAGATTTGCAGGCCCTTCTGGATCGCAAAGTTTACGCCTCTGTCCGCGACGATGATGTCACCTCGCTTGCAGAATGCAGGAATGACGGATGAACGGTGGAAAATGCCTGAGAGTAGATTAATAGCAGCTTCAGTACCCAAGAAGTCGGCGATGTCTTGTTCGAGTTGAATGTGGACATCTGGTCAGGATACTACGGTTGAGTCGAGCATGACTGCGCATACAGTGAGTCCAGCGCACCCTGTGTACCGTAGGAAAACCCGGAGGACCACAGCTACCCAGACCATATTTCACGAGTGTTTCGATACTGCGTTCCTTGATAGTTTCGTTGCCAGATAAACCAGTAAAGTTTGTAGCTGGCGAGGTTCGTGACTGTCTTGCCGGTGGAGAGCTTAGGCTTAGGCCCAGTAGGTCCAATGATAATTGGGCTGTTAGTAAGCCTCAGCGGCCCTGCTCTCTTTTCGTTAAGGGGTGCCGCCAGTGGTTCAGGTGTCCATTCGTCAACCAGGTCGTCAATTTCCTAGATATTCGTCAGGCATGTGGATGAGGGATGGCAACCGAGCTAACCTTCTCGTCAAACTTGATGAAGTGCTTTCCCGAGTTGTCTGCACGCGTTCGTGACTGCAGTAGTGTGCGAATTGCAAACAGAATCAAGATAACCTCAAGGAGAGTGCGGCCGGGGTCATTCTGGTGAGATGACTTGACGTAACGAGCAACAACGGCAGAGCCAGGGATCTTGTAGAAGTTCGTCTCAAGAGTTTGAATAGGTCTGTGAGAGAAATGAGAACAAAGGCTCCAAGCTCGTGGACGTCGAGCTCATCGTGCCACGACGAGATGGGGGTAGAAAGGACAAATATTATCTGGAAATTCGCGCGAATTAAGCCCCCCGGCGCTACGCGCTTGTTCAACGCGCTCAACGTTTCCCTGCGTCGACGACCACGACCTGCGACGCGACGACGGCGAGCCTGGCAAGTGGCTCGTCGTGGTAGGCGATGGCTTCCTCTCCCTCACATCGGTCCACTATGTCCACCTCCCAGACTCGCCTTCAGCCCCCTCCTCCTGATGGTAGGCCGAGGAGAATGACCTCTCCCTCGCTGCCTCCGCCTGCACCACTTGATCTCGTGAGTACATCGCAGTGATGGCCATATTATATGTTCGCATATTCAACGGTATACCTACAGCCCGAGCCTATGACCTACAGTGGGCATCGCAGACCCCCCTCCCTCCTCTGCGTAACGAGGTCAAAGTAGATCACGATGAAGATAATGTCCAGCGAGGACGGTTCAGACCACGGCGGTGACGAGGATGGGTTTTCAATGGGGGGAGAGACCTACCTCGCCTAACCCCTCGGTCGCCCAATTTGCGGCGAACTTTGCTCAAAATGGGTCGGCTCGCTCGTGAGCAATATGTCAGGTCCACGTTCCCCGCACCTCCCGACGGATGAAGAGCTCGAAGAAGCCGAAGCGCAGCCGAACGCGAACGCGATCGCACAAGGAGAGAAGCAGAACGTATTCTTACTCGCGAAGCAGAAAACCAAAACGCTTGGAAGAGCGTGTTCTGGCAATGTTGGACGGCGATATGAGACACTCGACCTCGCCTTTTTCGCACCTCCTGCCCCTCCTGCGATGCTGCCTTCAACTCCCCCATCTCCTTCAGGCTCCAACAAAGACGGTAGTGGCTGGTTCAGTGCGGTCAAGAGTAAACTCACTCCAACCAAGGAGCCCCTAACTCCTGCTCAGCAAATTATTCATGAGACGAAAGCTCGTGAAAAGGAGGTGCAGAGAGAAGAGAAGAAACTCGAGAAGGAGAGGAAGGAGGTGGAGAAGGAGATGAAGAAGATTGCGAAGAAGCAGAGCAAGCAGAGGAGTGGCGAATGGCCCTCGTCTCCGGAGGGCAAGCTCAATGACCCAGCTTTCCTTCAGCTACAAGAGCCCAATGCGCTTCCTCTCACCCCGCCCGCCCCGACAAATGTCTAGCACGCCGTCTACTCCTGGTAGACAGACAAGCATGCCTCCGAGCCTTGCTCCGTCTCCTATGCGCAATGACGGGCGCTCGTCTTCACCAGCTCGAAACGGCCCACCTTTGTACGCTCAGTTTCAATACTGAAGGCGCACTAGACATTGCCGCTACTCTCCTTATCATTGCAACCCGCTTTTGAGAAGCTGGAGCGATGGTCCAACGTTGGCCACGTTCGTGCCTTGGAGGAACGCATGGATGATGTAGAACGCTGGGCTCGTTGCGAAGGAGCAAGCTAAAGAGGAACAGCCGACATCTCCTGGTGTAATCAAACACCAAACAGGAGAGCCAGCTACCTTAGAGGCTGCCATACACGAACTTCGTGACGAAGTCGCGGAAGTTTCAGGGCCGCATAGGCGAGCTGGGTAGAGAAATGGCGAAGATGATCACTGCTCCCAAGAACCTCAACTCCGGACCATCGCGGAGGCTCTGCTTCCATTGGAAGGGGCGCCTTCAGCAAGCTCATCCATCGCTGTGCGATCCAATCTCTAGTTGTCAGAGGTTTTCGATGACGGCACCACGCAATTCCACGCCGCCGAAGAAAGAGCCCCCAGTACGCCTCTCCTGTGACTACTCCTCCAGTTTCCGTCCCTATCTAACCTTTCCTCCAAGGACACGCCTACCTACCTATTTCCCACTGGGGACTATGCGACACCGCCTGAGAGTACTGTGCTTGTTTCATCAGGGGCCGTTCTCTACACCGCCCATAGTTCACCTCCTGCTAGTTCCAAACCCCGAGCGTCCGTGTCCCCCCCTCGCTTTCTGGAAACATGCCCTCCGGCTAGGTAGTACAGAATTTATTTCCCCTCAGTCAACAACTCACCTTCCCAGGGGCTTTCCTCATCGCGCTCAAAAGCCCACCTTCACTTCCACCACCTCCACTCGCGGTCAAACCTTCGTCGTGATAGCGTCAGTCCCACTCCTCGAAAGCGTTACACAGTGGCTCTAGGTGGTCCTATCATGTCTTCCCCCGCGGATCGAGGACGTGAGCGCGATAACAGACCGTCCTACTACTCACTCTTCCGTTCGCGCGGAGCACCTCGAGGGACTTCTCGGCTATGCCGATCGTCGACGTCCCATATCTCCTTCTCCACCAATCCTCGTTTGACACCACCGACGAATCTGATACTGGTGGCAACGACGGAGACAATTGGCAAGACCCGCGGCTCGCCGTTCTCTGGCCTTCACTGCTCCCAAAGTTTTCCAGGGGCAGATAGAAGCGACCGGGAGTCTCAGGCCATCTCCTTCGCCTGCACCATGCAGAGAAGAGCACGCCCGTGGATGTCAATGTACAATACCCCGTCCTCATCGATGAGCATATCTCGCTGCACCCGCTCCCATTAGGCCACTCAATCCGCGACTTTATTCCGCTCACGCTCACGATCTAATCGATAAGTTCAGCATGAATGCTGTCAGCGACATCAGCAATCCCGCCTACCCCGACCTCCTGGCAGGTTCGTTTCAGACCTCGCTTAATCACCCGCCGGCAAAACGAAGGAAGCCGCGAGGCCAGCGTTGCTAGCTCCACCCTCCACCCAAAGTCATGCCCGGCAAAGCCCAAGGTCCCCATCGGACAGCTCGTGGCGTACTTCAACCAGGAAGACAACAATGACAGCTGCCGTTTTTGCTCATTCCCTTACTCATTTGTTGTTTTGGTATTTTGCTTCATTTGTTATCCGCATATCCGGACATCCGCACATCCCGATTCGCTTTCCCTCCTAAATCCAATACCCCTCGACTTCGTTCTTCCTTGGATGTTTGTTATAGCTGACGACCTTCTGTCTTCAGACAGTATTATGACCTGGTAATGATCAGACACTGCCCCAATTGTTAAATGACTGGGCGTACACATATGCTAAACGGCAGGTAAGTATTATGTATTGTCTCTAGATCCCTTCCGACCTGAGAATGGTACGGAGTCCGTTCCTATTGAGTTCCACGAAACGTCATTCATGGTCCCTTGTAGACACAAAGTCGCACGTCCTTTGGAACCTGGGACGGAGGCATTATCCTTGAACCCTTTGCAACGATATTGCTCGGTGTAAATCAGTTTGTCTTGCACATGGAGCGTGTCCCACATCGTCGTTGTTCAGACACTCCTAGCGTGGACAGGTTCCAAGACAAAGCCACCAAAGCCTCTCCAAAAATTGGCGAAAGCCAGGGTGGGGCGCAATACCTCGCTAAGCACAGGGTACAATGCGTGCGCGTAGCCCTCGCTCTTGTCGTCTCCCTGACCTCGCGGGAAACTCGTAGGCATGTGGAGCAAATACGGCGCCGCGTTGACGCAGAAGCTGGCGAAGTCCCCAGTATAGAAGTACTGCAGGAGCAACATGAATGTTGATGGGTCTGGAATGGCGATGGGTATAACCGGAAGGCAGAGAGAATGGTAAAGTGAACGTTAGTCATGAGAGGCAAGGACTCTGTGGCACCGACCCGCCGCCACCCTACGGCTGTGGCGACGCGTTTTTGAAGGCGGTACGGTATCCCATCTTGATTCTGCTACAAAACAGAGCGAGAACAAATGCGTGGACGGGAATGATTGAGATGTCATCTCTCTCATGCGAGCTTGGCGAAGTATAGGGTCCCCACTGCAGAGGTCGCATGTAGGGCGATATAATGCGAGGGTGTAGTAGATAGCCCGAATTCGTCCATGATGAAATCGATTTGTCTCGGCAAGTGGCTGCGCGGCTTGAATGCCAACATCTGTGCCACGGATGCCAGCATCTGCAGAAGCAATGATCAGTCTTTCAAGTAAGGTGTGTCAGCCCCGAGAGATACCCTACTTATATTCGCGCAGGTTGATTGCCACAGCGCAGTCCGTAAATTCTGCAAGGGCATGTCCTTGAGCGCCGGTTGGAGAGTATAGACGACCTTGGGGTCTACTTGAGGTACGGTATGAAGTGACGATATAATTGGGAATGGACGGAATCTTCGTACGTCCCAAAATTCTTGCACGCTTTTCTGGTTCGAGAACGACGCCCGAGTTGAGAGCAACGTATAATTCCGAAAGAATCCTTGAAGTTGATATGGCCCCGTCCGTATACAAAGTATTGCACCGCTCGAGTTTTTCTCTTATAGTCCACTCGAAGCTTCTGGGCGACGATGCATAGTCATGACGAGACTTCGTGGACGACAGTTCTGTTTTCTCTGTGTCGCCGAAGAGATTTATGAGATCCTCCTAAATCATATCGGATTAGTATGTTGTTCCAATAAGAGTCAACTTGACCCTTTTAATGCGTCAGAGATGAGATAGGTTTAGGTTGCAAAACTTCCTGGAACTATGAGGAGTCGGGCTTTTAGCGACTAGTGGAGCCGTCGAAGTACAAAGGACGGCACAAAAAACAGGTCGTGGAAAAATAACCGGCCGTGAGAGTGGTGGGCAAAGTCGCGCCCACAAGAATAAATATAGGCTTGCTACGGCTCAATCTGCCCGATATACCATCATGTCACGAATGTAGCATATCCAGAAGTAAGTAGGAGGGATATTTAGGTAGGATGACATTCAAATGAGAGGATGAATTAATGATCAACCATTGTCGAGAGAACACTCCTTAGCACCGCGGGAATATCGGCAGTATTTCCAACTCTGAAACCGGGCGTCCTGGGAGATATTTCGGTATCCTGTGAACAGGAGCCAGCATTATGCTTTTGAATTTTGCAGAAGACGGTTGAACATACCAGGTAGCTTCTGCCCCCTCCCCTATACAAATTAGAGCTGTCTTCACTTTAGGTTGTCGAGACATCGCCGCTTAAGGTCCTCCGCGCTGATGGCGTACCGGCCAAAATTCGCGTCGGTAATGGCGAATAACAAACCATTTCATCTTTAAAGTCGTATAAGACAGGGTCACTCAGGACAAAATTTGAAGACAGTCTGACTTACCTGCGTCAAATTTTGCCACTTCATTTACGGCTTTCTCGATGGCTTCCACTGCAAATGGTGAATTATCGCCACCGAAGCGGGCAGTCGTTGCAGGACACTAACCAGTGTAATCACCAGCGAAAGCGTATTGAGTAGTCAACTCCATCTTTTGTATGACCTTCCATCGTTCGTGGATTTACCTCTGGAGGGTTATTGGCTGTTACCAGCGGCACTTCTGCGGTGTCACCGCACTAAGCGATGTGTCAGAACCAAAAGCCTCAGGCCTAAGGCATGCACGTACATGTCCTATCATCTAGCGAAGAATTATTTAAATGTCTTTCACGGTTTTTAAAATTCGAACTTACATCCCAGACGTATTTTTCCTTGCGACTTAATCGATCAAATGTCTCCATTAACATGACAGCTGTGTACGTTCATTAAACTCTGAGCAGACAAAACTGCTGAACGGAAATCACCAGTTTTCCAGACTTTTTTGTAACCTGCCGTCATATTGGAAGCGATACCTATAACAATTGTTTGAGCGATGAATAGAGCAAGAAACAAGTCACTTACATGGATGCACTGATATCGAACAGGAATCGTATACGCTTCGGCCTAAGACGATGGTTGATAAGCAGTAATCGGCGTGGCGTTCGCGTTTCTTACTTGAGCTGGGGACGCCCCATCTCTGGCTTCGCCATCCCACGTCGCTTGTAGACTGCAGCCTCACCCGTCAGACCTTCCGTCAAACGACTATCGTCGAGTTCTCCATCCGTTTTGGCGCTTGACCCAAACTCTTTCCTCTTCCTTCGCGGAAAGATCTGGAATTTGTGTTAAAAACACGACATGCGTAGACAATTAGTCGCGTAAACCTAGAACACTTACGCCCTCCAGCAAATCGTACAGTTGGTTGATGTGTCCACTGGACTGCCTCTAAAAGCATATTCCATAGCCCTTAGCCTCAGCACGCGCCTATCATATTTAGGTCTGCGAGCCTCCGTTCGAGCTCTTGCCGTGCCAGTTCGCGAGCCGACTCTTTTTTACTTCATCTGGAAACATCTTCTTTTGAGAGAATCAGGAATTTGCTTGATGTCGTGGCCTTTGTAGAGACGCATATAGCCGCCTCCGACCACCCAATCCCGGCTGTATCCCGCCACACCAGTACTATGAAAAAAAAAACCGTAAGTTTAGGACGATTGGCACTTTGTATCAGGAGAAATCCATAAACTCGTCCGCCGCCCAAAGTGTTCCCCCCTTGATTTGTGGCGTGTTCTTGGGATCATCCTTCCCATATTTAGCAAATGCACAGAAAGGCTAGTGTCGCCCTTGGGCTCGAATTTGATGTCGCCTGTACTCGTTTTTGCGACGGGGGATGCTTCACGAGCAAGCGTCGAGACCCAGCCGCTTCGACCGCACAAGCTAGCGTATGGCCGTCATGTTCAGATTCGAATGAAAGATGGGAAACCTATTTGCTTACCCGTGATGGTTGAGTATGTCTGCCAGCTTTTCGATCGTTTCAGGACGAAACACATCAAAGTCGAATATATTCCGTAGAGTGACTTCAAGAGAATCGCCTGGGTAAGCCTGAATATGTCGGACCAGATTGATAAGTTCTGCATTAACGAAACGATCCTCAGTCTTGGCTGCGATAAACGGGTCGGTACGCACTCACCGCGTAGTGAGTAAGGGGTAATGTCCAACTGGCCGGCGTCGTATGCGATGCGTAAATCCTGGAAAGCGGCAACAAGGCGTAGGATTGTATCTTCGTTCAGCTCCGGAGCAAGCTGGGCCAAGAGCCTTCGCTCGCTGGCCATGTCAGGGTTCGTGACGGAATGGCAGCTGAAGTTGTCTCCGAGCACTTGGAGGAAGTGGTTCCCTAGGAATGCTGCAAATTCGGTTAAACAAAACCTCAGAGCTGAGAGGAGTAAGCACCCAGATACACACGATATCCGGGACGATTTGCCAACAAGATGAGGCGGAAGTTGGGGAACTGAACGACAATGTCATTTGCGCGACTCGCGTTCTCGCCGCACCCGTCGCCCATCAGGCAAGCTGAGTTCGCCGTGGCCGGCTAGGCTTCGGAATACGGCTACGACGTGTTCTGCAGCCTTGTCAGCCTCGTCGATGATGATCACCCGCCCGTACTGAATGGCCCGGAGAAGAGGCGAGTCCAGTTGCTTCATGACGCCATTCTCTAGTGATGTCTGTAGTAGCAACTGGTTGACGGTCGTGTCTCGATGGAGCTGAATGTACTCTCTTGGGCGATTAAGCAGTTGACATAGGACTATAGAAACATACATGAGCTTGAGTAGCGGTCACGCGTGAATTGGCGAATGATCTTACCGGTCAACTACTTTGTTTTTACCCACTCCCTGATTTCCTAGTAGTACCAAATGTTCGCCTAGGACTTCTAAATCGATAGCAAGGTCCCGCATAAGAGCCGTTTGCAAGCTGTTGTCGTAGAAATGAGCCATGTATGGAACATGCGAAGCCACTCCTTCGGGGTCCTCTGATGCTTCGAAGACTGATATTTGTAGAGGAAGCGTGCTTTGACGATCCAGGTAAAGTCGGCGCAGGGAACATCAAGACCTTCCCTTCAACTACAGGTGGAGGGCAAAACTAGAGCCTCGGGGTCAGGTTTATGCCCTGCTTGAATAAAAACATGCTCACTGGAGGAGTAGCTTTCTTGATATTTAGCTCTTCAAATATGCCATCAAGACTTATTCGCGCTCCGCGGCGGGCAAGAATTCGGATAACACCGACCGGCTGAGTATTGTGTGAAGGTCCACATACGAAAGAAAACCTCGCGTAGCAGTCGCGCAAATTCGCACGAGAGTACGCGTGCCTAGCTTTCGATTCTTCTGGACGAGATCAGAGGTCATAGTAGACCTGTATTTGTCCGCAAAGACGACAAGAGTTCGACGAGGTGAACAGGACAGCCGGTGCGGACGAGCAAATCGGTTTTCTTTTCGGACCGCTGACATCGGAATGGAGGTTATGGGGAAGAACATGTTGGCATGTTCATCAATCCGAGAGCCAGTCTTTGAGAGGAAGCGACTTTGACGCGGTAGCAATTACTCGGAAAGCTTGATGCGGGACTGAGAGCTCTCCAGGCGCAAAACTAAACCGTGTGAGAGATGACCGATTCGTTAGTGAGAGCGCAAATATTTCCTTGTCCTATACCAGGCCTGACGCACATCATCAAGTTTCGCCTGAGATACAATTCGTTTGCCCTCCCCTCACACAGTTCAGCCTCCTCGATCCTGGAAAAATTCTTGCTAGAGAGCCAGCGGTAGAGCCAATGACATCCAAGCCAGCGAGATGTATGAGCTTTCCGTCTAATGCACCTTCTATGAGTGGACTGCGTGGGATATTAGAATAGTTTTGTCAAGACTGGAATGTCACATTACCTAGCCTCCCCCAGAACGTTGCTCCACCATCCTCGACCTTCCTACGCATAACAAGCTCTCTACCTCCAAGCTCCTTGTATATATATGTAGGGTGTCGACTTCATACCCGAGGAGGGCGCCAAAGACGTTGACGAGTGTAGATGTTGAACAGGAAGCGGTGGAGGGGAGCACAGGAGGGATCATAGGAAAAAGGATCCCCATCCAAGAGCGTGCGCCTGAAGCATACACCCAGTATACACGCCAGAGGGGTTCCAGTAAGCCCCCGGAACCTCTTCTGTAGGCTGAAATTCCAGAGGGGTTCCTTGATTCCAAGGGTCCAACCAAAACCAACCTAGAAATCCAACAACTCAACACCCAGTACAAAAAACCCAAACCAAGAGGATCCAACAAAATTCGCAAAAAAAAAAACATAACACATTCAAACAAGAGACCCAACCAAACAAACCGAAAAATCTAAAAAAACTCCAACAAAATCCGCAAACACACAAAAAACAAAAAACAAAAACAGCAAAACAGAAAAAACAAAGGGAGAAACACCTAAAAAAAAGAAAGCAAACATAAACAAGAGCACAACACAGTAACACAAAATCAAACCACAGAAAACAAGAAACCAACACATCCAGGCAAAGCCACAAACAACCAATCATCAGACACCACCAGCCAAGGTCCGGGAAACAACGACATGCTCCCAAACACGGTTCTTCCCCAAAAAAAGTCCAGTCCCCAACTCAGCCGTCTTTTATTACAATAAAATAAAAACAGACAAGGGTAGACTAGTAACATTTCGTGGACCACCGGACGACAGAAACGGTTGTAGCCCCTCGAACGGATAGTGTCTTCTCCTCTCGCTGAATCTTCGCGAGCAGGTAACCGAGTAGACCGGGCGTGTTCTTCAGTCCCTTACGGCCATCGACTAGCCAAGGGTATCCCAAGCCGGCATCTTACGGTCTGCCATAGACAACATGTGCCCCCACATAGTGAAAGGGGCGTGTACCAGAGCGGGATGTATGTGCAAGCATTCAATTTCCACACAGTCTGAACAGGAGATAGAGCAAATTTAACGCGGGCGCACCGACAGAAGATCGACAAGAGTGAGTGCGAAGTTGGAACAAGGGCGAGTCTGCACGGGGCAAGGGTCGCATTGTCGTTTATGAGCGAAACGGCCACTCGAAACCGCTGGCGAGATCTCGCGGCGTACTGTAATCAGCGCAGGAATGATACTCTGCAGCTTCTTGTATAAACAGAAGCCACTAGATTGTGGGAGTAAGAGGCGTTTCTGTTAGAGGCAAACAGAGCTTGAGAGAAAGCAGGGACCCGACGGGGTCAATGAAACGTGCTTGAAATCGACTATCGGAAAGGAGGATCTATTGGAGTATCCCCGGCTGTACGGCGGGACTGGTGCAGCTATTGCAATCACCCGAAAGTCCTTGTGAGCAGGTATAAAACGCTTGTTGTCCTTAGACTTGGCTGAATCGTCGAGTAGAAAGTAGCGGTCTTGGTGTATGATATGACTGCCGTCGTCTAAATTCCTGAACATGACTTCAGCGTCTGAATAATCCTGACTTTTTGCGAGACCCTTACATCTACTCGGTTCTCGAGCAGGTTATTGAGAAACCCTAGCCAGTCTTGAGCACATCATACTCCGTATAACAAGTATACGTACAGGCATAATACCCCTTCGGCTTGTTTCTATACCTTCTATAATGAGAATGCGGCCATGCTTTACGGCTTTGACGGCTGCGCTGTCAACGTAGACGAGATTGCCCGCCGCGTCTAAGTTCCCGAACCTTGCTTGAGTTCGGTCTCGCCCACATCACGGTGCAATGCAATATACTCGTATTCTAGATTCGTCAAACTGTGATAATTGATTAAATTCGTCACGACATCGTTACAGAAGTCGCCTTACTTGCAGAATGTCATAGCAAGCCTTCTTGCGTATGGCCCTGGCTGGGACAGCAGAAATATATCCTGTCCTAGAAGATATTTCTGTAGAAGAAAATGTAGATTATCAGCATTGAATCCATCCTCCGCGTCGAGTAAGGTGTTCTCCGAGAGGGCCAATCGTGATGGCGTTTCGGACGCGTGCACGTCGAGCGAGATATCTCCCAGCGTCAGCGTGCCTATGACAGGTCGCGGTTGTGCGAGTTGGCTGAGCAACCTTGTGAGAGACGACGTTGTGCCATGTCGCGGCGCGTAGGTTATGGCTTGACGGACTATGGGCAAGTTCGGTGGTAGGAAGAGACCTGTGATATCACGGAGCTGCGAACTTTCAAACGCGTCTCGGAGATCTATCGGGCCGGTCGAGGTCGGGTATGTCATGCCCGAGGCTCCTGGCCGAGCCCAAGTCCGAGGCGTGTGAAACCTACCGAGGACAACACAGAGATCATAAAGACTGTCGACAAGGCCGACACGCATCTTAGCGGAGACTTCAGCTATCATGGTTCGACCGCTACCAGCCGTTACATCCACTCCAAATCGCTTCAACTTGGCGTAATATACTTTCTGCACACACTGACTCGCAACCTGTCTGGCAGTTCGTTTTACCGTCCATCGCTTGCGATATTTGAGCCACCTGCAGAGCCGATGAGATACGAGCGACAATATAGATACACAAACGCTTACCTGTTCTTCTCTCCATCGGGCGTATCTCATCTAGCAGTCTCTCGAGTAGATGCTGCTCTTCTACAGACCACGGCCTGCTTGTACGTTTCCGGTCTGGGTTTGCCCTTCTTATCTGTTGGTGGACCTTCTGGCTCGGGAGATTTCTCCTCTGTCAGCGGATGTGGCGGATTAGCCTTCGTTTTGACGTTTTGGGTGCTTGAGCTCGCTTTGCGGAAAGCCTTTGCTGTGGTCCGGCGATTGCGGGTATTCGTCTGGATGGGCGGACAGCATCTTCCCAGAGTGATTTGACTGAGGTGACGCCACAGAGGTGGGAGGGGTATCGACGTCCATGTTGGCAGCCAGAGTAGAACTTGGGGTGTTGTGCTGGTGCTTTTGTTTGATGAACCGGGCCCCACGTCATCCATGCTGATGTCCACCTCTCCACTCTCTCATCGTCAATATCCCTCCGCACAAAAAACAGCCTCTGAGCCAGGCTTTCGCAGTGCTAGACCAGACAGCCCATACAGTCTGGGATCGCCGTGAATTCGCCGCATCTTGAGCTCTCTGATCTTCGCTCGCTCTTGCATACGGCGAAGCTCTTCAGGGTCTAGCGGCTCTTCCTCCTCCTCGTCGGATAGCTCGGGGAAGGTGGACAGAACGGGGTCGATAATGGTGAGGCGAGCTGTCTTGACAAGCCTTTGCAACTCAGAAAGTGAGTCATTTGCTTCTTTGAGGGGGGCTCCCGTTGACGGGCATAACGATCTTGCAGGGCTCGGCGGCAAGACTTTTCAGAGGAGTGGGGTCTGGAGAGCTTGTTCAAATATGATTAGGGCCCGGCGAGGTACTACTCACCGGGACGTAGCGAATATGTCCCACTCGTAGCTCATCATGAATGTTTGGGACAAGGCCTTCGATATCGCTCAGTCTCTGACCGTCCAAAGTCTGTAGCTGATAATTCGGTCAGCTTGTTTCGACCGTGCCCCAAGTTCGACGAACCTTCTCGCTGAATTCGTCGGGTCCACACAATTTCGATGGAAGTAGAGGCAACATCATTTCTGAGGGTGGCCAAACGCTTTATGTCGGACTGTGTTTGTGCAAATAGAGCCCTTTGCGACTCGATGAACGTCGAAAGCGCCTCCAACCTATGTATCCATGTTGTTTATTAATCTCAGCTGTGATAGCGAGTACAGGGTAGAAGCACGAACGTTTTGGCGCGTCTTTCGTCCATTCTATCGCTGACATTGACAAGTTCAAGGCCGTGGCGGGGAGTGTGTGGTGGCTGAGATTTTGGGAGGAAAAAGTTGGAGACCTGGTTAGTGCGGGACCGAGAAGACCCCGTGGTCTCCCAGAGACTGCGTGAGACCTCGAAGACTCCTGTGCGACATTAGCGCCCGATTTTCTCCTTGACTTTGGTCCGCCAACGTTCAAAGCTCGAGTCGGAGTCGCTTCATCCGTTTTTAAACTCTAGAATCGAACCCAGAGCAAAACGCCCTTGTTATAAACACATCTCGCTGAGCGACTCATCTAAAGAAAGCCTCCTCGCTATGGCTTCAGACGGGGTCACCAACCGCCATATACTAGGCAGGAGCTCCTACTTACCTAGGTAACCTGCCGTAGGGTAGACTGTCATGGTGCGGTTTGGTTCTTCATCAAGCTTTCTCACGCTGGCTTATATTGATCAGTAGTCGTACTATCAGCAGACCATTCAGCCAGCCTAATTGGCCGCACCCTTATGCCTAAGCGGAGTGCGTGTGTTCATGCATGCCTCCGTTGAGGCGAATCAACTACTATCCAAAAGACTATCCCCATGCTTCTTTGCGTTCTTTGCATACGCATGATGATCTCTACCCTAAAGGACACTCATATAAAAGGGACGGTACTTGACCCACCTCGCTCTGACTTGCTGTCTTCCTCTCACACGACATGGCGGCAGCAGGGCTAGTTCAGTATGCCCAAGGTCACACACCCCCATGACCGCCTTTCATACCTCATCACTCGTCTGTGCGATGAACTTGATCATCCCCAAGGTTCTGTATCATATTCCACGGAGGCCGTAGCTCCTCGCGCGTCAAGCGAAGTGCAGTCATTGACGGCTATGACGGATACCTGCAGAAAATGTCCTCTCCTCATCCTCCGATTGTCGACGTCTTTTTATGATTCGAGAGAATAAAAAAGCAAGGAAACAAGCAGGACTGGGAGAAGATTCACCGTGAGGGAAAGACGATGTTCAAGCTCCTGCCTGAGATGACGGCAGGAGGATACGAAGCGGTCGTTTTACAGCAACTTGCCATGCTAGCCAAGGTTAGCCAGTGGTGATGCCATGCCTTACATTCTAATGAAATTCGAACAGGGCCAAAGTTGTCCTTGAGATAGGCATGTTTACTGGCACCACCACGGTCTCCCTTGCCAATTGCCATGCTGCCAACTGTGACAAAAAGTGGTCACACTCGAGCTCGAAGGGTATCTAGAGCGCACCAACCGGCCTTATTTCGAACAGTCTGGCGTCTCTGAGAAAATAGACATCCATATTGGCGACGCTCTTACTTCATTGAATCGTCTTATCGAGGAGGGAGCTTCTTTCGATATGGTGCGCCTCTCACGCGACTTTTATTGACTGTCAAGTAGGGGCTCAACGAGTGGATAGGTATTCATCGACGCTGACAAAGACAACTATATCAACTACTTCTACAAAATCGTTGACGGTGGATTACTCGCTAAGACGGGTTCATGGTGGTGGATAACGTCGCCTTCAAGGCAGCGCCTTGGGCACCTGATCCTTGTTACGAAAGCGGGCCCGTACTCCACGCGTTCAATGCGGCCGTGAGGTGAGTCGCGCTACAAGTTGCCAACTACTAGTATTGCGTGCTCACTGTTGTTTAGAAATCATCCCACCGTTGAGGTTGTGATGCTACCCATTGAGGACGGTATCAGCCTAATCCGCAAGAAAGATGACTAAGCTCAGATGTTTTGAAGCTTCTCGTATATTTTGCGCAAATCACGAATTTCAGGGATCTGAGCCTTGAGGCCCGATGACTTTGACGTCTTGACTATACTCACACGATATTCTCACCGGCTTTCACGTTCTTTTACGCACCGGGAATGCAACCCACGCTTCATCGCAAACACACATTAGCCAATGTGCCGTACGACCGCCCCAGGCCTTTTGCTTACGCAACGCATTAGAGCGCACCTAAGCGGTGATAACTTGCGCCATCATTTCAGTGATTCTAAAGCTTGATCCGCCAAGTTTGAATGTCATCTCCCTGTGGGTTCCTCCTTTGTTCTGATACTTACATGTGTACGCGCGCAGTACGTTGGAGTAGGTTCCCGTACTGGATCAATCGCTTTACGGGACGTCTTTCCATAGTTGACAAGTCTACATCCACCGACCCTAGCTCGCTCGGTGAGCACGTAAAGCTCGCACTACGAGCTGCCACATGTATCTCGACAGATGGCGGGACATACCTTCCGTCTTCCTGCGAATTCTGCTCTCACATCTGTCCATGGTGATCCAGGGCCGTCTACGCGTGAAACCTCGTGAGTTTGCGACGGTCCATACCTGCCCTCATTTACGACCTCTGATCTAGCAACGGAAGCAGGTTTCTGGTTATTTTATCAACCGCCAAGACAATCACAGAAGTGCTGAGCTACGTGAATAGACTATTCGCTGAATTATCACGCAGTAGATGACTGTCGTAACATTTGCATTCGTACGCGTTTATGCACGGCTCCGTCCATCGTAGCAACACTCGACCCTACGGCTAAAGACTCCGTGAATCACGATCAACCCTGATCAAAACTTGAGGCTGAATCTCGACCTCCTCATTACGCCTATAGGTGCTTGATCTCCAGGCGACATTGCCCACTATAAATTTGTGGTTCATGGCGGGACCGTACCCCAGGTGTGAATCCACCGTTCCCTACCCCCGCGGTACTCACAATGCTCTCTTTCGGTATTTTTATCCAGCTGTCGCTGGCCCTCACATTCGTTTCATGCTCTCCCGTCGTTCAAACCGGTCTCGACCGTCAGACGGTGCTCAAAGTCGAAGCTGACATGCTTCAAATTTCTACCCACAGGTACGAGGTTTCAAGTTGCTCAAGTATCATTAATGCTGATTGAATATCCAGCTGGGAGCTGGGCACGGCTTGCCAAACCCTCACAGAACTGGAGTCTCCACTCTTGTCTGTGTTCTATCCCACTGCTTTCCCACCTCCGCACAAGCTCAACCCCGCGTTGGGCAACACCACGGCTATGATCGACATCGCGACTCAGTATGTTGTCATCGGCGACACTACAGAGACAGAGAAACTCATCAAATAAAAATGTAGCGTTGTTCAGACGAAGTCACCAGACTCGCTCCCGCTCATCGACGGAGACGGTGCAGTAGGCGATCCTGCGAGTGCGCCATTTTCCTTCCGGCCCCCTCTCTGCCCTCTTGATCTGATCAATCTACAGGTCTTGGAGTGGCGGTCCTTCTGGCGAACTGGACACGTACTAACGTATCTGACCAGTCCTTCTCCGAGGCTGCGCAGGGTCAGTTGACTTATTTGCTCAACGATGCCCCCCGTACCTCCGACGGCGCTATCTCGCACAGAGCCAACGAAGTGCAACTTTGGTTGGTAGCACGGTCAATCTCGTGGCCACGGTAGTACAGCTTTCTGACCGCTGTCTATAGGTCCGATTTCATCTACATGGCCCCGCCGTTTATCGCCTACTATGGTATTTTCCAGGGAGGAGCGCAGGAGGTTACTCTCCTCCAAGAAGCCTATGATCAATGCAGGCTGTATCGCAACTATCTGCGAGATGACAGCGGCTTGTGGAAGCACATCGTCCTGGGTCAGATCATTCATCCGGACGCGAGGCACTGGGGTACAGGCATGTACAAAGACAGTCCTGCACGTAGCTCAACTACTAACGCAATTGTAGGCAATGCATGGGCCGCTGCAGGCATGATGCGTGTCCTTCAAACTATCCGGCATTCCAAGCAGGCCCTGCACAACTTGAGTCCCAGCAGGCTGATTTGACCGGCTGGATCGCTGAGATTGTCAGCTCCGCATGGCCTTATCAGGTGCGAACCCTCTCGCGAGTTGTATTCCCATCTGATCAGGACGCTCATCTACATACTAGCATCCCAACGGTACTCTATTCAACGTCATCGCGATGACAAACAGCACATTTCCAGACTCCTCTTCCACCGCTCTCCTGGCCGCCACGGACATATCGTCTTGCCGTCCTAACGAAGGACTACACCTATATCCCCTTCGCCGACAAGGCTCTTTGGTCTCATCAAACACAGAACGTGGATTCAGACGGCTGGCTACATGACACCGTTGATCCTGAGACTGCTTGGACGCCCCTAGTTCCGCCTAATTTTAGTCCCGAAGGTCAAGCGTTCGTGTTATTGCTGCAAGCGGCCTGGAGGGATTATGTGGCGTCATTCGCATAGGGTCTGGGTTATTAGCCCTTCTTCATTTGCGAGTCTTTCGATCTGAAAATACCGTAGAGCTCGTGGCAACCCCCGTGTATGGGTATATACACATCACATTCGTTGAGAGTCTTCACCTTTGTGTGCTACAGCCCAATAGAGTAATCAGGCTTTTGGCAAAGGCTGACGTAATGGCGTGCTCTAAGGCAGAAAAACAAGCGCCCGACACAGATTCAGACTTGCTAGGAGTCTGGCACAAACTCGACGACTTCTCTTTCGTGGCCACCCATTCGACCGCTCCATACTCTTATCAAGGTTTTCAGCGATGACCATCCTCGTGCACTGCTGGTGATGGATTAAGACACGAATGAATGCGATGGGTACCTCGGATTTTATATGTACGTGTGAATTCATGACCGGGAACCTCACTGACGGTGATCCTTTGTGCCCGGATAGACATGTACTCCCACAACATTTGTATGATGAAAGAGACAGAGCAACTTTGTTTCCCAACATAAAAGAGTGCGAGACCTAGTGAAACTCCCGCCGCCTCTTACCATGTCGGACACTCTGGCCTCGGTTGACGTTGCTAATCTCAACGCTCTATTGGGATTAATAAACTCATCCGTACAGAATGTCATCTCAATCTACAATGCGAGAGGACATACCGTTCCAACCTTGGAATCGGTAGAAACCGGTCCTTTTGACAGCCCAGAGTTCGCACCCTTGGAACTCACTCGAGCCATCCAGGTGGTCGAGGGAGCTTGCGCTCAGCTCTGTGCCACCATCGCGCCTCCTGGCCATGCAATTATAAACGTGAGTGGGCAAACTGTTTTACTATCTATGACTCAGCTTGACCCTTCGATACAGAAAGCGCACGCGGTAGGTGTCGTTCCGGTCCTCGTCGAAGCAAGCAAAATAACATTCCACAGTTCGATGGCTCCGCTTGCCTGCGAGTTGCTACTTGTGCGAAGATTTCTGATCATTTATTGGATAAACCTGAAGGCCTTCATACCACGGAACTCGGAAAGCTCTCGGGTATTGATACTGGGAAGCTAGGCCGAATTCTGCGCCACCGACTTGCGACAAGACACGTGTATCGCGAAGGTCTGTGCGCTCCCTTTGTAGGACACGGATTATGCTGACCCACTTCGCGCAGTCCGCCCTGACGTTTATGCAAACAACCGGCTTAGCATGAAACTCGTTTCGCATGATCCAGTGTCTGCTGCTGTTTGGGGTTGCGTAAGTGCTCCGCGCCACGCAGAATGCATTTACCTACTGTTGAGTAGGACGGATGAGTCTATGAAAGCCAATGCGCATATTTTACGACGTTTTGCAAGATCCAGAGCTTGGACCCTCCTATGCTCCCGAGAAGAGCCCATTTGCCAAAGTTTACGACACCACTCTTTTCAAATACTACATTGACTACGTACGCGGTCCTAATTTTGATACCCGCTCATGAAGGCAACACTACCGCGATACCGATAGCCAGAGTACGAGAAGGTTTGCGAGCTACCCAGAATCTTTCAAGTGTTATCAGCTCATGAGTTGTGTAGCGTTTCAGCAATGCTATGATTGGATGGAGTGACTTCACAGACAGGGCATGCTACCCAAGGAGTCAGTCCATATCCTTACTGTAGCGGCCTTTGGAGGTCTTGAACAGCCTTCTATCCAGTATTCCCTTGGCCAAGGTCTTCCACTCGATACTATCGTTTGCGATGTGGGGCGGGGGCAATGGTCACGTCTCACTCGATCTCGTGACAGTTCATCCTCATCTCAAAGTTGTGGTGCAAGACTTAGAGAGTCTTCGGCCCAAATGGCAAGACGTATGGGCAATGACATGTCGCAATTTGCATACCTGCTGATGGCTCGTCTGATATAGCTGTGGAATCGATCGTACCAGAAGGTGGTGGACCCGGGTAGAGCTGAGTTTGTGCCCATTGACTTCTTCAAGGAGTCCCCGGTGAAGGATATGCGCGACATCTATTATATCCGTCATATCTTGTGAGTCTTATTGGTCTCTTCATGTTGCGATACGACTTACGACGTACGGTAGGCCTGATGATTGGCCCGATGCTGAGTGCGTCACACTCTTGAAAAACGTCAAATCTTCCATGAAGCCTACGAGCCGAATTCTCATAAGTGAGACATTCGCATCCATTCTTTGTAGTATACTGAGCCTTTGTGAGATGAATATGTCCTTCAGCCAACCACGAGTTCGGTGTGGCCACTGGGCCCGACCTTGCGCCTGAACCACTTCTGCCCAACTTTCGGGGAGGGTAAAATCAGACGATACAATCAGGACATAAATATGCTCGGATTTTTCAACGCGAAAGAACGTACACTACAAGAGTTCCTCGACAAACTCGACATTGGGGTGAGCAGCGTCACCAGCGTCACGAATACATGGGGCGCGAACGATGTGCTTATCAATATTATAGCGAACAAGCCGGCTTGAAGTACGTCACCTTTTTGGGACTCTGGAGACACGGCGTTTGGTCGAATTTGTGCTCCCTGTATGAGCCCCTTGTTGCGCGAGACAATACACATTGTGGTCCCAAACATCTGGTGGGACAATGCGTTTGGTCCTGAGTGGCGCAGTGAGCATAAGAGTGAGCATAAAGCTGAGACCCAACGGCCTCCACACTCTACGACTTCCCCCACCATGCTGCCGTCCTTCCCCTACTATCAAACTTCGTATGTCGGACTCTTCTCTGCTCAATGGCCGTCATCACTGACTCAAACTCGTAAATCCTAGCCATGACTGCGCCGAGCAGGAATCAGGCAGCAAACGCCACAGATACCCTCATTGACGCAGGTAGCACATTACCTGTCGTACTTTGTGCAACGACGAGGATGCCGTTGCTAGAGCCATTACCGATCTGCAATGGTACAGATATATTGCGTGTAGCTGCGTCGGAGTTGACCTGGGGCTCTGTCGACTGTCGCTTGTCCCTCATCGTTCTTTCCGGCATTCCCAACGACAACAGAAAACCCCATGTTTTTTCTCACATAGACACTACAGCTCTAACACTATGGATCCCAATAGCTTGGGCCGGTCATGGAACTTCTGCACAACATTGAACAGACCAAGGTCATGTTCGGACTCTCGCGTGATTTGGGCCACACTTTTTCACCGCTACGGCCTCAAGCTTGGTCAAAGTCCTCGATCTGCAGCTTGCGGATATTCACACCCGGAGGATGCAAGGAGAGTCAAAGGCACAGCGACTCGCTCGCCTATCGTCTTTCTGCAATGAGCGCGACATCAAGCGATACCAATCCGCGTACGAGAAGCTTCAATTTCTCAACACCTTGAACGCTGCTGCGGCCGAGCACGGGTTCACTGATGCACCAGACCTCTTGAAGCCTGGTTCGTTCCCGACCCTCCAGTCCTTCCGCTCACATATACTAATTCTATTTGCAGATGATCTCACGGCGCGTATCCTGATGGCGCGCCCTTTGTCAAACCACACTATTCAGTCCGCTGTCAACGAAGTCTACCTCATCCTACGCTTGTATCAGCGCCTCGTCGAGAGGAAATTCATCGTTACACAACGAACAGTACCGCTCCTCCTTCGGCAGAGTGCACGCTACATGACCTTCTACAAGGAGTCGCCCAAGATCCCCGGCGAGGAGCTCCCCATCCTTCCACCTTAACATCGTTTACACGTCTCCCGCCAACGCCGTCAAGATGCTATGCCGAGCGTGCTCACAAGAGAGTTCCCTACCAAATGTTTCCCGCGAATCAGAGGAAGATCCCTTGATGACGGCGTTTGCATTTTGTGCCATGCTATCGCGTCTCGCCGAAGCGACACGCAGCTCAAGTCAGGGGGACTGAAAAAACGAAGACACTCACGTCGATAGACCCGCCTCTCCCGCTCCAGGTCTCAAGCGTGTCGAGTCGGAATCAAGATGTGCCCGACGCAAAAGCGAGCCATTCAACCCTGGGCACAAGAAGAAAAAAGGACGCAACCGCGTTATAGTGATATTACGGTACCGCCAGTCGGCGCCCTCTGGTCCCGACGACGAGAGCGTTGGCGGCCGTAACCGCCAGGAGACGCAGCAGAGCGACTAAGGAATAGGAAACGCATACATTTTACCCGAATTCAATACAACAGCAGCCCAACATAGATACTACATAGATAACCTTTTTTACAACAGCAATACACGATGAGTTAGAAATACAAGTTGGATGACGACGACCTAAGGCAATGGGAAAGAAATGCACACGAGAAAGAGAAAAGCGGACAAAATACATTCATGTAAGATGGCGCGCAATGGCGCGCCTATCCGGCGCCAGCACGCCAGAGTGCGACGAACGAACCGACCAGCAGCCCGGTGAGGAAACATGAGGTTGTACGCGCAAAAGCGTCGAATGTACCTGAAGAGCGCAGTCGAGAGGCTGGCTTGTGTGGTTTCGCTGGGGCCTCCATAGGGACCTCAGCGGGCTTCAAAGGTACGTCCTCTAAAGGCTCTGTTGCAACGCCTTTGACTCGACCACGTCGTCCATGTCGACCATATCATCGGTGATGATATCGATCGAGCCGAAGCGCAGATGCCGCTTGTAGTCGCTCATAGCAGGTGATGGTGGAAGGGGTAGGAGATGGAGAGGGGACCGGCGAAAGTGGAATGTTCTCCAGGAATTTTCGCGGACGCGAGCGAGCCTCATACGCCCATCGACCTGCTGCCGCAAGCTGCTCGAGGTTGCCGACAATGTCCTGCATTTTTGTCAGCCTGATCAGCGTCAGCCAAGTGCTTGCACCCGTTTCGCCTCCCGCATTTCTTCCCCTATCATATGCACGATACAGGTCGCACAAGCTCGACGTATCTCTGGGTGCTCGCGCGACCACCACTTGCCCCTGGCCATTGCGCGATGACGTAAGGCGTAAGATAGGTCGAACATGTTACTCCCTGCGTAAGCAGTCGTGAAGTTGTCGGAGATGTGTTCGTGGAAGTAAGGCCTTAGGAAGGCCAAGGCGAGCCGAACAGAGCCTGCGGTGGTGTCGCGTAACCGTCGGTCTACGGGCATTTGCATAAAACGATCCGTGATCGCCTGACAGAACTGTCGATAGCTGGCTTTTTTCGAGCGTACACGCCAAATAGTCCCAACCGAGCTCTAAATAGAGGCGAATCCTTCGCCGTGCGGAGGATATCGTAGGTAGAGAAAATAGGAAGGAAGCTTTCCCAATATATGAAGAAGGGGAATGGAGGTCATAACCGCAGACCCGGGAATGTGTCCCCATACCCCACAAAAGAGAAACATCTCTGCGACTCGAGGGCAAAGCGATACCACTTCCAGTGGTCTTTGTGCCGCCTGAAGGACTGAGTCCAGTGACGGATAGCTCTAACGTTGGTGGTCACTCACTCTTTGGGACTGGCTTCATGCAGTGCGTTCGACTGCTGTTGTCGCACGATCCGCACTACTGCTTCTGGCACTCGATAACAGCAATTTCCCACGTCATGCTTCCATGATTCGTGTAGGTGATAGCGCCCTTATCGCCTGTCCCAAATCGCCCAGTTGCACAAGGACTGAAAGATGTGTAGAGATATACGGAGAAGCGGAGCGAGGTGAGTTCCACAATCCAGGTGTTTGGAGACAACATCCGCGTACGTGCAGCTAGTATACCATGCAATCTTGAGAGGTCGAGGGCTCCGCCCACACGTAGATCGAAAAGCGGCGGACGAGAAAGCGTTGTCATACTTGGCTCCGACAAAGTATGGATCCACTAGCACTTTCCATACCTCGGTGCGCGGATGACTGTGAGGGGTGTAGACACGGAAGAGAAAAGGGTTGCCTGCAAACTCAGCCAGTCGAATCGTGAACTTCTGAGGACCAAAACCATATGAGGCAACAGCAACCTGGCGTAGTTTGCCTCCGAGGTTGGGTGATAGCGCGCTGGGTAGGCGCTGCAGTTCCGAGGATGGACGACATGGTCGCTGACCGTCGAAAGGAGAGGTGGATGGAGATCAAGAGTGCAAAGGGATCCGAAAGGTGCTAAAGCCGCAATTATGGGAGGGGACCTCAGCTCTGCAACGCTTTGGCAATGCGCCTCGACTCCGGGGTGCGCTACACGATGGATGCAGCGAGGCCTATGCGAGGGCTGGGCCGGAAAACGGGGAAAGTCCTGACTATAGCGAGTGCCACGGTACCCCATCCCTTGCTCAGCGCATGGAGGAGCAATTGGAGCCCACGTTGGCATAATGTATAGAATGGACCTGTATGCATTACCATCAGCTTCCGCAAGAGCCAAAGGCTGGTGATGGGAGACATCGGTCCGATGTGAGCGCCCACAAGGAACGCCGGAGGTGGTCTGGAGGGACGATAACAAACATAGTCAGCCACCTTAAGCAGATATCTTGAGGCGGGGAAAGCTAGGGAGGTAGTAGACAAAAAAAATTGAATAGGCGACCAAGAAAAATGACCATCAACGCACCAGTAACCATGGCAGCAAGCATAAATGTCGCCGAACGACACACCATTGGGCGCCCCTGTTTCAATCGGCAGACATGCAACTTGCATAGGGTCTTGCGGTCTGAGCACTTCCAGAGGAGCCCGGTAAAATAACGTATAGATGACACCCTGAAGACGTCAGGTCCTGTCCCATGAGTTGTCGCGCAGGCAACTGCCCGATGCAGCTTTTTGAAGCTTCTTGAACATGCAATGTGCAGCACATATGATACGCTCGACATATATATGACTAGTGGTATCCTTGAGTGAGTATTATATGACAAAAAGGGAAATCACTCGCCGTATGGTCATCGACGTAGCAGTGGCAGACAGTGTCGCCAGGATCAAAAAACGAACGGCGTGACGCAAGTGACTGTTTGGGGAAACAGATTCATTACGTAAAAGCCATAGGTGCGCACAAAAGCCAGGCGCTAAACGTTTCGGAGGCTCTTTCCAGCGTTCCATCATGGTCGCGAATATGGCCGCCTCAATTGGGGCGACGTGAGACAAATTTTCTTGCTGTTCTTCTCTGTGACGATGCTCAACTGGTTATTTCTGTTATGCAATCTCCCTTCGTCATCTTAATCAAAGCTCTTTGTTCGAGAATGATAAGTAATGAACTAACCCGCTAACCACGTTAGTCAGAACGGTAAAGGAAGATACATGCGATGACCTCTGAACTGGGTTTACGAAAGTGCTCATTATTGACCCGTTTTACGCCAATGGTATTGCGTCCTTATTATTCGCTAGTGTAATGCGGCTTACGGTTTTAGTCCTAGGCCCTTCGCCTGTTTCCGCGTTAAGGATCGAAAAAACACGAAATGACCTATATCGATTGCGACGCACCCGAATATCTACTCGTAGATCCTAATTTTGTGCTCATCTATCGTTAGCTGTCACATCATGTCAAGGAACCGGACAGATCGCGTGCGGCGGGCACTACTGGCGTGGAGTATGAGCGCGGACCTGGCGATTGTCTTCCACCGCGTTATGCTTCCTTCGGGTGCCAATTTTTTGATCGAACTCCAGACCTCCACATTGGGTGTGCGGTGGCATCGGTGAGCAACGTGGGCTTCCTCATTGATAAGTCGGCACACAGGTGGGTGATACTCATTGTCAAGGTAGGTGTGTGTGTATCGGTTAATCATAATCAGGGCAATTCGCACGTCATCTGTCCGAAGTGGAGATTACAGAGATCTGGACAAGAGGCCGCCGACTCTTGTCGAGCGATCCTGTGTACGCTTATCTCGCCTTCCATCCTCCACCGAAGGCCGCGAGAATTTTGTCTCTTCGCCTGTTGTGAGTTGAATCTCCACGAATAGCACGGAAATAATCTCACAGCCAACCTGCTTGGCAATAGCCGCAGCTGCGTTATGGGAACCGACATGCAACGGTTCCTAGCATCTCCCGCCTCAGAAGCGAAGTCGCGTGAGTTTTCATTTGGCGGGACTCATGGCGCTCTCGCTCAACAGCTGAGCTCTACTGTTAAGCTTTGGATGCGCCATATTGTGGATACAACAACGCCGCGCAAACAATGCACCCTGTCAGTCATCGCCATTTTTCGTGGCGATTATGCGGGACTGAGGTAAGTAACTTGAAGGTTCTGTGGTTAAAATCTTATAGAATTCTGAATGTAGTTCTATCTCTGCGTCGGCCGTGGACGCACAGACCTCCTGCTACCTCACGGCTGGAACGAGTGGAACAGTGACATATGAAGCAATTACTCTCGAGGAGGCGGCTGTTTTTCATTGATCGCACCTCGCATCGTGGAAGAGGCCTGCAAGAACTGCGTAAGCCCGCACCAACTCCGAGCGGGTTCCTGACCAAATACGGTAAGTGAATACAGAGACACAAACTGTGCACTTTTTTTCCAAGAAACCGGCCCCCGGGGGCACATCAACATGAGACGAGCGCGGTGTACCCACTACAAGAAACATAAATACGATCAAACATCGTTGGCATCGTCTCTTGTGCTCGCAAGCCCCTCGACCTGCAGCTCGCCACTCAGCAAGACATGTCCGCCGCATTCCTCCCGCTGCTCGCCAGGTCCTGCCAGACCGCCGCGAGCACCACGCCGTTGGCCGGAGGGGCTCCCTCACCACCACCAGCCGTCGGACTATGGAGGCGCCGCGGCCCCTTAGACTCTCCCAGCTCACTGAGGATCGTCGCCCATCGACCTCCACGTAGGACCGATACAGTCGACGACATCTTCGTAACGCCCCGAGCCGTCTCGGAGAGTCATGAGCAAAATGCTGAGGCAATCGGCACCGCTGTGCCCGAGTGGAACCGCCCGTCGCACAGGCCTGTCCGACCGCCCAGTGCTCCTGTCCGCCCTGCGGTCCAACCTCTACCCGCGCCTGTGATGTACGATGGCCCCGCCTAGGCCATCAAGCCTTGGCCACGGTGCTCACGTCCGACGCATGCACTCTCAGGCATCATCGGAATCGAACGTCGCATTCAACACTGCCAGAACCATGAGGTGTTCGATGGTCCCTCGCGACTGCGGCCCTACCTACGTGTCGAGGATTACATCCGGCGACGCTGTAAGAATCACCCTGCGGTTTGAGTGTGCACGTTCTCATTCTTGCACAGGCATCTTACGCTACGACCCTGGTGGGCGCAGCGGCCGCTGGTGCCTTCGCTTACGCCGCGTACGATCAGCTCACTGCGAAGGCCAGACAGGGGCGAGAAGACGCAACGGTAAGCATCCCACAAATCTGATACTTGGCATTTCTGACTATCCGATCAATAGGGATCTAGACAGAAACTGTGGCGCAGCGCCTTCCTTGTATTATTTTGGGCTTGGAGTAGACATTTCAGGAAGGCAGCCTGCGCGTTCAATGACTGTAACTTTATATTTCAATTCCTAAAATTTTCTAGCGCTAGAGTTGTTAGAATTGTGTAACACGTACCGTGTACCATGTATCGAATAGATGTTGTGCTTCGAAAGGCGCGTTATTGAGAGTGAGGCTTGTGTCATTCTTAGAATTAGGACACGTCATCAATCCTTCTTGCTCAGTTTCCAAATATGGCCTCATGACCGCGCTAATGACCGCGAGTGGCGACCGGAGCGCCTGTCGGTGCATTCAGCTCAAGCCTCGTCCTCGTTTCAACATGTCGGTCTCTTTGCGCCATTATTTCGCCATGAAAGGGCGTGCAAGCGCAATACATCGCACGCAAGAGATATCGTGACCACGCAGAGAAGGATGATTGGACCTTTGTGACTCTACGTGCGTTGATTCGACTGCCATACCTCAACCGGTCTGGGCGACCGCCTTGTCACTGGCGAGGTCTGACCCAAACTTCAGAGTGGGCCTGTATACTCCAAGTTTATCCTGTAGCTTTGTCGGACCGGATCATTGACTGCATCCAGCCAAACTGTCCAAACTGTGTATGATCGGCGGTAATGAAGCTTGTCCATGATGAACGAGTGCTAACTCTGGGTGAACACAAGAGCGATAATAACTGCGGGGTAATTCAGTCATATTAAAACTCAAGAAAGAAGAATAACCTACTGCCTCACAGACTTAGCTCAATGATCCCGCTTAGCGGGTCGATACTACTTTCTGCTATGTATGGGATCGCGCGTCGGTCCGCGGTCAAAAAGCAGCGTGGCCGACCCGCTTCCAGAACCTAAGACCTCCGTCTAGGCACATTGAAAGGCGGATACCGCGCCCTCCAGCGGGCCGTGCGGCTGAGCATAAACTTATCCTCAGTCACATTGACTTCAACACAGCTAACGGCTTCGATGCCGTGGGCGCGGGGCCGCAGCGTCATGGGCGAAAAAACCCTCCCGGAGAAGAGCACAAATGCGCATCAGCCATGAAACGTGTGAATAATCCGCGCAGACGTCGTTAAAGCAGTGGCAATCTCCCGCAAGGTCTCAGTAAGACTTCCGCACCGTCGAAGGCCACAGCTTACGGCGCTTGTGAGGGAGAAGGCTTCGCAAGCTGTGAGATGACGAAGACGTTTCTAAAGACTACCCTGGTCAATGATCGCCACCCCCGCGGCCAGCTAGGTGTACTTACTTCTCGCCGAGGTGGTTCGGGAAGTACCCCTGCCGCAACGGCACACTGCTTTGAGGGTTAGTTTCCGGGTCTGTGGACGCAAACAAATCGCGGTATGTTACCATGACCTACGCGAGGGACTTGAGGGACAGTCGAGTGGGTCCGAGGGCTTGAATCCTTGATACATTACGGCTACTCCAGCACAAGACATACATACATAGGAAAAATGAATACACCCGAAGCACGAGGCGAACAGAGACTGAGAGGAAAGTTCGGTGATTAGTCGATGGGAACGGGATTAAGTTTTCGGTGGGGATGCTAAGCTAGCTTCGTGGTCCACTCCGACATTGGCAACCGAGAGGTGGGAAGAGGCGTAGGCTGTGAACGGGTGCGGGGAATATGCTCACAGGAGACATCCTGGAGTGTTTTCTGTCCGGTGGGGGTGTGGGTATCGACGACGGTGCAACAACCACTCAGGCTGCGTTCTCTCTCGTGAGTGGAGATTTGGGTCGGCTTGGAGGCGGCGTTGCTCGTCTAGAGACTTTTCGGGCTCAAGGACTTGGAATGGCCGCTGCCCGGCGCGGTCAAGGGGATTCCAGGCCAAAGTCTGGGAAGTCCGAGGCGGCGATCGTTAGAATGGAGGGATTGTGGGGTCGGACTTAGCGGCGGGAGACGTATTGCGCCATTTCGTGGTGGCGACAACATCGGGCTGCGATGAGGCTGGGGGACGGCGATAGTTGAGGCTGCCGACCAGGTAGCGCCGACGCCGGCATGCGTTGAGAAGTGGAGAGACTGGGAAGGTGGGCGTGGGCGACGATGAGGACGAGGGTCGAGGAACAGGAGCACCATCTGGGGCACTCCAGGAGCCTCTACGGGAAGGCATGCGACCGAGGCCGGTGCGGTGGACAGTCCATGTCCGGCCCGATGGCGAGGGAGGGAATGCGCTTTGTGATGACTGCATGGGCGGCGGCCGAAACAAAAGACAGGTTCGGTCGTTCGTGGATGGAATGAGCTGGCGGGCCGCGAGCTCGGTCCCTCCCGCTATCCGGGTGGAGCGGAGGCTGTTGTTCCTCATTGACCTTTCGAGGATGTGCATGTGAGGATGCAGGTAGAGACGCGGCAGATGTTAGTTCAATCACCTCAACAGGTATGGGGTTGCCCTCGTTGTAGGTCAACGTCACGCGAGGGACGAGGGCTGCTCACTCCCGGGCCGACGCCATTCGATGCATCCCTTGGAGGGGCAGCTTGAGATGGACCGTTGGAGCCAAGACCATTCGCAGAATTCGAATGATGATGGTGCACGACATGGTGGTGGTTGATGATGGTGGTGGGGTCCGTGACTGTGAGCACCTCGTTCACTCTGATTATGAGCATGCTGATGCGAGTGTGATGAGTGTCTCTGGGAGTGTGCAAGATGGCCCGGCCTGTCCATCTCCCGCTCGTACTGTTCCCTTTCACGCTCGATATCCCGTTGTTGCTGACGGAGCTGGCGGTCGCGCTCCATCTCGCGGGCCCACTCGCGCTCGTCACGTGGTGCCTCGCGTCGTTCGCGTTCACGCTCTTTCTCCGTGAAGATGGTTTCCGTCTCTATGCCATGATGCATAGAATCGCCACGCTTCATCTCCTTCATGCCGTGTGGCGTCGAACCCGAGGCGCTGGCGCCCATCCGACCAGCCTTAGAGGATGATGCCATAGCTGCGCCAGAACCATTGGTCATGCTGTGAACGGTGTATAGGAGAGGGAGATCGTCGATTACGCGATGACGGTCCTGCCTGAGGATATTGCTGCATTTGAGACGGGGCATGTGTAGCACCAGAGCCCGATCTATGTATGACACCCGTAAACTCTTGGTCCATCATCATCTGCTGAGGGGCTATAGGGATGGAGCCCTGGAGGGTGCTGAATGGTGGTGTTGTAGGCGAGGTGGCGGGCAGCGAGATTGTGGTACCCTGCGGCTGTTGGAGGTGGTGGGTGCGCCATGCGGGCAGCATGGGTCCATTGCTGGAACGACATGTGTGGCGGAAGTCGGTTAGGGGCACCGGGCCCATCCAGCATAGGCATGCCCATGTGGTACTGGTCGAAGCCTGGAGGAACACCAGGGAAACCGTCTCATAAACCGCCAAACGAAGCCGGCGTTGCGTTACTGATGTCCAAAAGAGGAGTTCGATATCACTAGCAATATCTAGAGCGGGCGCTAATGCACTGAGCAAAGGATAGGCGAGAGCGTTAGGAGGTGCCGGCGCCGTGAGATAATCTGTCGAATCGAAGGGGGGGGGAAGCTTTGATCTTCTCATTTGTTTTTGTTTGTGTAGATCGCGCAGGGTCGCGAGGAGCGCCGATCTCGCGAGGCGGGCTCGGAATACGACGTACTTGAGTTTGGCATTTCGGTGAGCTAAATCCGCGAAGTTCAAGATCGGGAAGCTTACTTGGCTGTGGGCGCTCCAGCACACGACGCTCTCGATCTAACTGCCTCGCGTTTCCTGTGTGTCTCTGATATCATGTCGGTTTGCAACTCGTCGCGTCTCAACTGAAGCGTTCAATGAGATTAGGGAAGTATACACGATCGTGTGATTAGCACAACACGCTCAATAGACGCGTAGGGACGCGTTCGTACCTTCCACCAAAGCTCCACACTCCATCCTCATCTAACTTACGACGCTTCGTCACGTTCGCCCTCTCGTAGTCGCGTTCGCTAACCCAGCAAGTTCGCAGGCGTTGTCTCTGCGATTCGAAAGTGTCTGTCTTTGCAAATGCAGCATCTCCAGGATGATGATTGCCTGTGGGAGTCGATGAGTGAGACACGTCTACACTCTATGGAACAGCTCTGAACCTACCATTTTCAACAGCTACCAATGACTCCTCCACGATAGGGCCTCCATCTTCTCAACATACAAAAACTCTCGCGTAGCTGATGCAGCGTATTTGAGCTCGATGGGATGGCCCAAAACGTCAGGCCTCAGCACGATGGGCAGGCTGTAGTTCCATTTCCATGTCCATCTCGGGTGAGTCGAGGTCTCCCTCATCGAGGTCCTCCGCGTCGTCAGGCTCGACCTTCGGCAATGTGCTCGGCCTCTAGGTCCGGTGTCTAGGTCGCCCTTGGCCTTCCTCTTCGCAGTCCGGTTGCGGGTTGTTCTGCCGCTCCGCGGCCTGCCTCTTGCTTTCGGTGCGGTTCTCTTGGGCTCCACCTCGCGGTCTGAGACTTGCTCAGTGTGAGGGTGACCAGAGAGATGGCGAGCGAGAATGGTTGCGGCCAGGACGCAGAGGAGGCAGAATGGAGAGGGCGAAAGGAGGGTCAACGACCTCAGCGCCGGCCATGATAGACGAAGCGGCTGCAGCAGCGATTATGGGGGGCACTCTGAGTGGGGTACAGGAGCGGTGTCGGTCTACGTCCATGAGAGTAGTGTCGGGATCGACGTCTCGGTCCTCGACGGTGACTTGAGTAGGGGCGTTGGGGTATGGAGGGGGTAGCAGAAAGTGGTGCGCGGTGCTTGGGGCAGCCTGCACAATAGCCTCTTCGTCGGAGGCCCCTGCATGCATTGTCATTCCTGCAGGGAGGTCGTCCACGTCAGTGGAGGGTCTTCATCCGCTGGGGCTACACGCGTCGTCGTCTTCCACGTTCACGTCCTCGTCACTGAGCTCCGGCGAGCACCTTGCCGCCACCTGGTTCACGCGACTCGGTAGCGTCCGCGCGTATCGCGTCAACGCCATCCTCATCTTCGGATGCGTAGTCGGGGTCGTTTGTGTTGTCGTCTAGAGGGAGGGGGTGCAGACGCCTCATCAGCAGACGCCGTAGTGTCGTCTTCTTGGTCGTGCTCGCGGTCGTCCTCGTCGTCGGAACGGATGACCGCAGAAGCGCCGCCGTTGAGGCGGCGCCGCTGACGATTGGGAAGAGGAGCGGTAGTCGAGCGCGAGCGAGAGCCACGCTCGTCGTCGTCTTCCTCTCCCAGTGCACTCCTGGGATCCAACTGTTCCTCCTCGTCTTCATCCTCTTCATCCTTGCTCTTCGAGTCCTTCCTCTTGTTCTGGCCGTATGCCCATTGCCACATCGGCTCTGGTATCATACCGCCTCGTTTCTTCCGCTTTGTGGGTAGGGGGGGAAAGAGGTAAGTGGTGAGGGTGGTCGCCGACCGTCTTCACGATCTGCTTTGGAGTTTTCGGGCTCGTCCTCGGTTACATAGGGATGGTCGGAAACTCTGAGAGTTCGGAGCCGCTGTCCGAGGCCTGCCCCTGCCCCGCTGTTGTTAGAGGTAGAGGCGCGAGTATCTAGCGGAGGAGGTGGAGGCGACGGAGATGGCGAGCTGAGGGGCTCCAACGAGATGGTCGAGTTTACTTGAGCATCGTCGAGCACGACGAGCAGGTATGAAAGCGTACGGCGCCTACCTGCCAGACTGACCTCAGTATTGTCCGGCGTCTGCCGACGTCAGCACGTGCTCCGGCCAATCTCCGGCACGTCTGTTCGACGGTCCACCCTGCCGGTCTTTAGACTTTTGAGTACAGCATTGCATAACATATGTATTGGCGTCTCATGTTTTCCTGTACTACCATAGAATGATTATTTTGGCTCTCACTTTGTGTGAGACAGTCTTGAGCACGTACAAATATTGGTTGAATATTGACTAATGAAATACTAATAAGATACTATCCATTTAATTGACTATGAGATACCGTGAATGAACTGAAGGGTGAATGCCATATTCTTAGATACAGAAGAAACGAGCTACTCGAAAGTACTTTGTTGAGCCACAAACACCGTCATTCAAGAGGCTCCAAGGCCTATATCTTGATTAGACGGTAAAGTCCAAAGGGTATTCGGGGTCCGATTGTGTGGTGGCGCGATCAAAAACCAGTTCGCGTAATATTGGCCTATTCACAGCTTGTCCACAACCAGGATGGTTTCAGCCGACAACCTCAATCTTGACTGTCTCGAGCTCATCTTTGCGTATCTGACTGGAAATGACCTCTCCTCGGTTGAGTCTCTCGTCAGTAAATCCTTCCTTGCGGGAGTGGTCCCATTTCTTTACCGGAAACTAGTGTTTCACCTGGGAAATGCTAAAACGATACCCTGCCGTAAGTGGTCATAATCTCGAGTAACTTGGATCCTCACGTATAGAACCGAAGACTCTTACACCATTTGATACAATAAGTAAAAACATCCAAGCCTTGCCATTCATGTGCACGCCATTGGTATGCTCTTGGGGTGTGTCGTGGGATAGCACTCACCGGTTCGGCCAGATGTTCGCAACAGTACCATTGAGGAATGGCATACCACACGCCCAGTTCATGAAGAATTTAATGGGAGCTATGAAAATCTGCAGCAATCTTCGAGGCTTTACTTGCATTCCAAATATACTGCCCTCGCTCCTGCTACCTGTGAAGGAAAGCCCAAACCTGCAGAGTCTTCGGACGAAACGCGACATTGACACCGCAGCAAGTCAATATTCTGTCATCGATCACGACGCTCAAAGCTCTCTGTCGGGGGGAGGACTTGACGAGTGTTCGTGGAACATGGTTGACGCGCTGCCCAAATGGACTCAGAGCATGGGTGCTACTTTTGACGTCCCTGGTCCTCCACGTGCGTCCAATGTCATATCTTGTCATTCCGCCAATGAATATTAATAGACTATCAAAGAGCTCAACGACTGCATACTGGAAACAATGCTACCTCATCTTCCCAACCTGACAGTCCTCGGTGTCATTACCATCGGCTGCGTCAAGGTCGAACATGGCACGACACTGCAAGCAACCCGCCATACGCCTAAATTAGAATCCCTCGCATTCACCGCATGGGTATGTCTGAGATCATACTTTACAGGCGCATCTCTAACTTTGGTCGTAGGACTCTGCAACCTCTACCTCTCCTACCTGGCTGAACTGCCATTCTTGCGCCACATCACCATCGACACCCACATGGGGCCCATGGCTAACGGTCACAATCATGCAGATACTCCGGCGCTATGGACAGCCATGTTCGAGTTCAAGAAGGTGCACTGTCCCCTCAGATCCATCATCCTCCGACTTTCCGACAAGACGTCTGTCTCACTGGGATTCATCAAAGGCCCTCCTTGTGGCACACGGGCCCGTTCTCGAGCACATTGCCTTCATCAACGTCGAGGTCCCATATGACAGCATTCGGGCGATAGCAAAGAAATGCCTCTCGCTTGGATCGCCTCGCCCTCCACATCCCGACAAAGGACCTCGTGAGTGGCCATCTTCGCTTCCCCCATCTGTTAACCTCCAACTCTACACACCCAGGGCTTCTTGACGAAGATGCTCGCACACAGCGAGACCATCAGGATCCTCACTGATGTCGGGGAGACGCACGCCTCACATACGACTCAGGCGTTCGCGAGCCGCACGAATGTGACAGCCATGATGAATGCCATCCCCAGTCTTGAAAAGCTCGTGATGTTTGATCGCATTTTGGACGGTACGTACTTCACTTGAGTTTTTATCGCGCATATACCGAACGTCGTGTGCAGCGCGACAAGTCCAACAACTGGCAGAGCCAGCCTATGAAGCTCAAGCCGGAGAGGAGGAAGAATTCGTGTCCGCCCTATTGGTTCCTTCCTCGGTAATGTGTTATCGCCCAACTCAAGCTCCATGCAACGACCAAATGTGTACGAGGACAATACAAATATTCTGTAGCCGCATTTCCAAGTTTTGTTGTCTGCGCCATCGAATATCATTTCTGGCCGGTGTCTCCATTGAGGTAATCGTACTTCACGCGATGTTCAGTTTCTCCAGTCAAGCGATGACCATACCATTTTACACTGATAACGTCTGGGATCATCTTGTTCTTAAACTCCAATATGTGCCGTTCAAGGTATCTCCGTTACTCCTGACAGCGGCCATTCAAACCTGTATCAACCGTTTGGTCATACGACCCTTAAAGTCAGCCCTGAGAAACGACCCACAGAGGCACGGTGTCCTTCGAAAAATGCGGCAAAAACTGCAAGCTGGCCATTTACTCCTCCTTCATTTCGCATTTAAATTGCTGTTCAGTTGACTTGTCTTTTCCGACATATCAAAACGGCGACAATTGTCGAGTTCACACGTGGCGAGTGACATCAACAGCGCCTCCGAATTTGGTAACTTCCATGCTTCATGTAGAAGGTCATTCATAACGTCCGTCCTCAAAATGAATAAAGTTGACGAACGACAGAAAACATTCCTCCCTCGACCTCCACCACCCCCACCACCACCATGCCGTCTCTGCTCATCGTCGCGCCCGCCCGCATCCTCTACGGCACCTACTGCGACTCTGGTCTCGACGCTGACGAACCTCTTTGTCTTCGCGTGGGATGGAGGCCTCTTCGTCTATAACCTCGTGGCCTTCAACCGCCCCGCAAACGCAGTCGTTCCCCAGGGGTGCCCGGGTGCACGTGGGGTATGGCCCGCGTATGTGCCTCCCAGCGAGGGTGATAGCAGGTGTTCGTGTCCGGCGTTGAACGCGATGGCCAATCATGGTGCGTGGGAATCTAAGCAGGCCTTGTCAGCTCGCTGCCTTCATGCGACGGGAGATGTCCTGCCGAAATATACGCAGTTTCTCCTATACTGAGAGCACTCGGTATCTAGGAATTTTGCCCCACTCGGTCGTGGGATATCCTTCAAGGAATTGAACCAGAAAGTCCGGCAAACGTACAACTTTGCGCCCAGTTTCTGCTTCTTTGTCCCCAAATACGCCGCCGACTTCCTGCACCGGGACTATTGGACCGGCACATTCGATCTGAGTGACCTCGATGCACATAATTGCATCGAGCACGATGCCTCTCTGACACGTGAGAGTCCCTGCGTCTCTCTTGTACGGTCACGCCCTGATTGACATTTGTCCGCAGGGAAGACTTGGCTTTCCAGCGTGACCAGGGGAAGCCATCGAAACGTCTCGTAGAGGAGCTGCTCGCATCTGGTACAGGGCCAGGCGGAGACCTCACGGTAGCAGACGTCCTCGCGCATCTCCAGCAAGCGCCGTGCAGAGTCCAAAGCTGCAAACGGCCAGTTCAGTCTGACGACTTTCGGGAAGTTCTTTGGAAGCTCAAAGTAAGCACAGTAGTTGTTCTGCCTAGGAAACTGGCTCATAGCTCTTGTAGTTCGTCTACTTTGATCAAGATTCTCGGCGGCAAGATCAAGGATCTTAGGCCCTTCCTCTTGGAAGAACGTATCCCCGACGGCTGGCAGCCAAGTGTCCGCCATCCCATGGGAAACTGACTATGGCCGAGTTTAACCAGACGGCAATGGCTGTGGAGTTCGGTATCACGGAGGAGCTTCCTCCAGCGTTCGGCTTCAGCAGCGCGGCGGAGCAGAAGAAGAAACTGTGAGCTTCCTCGAGTACATAGACTTGGGAGGTGAGTGGTATTGGAGTGTAATTGGCTTCAAATTGCGTTTGGAGATCCTATGATCCTTCATCGTTGCTTGTCCTCCATTTGTGCCTTCACCTGCTGCGACCGAGTTTGAACTGCGTAGTTTACCGAAATGAGCACTCGGATCCTGTGCCGCTTAGGCTCTATGTAAAGAGATGTTAACTTATAGAGTCACACCATGGCAGACATGGATCAACTGTCGTGCATACCAGGCAGCCGAACTCCGTAGACCACGTCCGTGAACTCAAACCAAGTCGAGAGAGTCCAGAATTGGGAGCAGAAAGTGATGCAGGCGAAAGTGTCGAAAGCTGTCGTTTACAATAGTGGTCGAGGCATTTCATTTACATGAGTTACACGCTAGACGAGGGAGCGTAC
Organism: Phlebiopsis flavidoalba; assembly: GCA_035772785.1. Lineage (NCBI taxonomy): Eukaryota > Fungi > Basidiomycota > Agaricomycetes > Polyporales > Phanerochaetaceae > Phlebiopsis > Phlebiopsis flavidoalba. The sequence continues at coordinate 272,887 of JAOCPU010000015.1, read as the reverse complement.
ACGAACGCTGCACGCACGGACGTCGGGCGCTAGAACGAACGAGTCTTACCGGTGATTTCGATTAATGATTGCCGGACAAAGATCTCGATCTAGAGAACAATGCAGTCGAGTCGGCGTCTGTAGGCTCGGAACTTCCAGCCGCGTTCAACTCAGCCGTGCCGGAGGCAGCTTCGTAGAAGCGGCTGGGCGCATCGGACGCACTTTTGTCGACCCCCCCTCGGCGCCAATTTGTCAAAGGCGGGCAGGCTGCAACAGTCTCACCTGTGTGCTCTTTGGGGCTCATTCTGGCGTTCTGTTTCAGTTCAGCATCCCTAATTTTTTACATAGTCGATTTGCAGCACATATGAAATATACCTCCCACACTTTTAAAAAATGGCTGGGACACGGAGGACGTTGTACAACGTTCTTGCAAGGGGTCCACCAAACCGCGTCCGACTCCTCCAGCCGTTACAGCGAGTAGGCCTGGTTCGCACTCCGACGCCGCCACCATCAACCCAACAAAAGGCGCGGTGGACGAACCACGTGCCTCACGAGCGAACGGCGGTTACGAGCCTACGGCGTCTGACTTGATCTAGCCATGCAACATGCTTAGGCCACCTCGTCGTTTCGACCAAATAATTGGGGAGCTGAAGTCAAAACGTGGTATGCTAACACGGCTGTGACTGAGGATTTGGAACTCAGTCGTTAACTTCCAGAGCTGCATTTCATATTCAGACCACTAACTGGAAACAAAACACTGACACGCAGCCAGTATACCGCCCCTCTTCTAGTCAGCGTCGCTCTGGTAAGTCGACTATCTTGCTAGCCGTATTAGGCAAGTCTCTCAAAAGATGTTAATACTTAGTGGATCAACCACGTGTGTATCGCGCTGGCAATACCTGCACCCAGACCGGCGAAGTCTTAGTTTATTTCACCGGAACTATTGGCCACATCTCAGAAATTGCTATTAAATACTGCGGGTGAGAGCCTTTTTGTAAGTACATCATTATATCGCTTCATCATGTCCGTTCTCTTGCTCACGAGAACGAAGACACGAAACTGTTTCGAGTGGTCTCTTACTATGGCTTTGAGCAAGCAAGAGTTCGTCCGTTACGCCGTGGTCCAACCCCCCCGATCCCGAACGTTCCGCCATCCAATACTACAAAGACGTGGTACCTGGAACGCGCAAGACTCCACTACTCACCGTCACATACAAGCCCCGTATTGGAACATCAGACTCAAACGCAAGATGGAAGGAAAAGTGGATCGAAGTAACATTCTCGGACTTGGGCCAAACTCGTTCCTGACGCTGGAATGGGCCCCTCGGCAACGCAACGTGAAGAAACTCGCGAAGTACTTCGACGCGAAAGACTTCAAAGAAGGATCGCGGAGAATGACATGTATCCCGTGCTGGTGAGAAGCACTGTTGTTTCACGTCCTTTTGCTGTCCTGATGTCTCATATTCGTTGCTCCAGTGTGTAGCATTCAACGCAGTATGCAGTGTGCGGACAAAAGTCAGATGCCTGGTTCAAGGACGTGGCCGATCACTCGGAGAATAGGTTTGTTGACATACGACCAGACCTTAGTCATGTATTCCAAGAAGGCAAAGGTACAGCCCATGTATGCCATCGACATGCCGGGAGAAACCTCCCCTTCCGACGAGCGTCAACCTCACCGGGCGAATGCAATACTGGTCGCTCATTCAAACTTTTTGTCGAGTGCAAAAACAAGGAGGCCGAGGCGGCATTCTACTTCTCGAATAAGAAGAAAATTTTTGCGCCCCACGGCGGAGGGAGAGAAGAGCCAGGCTCAGATCGCGAAAAAATACGCAGCAGAAGTTCAGCTTCGCAACACCGGACTCATCTCTGGTCGTTCTACTTCTGTGGCCCCTACTTGCGTGTCCAACGATGGGACCGTGCAGCTGTATGGTCTCCCAAGCCCCTGAACTTCCAGAGAAGAGACCCTACGGAGCTGGTCAACTTTCCTCTAGCAAGGTCGCTCGTCTCACGCCCGAGCAACTCGGATACGACACAACCGTCGTACGCGCTACTCCCAAGGAAATCAGATGATCACCGCCTATACAACCGACAACCTCTGGCTGGAGAAGTATAAACAGCATATGCTGCAAATCGCAAGACACCTTCCGATACATAAGGTCTGTGGATCGACTGTTTCGTCGTAGAATAGCGCATCTGATTGACATCTTGGTTCTAGGTCACTATTCCAACCTACGTCAACTCACTCGCGACTGCGTCAGGCGGACTCGTGCGCAAACGTAAGACGCGTGCAAATACTGGTGAGGACCTGGTCGACTCCAGACCGACCGAACAAAGCGAGGACGTACCTCATCGGTCAGAGCCGATTGACTGCCACAGCTCCCCTGTCGGGCGAGCAACAAAGGTGTTACATCGGCCTAGACATGCAGAGTCGGCGGTTGGTTTTCATCAAAGACGCAGTGGCGCTCTACCTCTTCCGGTGCCCAGCCGAGAGTTGGACACGTACGAGCGACTGCGGAAGAATGAAGTCATAGGTGTCGCTACTTGCCTCGGAGGGGGCGACGTTGTTTCCGAAGGGCGACAACGTCCAACGTACTTTGTCCTCACGAATTGTTACAGGTGGACATTGGCATCGATAACAGCGAGCGATATCACACCCCGCTCGTCATCAAGGACATAGGTCGTCCACTCCATCAATACCCTGATTCGCCTGAATTGATTACCATTCTATACCAAGCCCCTACAGGGTGAGTACCTTCGCGTTTCCCTAGCAGTGAGTAACCCAAAATTTACTGACGCTTCCACAGCTCATCGCGAGGCCTGGACGTACGCTAAGGTTTTACACATCGTGACTTAAGCCAACAGGCAACATCATGATCACGTCGAGTCTCCGGACGAGTGGCCCCTTACCGGATTCTTGACTGATTGGGATCTGTGCAAATACAAAGAAGATCTAGACAACCATCTCCCTGCCCAACCTGGTCGCTCGGTATGTCGTTGACTCGTTCTGTAAATTGCGCTTCCGGCTGAATGACATCTTAGGGCACCTGGTCTTATTTATCTGTGTTAGCCTTTTCACAGTATCCGAAGAAGCCCCAAGAGCTCGCAGATGACCTCGAGTCGTCCGTGTACATAACTCTTTCAGATGGCCCTACGGTTCCACAAACACATGACCTGTCGCCTGTATACGACGTCAACAACCGAACGCCTGAGGGTATCCGAAAGGCCAACGGCACTAATGAGGAACTCGCGCGAGTTTCATGTCTGGCTTTTTTGAGGGCCAGTTCCCATGCGAAGACGGCTACTGGTCGGGCGGAGGCTCGAAACTCACGACGCTTCAAAGTCTCGTCCTTCCAACCAATTTCAACCCTGGACCGGACGGCAGGATGACACCCTTGTGCGCACTCCTGCATAGTCTTTACGCTCTTCTTCGGCAACACTATGGTGCAATCAACTACAGCGAACTTGAAAAACGCTTTCGGTCCCGAAGAAGAACGAGGCAAGCGAGGTCGGAGGCAACAAGCGCAAGAAATCTGCACCTAGGACTATCAAGGCGAAAGCTGTAGAGCAGCAGAAAAACACCGGTGCCTCATCGTCTTGCACGCATGAACTTTCGGAGGGCTGGAGCCTTGGAAGAACCTGTGACGGATGCTTTAGGAGAAGGCACGAGTCAAATCAACTCCTCCTCCCGTGGAGGCAGATTTGCAGCCAGGTCACATTGTTGTGAAGACGATCAAGAACCCGAAGCGCGTCCTGGACACTCACGAGGCGATATTCTCCTGGCCTTCGAGAAAGTCCTGCGAATGGATATGTCGAAGTACAAGGACGATAAGTGGTACGACCAATTTGACGGACTAAAGTCAAACTATTATGCGGCTGAGAAGAACCCTTCTGGAACCGGGACCCATCCAAGGCTCGTCCGAGCAAAATAGGAAATCTTCAGAGGTGGAAACCGACAATGGATCGTGGGCGGACCAACCTCAGATGAAGAGGGTGAAAGGCGACACCTTCCGAGCGCACGCCCTCGATTCCGTCCGCTGAAGAAGAAGTGGACGTTGATGAAGTCTCGGAGTCAGAGTCGACTTGAACCACGCCTGGACCTGGTTTGATATCAGAGGCAAATTTTGACTTCTGCCTTAGTAGTTACTCCCTGTTTTGTCAGCCAATATGTATCAATGTAAGAATTCATTCTATCTACATGATGTATCTCCCGAAGTGTATAAACAATCCTATTCTCAATCTATACCCAACCTCGTGATTGGACCGTCCCTGTTGATTCGGTGACCGGTCCTCTGGACTCTCTTTGTCTCTTGTGAGCACGTCATCAGCTCACGTACTACTCATGGCCGCCTGACTAGTACAGTATCTCATCTGCGGTAAGTGGCGTCATTGGGCGTATCTATACGACCATGAGAAAGCGGGACTTGCCGAGGCATGAGGACAAAGGAGTCCTGAACTCCTTCGTCCAACATCATGCTGCTTAGGCCAATATCCGTCGTTACGACGTCCTGCACCACAAGAACGTCGTTTCCCGGACACGCGCCGAGACTCTACTCTTAACCGTCACGTACAAGTCCACCGACTGGAAACACCCGACCCCAAAAACGCAAGATGCTTGAGGGCAAGTGGACCAAGGGTAGGCAGCACGAGATTAAGCGCCCTACACGATGATGGGAGGGAACGAGGGTAGGGGGTCAGGGCACAAAACGGAATTTTTATTAGTAGTCCGAGATTATTACATTATAAATAGGATTTACAGGTCCAATGAGTGTCAAACACCGCTCGAGATCCTAAGAAGGTGTACTAGCCCTCAGCAAACTCCGACAAAGGAGGCATGAGTGTGGCTTGTACCTGTTTGCACCAGAGCAACTCATCATGCCGCTTTGGGCTGGCGTCTATGGTCTCCTGTTGGCCGACGCACCGTCGCTAGTGGCCAACCTCTCCGGGCCATAAATAGCTTATAAGAAATGTTTGTCAGAAACCTCCTACCTGAAACGTACCTCAGAGTGGGATCCGGAGGGAAAAATGTCGAATCTGAATATTATGGTGTTATATAATACGTATGATGCTGTTGTAATTGGCTATGACTCAGCCTACAAAGCGCCCAAAGGGGAGGGGAGGGACCCCGTCCCGGACACTTTTTCGAAAATTCCGTCATTGTGTAACGTAATTTTTTTATGCGTCCCCCTTGCAAGTGGATTGAGATACCGTTCTCAGACCTCGTTCGGACTCGTTCCGGAAGAAATCCATCTGCGTCCCAAGTCAAGAAGCTAGTGGAGCACTTCGTTTGAAAAAAAAAAGACTTCGAGAAAAATTTCGGAACGCAGAGATGTATCCTATTCTCGTAAGCCAGACGTCTCATTCCCCTCGCTATGTGGCTCCTCGTTAACCTTCATGTCAGTGTGCTGCGTTCAAACGCAGTGGGAAGTGCAGCGAAATTCAAAGCTGGTTCAAGGGGATGTGGCCGATAAGCCGAGAGAGCAACCACATCGACATACGACCCCAATCGTCTCGTCCTGTACCCGAAGCAGTCGCAATTTCGGCCACTGTATACGCTCGACAAGAAGGAGGGTTCTACCGCGGCCTCACTGAAGAAGAAAGAGGACACCACAACGACACCAGACGAGAAAGGAAACACTCATAATCTTGATGAACGTCGAGCCCACTTGGCGAAATGCAATTGGGCGCTCATTCAAGCCTTCGTCGAATGCAAGAACAAGGAGGTTGAGGCGGGCATTCCACTTTGCGGACAAGAAGAAAAGTTTCTGCGACCCTCTGCGGGGGGTGTGAAGAGTCAAGAGTCAGATCGTATCGCGAAATATGCGGCGGAGATTCAGCTTCGACAACACCGGACCCACGTCTGGTCATTCTACTTCGCTGGACCTTTCAACGATGGGACCGCTCTGGATGTGTATGGTCTCAACAGCGATAAACTTCTAGGACGATACAGCGGATCTGGTCAACTTCGTCTACCGACTCTCTCGCGCTCGTCCTGAAACTCTTGGCTACGACATTACTGCGACCGCTTGCTACACCAAAAGAGGTGAGGCTAATCACGGATTTCGTCACCGACAAACGTCTGGCTGCAAAGGTACAAGCAGTACATACTTGATCTCCAAGATAATTTCCCAATTTTACAAGGCAAGTGTATAGCCTTACACGAACTTTGTAAAGGTTATTACTGACCAATGCCTCCCAGGTCGCCATCCCGACATATACTGACGATGCTCTAAGTGAAGATGGCGACACCGTCCCAAGCAAACGACCAACGCGTTCGAAATTGAAAGCCTTCCAGTCTTACTCGAGACCAACTAAACTGAAATACTACCTTGTCGGTCGGCCTGTCGACTGTCACAGCTCACGGTAGGACGAGCAACCAAGGGATTCGTCGGATTCGACAAGGAGAAACCGTCGCATGGTATTTATCAAGGATCAGTGGCGTCCAATTGCCCCGGGTGCCCATCCAGAGCTTGATACGTATGAGCGACTTCGGAAGAAGGCAGTAGTCGCCGTGGCAACATGTCTAGAGCGGGAGCGACGTCTTTACCAAACCCGGAAGAAGCGTTCAACGCACACTTGGCCATGAGCACACCTCCCCGTCGACATCGGAATCGATAACTGTGAGCGGCACCACACTCGGCTCATCCTTCAGCAGATAGGACGTCCCCTCTTCGAGTACCCAAACTCCCCCGAACTCATTACCATGGTATATCATGCGCTTTTAGGTACGTTCACGCGCAGCATCATCGGCTTGACATCCGATTCACTTGATCCCTTTAGCCCACAGCGAAGCCTGGGAAGAGGCCAACCTCAGTGTAGGAAACATTATGATCGACGTCAGCTCACCCGAGCGAGGCTTAGTAGGCTTCCTTACGGACTGGGATATGTGTAAGTATGCTGAGGACCTGACCGGTCATGTACCGGCCCTCCCTGGACGCTCTGTAAGTCAGAGTCGTTGGTGATTCTCTTGCTCTACTAACGACCATACACTTTTCTTTATCAGGGAACCTGGCAGTATCTCTCCGTTTTGTCTTTGCAATACCCTAAGAAGCCTCAAGAACTTGCGGACGACTTGGAATCTATCGTTTACATTTTAACCAGGGTATGGCTATGCCGCTTCCACCGCCACACATGAGGAACTCCAGTCTACCCCGAAGATCCGACTCCGGACGACGAAATTCGGGCAGAGTCAATGCTAGACGACGAACGGCAGACTGACCCATTTTGTCTCCCATTTCTTTGACGAGCAAGAGCCATGCGTAGGATGCTACTGGTCTGGAGGAGAGCACAAGCGGCAGGTGCTCCAGGGAAAAACTGCTCTTCCGCGTGCTTTTGACCGCGCACAAGGTGACGAAGAGACGTCCATCTTACCTAAGCTTCTGGATTCTCTCTACACCCTGCTACGGCGCCACTACTCAGCCCTTGACTACGACGAGCTCGAGCGTTCAATCGGGTTGAGCCGAAGAAAGCTGAAGTTCAGACGAGTATTAAGGCACGGGGCAAGGCGACGAACGCTGGAGGGAAGCCGACTGCGAAACCTTCAACGATCGATACAGAGGATCCCCTGGAACGCCTCAAACCAAAGCGAATCCAGGCGCTTCCAGTCATTCTCGAAAGCGAAGCCAGGCAAGACGAGCAGCATCCACTTGTCGGCGCTGGGTATGTTGGCCGAACGCGGTTCCTCTCAGAAACGCCACGATCCTAAATACTCACCTAACCGGTCGACTCCCCCCCCCCCCCCCCCCAGCGCGCGCGCAGGGTCCTGGACACCCACGAAGAGACGTTGAAAGCGTTCGAAGGGGTCCTGTACAAGCCCGGTAGGATCCGACGAGACCTAACCAAGTAAACACACCGATGACAAGTGGTACGATCAACTGGATGGCTTGAAGTCTAACAACCCCAAATGCCGATCAGAAGCCATCTGGGTCTGGTACGTTCAAGAGAGAAATCGAGAGAAGAGAGATTTGACGAAGAGTTTGATTCGTTCCGGTCATGCGGAGGGCTCTAAAGAAACGGGTACGAGGTGAAACGTTCCGCGCGTGGTAAGATGCCTTCCGCGTACATGTCCTCGATCCCGTTGTTGAGAATGTGAAGGAGAGGGGGCCGATGAAGCGGCCAAGCCTCGGAGTGTTCAGCTTGGACATGCGCTGAGATCAGTAGTAAATTTTGAATGATTTCCGGATATTATTTTCTATCTATGTAACATGTATTGATGTATCGCTGAATCTCTATATACTACATACATTTCGTACGTATGACGATCCTGTCTCTATGCGCGAGCATGCAGAGTACAAAGTTACCTAAGTAGTAGCGCGGGTCTACCTCTACGAGGCATGTGCATGACGAGCCCAGCATGCCATCAGCGCTGAGTTCATCAGCTGGCTCTTCGCTATCGGATGATTGGTACCGTAATTTGTATCCCGGGATGAGTTTTGAGTACCTGGATGAATAAGGCTTAGTCCGAGTCACGCTCGAATCCGCCCACTCATGCGCCGTGGAAGAGTCACAGTCCAGGTTCATTACAACACACTACAAGAAAATTTTACATATTGTGTGCTAAACGCCATGCTAATACTCTACACGTTGCAGACGAAAGTAAAGGTCTAATGATGATAAGGAGCGGAAGGACTCAGTGCAAACTCAGTGGGTGCGAGTTGCTGCTGCCAATGTGACCGTGACTGTGGCGTTGGCCACACACGCGTTTACGACTGTCACAAGTTCGCTCTCGGCGATCACCGAGCACCCGATCCGGAGAACATTAGCAGCTTCCGAGGTCACCATACCGCTGACCATAAACTCTTCATCTATTACTTACGCCCAGACATCTGTGGCCTTGGGGCTGTCAAGCAAGTTTAAGTAAGAGCGTTTTTGGGTAGGGAGGAAAAGCCTGAAGTTCCAGGAGGGGGGTACGGCGTGGTACGACGCGTCAACTTGAAGGACTCGTTACTACCCCATTGTACCGACACACACGCCCCCAGCAGGTTGAACTTGCGCCTCGAGGCGGAGAAAACACTTCATTCTGTTGATTTCATTAAGACAGCCTCGTTAAACACCGGTCCTATTCTGACCATCACCTTCCTAAACGGGATTATTAACGTCGTCTGCCTAGGTGTAGTTACCGGTTCCATTGGCCACCTACGACCCTGACGTGCTATAAATCGGGACGTTCCTTTTGCGTGTAAGTCCTATCTCTAAGCTACTCTATCATGTCCTCCCCTTCTCACGGGGGTGAACTAATGTGCAGAAAAAAACTGTCCCGTCCGTCCTTTCCGGCACAAGAGATCGAGCAACAGGGACGTTCCCCTTGCGTGGCACAACCCCTGATCCCAGTCGATCGTTTGGCCACCCAGCACTACAAGTTAACGTCGTCCCGGCGAACGCGCAGAGACTCAACTCTTACCGTCACTTGACAAATCCCCATCATTGACTGGAACACTCGAACTCAAACGCAAGATGGAGGGGGCAGGTGGGTCGAAGTGCCTTTCTCGGATCTGGTCAAACTTATTCCTGGACGGATATCCTACATCCGCTCAAATAAAGAAGCTGGTCAAGTACTTACTTGGGGGAGTGACTTCAAGAAGATTACGGAGCTCGAGATGTATCCAATCCTAGTATGAAAAACGGGTCGTTCTGCTTGGCATTTGGCTAACGGGATGTGGTCAGTGTACTGCGTTTCAACGCGGTTAGCGGCCTGCCGCGGGGCGAAGATCCAACAGTTGGTTCAAAGATGTGGCCGAGATAAGCGTCAGAGCAAGTACAATCGATATTCGGCCAGATCTAGTCATGTATCCGAAGCAAGCGAAATTTCAGCCATTGTACACTATCGAGAAGAAACAGGAAAGAGAGAAAACAGGAGAGAGAAGCAGAAAAAGAAAGGCACGACAAGAAAGACGATAAGAAAGGAGGCTGTCTCGGAGGACCGTATTCCAACACCTGGCGAAATGCACAACTGCCGTCGGTAATCCAGGCCTTTGTTGAGTGCAAGAACAAAGAGGTGGAGGCGGGCGTTCTACTTTGCGGACAAGAAGAAGTTCCTACGTCCTCGGACGAAGGGGAGAAGGGTCAAGCACAGATTGCGAAGTACGCGTCAGAAATACAGCTTCGTCAACACCGAACCCACGTTTGGTCCTTCTACTTCGCCGGCCCTTACTTGCGCATTCAACGATGGGATCGTGCCGGATGTATGGTCTCGACAGCCATCAACTTTCAGGAAGACCAGCCGTGGAGCTTGTCACCTTCCTCTACAGGCTTTCTCGTGCCACTCCCGACGACCTCGGCTACGACACAAACTGCAGTGCTTGCGACGCCAAAAGGAGATCAAGCTGTTCACGGATTTTTCTTCCGAAAAACGTCTGGCTACGGAGGTACAAGCACCATGCCCTCGGATCTCAAGACAATTATCCCGTTTACAAGGTACGTAATTCATCTCACATCTAACCTTGAAGTGAATTATCTGAAATTTGCTGCATAGGTCACCATCCCGACATACATTGACAATCCTCCCGTGCAGAGCGAAGAGGCTACGTCGAACAAGCGACTGACACGTTCGAATTCCAAGGATGCCCGACCGGACTCTCGGAAGACTAAACCGAAGAATTACCTGGTTGGTCAGCCCGTCGATTGTCACAGCTCGCCAGTGGGACGGGCTACGAAAGGCTTCATCGGTTTCGATATGGAGAACCACCGTTTGGTATTTATCAAGGACCAGTGGCGAGCGAACGCCCCGGGTGCTCACCCGGAACTCGAGACGTACGAGAGGACTGCGAAAGAACGAGATAGGCTGTGTGGCAACTTGTCTAGGAGGGAGCGATGTCCTGGACGAAGTCGGGTAACACCCAACGCACACTCAGTCACGAAAAGCTGCCAAATAATATCGGGATTGACAACTGTGAGCGCTATCATACGCGGCTTATCATTGAACAAATAGGACGCCCTCTCTTCGAGTACCCAAACTCCCCGGAACTCATTACAATCGTCTATCATGCGTTGATGGGTACGTTCACTATTGGCCATTTTGTTGCAGCGTCCCTGCTCACCGAGATCTTCTAGCTCACAGCGAGGCTTGGGAGGATGCCAAAGTCTTGCATCGTGATATTAGTGCGGGTAATATCATGATAGCTATCAATTCTCCCGAAGAGCCTCTGCAAGGGTTTCTTACAGACTGGGACATGTGCAAGTATGCCGAGGATCTGAATGGCCATGTGCCAGCGTTGCCTGGACGCTCGGTGAGTTCAAGGTCGCCAAGTCGTTCTCAATTATGTTAATGCTAGTCCACCAGGGAACGTGGCAGTACCTTTCTTTGCTGTGTCTCCAGTATCCGAAAAAAAACCTCAGGAAGTCGCAGACGACCTAGAGTCCTTCGTTTTACGTTCTCTGTCGGATGGCCATTCGCTTCCATAAACACAACATGACTCAAGTCTATCCTGACAACCCGACCCCGGATCAGATCCGTCAAGTCAACTCCACGAACGAAGCGCTTACTACTCTTGTCTCCGGCTTTTTCGACGTGCAAGACCCATGCGAAGATGGTTACTGGTCTGGGGGAGCCCAGAAAAACGACTTGTCCTTGAGGGAAGCGCTCCTCCAGTCATCTTGAGGCCCGACGCCGAAGGCAATCAAACTCCCTCTGGCTCAGCTTCTCGAGGCCTTGTACACCCTACTCCGCCGTCATTACGCGGCCATCGACTATGCCGAACTTCGACACCTCAAAGTGCCAACTCGACTGCCCGACAATCTAGCGCCAGGTTCGACCACCGAAACCGATCACGAAGACCAGAAAAAACAGGAGGAAGCCAACGCTCAGGGGGTCACGTGAACAGGCTCCGGCAAAGATGTCCCACCCCCTGTTTTTCGTGTCAACACCAAGAAATCACGCAGGCTTGCTCAGGAAACGCGCGCTCAGAATCTCACAACGGTTCCAGAGACTGCAGTGCTTCATGCCCGTTCCGCTAAACCTGGTCTAGAGGATCATATCCAAATTCGTCAGATCGAGAATCCTGCACGCGTACTCGACACTCACGAAGAAATGTTGGGGGCATTCGAACAGGTCCTGTTCGCAGACGCAGATGGCGAAGTCCAGGTGGATCTCTCAATGTACAGTCAAGACAAGTGGTACGACCAATTGGACGGTCTCAAGTCCAGTCAGAACCAACCAAACCGAAACCCGTCCGGATCCAGTGCGTATAGGAAGAGGAAAGTTCACGAAGAGATGGTGGAAGACGAATTCGATTTGGAAGAGGGTCTCAAGAAGCGAGTCAGAGGCGAAACGTTCCGAGCGTGGTAACTTTCCCGCGGTTACTCGACTGTCGGCGTTCCCAAATATGACCTGTACAATATTCAATGCTCCATAGTGTAGTAGAGCGACAAGATGCATCCCAATAATCCATGTCATCATTAAGCGCAAGGCTTGAACTCCACCAAGGTTGCGTCGCCCAACTCCCACAGCGTAACGAATTCCAGACCGGCACGTGAGCTTTGCAGACGATCAGATTCATGCCAATTTGCCCGAAGTTCATTGCCTACCCAATGCCTATGAATTGTTGCAGAGTTCGCTCTTTCGCGTTAAAAAGACCAAGCATATTGATATCCATATTGTAACGTCTGATTTTTTGTGCCCTCGCCAAAGTTTGGGCAAGAGCGGCTCGGGCGCGAGCGAGTTGATGTGCGTCAGATTCCTCCGCAGATCGAGCACTAGATTGTAGAACGTATTCGCCTGCAGATGAATGAATGAGAAAGGTCCATATCATGACGAAGAACGCACTGATAAGAACTCTACTCAAGGGTTTCGTTGCGGACTTGACGTGTCGTAGAATTTTGACGCATTCATCGTCTGGCCAGTCATGTCTTCAGACGGTCAGATCTCGAGACTTATTTCTTTCTAGAGTATGATAACTCACAGAATATTTCGAATATAATAGACATCGCAGTCTTTCATCGGAGGTTGGTTGAGGAAATCGATGGGTAAAAATTTGGCCCGACCACTCTCGAGCGCTTCTGAATACTCCTTCTTCCACAACTGTTTTGAATGCATTCAAAAACCAGCGTTCAAAGGCTAATGAGAAGTATACGCACCACTTCCCAGTGAGGCTTGACGCTGTCTTGATCTTGTACCACAATTTTCAGGTGAGGGTGCTCTCTTAAAAGGTCGAGGCAGACATGGCCGTTGTTACCGCCGAGATCACAGACAAGTGCGTCTGATGGCAAACTCGACCACGGGAAGACTGCGAAGGGAAAGAATGTCAGGACGTGCGGATTGGCGATCTCAAAGACGAACTTCTAGGTAGTAAACCTTCGTCTGTGATGCTTGACCAACCCGCCCATCGCCACGCCGAATTGCTAAGCAATGTAGCAGTTAGCTGAGACTGTCAACAACTTGTAGCCAGACATACTTCCTCGAACTGTCGTGGGAGAAGCAAATAAATGATCAACGTTGGACGGCTTCAGCGATATCGCGACGTACCCCGTGCCGAGCGTTATAGTCGAAGAATGATGCGCCATGAACCCTATAAAACGAAGTCTTCTCAGCGGAGTAAGAATCCTTGTACTCAGGATCTATGAGCGTGTCAAAGGTGTATGCCACCGCCTTGTTCGCCTCGTCCGTGCTATAAAGCTCAGTATGGCTCCGTGTTCTCAATATGAAAATATACGCCCACTTGAAAGCAATTAAGGTCGAAAACGGGATCAGAAGACAGCAACTTCTGGCTCAGCCTATTATTCGTGTAGACGTCTGGGCGGACTAGAAGGGATCGTTTCATTTAAGCGCGGGGTTCGTCATGAACGGGATGAAACAGACCTTCACGGTATACGTGCTTTGTAGCAAGGAGGACGCAAAACCACCCGGCCGAGCTTGTCAGGGTTAAGGCTTGAGAGTTCTCCGAGTTCGGTACGTGTGGAGCCCTTCAGGCTTATCTGCCAAGTAGTCGCTGATTTTCGCGCCAACAGCCACTCGAAGGCAAGCAGACATGTCGAACTGTGCGGAGGTTAAGCTGTTACACCTAGGTAAAAGGGGAAAGTTTCTTATCCGATTTACTCTCGTGTGCTTTCTGTTGACGACATGGTAAGTATGACAAACTGAAGAAAGAAAGAAAGATTTTCCTACGTTGAATACGGACTCAAATCCGTGCCCAGGTGGCGCAATAGTAGCGCAGAGTTGAGCACATGCGCTTTCGACTACCTGTATGGCCGCCGTGAGCTTTACAGACGCATGTCTTGGGCTGTCGAAAGGGCCTGGATCCACGTCGTCCAAGCTAGGTACATCATACCCGGCAGTATTATATATCGAAATAATGGGTCTGTACTGAGGAGGTGATCAGTCCCAACAGCGCGTTAAGGTTAGCCGTATCTGCCGGAAACATGAGTATCAGTCATCGCGAGGTAGAAAGGTAAAAGTTAGGGGTTACACTCGTAGCAGGGGGGTGGCGATGTTTTGAGTCTCTTAAGTGCGAGGAGGCGCAGTCTTGCTCGCGCGAGAATCTTGGGGCCAATCCGACGAACGTCGTGGGAAAACACCAGAGCAATCTTTTCTAGGGATACCTTCAGTGATAGCAATCAACCGAACTTTCTTAGCACGTACCAGTGACATATAGCACCCGGTAGATTCTGCGTGTCAGTGGGCCTTGAGGCAGTACTATCAAGTGAGCCATCAAACGAACTGTTGTCAGCACAAGTGGAGATATCATGTGGCGCAGGGACTATCATGTCTGGTCATAGTGTATAGGCAAGGAATGTCTAAGTCGGTCACTTTCACACTCGAAAAGCGGTGTCAGGAGTCGAGCTTTCTTCTCACCGCGACGAGGACTGAGATTGTATCACAAAGCGCGGGGGGCATGAAGGTATACCTCCAACATACTTGCATGGGTTTCTCGGCAAATGGAGGCCAGCACATCGCAGTATGCATTCTAACCACTTTGAGGGTTGGCAGACGCTGCAATATGATAGATAAGCCGTGTAGAACAGGAAAGGTAACGAGCCGTTTAAGTCTGCTCCGCCACAAACCACCTTCTTTCGCTCCGGTTTGGGCTTGCTCTCCCCAGCACGCGTATGCTTCCGGCGCCGTTCCTCCTTGACACGTTGCGCCTCGAGCATTGTGCGCTTGAGCTGTCCGGCTTTGTGCACCGGCTTGGGTACATGACCGTGTGCGCGAGACGCGGCCGACCTCTTTGTCGAACTTCCAACGCTCCTTGAGGCTGTCGCGGTACTCCATAGCGGCGCGCTCGCGCGTGTCGATAATTCCGAGCTTGTCGGATGCGCGGGCTTTCCACATGCGCACGTTGCCGTCATCAGAGCCGGAAAGCACGAATCGCGAGTCGGCGGTGAACAACGTCGAGGTAACACTAGTCAATGTAAGTTGAAGGCTCGAAACAGATGATCAAGCGACCTACCGTTGCATTCGTTTTGTGTGGTATACTTCTGGCTGTGTGCCGACGCCTTCCTTCCATATGCGAAAACCGTCCGGTCCCATCCTCCGCTGACAAACTCCAGCCCGGTGGGGCTCCAATCACAGGAGGTGACAGCCCGTGCAACATGTCCCTTGTATATGTGTGTTGGTGTGTGAAGGGAACGCACGTCGAATGTGTACAGATTGTGGTCTTCTGATGCCAGGAGGACAGGACGTTGGGAAGGTTGGTGACCATGATAGCGCGTTACTTCGGAACTAGAGTTGGATGAGGAAAACCCTGAGCTAGAAAAAATGGGTGCTCGCCTGCATGACCACTCGACGTTCTGCCTTCCCTGTACGTATATCATAGAGAGTGAACGTTCGGTCTGAGCCTATACTCGCGAGTACCGAAGACTCCGCGAGATTTGAATTTTACGGCAGATATAGTCTCTGAAGAGGTTGGGAATGTGAGGTTCGAGAATCGGCGCGCTCCTGTTCAACAATGAGCTCTCTCCAAATGTGGAAAATTGTTGGACACGTCGTACTTCGTCTCATCCCAGACTTGAACGATCGTTGAAGCGGTTGCAAATAATGGGTCGGACCGGTGGTGGTCTATCGAGCTTTGCTAGCATGTCAATAGAAGCCTATAAAAGCATCTCTTCGTCTTACTTGAACGCAGTCTTTCCCGGGAAGAGTATACTAAGGGGATACTTTTTTCGCCTGGATGTAAATATTAGACGTATACCTCGTATTAGCGAACAGGGATGTACCTCTGAAGGACCAGCGCCGTTTTCGTCTGTCTGTCTTGAGTCCCATAGCTTGACGTTACGATCCACACCACAAGTGAGAGCGTAACCGGTGCTCATCAGCAAAACACACGCCAGAAATCTTCCCCTTGTGTGCATCGTTTACGCGTAACAAGTGCGTTTTCTGCGCAAGGTCATGCACAATTAGACCTATGAGAGGACGAAGATGAGAGCACTGAGCATAAACGGCAAGGCTGCACTGCGGTAACGACACGTACATACCTCCGTCCCAGCTTGCACTAGCAACAGCGGTCAAAGATTCGGGTCTCCGCGACATGGTCTCTATCGCTTCCATATGACCTTCCAAGGCGGCTACGAAAGGTTTCGCAAACATGCGCTCCATTTTTGCTGCGTTTAGGGCGCGAGTCCGTTCACGAGCTTTCGCAAATGGGTGCATGAGAGGATCCAAATTTCTTGATGTAGGCGTGGGGTCCCCAGGGCGAGTAGGCAAATGTGCCGAGGGTGCATGTTGTAGCACGGAGATTTTCTACACTCGACGTGGTTATTCGACTACTACCCATCACCCACGCCATGAGAGGCACTTACTACCATTTCCCCCCTAAGTATTGCTCTTTTATTGGAAGCTTTGCTCACAAAGCGTAGTGAGAGTGAGACAACGAAGACAAAAAGCAAATCCTCAAGCAGAGTGAGTGGAAAGAACAGAGGCCCAATCACCCATCAAGCGTCTGCCGAATTTGGGGCGTTTATGCCACGTGCTTTGTAGACGCCAGCTGCTACAGCGAACCCTAGCGAACCTGGGCTCGCTTTGGGGCCTTGTCTTGACATCCCGCCACTCCCTCCCCCGGCAACCACACTAACCAAAGCCTTCGTTCACGGACCCTTTATCGCATTTTTTGAAGTATAAAACAAAGACCGCCAACATGTCTGACTCAGAGGGTGATTTCTCTGACGAGTTGCTCGAGTTAGCTGGAGCTACCGAGAAAGAAGCGCAGAAAACGCCAGGCGCAACATAAGACTATGAAGCGCAGAAGGTCAGAGTAAGTAGACTTTAGGCATAGGATGCCTGTCACAACTTATAGGTCACTTCCGGCAGCGCTGCGAGACGTCAGACACGGACTCTGAGGATGACGCCTCAGACGACGGAGAGAATGACAACCCGTACCCCTTGGAGGGTAAATATCTATTGACGAGGATGACAGAACACGGTACCATTTACACTTTGCTGTTGCCGAACTTGAGTCTCATCATCATAGGGGCCAGGTTACTGGACATGGCAGAGGTCGAGCGTGAGGTGATCCTCGCTCAACGTCAAGAAGAGATTGCAAAGGTTCCGGGACAAAACGCAAACCTAGACGCGCTCTTCAAGTCTAGGACTGGGGATATAGACGAGAACGTAGCAAAGGCGGCTAAACGTGAGTGGAGCTGCCGTCCAACATTGTCCCTCATCTTCAAACACGCATTGACCAGGCCAACACGCCCAACGCGGCCGCAACCAAGGAGAAGTCCAAGAAGCTAGACGAACTTAGGAGAAGCGTCGAGCAAAAGGCGACAAGAAACGGGTGATTGAAACTCGTCTGCTATGCTGACTACCGAGCTCACTCCTCTCAGGCTAGAACGGATTCACCGAAACGCGACAGATCTTCGTCCCCTATGGACATGGAGACTTCAGACGAAGAAGAAGAGGACGGTCAGATCAATAAGTTTGATGAGTACGATGACAGGGATCGCGCATCGACAAGCAAGGCAATTGCGGACGATAAACCCGCCGGATATTTCGAATTGCAAAGCATCGTTCTCACCCGGACTGTTATTGCGAAACATTGTGAAAAACCCATGGTTTGATGACCTCATCAAAGGTATGACTTCTCGACGCATCTCTTCAGAAACGTCTTCTGAAAACGGTGTCAGGTGCTTGGCTTCGATATTGTATCGGTATGGAAGGCAGCCAAACCTGTATATCGCGCCTGTGAGATCGTTGGTGAGATGCCCATCCTTGACCAAATCTCATTCTTTTGTAACTTACCCCACATCCATGTCAGAGGTCTCGCCAAAACCTGGCAAACCCTATAAGCTCGAGGATAGTATGACGAATAAAGAGCTCGTACTTCGCCATGGAAAGTCTGAAAAAGAACTTTGTCATGAGCCAAATTTCGAACAGCCCCATAAGCGAGGTATGTCGGATTGAACATCCATTGAGTCCACCAGAAAATTTATGCAACGATAGAAAGAGTTCAGTCGTGTAGTGCGAGTATATGAGTCGGAGAAGCTTGCGTTTCCCACAAGACGGCAATGCGAGAAGAAGGCAGCACAGATCCAAAAGCTAAGTGCTCAGACACTCACAGAGGCAAGCGTCATTATATTTCGATGAGACATTGTCTGCAGCATGCCTCACGTCGCCATCTAGGCTGATGTCGAAGGTATCCTCGGTCGTAAATCAGAGTTCAAAAAAGCGCACTCTGAAAACCCGTCCTCGCCAAGAAAGCCTCACTCATTGCCGAGAGCCCGGGAATTACGCCGTTTTACACGGCGATGAAGCTGAGATTCGCCAGACTCGACGAAGAGATTGAGGCCATGGGAGGAGGTCATCGGCACCAGTAGTCAAGGAAATGCTCACCAAGGCAGAAGAGCTGGCGCGACTCAACGAACAGAATCGCTAGGGCCAATATCGAGGCAGCACTCAAGGCCGAGAAGGCCGAGCTGGAACGCAAGCGAAACGAGAACGCAAGCTTGCGGCGACAAATGGGAACTGCAACGCCAGATAAAATCAAGCTGCTCAAAGGCGGCAGGCTCTGTCAAGGTTGGTACTCATCTCGTCTATAACTACCTGGGTTTTCTACTGCGACAACCGATGTAGAGGTGATCTACTCTCTTTATGTCGGCTTGTTTACACCCGCTAGGTCCGAAATGTGTTGATGGTTAGAGCTGGCACTCCTGGTACGGCCTCCCACGCAGACGGCGGTCGGCACTCCTCGATCGGACTTCCCCCACTGAGACCAAGCCAGCGGAAACGAAAGGGAGCTTTGAAGACAATATTATCGATTCTGTAGAACTCGACCTCGGAGATTTCTAACTTCTCGCCAGAGCTGTATTTATCTAGCATTGTCTTGGAGGTGAAGTCTTGAAGATCACCACCTGACTACATATACATCGCACCCACGCATTTGATACCCCCTCCATATCACACGACTACATTATTCATGTAACCTGTAATTTTGGAGAATGAGAATATCGCGAAGCGCGACTTCACATTGCGGATGACTGTCTCCGCGCCGCGGACGGCTGCCGAGCGACCTGCTCGCTAATTGGCAGCGCAGCAGCCTCGAATAAACCCACCTCTATCCTCTTCTTGCCATCTTACGACTGCAATAATGACGGGTCCTACTCCTACACCTCCGCAAAGCTACCTCGAGCTCGTCGCGGCGTTGCGATAATTTTCAGCCGACACAGTCGAAGGAGAAACTCACCACTGGCGCCTCACGCCCGACCCCTTGTCTCCAGCCATCGGCCGTCATCAGACCCTGCCATCGTCGACCAGCTGCTCCTCGAGAATGCTTTCGGCTCCAGAAGAGAGACGACCATCGGGCTCATTTCCCGATTGATCTCCGTCCTCAGCTTCGCGTGCTCTGGGTCGACACGCCTGCCAAACGGACGGCAGGTGATGCGCGGCTTATGCGATCGAGCGGTGGCGCGACACAGGCCTCTGGACAGACGTCGTTGGGCCTCGTAAATGCGGAGAGGTCGAGATGTACCCCGTGTAGTTCGCGGCTCCGTTTGGCCAGCACGACGCGCCCTACGACGAAGCCGAACTCCGCGGACGACGCGACGCGCAAACTATGCGTTTAGGGATGGAGCGCGCGGCGTGTGCGCTGTTTGGTGTGCGTCACGTACGGGTGCACATGACAGTTTATGTCGAGGACAAGGAAGGATGCAGCATTGTGGGTCCCGAAGCGGGCACAGACGAAGCAGACGTGGCCGGGGTTTTATGACAACAGCGGTGGCGGGCGGGCGGCCATCCCTGCAGGATCTTGGCTGTGTTGTTTAGAGTCTCTGGTCAAGGAGCGCATGGAGGAGGCTAGTATCGCAGAGGAAGTTAGTCAGAGAAGTATGCCAAATCCGTGGGGAGCATCAGCTATTTCTTCAAGGTTCATGGCAGTTAATGTACCATTATGGCTTTTTACACCCGCTAAATCCGTAGGTGGTAGCACGTTCTCAGGGCGGTCCCTGCAGCTGAAAGTCGAGTATGCATTCGTCCATTATACAACGATTGACAAATATTGAAAGGTTATCGATCAGGTATTTGTATGACCTGCGCGTTCGAATGGTATACCGGATCCTCACGCCGCTTCCAACCTAAACCTTTGGACCTAGCGGACGGCGAGGTAGAATCTTTCGAGGTACGTAAAAAAAAACAAACACAAAAACCACGATGTTACTTAACGAATACTTCTATAGCTCCTTCCTCTCCCCGATATCATTCCCAAGATGCGAGCTGGACTCTTCAAAAACAAACTGCGCGGCAGGTACGCACCTTGACCAGCTGAGTCATCTCATAAGGTCGCCTAACATTAACCTGGGCCAGCTCTCGTCGACTTCATGATTCGGCATGGGCACATTACTCCGGACAATGAGCCGCAATTCAGGAAATCGTTACTAGGCTTCACGGCAGGTTTGATTATGACAGGTGGTAAACCAATCGCTACGGCAAAATGGCAGAAAAAATGTACTCCGCAATGTAAACGTCCCTTCTTCATCTCTCTTGGCTATTGCTGGTAATTATTTCCCAGGATTGGGCGCGGCATAGTTGCTCTCTGTGAGTATGTGAAAGCAGTGGGTTGAAAGCAATGCCGAAGCGTGGGGTCGCGGAATCGTAAACCGTGACCTGTCTAGTATCGCTCCAAGAAGGTCAACCCATTGATGAAGTCCATCCCGAACCGCTGTTACTCCCAATGTCTCCAAAAATTAGATACACGAAATCAGCAGTCCCTCCTATGGCCGCGTTCATCTAAACATAAATCATTGAGGTTCAAATGGCAATGAACACTGCGATAGTGGGGGTTGGGAGCTTACCGAACGAGGCCAGATTTGAGCATTCGGGGTTAATTCATAGTCGATCTAATGAGTTTTGTTTATGAGAAAATCGTATCAATAAGTTAAGAGCTATATTACGTTCACCCACCATCCGATCGTGAAATACATGCTCTTCAAATTCGCAAATTGTGGTGGATAGAGTGAGCCGTAGCAGTTTTTCTCTGTGTTCGGGTCCACCACAGCGCCGGTCATTTGTACATATGTGGCGAACACGTCTGCTTCAAGAAGACCATATATTGAGTCCCTGGGCACTGACGACAAACTGGTGGCAAAGACAAAACAAGTACCACTGGCGAGGAGCGTTAGGAGTTGTTCCAGTGTCGACAATTGCCGGCCGTGGTCTGCATAATCGAGGGGTCGAGCCGTATTTTAGGGCTTGGTTCGATTCCAACGTATAAATCTGCGCGGGGACGTCGAGGTAATGGGTGCCCTAGGCGAACGATAACAGGGACGGAGTAACTCATACCCGTCGGATGGAGTGACAATGTATCATGCCAGATCGAAGAAAAAAGCTTTGTCGAACGTAATTCTCGTTCCTCTCAGGAACGACAAGTCAGCGAAAAAATGCAGCGAATATGCCAGTGGCGTTGCATCGATTAAGCTTGGTTGAAGTTTATGATGACACTAGTAAGGAGCAGAAATGTCGTAAGTCAGAGGTATCTATAATAGACCTAGGACTATGAGAAAAAATGTTGGAAGTAGTGGTGCGTGGCGGTCAAGCTAAGAAACTTCACCATGTGACACAGGATAAAGTCAAGCGATGCGGAAGCTTGACTGGGGCCTGGATGGTCTGGCTGGCTTCCTGACGAAGATCAACATAAACGGCTTAGTAAGTCATCAAATGAACCTCAAGGCATATCATATGAAAACGCTACCGTGCAGTGGCGGTGGAGCGACGAGCTAAGTGGACTGTTGGAACGCTGGGAATGTCGTCACGCGCCTCAGCGTAGAGTCACAGTCTTCCAGGGAGTGCTGGAGGTTTCTGTTTGCCTACCTAGATACCTTGGCACGGGCCACGTTCCTGAGTAGGGGTAGCTGTTACCAAATGTACCACGGAAAGCTAGTGGGGTTTGTAGTGACCATGCAACTCGTGAGAGATCTCTGTGCTGGTCAATCACGCAGCTATGCTCCTGTGCTCGCTCGATTCGTCAGCTAGTCTTCTGCAAAGTCTCTTTTGCGGATACGTATCAGGACAGTGCTTAGTCTGCGAACGTGATCTGCTATGCACTCCAAAGCGTACTATATGGCGATTTTGCTCAAAGCGTTGCTGACATTTGCTCCACAACGCTTACCTCCAACTATATAGAAGATGAGCCATGAGCCCTAGGAAGTAACACGTTCAAGCTAACCTTTTGAGTATTTCGATTATAATCCGGGCCGCCTATTCAGGCGGACCTTCTAGGACGAGCAGACCATGGGTAAACTTTCATAGCGCTGGGTTCGATTTAAGTATCATGGCGGAGTGCATGACGTTTGCCTCGGAACGAGCCGACGTTGAGCTGAAGCAAGTCAAGGATCGGTAGGAGGTCATTAATTGAGCGTCTGTGGTTTGCATCATGGTCGTGCGAGGATTGGTAGTGAGACTCGAGAAGCGACGGAACAATCGCCTCGGCGAGTCACGTGCATTGGGCGTTTCGCAACAAGGCGCCGGCCTCGTGGCGTTGATCGCACGACATGAAGTCGATGATGAGGCAACATTGGATACAAGACGGGGGTAAGGACGGCCGGCAGCACATCACGATGAAGTAATCGTATATACATTTCCATAATCTTTGATTTTGATATCCCATAGTAAGCAATCTTTCCTGGCATTTGATACTCCCCCACTCCGACCTCCTTCGTCGTAAGTAATAATCGTACATCCATGTCAGCAGTTGCTTCAGGGATTCAGAATTCCAGAGCAAGCTATCCCACGTCTCAAAATGTGATGATATGATTGGCAGCGTTGAGAGCGGCCTCGGTGTTTCGTTTGAGGACCGCCCTTCGGAATTCTTCTGCATCTCGGAGTTCCTTGATGACTTGAGTCTTAAAGTCCATCGAGACGCTTGTGAAAGGCTTCATCGTCCTCGCCTTCCTTGGCCGAGTAGCCTTGCTGCAGAATAACGTTAAGAGTGTTTATGTTCAGGGCCTCGACGTTGACCGAAGAGATAACCCAGCACTGGAGCAACATTTCTTCGCAGACTTTGGTAATCGCCTCGGAGGTGAACTTTCATAGTAGTAGAGCAAGTAATCGACTCGATCTACCAGTCAGGATATATCAGATTCCCTTTTTGAGCGAAAAGAACTCAAGAATGAGACCTACGCACAGATGCCTCCGAGTGGGCCCACTGCAATCGCGTATCCCTTTCGCTCACTCATGTTGGCACTGACGGCTTCCGATCCAGCTTATTGAGTGCGGTAGAGATTAGTCGCAGTAATTCCTTGTAACTGTAAGATAACCATGAGCTCTCCATCATCTGACGAAAGGCTCAGCAAACCCTACAATGTCGCCCTTGACAAAAGAGCCAATCGCATTATTGATCTCTTCTCCAGTCTGCTTTGGGTCCTTGCCGTGAAGTTGCAATATGTTTGGTGATCCTTTGCGGGTGACCTTGTCAACAGGCAACAGTTTTCGCACCGGCACTAGCGGTGTCAGAAACGATCTCGTCGAAGAAGGCTTTTCGCTTTGACGTCGCATAGTGTCTTCAGAGCGTTGAGGTTCCTTCCCGGCGTCATTAGCGGTCTTCTTTTTATCATCTTGATTTTCAACGCTTTCGATAAACTTGGAAATTTCTGCGCCCATATTTGTCGGAGGAGGGCCTGGGTGAATGGGTCTAGTCTGTCGACAAGGAGATTGAGAGGTGGCCTCTTATCGAAAAGTGCAGACTGGTGAGCGTTGGCGAAGTGAGGATATAATCGTACGTGGTCTTCTGGTAAGTGCTATATATCGTGTAGATGAGATTTTTTTTTGTATTGGGTTGACGGTGTAATTCGGAGCCGTTAGATGGAGTTACAATGCGTGCTTCGCGTCAGGTAAAGCAAAATTTGCGGACAGCGTTCATGTTCTCATCAGAGATACCATGATATTAGGTGGGCGTCGTGTCTAGAGAACTTGGATCAGACCTATTATGAAGCCGCTGACGCAGTACATGAGCATAAACTGAAGCCCACAATAGATCCGAAACGTGAGAAAGGCAAGCGCTAAACAATCAAGCTGAGGAACCCACAAGGTGGCTTCTGGTCCCTGCAAGACGAAGACAAGGCTTCGCATCTTGAACAGAACCTATTAAGTTAGCAGAGGAAGATACGAGGTAAAGGCCGCTATGTCAAACAAACTCTGAGAAATGTCATGACGGTAGTGCGCGCGACGGACGTCGATGGAGTGTTGAGTCAACTAGATTGTTGGATTGGGGGTAGCTCGCAGTCAGGGACACGGTCCATGGTGAGAAGTACAACGTCCCTGAATTTATTGTGATGTTGTGGGGCCCCGAATGCGAATTGCTTCTCGAGCAGGCCATCTGTCGAAATGTCAGGGCGGAGCTATGGATCTCATTGTAAACCCGGACCCATCTCCCTATTCACGCAATAGGCAAAGGATATCAGTCTGACGTCACTAGTGTACAATATCAGGAGTGGCTCACAAAGTAATTGAACGGGAAAGCCTTTTGTCAAATGGAACCACGTCGTCCAGTGCCTTAATTGAGCAGAAGATAGAACGTATTTCGAGTGCTTCAATGTTCTGGTGCAGATGCTCGATTTTGCGCCCTCCGATAATAGGGAACACGTTATGGGGCTTTTTGCCATGACCCACGCAATGGCAACTGCAGTTCTCGTCAGGTTACGCCTCCATCGCCATACGCACTTGAATACTAGCTTACAAGAGGTGATTATTTTTCGCTCCTATTTCGGCCGCAATCTTTTTCCAATGTAAGACAAACTTCGCGCTCTTCTCACTGCGCATCCAGTCGGTGAAATTGTTTGGGCATTCGTATCCCGACCACCTTCACCGGACTCAAGGCGCCGTTGTTCCTCTGCGTCTGTGCGGATCTTTCCTCCTGCTAGTACGTTCCATGGAGACAGCGCCATGCCTGGTGAGATGAAGCTGAGCATACAGACTCCACGATAGCTGCGTGAGCTTACCCTCGGCTATGGC
Source organism: Phlebiopsis flavidoalba (assembly GCA_035772785.1). NCBI lineage: Eukaryota > Fungi > Basidiomycota > Agaricomycetes > Polyporales > Phanerochaetaceae > Phlebiopsis > Phlebiopsis flavidoalba. The sequence continues at coordinate 247,549 of JAOCPU010000015.1, read as the reverse complement.
CATTGGCAGAATATCCCGTTCGAAGTCGCGTTGCATGATACTCCACGCACCTTGATAAATGACGAACGGCGTCTTCCGTTACCGCGCCATGCGAGCATAAGTGTTTGCTTTTGGCGACAACCCACACACAAGCCGGGCGTAATCCGATACACCGAGGTAAAGCACCTTTCCCTGAGCCGACAAGGTGATGGGAGGCCATTTCATGATTTCTTCAACGCCGCAATGTATAGTCCCACCAATGGAGGTAGAGAATGTCGATATAGTCGCGTGCGCAGCTTCTTGAGCGAGGCGTTTACAGAGTTGTGGAGGGCCTTCATGTTATTTCCGGCGTAATGCGTCTTCTGTGCAATCTCTTCTGGGGTCGCTCGACGCATGTAGTTGGTAGAGTACTGTTGATTTTTTCGCCTAAGTAGATCTGCACAGAGAACACCGTGAGTGCGCACCTTGGTAGCCACCACAACTATTTGCTCACGATTCCCTCGAGTCTCCAGCCACTCTAGCCGATAAATTCCTCAGACGACCCGTCTTGACTATGCGAGGCGTTAGCACACGAACTCGCGTAACAACGAGGAGTAAAGCACATACTAAGCATTGGCAGTGTCTATGGAAGTTACCCGCCAGCATCGTAGTATGCGTCGAGCAGCTCAAAGCTGCTTTTCTTGTCCATCGAGACCATGCCGACCTCATTCCACTTGTCCCCAATGCTCATAGCACCAAGCTGTATCGGCGATACATGGAATCCTGCGAGAGGCCCGAGAGATCTGTGTCGGCCAAGTTTAGTCTTAGGCTCGGGAGCCTGCTGGTGCCAAATCGTTGACATCTGAGGAGTGTAAAGATGAGTTTGGGATGCTACAAGGGATGCGTGTCAGATATGGGGAATCTGGGAACATCGGTGCAGCTTTTTATACAAGATATGATTCCTGGGCGACCCATCCATCTGGGGTCTTGAGGAGACATCGTGCCGTCTCAAATTCTCTCCAAGCAAGGCCATAAGCCGGAACCCAGAGAAGCGTCCAACAACGGTTGCCGATGCATAAGTATGTATCGCGGCTTCCTCCAAACTGTTTTCAGGAGGCCTGGACGACCGGTCGCTTGCATCGCTAGTGACTGCACTCCGGATCACCCGCTGTGAACGGGAAAAGTGCAAATATAGGATGACGCGAAAAGTCACCTTCTAATAGACTGACAAATCATTGACAAATAGATCTGTCAATTAAAAGTCAAAAGGCCCTACCATGCCAATCACTGTGAACGGTGAACAAGGAATCCACGTTGGCATAGCGTGACTTCCCACTCGTGTAAGACCAGCGAAGGTGTGATTTGCCGAGAAGTCGGATAATATGCTTCCCCCAAGAGTGAGTAAGCAGTATATCTCACACTTGACTTCGATGAAACTTTTGCGCGCCACTGAGTCATCGTGCGAGAAGCGACAGCCAATGTCATTGCGGCACCGACGGGACACCCTTGTGACGGAGCCGAGATAACAAGAAAGGAACGGTGCTTGTTCAGCATTGAGTCGAGTCATAAGAACTGTGCGAGATTATAAATGACTAGCTTCAACGATACAGTTAGAGGTTTCATGTTCTCAGAGAGCTGGCAGTGCTTACTCACATTGCGTACCTTGGCCTACGATACAGCTTTACACACGGATAAATGCTGCGCAGCCGAGCTGACTCTTGGACCATAAGAAGTATGACGGTCGACATCATGCATTGATTGGCTGGAGAGAGAAGAGCCAACACTAAAGTTTTAGTCCAAGTCAGGACTCAGTAAGGACTGCAGCGACTGCCAAATTTAGGCGGAGGCTTGGTGGCGTCGGCAAATGCCCGTGACGAGGCATCTCTTGGGGCATCTCCGAGCTCGACTAGGCCCCGGTTGAAGGGGAGCCTCGGAATAGGGGTGAGGACAAGAACGTCTTATTCACGTTTCACATGCAATTGTCTATACTGAATGCAAGAGATTGATACTGGAAGCGTTCTCGAGCGTTCAGTACTATATTCAGTTGTACGACGCCTCCCCATGGGGCTTTCCGTTTCGAATGGGTATGTCTGGAAGCGGTCAACTCGGTCCATAAAGTGCCGCATAGCACTCACTATAGCATCTAGATATACAGGTTTTATTGGTGGTGCTGGGATTATGAACCTAACATTCGATGATCGTTCGCTTCACCAGCGGAGCGGTTACTTTCCGCGTAGCGTCTGTATTTCCTGTGCTCCCAGTTCCATAATTTGATGTGGTAGTTTCTCCCCGAACTGAGCTGGAACTTCGGTCTGAAATAGTCGTCTTTCAACGACCTCTTCTTCAACTCCAATTCCTCTGCATGTTTCAGGCCCCTTGAACAGCCGGTCGGGGAGCTAGTCCACGTCTCCATTGCGCACAACGTAACAATCTGCTCACGCCTGTGCTTCCGGCACTTTCCGTGCTTGTTGATCTTCTTGTCGTTGCGGAAAGATGTGAGAATAGCCGAGCGACCTGAAAAGTCGCGCGCTCTGACATGTACCCTTCGGTTTGCACTCAAAATTCTTTGTCGTTCTGGAATCCAAGGATGAAAGACCTATCGGTATCGGTTCGATAGACCCACGGTTATTGGGGGTCTTCCCCGTAGTCCACGGAGGCACGAAAATTGTACTCCTTGTAGTCCCTCTAAGAAGGTCTCGGGTGCCCCGCAGTGCTTCGGACGTCGCCTTTTTCTTGTTTTTGCAAGTGTTTGCAGAGAGCTCCTTGAGCTGAGGATGGTCGTGAAGCTCCGATGGACCCAGGAGCCAGAATCAGGTAAGAGGGAGCGCGGTAATAGATAATGCAGGCAGCCTCTCTATCGAGAGCATTCAGCCTTTCCACTGGCTTCAAGCCCATTGGTGTCAACCAAGATAGCGCTAGTAACAGAGTGCGAGCTCCTTCGGTACTGCTGCGTCCACGGATTTATCGGCTAGGAAACGCGCGACCAGGGAAGCACAGCTTCCCCGTAGGGACCACGACGATACGCTAGGAGCTCTGCGGTGTATTTGTGAACACCTTCGTCCTCGTGGTGGTCGATAATCGCTTCGACCCTTGCGCTTGGGTTATCTATCGTGAAGCGAGTCTGAAGGCGGTTATGGTCAACTAGAGCAAAGCGGGTATGACGGGAATGGAGCTGATGACGGAAGTTCGTCGACGCAAAGGAGGTATCGTGTAGCGATCCGCAAGGTTTTGCGAGGCTGCAAGGCGTGAAGATTCTCGGCGCGAAGCGAAAGGTCTGAGCGGGACGGTTTGGACGAGTGTGACAGTCTTTTTCCTTCTGAATCAACGTTCTTGTACCATCCGAGGGCTATGGCGCTCACAAGGGAATCGAGGTCTGAGAGTGATGTCAACGAGACTAAGCAAAGAGGTTTCCAAGATGTAGACACTACTCACCTCCTGCCTCGTTGCCCACCATCACCACCAACCAATCCTGCTCCCTTGCCTTTTTTTTCCTTTGACAGCATTCAGATACTGATCCTTCGAGCTGGATAAGAGTCTTATCGAGTCCTGCTGATGGCGAAGTCATACGGTCCTAACGATTAATCGAAGCCTAGCTGCTGGTGGCAAGGAACCGCGAATTTGCGAGAGGTCCGAATGGTGAGGTGAACTTCGTCCGACGTTCCCCTACGCAAAGCTACTAAATAGAATGAAGGATGCCCGTCTTTCAATCACTCACGTATTATAGGGAATGGTATGCACCCAAGCCTGGCGAAGAGCATGGAGCACAGTCCATGATGAAGACAGAGCTTAGACGCGCCACAAATGCATCAATGACGGAAGTCACAGCTCTAGAGTTTATTGACGAGTAAGTAATATGAATCGCTGGCATGAAACTAGAGTACATGGTGTGTAGCAAAGGGGACACAGTGTAACTGTACGATACCGTGTTGATGGTACATGAGAGGTACATATTAGATAGTGCAATATATCATGAATAGTAGTCGGTCCTGGGTGCCCCTCAAAAATCCAACAAACGCAGAGAATAAACGACATCGCGAGGATGAGGATTCTGCAACAATCCCTAGAGTTAGCAAGAGATGCAGAGAGTAGAAAAAAACGTACAGCAATGTGCTGGCAATCAGCCAGGATGATCATGATGTGGTGGCCGCTTCAATTGCAGCAATGTCCCAGGGTGCAGGGTCATGTTGGACGTCGTCGAGATTCCTATCCGCGCGAGCATCTCTCAAGCGTTCTCCGTCGTTCATGCCCATGCGGACGCGACATCGAACGAGCCGGAGCTTTGTCCCCGCTTGATTCCCTAGAGTCGAAGCCGGACCCATTAGTCGTGGGGAAGTAAGATGTGGATATATGACATACAAGTTTGTATCGTGGGTACGGTCCTCTTCCATAAACGGGTTGTCGGTTTGTAAGAGGTCGTCTTGTAGTGCGTACAGACACCACAGCGATCTCTTCGTACAGTTTCTCACACTCGTCCGGGGCTGTTAGCCTGATCCAGAAGTCGCTCCTTACGCGCCAGCCGATCGACTCTGTGACGATATAAGACATCGCATTAAATTCAGGTAACCATTTAGAGACCTACCAGAACTAGAGCACGGTCATAGACTAGCTGGTCGAGGAATGTTGGTGGGCCCAGAGTATTGAGCTGGAAGCCAGGTCTTCACAAGTGTTGCCCCGTTGTGACACTTGATGAACTGGTCCTTGAACCAGGTCAATGCTGTACATTTAACGTTTCAGTAAGTCGTGACCAGGATTGTGCACCCAAGACGGACCCTAAGTCAAAATCCTTCGCTGACTTCATACTCCCCGTCTGGGTCCCGCATTTGCATATGTTCATGATAATTCCGGAGCTTCATGTTGGCGATGCTCTCTCTGGCCAGAACGACATCAAGAGCATGTACACCGCAACGCAGGTGTACGGCGTTGTACTCCCGCCTGAAACGTCAGCGTGCTTGCGCGATTCACCGCATGCCGTTCTGGCTCGCCTGCTGACGTCGTTCGAACTTGCTCGGATCTGGTAGAGGCTCTATAAACACTATCCAGTATCATTCAAAAGTGAAGGAACATATGGTTACTCACTCTGCTGGAAATTCTTGACGTATTCAACACATTTCGTCTAGTCCCACCTTCGTCAGCACTTCGCGTCCTTTCCCTTTTCCCCGGCCAAGCTTCTCCAGCGACTCCAAACAACGCATCCTCCTCTGGATCTCGCGACCATCGACATCCAACCCCAGCACGCCTCTGATGACAAAATCTGTTGGCGAGGTGCATATTGCACCGGTGCGCCGGGGTTGATGATGGCGAGCCGAAGAGCTTCTTGGACTTGCAGCGTTCAGTGCGCGGCCTGAGAGGCAGTTCGTTCGGGCGCCCCCCAGACCTCGACGGTGAGCCCGAGGATGGCGGTGCGCCGGGATTCGGGGGGGGAGGCGGGAAGCTGAATGGGTGCTGGAGAGGAGGATTCATAGGTAGGAAACGGTGCAGGTTGGTTCTCGTCGGCGGGAGTAACGGGAGTCATATCGGCGGTCTCGGAGCGCGCACCGTTTTCGTGCAGATTCAATCTCTGAGAAGGCGGATATTAGCGAACACGGTAATGACATCCACTTGAGGTGCAGCATACCATCATATGTGCGGTTAACCTCGACGGCATTTCGGTCGTCTACTAGACACGTACTCTTGTCGCAAAATCCCATCCATCCTCGGTCTCCCCAGGCTATACCGGAGCCGTCTGCTGCAGGTAAAGGTACAGTGCGTTGCGGTGGGCTTATGACAGGGGACTGTCGACTGTCCCCACCCGCGCGGGGGTAGCGGGCTGCGTACAGTATGAGCAAGCCATAACATGGTCAGAGATGAGAGCCCTCCTAACCTTTCACCGGTTCCAGAATCTCTGCGCCGGAAAGCGAACTTACTTGGCGGTATCATCGCTTTCGGATCAAGCACTTCAGGGGGGGTGGGATGACACGATGATGTTCAGGTATGTCCATCGGGATTACCCATATCATAGTCGTCTATCGGAGGAGGGGGAGCATCCCTGGTTGGTCTTGGGAACTTGGACTTCTCCATCGCCGTGCTGCTGAAGAAGCTATCGAACGACAGCCGCTCGGCTGTATAGGTTTGAGTAGCCCGCGGATGAGCGTCTTGACGTCTGGGGGTACAAGTACAATCTCATTGCCGTTCTCCTGGGCGCGCGCGATGGCTGATGGATCTTCGTCTGGGAAGGCGATCCCCTTCGAATTGTCGATCTTCTTAATCAACTCGAGGTGATTTTGAGCACGAAACGGTGGTCGTCCAACCGCCATCTCATACAAAACACTGCGCCCACTGACCATAAATCTGCTTTCTCATCGTATTTCTCATATCGCAAGATCTCGGGTGCCATGTATAATCTGGTACATATCAGGAGGGGTTTCAGTCTCACGAGAAAAATATACGCACGGTGAACCACATAGAGTTTCAGCCATAAGGTTCGGCGAAAAAGCGACCGCGCAAAGCCAAAGTCCGCGACCTTTAGTATAGGAACACCTATAGGATGGCCAGTCGCCAACTCCTGCTCAGACGCGGGATTGAGGAGTAAGTTCTGGATGGGAATGAGTACGTTTCACGCTAAACGACGACATGAAGTTACCTGAGGCTTCAAATCTCTGTGGATAAGGCTCCGCCTGCGCAGATATTTCAACGCACGAGCTACACACGCGGTAAGGGTGTAAGAACATGGGGCCATCAAGAAGTCAGCAGGGGTACGCACCTAACTGCCGTAAGAAGCTCCGCACGACAATCTCATTCAACCCTCCGGTCTTGGAGTGTGGATAGTAGATGGGTGCGGCACCTGGGGAGGGCACGTATTCGAGACCCATCAACACGTCCCCTCTTCTTGATGTAATTAGAGAGATCTCCGCCCGCGCAGAACTCGATGATGAGATATATGTTGCGTTCGCCTTGCTGTTACAATCATGTGAAGCTGCATTCCAACCAAACAGTTGAGGGGACGTACTACAATGTTCAGTAATCGCGTGATATGTCTGTGTGAGAGAGCCTTCAAGATTTCTATTTCGCCGTGCAAGTTGTCCAAGAGCTTAGGGCCTCAGACCACTTCGGTTGACTGTCTTAATCGCTCGCTACAGTTTGAGTTGTGTCCTTCACACCACATGAGGCTAGCACGGAGTAGTACAGGGGATAGTAGGGCGAACCTGATGATATCCCGCGATAAACTGTCGCGACAGCAGAGTGCCATTCCCAAGACAAAGCTCGCTGACTATCACGTACGGCTTCAGCTCTTCATCCTCAACCCTCCGGTGGTGACAAACGCAAAGAAGTCTGTCAGAGCCTCTCGCGCTCGTCGTCCGCTTCGTGTGGCGGCTCCCGTCGCAGTGGGTGGCATCTCGTAGGTGCTTACTTCAGTGGTCGTTCAGGTTAAAGTGTGTAATATGCGGATTTGGCGTCGGATATGTTCAGGAGACCCGTCACAAATACAGTGCTAATCGTTTTCAAGCAACACGGTCCCGCACTCAGTTGGCATGAGAGCTGTCGGTAGAGGGTTGTGTCAACCGTCCAAAACGCAAGGTTGGCCTCGGTGAAGCAGCCGTGATTTGTCCCGGCCTAAACAACCCAAATATGGCGTTGATCAGAGCGATTACAGTAGACTCGAGCTGCTTGGTCAGCTTATTAATTGACCACCTCACGATCCGTAAAGCCTTACTTAGGAGTTATATTTCTCGCAGTTTTATTAGTTACATTACAAACATGTGGATGTACACAATTGGCTGATATCCGCACACCCTACAGGGTCCTGTGCTCAACGCTTTTCAATGGAACCATATGACTTCATTTCTACCATTTACATCCAGCAAAGAATCATCACTGAACGTATTTAGCCTGTCCATCCACAGTTTTTTAATGTTGCCCTGTTCTGGACCTGTGCTAGGACGTACCTCAGTCGCACGACGCGAAAAACGCCTCACGCAGTCTAGCCGTCGTCACAATCGCTTATCAGGCGCCGCCTTAGCCCCACCCCTCCTTTCTGTTCGTCTCAAAGGCGGTTTTCCTTTCGTTAATTCACCAACACTTGAAACTCGACATGAACGGCCGTAATCCCTGTTATAATAAGATAAAGATGGGTCACGAAACGCCTGCAAATATCTTTCCACTACGCTTAACACAATCCTGAAAACATTGTATGATCTTCCATGAAGTCCAAGCAAACGCTTTGCACGCGTTCTACGCAGTCATACTAATATTTCCACGCCTTTTCAATTCCGCGAGGGATTCGTTGTTTCGCTCAATGTCGAGCCCTGTAATGTCGACCTTCTATCTCGAATCGAATGCTCTGATATCACAGTGCGGTGAAGTTCTAGTCGATATGAACGCTCAATGTTTCATGCCGACGCTGGCCAAGAAAGACCAATCATCCAATTTGAAAGAGTCACAACCATATCCCGAATTTTCGGGGATATCCCAAGGAAGAAAGAAAGCTATACAAAGTGTTAATTGCTTCTTACCCAGCCTCGACGAAGTTATGGAACAGGAAGGGTTCCCGCAATTCGTACGCGCTCATCACACCGGTCATAGATATTCGCCTAACTTACTGTCCCCGCGGGCCAGCTGGAAATGTATGAGCTCCGCACTAAGAACCCGGAGTTCCCAGAATATCTGATTGATCAAGTGCTTGCTGACGATCTCAAAAACCCCAAGCTGACCGCTATATGTAAAATGGGCGAGCCAATGGATGCACAGCGGAGCGGACAAACAACATCCACCGCCATGCACCCTATCCTCACACATCGAGCTACAAATGCTCAGATCCTCCTACTGTACTGCTTCACCACGGTACAACACTAAGACCCAACACTGCATTGTTTTGGGCCGTCCAGGTCCTCTGGGGGGGCCCCTTGCGGCTGTATGCATGTCTCCCACATTGTGCCACTTGGTGCTATGAGCAGTGGCAACAAAGATGAGATAACATCCGGTTCGGCGCCGATGGACACAAGGACAGCAAGATTTTCAAGGCTGCTCGAACACGCGTACTATCGAGCCGCCGTGATGGGTGAGGGTAACTTTATTGATACCGCCAATGCTTTAGTGAGTGTTGGACTTCGCTTTAACTACGTAACGTGTGTATTAAACCCGTTTATAAGCCAGGACGGCTCTTCGACAGAGAGTTCATTTGGTGAGCATGGATGGAGAAGTGTGCGCAACAATCGCGAGCAAAGTGGTTATCGCGACGAAGGTGGGGAAATGGACTTTGTGTAAAAGCACACAGTTCTTACAGACGGTCTTTTAAACAGTACAACGACCAATTTTAAGAAATATATGCGCCACACGCTTCGGCCGAGGAAGTCCCTCAGAAGGAGGTAGCATGTTCATATCGGAAACAGCACCAAATCCACTAGCACACGCCACAACTCCGTCAAGGCTTCACTCAAAAAAAATTGCGCACGGGAACTACATTGACATTCTTTAATACGTGCACTCGGTGTGGGGACTACAGCTTGGCGTTGAAGAGGTTCATGAACGGTCTCCACCATCGGGTCGTTCGCCCACTGGCCAAGGTTCATCTACCTCGGCGTCTCCGACAACTTCCCGCATGGATCGTTGCGAAGAACGGCAAACACTTACGCTCGCATGGCGAACAAACACCGTTCGTGATCTATCAGAGCGGCGCGTGGAGCATTATGGGCAGCCCCCGGCGAAGCTTCGAGCGTGGACATCCTCCCCATGGCTCTCCCTGCGGAAGGTGAGTAAACGCTCTCACACGTTGACGGAGTGGACTGACGTGATGAACCTGGTGCGGATAGGCATGGCTTTTCTATGTCTTTAGCACCAATGGGGCGTCTTAGGGAGGCGGTAAGATCCGCACTGACGGCGGGAGGATAAGAAGCGCCTCGAGTCCTGGAGAGCAAGGCCAAGGACGGTCGGTCGGCATTTGGCGACGGTGGAAGCGTACCGAGCACCCTGACGTAAAGTGTGTCTTGCGCTTGAGGAGATTGCTGCGGAGATTGGGGCGAAGCATATTACCGTCGGGTGAGCATCTCCTGAAGTGGTCGTGTTGCACTGGCTAAATACGCCCATAGTTGCACATCGCTTGGGCTATGCAGAAAGCTCCCTACGTCTTCCCAATCATTGGAGGACGTAAGGTCGAGCCCTATACGAGAACCTGGGCAGGCTCTCGAAATCTCGCTTTTCCCCGCGCCGAGCAGATCAAGAAACTCGATGACATCGTACCATTCAACAAGGGATTCCCATTCTCTTACTTTGTGAGTGCATTTGAATCCTGCTGCGTTGGGGTCAAGGCTTACAAGGCCGTCAGGGGCGACGGGTCTGAGTACAACGCCATGTACAAGAGTGCAGGCCACTTTGACAAATGGCCTGCGCAAGTAGGGCGATCCGCCCTGCGACATAATCGGGCCCTGTCACGAGCAGCAAACCTCATGTAACAACACCAAGCGAGATAGTGTAACCATCCATAGTCAGTGAAATGAATGGGGCTAGGATATCTGACGTTCTGAGTTCATCCATGCTACGGGAACGGGGGCACGCCTCAATACTTAACCTGACTTAATCAAGCCGTCTCTTGACTAAGACAGAAATTCGGCGTTGGTTGACCCTCTAGAATTCCGTATATATTCAGCCATCTCGGCACAATAAACTAGATTGTAAGCTACCTACGCGTGAACGGGAGCTCGCAAGGCGTCGTGAAAGTCGGCTACATCTGCTAGTATCCCACCCACAAAGATGATAGGTACAATCATCTCGATATTCCAGCTGAGGATTTAAGCAACTCTATTTTCGCGTGCTGCATTTGGCGACACCTTCCTGGGTGTATACCGGGAAATCACGGCATATAGTTACGCGTCCGCGGCATGAAATCGAGGCTAGGAGGGGACTCGGGACAGCTCGTGTCACTCGATTAACTGATACCCATGTTCAGGCGGTCCGCCCCACATTTGTAGCGACGAATGCTGCCAAGCTTCTTGTCTCAAGTTATTCTCTCAAGCAAGACAGTAAGATACCAATCGACAGATATGGTGGATGGTGGTGGGTCGAATTCAATAACAGCGCATCGGGCTTTCACGATGGATAGTAGATACACAAAGGGAAAACGCAGGCAAATCGGCAACGTGTGTTGCCCTGTTGTACATAAGCACCGAAATGGCAGGTGCTGTGGTTTCGACTTTTGCCAGCGCCCATACTGTAAACGCAGCAAATACGCAAGTATCAGTTTTTTATCCTTTTTATCTTGATATTTTGAATACTCTATCTGTTTGACCGTACAGTGGTACATGAAACATATAAAGCCGTTGCGACGTGCAACCAAGCAATCACAAACATGCAAATTCGGGCTTCTGATCATAATTTTGCATGCTCTTCCGATTGGGGTCTGCGCGGATCCCATACGGGTTGAAACACTAAGGGCATATCTTTTTATTGCACGTAGACGTCCTGCTTGATGCTATCGGTATCCGGCGACGGTCATTGTGATGTCAAGGGTCCTATTTCAAAGATATGTCAGCGTCCCGCCTCGTCTGATAAGAAGAATGTGCCGAAACCCCGTACCCGCTACGCAAGCTCTTCATGACATGTCGGCACCCTGCCTCTATGCTTTCGTGCGACATTCCCCATAAGTACTATACGTAAGCGTCCAACCATCACTGCATGAGCTCCCGATGCGCAACACTGGCCTTGAAAATGTCTGATCCTGTGCGGATTCCGAGTCAAAAAGGATAGTCATCTCTGCGGATTCAAGTTCATGTGAGGAAGGCTCGGGATCATTAGATTCTGTACTTACTATCTCCGACGGCATTAGCAATGTCAGTAAGAACTTCGAGGCTCCCCACTGCGCCATCGACCTGTCTCCCAGCATCGATTCGTGACGACTATCCCGTGGCAGCCATCTCTAAGGCTTTTAGTGCATCTGAAAACACTTCTGGATACCCTTTAGAGCACGAAGGGACGGCCACCGGAGATACAATTCCACTGAGCAGCACATGCAAGAAGTAAGTATGTTGCTGAAACGGCGCACAGAATACCCCACTGCTCGATTAGCCATTTGACGATTTTGTCCCAGGTGTGAGGCTTCCCGTGCCAGACACTAGAGTCAATCCACTTGCCAGATTCTTTCGCTAATTCCGCGCCGTACTTCCGCATGAAAACTGGATCGGAGATACCGACTTCATTGCCCACGCTTCCACCGTAGTAGAACCTGTTATCACCGGATGTTATGTGAGAACGATGTCACGAACACTATCGCTCTTACACATAATTTGCGATATTGATATCCGTCGGACGCCAACCGAGCTGCCACGTATCTGTGGTGAGCATCAAGACATCAAATCCGGACGACCAGGCTCGTCTCAAGAGTGACAGAGTCACGGCATCATCGTGGCCCATGTAAAGTTGGAAAAAACGCGGACTTTTTGCATTACCCCGTTCGGTCCTAGAGACGCGTGGATGATTCTGGGCACTCGTTGCCTTCGAAAAGAACTACACAACGTACCATCATACTGATGCACGCTGTTGCTCTCGTTCGGCTCCGAGGCGGCTCGATCATAGGTCGCCTCGGCGACGGCTTCAATGGGCTGCGAAGCAGCGGTAGAGAGGCAGTAGGGCAAGCCGAGCTCTCCGGGCGATGCTCGCGGGGGAACTAGCTCGCCATTCGGAGAGTATAGCTTGTTGATACCAATGGGGGCAAAGCATACTGGCGCGGGAATTGTGTGACCAAATAGCGTCGCTGTTGAGCTTCGTGGTAAAAGATATACGGAATAAATATCATGACGACTTACTAGTGAGGTCACGCGTGTTGTTGGTGTCCACGCAAGTTCGAGGCACGATTCTCCATTTGTAGAAGGCCTCCCTACACATTCCCGGAAATCAGACAAAGCGGTACATAGAGCTATGAGACTATTCGCCTGTTAGCACGGCTAGTCCAGCCGAGACCAGCATTTGAGTTTGCATAGAAATAACCTCGATCATTCAGCTTTGCCTTGGTTGATTCTTGTAGTTCCTCAGGATGTACAGAAAAGCTTGGTACTATAGTCCGTCTCAGAGGGCCGTCAGAGGAGAGATGTGGTAAAAGATGCGCACATTGCCCATGTTTGCCACCGCGCATGGATACCTCGCGTTGGTAGAGGGAATAGTGAGGGGAAGGGCCCTTCGGTTTTGTTATCAGGGTCCATGACAACAAAAATATAGCTGTATGTGATAGTCGTAAACTCAAAAGATGATATGTCGGTTTTGAACATCACTGGTCGTTTATACACCCCACGTCCATGACATCACACGCTACGAAGGAGTGGCTCCTACCTTCCCCATGGCCGCGGGCTTCTCGTCCTCGTCATTTAATTCTTTACTCTTACTAAGGCAAAGTAGTAGACCGCAATAAGTCCAGTGATAGGCCGGACATCACAAGGACAGATTCGTGTAGCGGGTCCATAGAGGGTGGCAGGTCAAATCCGGTACTGACAGACTGCTTCGAGTCGATTTTCAGGTTTAAGGGACTAGGACTGACATTGTAGCATGCTAGAGAAAAAGTGAGCCAAGAAATGGTAGTTGGATTTGCTGAGACGAGAGCCGGTCATGTGTTATAGGTGTGGCTAATGACGGTGCCTCCTAGGAGTACGTGACCGACTCGAAATACGACGCGACGGGAGCGCTGCCTGTTGCTTGCTGAATAAGCGCTCATTTACGGTAGACACCTCACATATTCCCAGGCCTCTCCTCAGTTTCTCACCCACCATCACACCAGCCGTGGCATCTTTCGCGCACACGCGGGACCGTGGTAGCCAGCTGCGTGGAACCACATTTTGTCGTTCCATGACTTCAACTGGTACCACATAGACTCGATTAATTCCGCACCTCCTTGGCCTATTGTAACAGGTGGGCAAGTTATGATGGGTAGCCACCAAGTGTGTGGCGATAGTGGCGGCGTGGAATTATTTCAAAGCAGTATTGTAGGTTTAATATTTTAATATGGGTACATGTATATTGTTAAGGTCGGTTCGAACAACGATAAGGAGGTAGCCTAACCCCTATGCGTAGTAATTTTGAGTCAGTTTTTAGCCCCGGTACCGTGGTTTTGGCATACACAAGTACGGAGAGAGCGCGATCATACTGCGTGAGTTCAAGCGACAAAGACCATCGCAACCTGCACACAACTGGGTGTAGCGCACATACTTCGTCGGTTTGTGGAAAAACCATGACCACTTGTCGCACGAACGCGCTGCGGGATATTCTGTTGCCATTTCGGCTCGTCCATATATTAATGCAAACTTGATTTTACACAGTAAACAGATGCGAAGTTCTCTAATCGAGTGATCAAGTCGATGTCCCGAAGCCGTAGGGTACCGACCAAAATCATCCGTGATCTCCGCATCACAGGTGTTTTGTTCGTTAGGGATGACCTGCTGTGCCTCGGCTCACATACGGGTGCGGTGACATGTCCTTGAGATCGAGGTCTCCTCATCTGAGACATTATCCAAACCCACTAGGTCAGTAGCTATCCAGAGTAGGTCTAGGCATGCTGTATTCTATCCTACAGAGTGCTGTTATCTCACAGCTCCTCACGCATTTGCCGCGATTGCGCGAGAACGATGCTGACGACGATTTCTCAAACGAGATAACGATGCAGATTTATGGTGGTAAGTTGGACTGACGGCAATATGTTTGTCCGATCCAGAAATCTCTGCGCGACCCGGTGAAGCTACCGATTAGAAATCCAGTAAATCACGTCCCCTCACTGCAGTCGGCTGCATGCTTTAACGATTGCCGTTTAATCTGGCTTGCTTGCTATTCACTGAATATCTTTGTTGTACAAAGACGCAGTAGCTGTCGAGATTGCACAGATTTTTTGGGAGTATATAATGCAGCTGCTGGGGAGTCTGCAGGAGTTATTGACTCTTTCACTGAATCGCTTCTCTACCCACCCATGTCCTACACAACGCTCCCACTCATCTCTGTCTTCTGCGCTCGGATCCGATATGGTGAGGACATGAGTACCCGAATATGGCTGATTCTAGCTCTGACAATCTTCGCACAGAACTCTCCTACTCGCTGGTACAATAATAATGCTGTGAGCCCAGAGGCCCTCGCTCACTGGTGTCGGGTTATTTGATGCATTCCAGACGCGACCTGTAACCCAAGAGCGGTACACTAATCATCAGCAGTACAATATGCTCCCTTCTATCGACTTCCGAAAATGGAGAAGATCGGGGACCCTTGCTCATAGATTTGCTTGATCATCCCGAGAGATATGCCTCGCCAGAATGGTTGGCACCCTGGTGTCCTCAACACTGTGATATCAATCAAAAAAATCACAGCACACGAGGGAAGCTCAATGTATGTGAATGTTGAGAGACACACCGCTAACAAAAAGCATGCACTGATTACAAATGGGCACATACTTGATGTAGTGGCCTGGATACAGAAACATGACCATGACGACAAATGTTCGCAAGGAAAAACAGCTACGAACGAGCCAGTCACGAAAATCAAGCTGGCACTAAATGTCGCGAAGGCTCCTGCTGCGAGCCATGATCCAGGTAAAGGATTTGTGGCGATCATACACGGTCCGATTAATTGACTGCCTCAGGACAATCTCCGGGGACTATTAATCAGCACCCGGATCCACAAAATTTAGACCTTGCGCGTGGACTCTCCTCCCGTAAAGCAGGCCTTACGGGAATCCGTCTCGAAGACATTCGATTAGTTGCCTTGGAACATGTTGCTCGCGGTAGCTGGCAGCCCGTCTTGCAGTATGCAAAACGTCATTAATTGTCTCTGAAAAGTATTCTCCCCCTTTGGCCATTCTTCTTATATAATCGTTCGAGGCGGTTTATCCTTGAAAACAGCATATGATAATCAAAAGCTAGGTGAATCTTCATTCTTCTTCCACCCATTCTCTAGATTTTAATAGTGTTATCACTTTCGAATTGTAGCGCATAATTATTGTATACATTTTATTTATTTATGTATTTGAGGTATCTCAAACCGCGGAATCAAGCAAGCATGGAAAGTCGCTGAGCTACAAGTAACGCACTATACCGTACGACGCTTTTGAGTAGAGTGGCGATGACATCGGACGTTTCGGGTACGGCGGAAATGGAGAACGTCGGTGTGAAACGAGAAGCACAATAGGCTCTCATCATCTATGACTACGCCAAAAAAACGGAAGTAGCGCAGTGTCAACGAGTTCTTGGAGATTGATATAATCTCACTGGGCAATAATCGCCCCAAGTCTTGTGTCCTTGGGAGTTGACGCACTACCTGGTAAGAGATCGTACACGGGCGGAGCCGAAGATAGCTAGATGCTTTGGTGCGGTATAACGTGAGCGCCTATACAAGAGCTGCGATTGGACAATCACGGGGTTCGAAGCGGAGCTTTAACTATATCCCCGGAGTAGGCAAGGACTGTAACAGTAGCAATCTTCCCATCGCCGCCGACGTCCTCAAGCACCCCCACCTCAAGACAACATGGGAAAAGGTCACTAATGCTGCTCCTACACACTATGAAGCGCTTCAGCTCACTACGAATTCATGATTCTGCGATATAGTTCACGGCTCTCTCGCCCGTGCTGGTAAAGTCAAGTCCCAGACCCCCAAGGTCGAAAAGCAGAGAAGAAGAAGACTCCCCAAGGGTCGGGCTAAGAAGCGCATTATTTACAACCGTCGGTGCGTACACACTATATCTTGTGAGCCCGGAAAAGTGCTGACTGACTTTGCCCCTCTGTAGCTTCGTGAACGTCACCACCCTCCCCGGCGGCAAGCGTAAGATGTGAAGTACTGCGTTTTTGCCTCTAGTGTGCTTTCTGGGGCCTCTGGTGGTTTTTTTCTGTCCAGGGGCTCGTTTTGTAAGATGATACACACCATTTTAGCATAGTTCACACTGACTGAACCATCGTGTTGATAAAAATGCATCTTGTCTTCGCTCCTATCTGACTCCTCTTCTATCATTTCTAATCACAGTTGGAATCGCGTACTCACGTCCGCACTTTTCTCAGGAACGCCAACCCCGAATCCTCCAAGTAAACTGCCGTCTATGGCTTTACACCACGATGCGCCGAGTGTACACACTTCGGCCCGCAGCTGCAGAGCACCACGAGGAGCCGGGGAAGTGGTCGGAGAGTCACCCCCGTCGACGCCCAATCGGTCATATTCTGTATCCATCATGCATAGATCTCATAGCACGATCATAGCTCTGCCGACTATTCAACTTTTTCTATGTGACATGGGCTGTATACCTCGAACCTCTGTATGAATATGCCAAACCCGCAGCCTTCGCGCGTAATCTCACGTGTCCTCCGGACGTCCCAAGGACTGTATGACAGGATGGGCGAGTACATGAACTACACATGTCATTATACGCGGGTATGATTCTAGCAACGTCTTCAATGAGCGCGGGACCGGCGGTCGGTGGGGACTCGCGAGTCGTCTCAAGATACGCAGTCCGAAGACGTTCCGTCACTAGCTCGTCTAATGATTGCAATACTGCCGTGTGCCGTTGGGGCTGCTGTTTGCGAAGCTGAAGTGGATGCCTTGGGTTCTGTTGTTAATTTGAGTGTACACTGAACAAAGACAGACCGTCAGGGAAGTCTTTGTAGTGAACGACATCCTCCACGCACCAACTTCACAGGCAACTCCGAACCACGACCTAGAGCAAGGCCAGTCGGAACGGTGTCTGCCGGAGTGATGCCGTTCCTGTTCGTCGTCATCGGTCATGTCCACGGGTCTTGCAGGAACATCTTTGAGTGCGAGAGGGGATGTCTGGGACGTGAAGGTACGAGAGGGATGTATACGGGACGACTTTGAGGTAATTCCGTCTCGGCAAAGTGTAGGACATGGACCGGATTCTGCGGCGCCAACAGAAGGGCATGCGACAAAACGCTTGCAGGGCCCGGTCCGTATCTGACCCAGCTTGAGTGAGTGAATGATATGACCAGAAATAAGGGAAATACGACGCACTGCTGGCACGACGCATATATGTCCGCGAGTTCTAGCCACGCTTCCACTTCAGTATAGAAGGTATCGAGCATTGCGCATAGCTCCTCTACCGCCTGGTCAACCTTCCCCAGACGACGCAATACTCCGGCCTTCCGTCGCCACGCTGCCTACGTACATGTGAGGAAGAGTTGCGGACTTTGTCTGTTTCTGACCTACTTGCGTTCGATGAGTCTTCCTCCAGAGAGGATTGGTAGTAGCCCCCCAGAGCAAATATCTAATGACTCTTTGGACTCTATGAGAATCCCATGTGAGGACTTCGACTCGTGGTGACTTCGGGAATTTTGGTGACAAGGACTTCGAGACATTCCTACGCGTTTTGGTCAAATGAGTTTCCAAGATGCAGACAACTAAAGACATACCGTCGCAGTTTCAACATCCCCTTCATCCAATGCGGCCTAGCATCAAGCCCTCGGCAGCTTCCCATCCTACAAGCTCTCTAATGTCAGAAGTTAGAACCCACCGCGTGTATTGAATGGCTGCTCACCCGTCTCTCCTTTCCCCGCAAGCGCTCCACTTCGCAGCAGTGGCAGCTTGGTACGCAGAACATCCTTGGACTTTTGGCTCGACCGTGGCCGATAGCCACCGAGTTTCTGGAGGGCTCAGCGGTAAACTCATCCAATCGTTGCCCTCGACAACACTCGGACCATGCCTATCATCATGATCCCTCTAGCAGAATTGATGGCGCGACGCGCACGAGCGCCCATTTTACTGCAGACTTGATTTTGCGCCACGACACGAGGTGAGTAGAGGAATTGTGCGATTTGAGTGCTGTTGTGCTCATGCATAAATTTGCCTAGAAAAAAAATGCCTCTGGCAGGGTAGGAACTTTTCTCCTCGGGCAAGTCTATCGCTGAGTGCACCAGGGCAGATCAGGCTCTTGCAGACAGCTCGGCCAGGATGTTTTATCCGAGTCAGAAATATTTCTACCCTTTAGCCGGGTCCTTCACGGATGGCGCGCAATGGCCTTCTCATCCGAAGTGCGAAGCTTCAGCCCATTGAGATAACACTGACTATCAATCATTCGATAGCCTCGACGGCTCTCACGGACGAACTCGAGCACTCGATCCCATTATTCCACAGTGTGCAAGACCGCGATCGCAGCTGCTCAGTCTCGAGACTTTTTGCAAGCTCAGAGGACTGCGTCTATCAAATTATTTGATTCTTGCTTTCAACGACCACTCCAATGTAACCATTCGTTGACGGTCACATTGAAACGGGGGACCAAAGGCCCTGTCACAAGCCTGCCTGGGTTCATTATCCTCCTTCAAATCAAGAATCGCGGGATCTCGACGGCTTACCGGAGGAACTCCAGATCGGCAATCTTGAAACCTCGCCCGATAGTAGGATTAATGCGTGTGTGCGAGCGTGATAACCAGCAAGTCCAGCTCGTTCTTTTCGACATATGGATGCAGCGTCAACGACCAATGGGCATGACCGACGGGACAGTTTCCATTTCGTGCTGTTTCTCAAAATCTGATCAAAGTGAGCTGCGTTGTACGCCGGAGGTCATTGACTAACTCAGATAGCCAGGCTGTGGATGGAACGAGGGCTATCTGACAACTCGAGGCTCTCGTTTTTCATTTGTCGCAGACCAGGTCGCGTCGCTCACAAGCGGCTTGAGTTCTGTCACAGTGTGTGGTGGGAAGCCAGATGCACTGGCGGTCGCTGAGGCTGCAGAAGTCAAGGTGACAGCCGCCAGCTTGCGAGCCTGACCAGAGGGCGCGGGTCTCGGTACCTGAATCCGCAAGGTCGGTCGCAGATTGAATACGGTATTCATATTTGTTAACGCCGACGACGCGGCCCACGCGCACTTCGTGGAGATGCGGGCGGCGCTACGCGAGCTCGCCGTGCCGGTCGTCCTAATGCACTCGCGCGGCGAGGCGTCGGCGAACAAGGACTACTCGGCGTACGATTATGCGGCGGATGCGCGTGGACGCGGTGCGGTGCTGGAGGCTGTTCGTGTTGAGCTTGGGGAGAAGGTAGAGCGGGCGGTGAGAGGAAAAGGCGGACTCCGGCGGTGGCTTGTCATCGTTGATCCTGGGATTGGGTTCAGTAAGACGTTGGAGGGGAACTTGGAGGTGCTGCGCGGGTCTTCAGCAATTGTCGACCCGACGGTGGCGGTCGGGAAGCAGAAGGCCCCGAATCCCTTGGCTGGGTACCCCATCCTCATCGGCGCCTCGAGAAAATCGTTCCTTGGTGCAATCCTGTCCCAAGCAGACGCTTCTGGACCGTACAAGGGGCGAGAGACGAAACCCGTTGAGAGGAACTTTGCGACTGCGGCCGCTGTCGCGTGTGCCGTACACCAGGAAGCCACAGTTGTGCGAGTGCACGATGTGCTGGAAATGGGAGACGTCGTGAGGGTCACATCGCTTCTCTGGGGATGATGACATGGATCGGCAGTCAATCATGGGATTCAACTCCAGGGTAGATGTTTGCAAGGTACATTGTATATAATTGGCGCATTCTTTTATACTGGTACAGAGAGATGGGTTTAACTCAGGGACACTGTCCAGTAAGTATCGTTATGATTGTGTTGATCCAAGAGCCCACCAGTCGATGGAGGCATCGTAGTCTTCCGTTACAATGTCTGAGAGAAGCTCGTTGGATCGCCGCGTAAGGTAGCGTAGCGACACTAACTTGACCCGATGGATGCGTTTTTGACGACACCGGTGTCCGAGAGAAACCTTGAGCCACCAAAATCTGCGAGCACACAAATGACCCTTGGAGTCGACTAGATATTCTCAGGTTTAATATCGTTGAACGATGCCCAGCAAGTGAAGAGACTCGATGGCGAGAACCTGCAAGTGGGTTGAGTGGCTACAAATCTTAATACAATGAAAAGCACGTGCCAGTTCCGCGATAACATAGCACAGACTCTCCTCTGATAGCGAACCCTTGTACTCGAATAGATCGCCACCATGACAAAACTCCTGGAGTACAACATATTTTTAATTTACAAGGGCAGACATCACACAGGCACATGTACACGTACAGTCAGAATGTGCACAAAGCCGTCCGGTGACGTCCACGCCCAGTTCTTCGCGACCGCCCACCAGTGTCATGCTTAGTGACAAACGATGATAGCGGCGGTTCCTGTCGCGCCACCAAAACCTCGAGGCCAACCCTGAGTTTCATTCGTCAGATACCGCGTGACACACAATCGCAGGCACGCGGACGCTTCATATACGTGACCTTCATCTGTCGAGCTGCCTCGCCCTGCGTGGCGTTGCTAAGTGTGGACCAATGGATATGACCTTCACGCTATATAACTGCGCCCACTCTTCCCCGCAGTACTTCCACCGGCTTGGACACCCAGATGGGAGACACAACGATGTCCGCGTTCCGTCCTGGAGATACGCTTGCATGTGCGCTGGACAAACTTGCCGATACCGTCTGTCCGGTCGCCGGCAACGACCACGAGGCGGTATTAGAGATTCGTGCATGCGTATTCCACGCCGATACGCGCCACACTTCAACACAGGACCCGCGTTCGTCGCGTCGTCCTCGACCTAGTGTGCACAGCACCCAGTCCAGTCGAGTCGGTACAGTTTCATTCTGTGAGGAATGTCGGACCGCTGAATGATGTAAGAGTTGACGGTGGTCGATAGGCCGATGGTGGCACCGGTGTTGGTTTGGACGACGGACGCCAGGTCGCAAGGAGGCCACGCGCCGAGCATGGTTGCGGACATGGGCATAGACTTTGTAGCTGCCATTTTCTGTCCTGAGGAATTATCATACAAGACTGTTGTTTCTTCGGTAATTCTCGTCACATGGACTGCGTACGCGTAGAGACAACCTAAGCCTCTTCTTTCTCTGAGAAGACCGGATCGGGGGAAGATGGGCTCTAACCGGGAACAGTGGGTATCCCTGCTTGATCCAACAAGGCCTGCTCTAGGTGCTTGAGGCACTGTTCGAACGGAGGGAGAACCAGACGGTAGAAGCAGGCGAGAACGACCCGGCCGACGAAGATCTGTTCGAGGTCCAGCATGTCCGCGTAAGTCCCGGCCTGAGATCACGATCCAGACGAGCGATAGAATCCACGTTCAGTGAGACGCATCCTTGCGAGGTCTTGAGGGCATACTGGGTACTCGAACGCGTCGTATCGTTGCGCTCCAACTGGGCGGGGTCCGGATCACTCGGGATTTGCGGTAGTTCCTTGCTACGTTCGGCCCGTCCAGTATACGTCCTGTGTAAAAAGTTTCGTGGACCATAATCCAATCTTCCTCAGGAGCTGCCCCGGTAGTTTCGTAAACGTAGATGGATGAGGCGAGCAATGTTGCCGTAACAATGAGGGCCATGTTTCGCCACATTTTTGGCCACAGTGAACGGGTGGGAACTAATTATTGTGGCGTAAGCAGCAAGGTCTCCTCTAAGCACTATTCCACGCGTTTACTCACGATATGCGCGAGTGTTTCTATGCGAATGTAGTCGTCGGTTGACCTCAGAGGGCGAGGGGAGGAAGAGGGCCGTGTCTTAGACTAGCAGGGATGGACACTGCGATACAAATAGGCGACAAACCTGGACTGATTGCCTAATCGGCACGAGGTTCAAAGGGGCTATGTTTATCCTCAGTATAAACAAACGCTCGAACGTCGCGCGACGCCTATTGTCCAGGCGAGAAGATGGCCCACCACGGGGGCTGCGTACATTGCCTGTACCGCAGATTTCAGCAGGGAATCAGAGTGAGACAAATACAAGACGCACCATGTAGAAATTCTGACCCTCCAATCATTTCCGAGTGCCTCGCACCAGCCGAGGGGCGTATTGACCAGTCGGCATTGACGTGCCTGGACTTACAATTTACACGACCGTCCGCAATACAAGGATATGAGGCCTCGACTGGGTCCGCCAGCCATCGTTATATTCGTATTGTTTTGCACACAGAGCTCGCGTAGAAATTCCAAAGTAGTTGATTATCAGTGAAAAAAATGTTTTCGCGCAGAAAGGGAGGAAGTGCGGCGTACGCCGCAACATCCGACGAGGACGATGGCGCACGCCGAGCGAACCGCGTTGCGTGCGGCGAGCGCCCGCCCGTGCCGCGGCTCGGCAGCGCCGGCTGAGCTGAGCTCTTTCGGACTCGGGCTTGCTCACAACGTTCCCATCCTCTCAGGACATCCTACTCACACCGAGATCGCCCATGGCCAGTAACAGCACCGACGAAGGAGGCGTCCTCCTGCAACCACTCTAACTCGAACACCCCTCGTGCGTCGTCGAGGCGTATAGCTCGTACGTACAACCACTTCCGCGAGTAAACTTTGTCCGTGCGCACTCAGCAAGCCAGACCACGCCGAGAAGCCATGCGGGAGATTATACAGGTACATCCATGCGTCTCGTAGTTATTCAAACGATACACTGTTTAGCATAAGAACTGACAACTCCTGCTCATTTTCCTTATGAGGACGGAACCCGGGCGACCCGCTGTAAGTCTCCGCGTTCTATAACGAGCGGGCCAAAGGAGCTTGCCCCGGTCCTGAAGCGCGGCGCTGCATCGTCAACATCAGCTAATCGTACGGCGGCTGGAAGCTTGTCGTGGAAAAGACGAGCCCACCAAAGAACGAAATCATGTTGGAAGAGATCAGGGACTCAGAACTACTATAATGGATGTCGAGTTGGTTGACCCCTAGAGAGAGCCGGTCAGGAACAAGTAGGGATGGTCGGTGGGGAGCACTGTGCTTCATTCTGCTCATCTCGCTGTATTTCTATCATTTCTGTTGTCACATTCGAGATCATTAAATGCTCAACAGGCCTCAAAAGTATCCCCCGTGCTCCTGGAAAACGTCAAGCTCGTCCCAAGTCACACAATATACGACCGAGAAGCCAATACGTCTACTGAGCTGGGGTAACACCTCTCCCTGGTAACTATAGGTATCGGCTATATGCAACGCAATCGTCCCAGGGCATCGTGCTAGAGCGAACTCGAACCCAATTAGAGCGCTCAGTTCCCCCGAGCCCCACACAATTCCCTTGGCTAGATAATGTATGTATTTTGTAGTACCTTTGATCAAATGCACCTCTAGATTGGAGTCTCGTTTTGTAGAACTCGGCAACACTTGTGTCAGTAGCTCTGCCGGATCGGACCGCCCCGTATAATGGCCAAAGAGCGGAATTCTTTTATTTCTTAAAAATTTTATAAAAATTAAAATATCTTTTTTTAAAAATTTTTTATTTCTAGATTTTATAAAAATTTATATTTCCGACGATCATTCAATATTGAATCATAGGCGCCTATAGCTACTAAACTCTTTCAGCGCCGACCTTCACTGACTCGACATATCCTACCATGGTCTACTCTCACAGGTCTCAAAATAGTAATTTGGAGGATGGTCTCGACAGCTCTTTCTTTTCGAATCACGAAAAAGCTTCCCATGTCCATAGTCATCCCAGTAACCAGCAGCCCAGAGCACCGCTGTCGAGTAAGAAAAGGGGACGCAGTACAAGTCGTGACGGAGGGGACAAAGCCCGCGGACATCCACACATATCTTCATGTATATGGTTGAAAGGGATAATCTATTGTAAGGAGAGGGAAGAAGCTTTTCAATCGAGAACGGGCACTGTGTACCGTCCGGCTTGAATTGTGGAAAGTTACATCGTCGGTCATGCAGATGCTAGTTCGGAACGGGAATACATGGCTCTCTTGTCCAATGTACCACCGGACATGGGAAACTATGAAGGGGAAGTAAGGGGGGATTATGCTCTCAAGAGCGGAGATGTTAAGATCGTGCTCGTCATCTCGACGCTTCATGTGGTTGAGCTACAGTTCACACACACAATGCACAAACCAGCATATACCTCAAAAACGCTTTTCACTTGATGATCGCGAGCTGGAGCCGTTGTCGCAGCACCATGCCATAAGAGGGCGCCCGCATCCGCTTGTACCAAATGTGCGGAGATGTAACGACATAGATGGCGAGCGAGAGATGAGAGGTTGGGAATGATATAAGGAAGGGAGGTACTACAGTGTAATCTGCGGTGATAGAGGTACAGTTGTATTGTTATTACATCCCGATGCATGTGAGGGACAAGTGTATAGTAATCAAACGAAAGCGTACCGACAGCTAATTCTTGCCTGATCCTCCAAACCAACTCGACGACTGTGACGGCGCTTAGGCGCAGGTTCTGACTGCGGGGGGTCGCGCAGCCGCACCACGCCTGCGGGGTGTCTGCTCCTGCGCTGCCGCCTCGCGATTCTTGAAACGACCCCCGACCAAGACCCCACTTCTCAAACACACCCCGCTTGTTCCTCGTTCTTCGCCTCGCCAACCGCCTGCTCAACCGCATGCGTCGCCTCGGCCTCACGAAGGCGCAGCCTCGAACGCAGCCGCGTCGCGCACCCTGCTTCTCATCGTCCGACTCGCCCGCGCCCGCCGCCCTGCTCCTGCTTCTGCTGCATCATGTACGTGCCCGCGACGACGGCGGCGATCGTTGCGCTTGGAACGCGATGCGCAGGCGGAACCACCGGTTCAGGTTCCTGGAGTTGCCCTTGGGGCCCGTGTTGCGCGTCGCCATGACCAGTGCAAAGCATGTTAGACACGGTGACTGCATTTCGGGCTATTGGTTAGCATATACACGGCTGCAGCGAGGCGTGACTTGCAGAGCGGGACAAAGGGGTTCTCCTCTCGACTTGCGGATGATCTTTGCCTTCCAGTTCTCGTCTGCGGTCTCTGGTTCGACAAATACAACGCTCATGGTGTCTTTCTGGTGATGTTACGAGTGTATGAGGGTGGTGAGAGGAGCAGACCGTGCTGACTGCTGACGGGCGACCTTGAAATTCGGATTGTGCGAGCAGTCTCGTGCGGCTAGACGCCTGCGGTCATGTCGGGCGCTTCAATCGATCCTTCCGCTCGTCGGTGACGCAGATGTTTGGCACCGCATCCGAGGCAGAAAGTGAGCAACGAAATGTTGGCTATTTTATTCCTCAAAATCCCTCAGTCCCTAAAGCTACCCAAAGGCCTGAACATCTTGTTCTTTGTACATTATAATACCCGTTCTCTGTCCCCATACCAGCCCGATACGAGAATGGTGGCCAGGTCGAGATCAAGTTGAGATGTCACGTTTTCATCCCATATGACCCCACAATGTTTACTCGGGATAGAGCTGCCTCTCGTGCATGAGAAGATGGCTCTAAAGAACACAAGAAGCTACACACCTTTCCAGGATTGAAGAGGTTGTGCGGATCGAGGGTCTGCTTGATTTGTTTCATCAATTGAACTGTGCCAACACCCAGCTCATCAACAAGGTATTTCTTCTTCCCGATACCAATTCCATGCTCTCCGGTACCTTCACAGAGTGTCGCCATGTCAGCGATCGCGTGGTGCCTGAAGCTAGGAGTGGACGTACAAGTCCCATCAAGTTCTAAAGCGTATCGTGCTAACTTGTCCGCTATGCCTTGTGCGATTTTCTCTTCGCTCTCAGTGCGATACAAGACCATCGAATGCACATTCCCTAGAAAGTTCATGGTCAGAGAATATGTTTTGGCATACTGGAAGAACAAACCCCTCACCATCTCCTGCGTGCGCCAGTTGTAACCGCCTACCAGCCCGTGAATCGTCAATATCTTTGTCTATGTTGGTCATCAAACGTCGGTAAGGCCGACAACGGCACGCTAATTGAAACAAATAAGCATAATACTGCAGGGGAAAAGCGTATCAAAGCGTATTACAAACCCACCAAAACGTCAGTTATAATCGCCTTGCTCCCAGGTGCCAACGCAAACCCGGCAATCGCTGCGTTCTTGCGCGCCAGCCACAGCGATCGTCCGCCTCCTTCTCGATCGCGGCAAATTCGAAGTCGGTGCCACCGTTCCGCCTCAACGACGCCCTTGAGAATTCTGGCGCTTTCTTTCGATAAAGACCTGTGTTGCGCCTTGGATCTTGAAGAAGATGCTGGCTTTCTCCGGCCATTGGCGCATGTTCTTGTTGAATTTGTTGAGTCCCGCCATAGACCGTTTGTCAAGGAGCTCAATGCATTCTGTGGGCGATAAGTCAACGAGAGCGTTTTCTCATCTCGAAGGGGAGATACGAATACGAAGGGTGACAAGTACACCGGAGTTCAATGCTTCAATCGACGCTCTGGATGCGTGTCCGACGTCTGGGAAAGCCACAACTGCAACGCGGGTGGGTAGCAGAGGGGTAAGCCGGATTGTTGCTGTAAATCAATCAAGTTGACAAGCAAGACTGCAGGACAATAAGATGTATTTTCAAAACCTTGTTCTGTGACGATTCCCAATGTCCCCTCAGCGCCTATGAAGAGTGACAGCGTGTCGAAGCCAGCAGAACATTTGCGAGAACGATTCCTGGTCTTTATCACTTCACCCGATGGTAAAAACAATCGTCTATGGAAACGATAAGTGAAACAGTTACATGTTCGACGGGATAACCTCACAGCGTTGATGAACCATTCTCCACGGGCCTGTACCATATTTGACTGCATTAGCTTTGGTAACACGTCAGCAGTCGTAAAAGCTGGCTACAACTATCACCTACTGCCAGAGCAGCCCGTGGCGATCATGCCGCCAATGGTAGCGCCGATGCCTGGATCAAGCTATGGCCCTCGAATCGATTTTCGGTCACCAGATGATGAGGATTTCGGCATACCGGGGAAAAACTGTGGGGATACCTTGGTGAGAAACTGATTAGTGGAATTAAACGCCACAATAATAGAATGAAAATACCTTTCTCCTTGAGTGTCTCATTGATTGTCACCCATGAACACAACCGGCTGGCAGACCAGATCCCCGTCTTCGGCTGTTGTTTGAAACGTAAAAAATATGCAGAGGGCGAAACACAAATCACAGAAGTACCGTGGATCTCAAGTATCCTATTCATCTTTGACATTATATAGGCATATACCGCCAGACTCAGACTCACGTGGCGGATGTGGCGTAAGCCCAACATGGGTAAAATTGGCACAAATAGCTTCACTTACGAAGGTGGCGTGTCCCTCCAAGCTTGTTGCGCCGCCATAGGCGGTGATGGGCATACGATGCTCGCAGAGAGAATGGTTCACAATATTCACCACATCTTCCGTAGACCTTGGGGAAGACGACGACAGTGTGGCTGCCCCTTGTGAACCCAAACATAAAGTCAGCGAAGCGTGTTGAGAAGGGGAAGAGACACACACCTTTACTATGCCCAAACGACGAGCTGTGCTTTCTGAGGCATTCAGTGTCGACTGTAACGCTTTCAGGAGGAACGACCCGCTTTGAATGGCTTCGATAGCTTTCAGATAGTTGGCAGGAGTGGCCATGTCTGTGTAGTCAACGACTTCAGCAGAATCAAGGATGACGGGGGTGGGCTAGGTCGCAAAGTTCATGGTTAAGGAAGGATCGCTCGTAGATTTTTATAGGCGAGACACAGTTTGGTGCGGGCTCTCACGGGTTTCAGATTCCACAGCAAAAGAAGCAAGATACGCAAAATCAGGCGCGTGTCCCCTCAAAGAATTCTTTCTGCATCTCGTAGAGCTAGGTAGAAGAAGAATTCGTGTGAGAGATCTGTGTGTGCGCTGATGAATCAGGGCTACCGACCATAGGCCGCATCCCTCTAACGCTGATTCAGGCGCGCCGGAGACACTGGAGTTGGAATCGATCTATTAGGCCAGAGTCGAGCCGGATTGGTTCATGACCTCCATCGCAGATATATGGATATCCCAACTACAGGCTGGCTTCCTTCAACCCCGGCGGGCGAAGACCTCCGACGTCGCGATTGCTCGACAACACGGTTCGCACTACGGAGGAAAGGGTCTGGGCAGGGCAAGGGCAGGGTTGGGGTGGGGCGCTTGTACACATAGCAGCTCACTCTAATTTCGCTTAAAATGAAATGTGGTCAGGAGGCGTGAAAGCGACTTGATGCATCGACCAGAAGATGAATCGAGCGAAACAAAGAAGCCGCACTTGTTTGTGCTGAGATGAATCTCTAACCGGGGAATGCCGAAGCGACGCGCAACTGCAGGCGCTCTGCGGTGGTGCTGGATACAACTTGCGTTCGATCCTCACGCGCAAACGCTCTCGGCATTCAACGTTCAAGCCCAGGAATTTCATGTTGTACGTGACTCCCAGTGTTATGGACACAGCTATATGTCATGACAATTTTGACATTTTAACAGCAAGGTCGTAACTAGCTCTCATACTGGTAGGCGCCATCGAGTTTGCATTTAGTAAATCGCGCGTCCGAAATACAATGACAATTCCCGCTGTGATCGACTTTGTGTTGAACGTGGGATGCGAAGATGCACATATCCCAAATCCCGACGTCAAGTATAGGCAATGTGAAGGCGCTGGTACAACGGCGTGTGTGTGTGATTATAGATAGTATGCCGTATTCATCAACGGGCCTGCGCATAGGGGTGCTATGGCATATAAGAACTACCACTTGTCAAAGGCAAGATAAATAATCGAGACCCCGTGTCCTGGAAGAACGCGTACGTGCCGTTACCACCCCACCACCCGACGGATTTCACCCTGTCCATACCTCTAACCTTTCAGCCTAACCTGGCGGGCTACCCTCGTATTCATATGAAGAGATTCTCGCAGAGATCACAAGCCGCGTAGGAGGGTGACAAAGTTTGGAACTCTGATGTAGCTCGTGCTTTGGGTTGCTCTTCTTTTCACTGACTGGCCTACTCTTCGTAGAACTTCAGCCTTTGTGGCACATATCTAGATCTTCCCATGGCCTTGCAATCGGTGGAGGAATAGCGTATCGGGACGGCCATGGATGGTGCAGATGATTTAGAAACGACTAGCGACGAAAGGACATACAATAGCGCTGCTTATGATCTCTTGTAGCGTACTAACAGTCGCCTGTTAAGAGCCCGCTCGCTCATGCTGTCTTCTCCGATCAGGGCGGGGCTTTTTTCTACTATTCTCACGCATTCATCTCGGTATCCCTGGCTGGCTCAATGAAAGACTTTACGCAGACCACTGGCACAACGCCTTCAGCAAAAGATCCTTAAGGCTAAACTTGCGGACAAAGACTTACTTCTCGGTTCCCGTTAGTGGCCTGAGCACCATTCACCTATATACGAGGTGACCTCCGTTACGTCAACGATCAACGTACTCTGGTTTCCTCAGCCTAGTGCTCTGTCTAGTCGGCATCGCTCTTATTTTTTTTGGCATGAATTGTCAAACAGTGGCTGCGCGAGTACTCGAGTGTGCGGAGACCTGTGAGCGTTAGGCAGGACTCACAATATGGCTCCGGCACCACACATATCCGCCCTATACCCCGGTGGGCGTTGTCATAACGCTGGGAATGTTACCACGCATCATTGTCGAGCGCTCTCTACCAGGCACTGCTCGAGATTGCACCTTGTTGCTATTCCATGGGCCAGGAATTTGTCGCGATTTGCTCTGGACGTTGAAGCTCCGTTGGTTGCTAGCATCCTCTCCATCGTATCCGCACTGTTCCCTCCATTCTTCGCCTATTATCGCAATTCGCAGTGGTTCCTCTGCTACCGGCGCTATTCTTCCATCATTTGTCCCCAAACAGATACTCACCCTGGGCCTGCGGTCGGTATTCGTTCACCCTTTGGGACCGGGTGCTCTCATCCGACCTTACTCAGTCCATTCCGATCATGTGGCTGCGCGAGGCAATGGGGCTCTCGACCAGTCGCTAACGCGACAGACGCAACGAGGGACCCACCAGCCTCTGAAGATTGTGAAGAAACGGAGGACACTGTTTCCCCCCATCTGGGAGACATACGGGGTGTGTGGCTGATGGCTGGCCTCCCCACCAGGTGCCGTGTGCTACGAAGATAGGCTAACATCTAAGCTTGTACATTTCGTCATTAAAAAAAATGCTATAGTCTGGACTTAACGAGAGGTCCCAACAATGCGCATCCTCGAAGACTTTCACCTCCCCACGACGATGACATAGATGGCCCGCACACGTCTTCAGTATCCTCTCCACGCTGTTTGCCAGGATTCTGCGTGTGTGCGTGTCGTGACAAGGATTTCCATTGGAGTACATACCACTCACAGTATAGCCCTCGGACGCAAGCACACTGCTTCGGCCTATGTTGCTGTCTGGCAGGCTACGCCACAGCGACTTGACGTTCAGTAGATCCCTCGAAGCATTCCACAAGGCATCGTTTTTGTCGAGAGATCATTGCCCTTGTACTCCTGATATGATGTAACAAGAGCTTCTCGCCCTTGCATGTTGACGGGGGGGGGGAACAGTCCGGACTCGGAATCACCACGCCTTGGCCTTCATACAGTTGGCCCTGTTAGTCTGATGACTCTAATTCTTCTTCAGCCACCTTGCAATAAAAGGAACATCGCACCTTTCTCCAAGGTGAAGATCTGCGTACGCGAAGTTTCGCTTGTTGACTTCTACGAGCGTACAAGCTTCAGAAGTGATGGTAACGAAGCCCCCTAGGAGCGTGGTGCAGCATATTCAGCTACGCATCATTATCCAGATATTGCGCAAGTTTTGGGGTCGGTATCGGTCTTAACCGAGTGGGTTCCTCATCGTTCAAAGTCGGTATGCGTCTTTCCTTTTGCAGTCTGTTCGCTAATCTGTGCTTAACCATGATCAGTGGACAATGGAACGACACGGCATATGGCGTTCCGAGAATATGCACGACTGGCCATTCCATGTTTTCGACCACAGAACTTTGATGTACGCAAACGCCGAGGGCCGCCACCGATCTCTTCGGTCACGCTCAGTAACATTGCCATTAGTCAATGCGACCCAGCTGGTTTGCTTCGTTGTACAACCAAGAAGATCTGGCGCCGCCTTATGGGGATTGCATTGAAAAGGCGAGCATGTTATCTCTCTTATCGTCTTCGTGTTCCTGATTGTGGCTACTACGGACGCCCCTCTCCCGTGGATCTACACGTGTAATCGCGCGCCGTGCCATAGTCAAACTCCGGACTATACACTTACATCCCACTCTCCCTCCTCCGCGCATTGGAGGAGGAGCATAACGCGCTGGCCCTTATCACACTGGAACACGCTCCCAGGAGTGAGCTCAAGGAGCTCATTGAGCCCTGTGCCTGCCGGCGATTCGCGTTGAACCATGTTCCAGCGCCACGTCAAATGAACATGTCAACACACTCCCCGCCAGACGTACCGCACTACACCCCCCCTAAACGCATAAAGCCCCTCCAAAGCATTCGCAGTCCATCGCCAGTGACCTCTTGACCACTCCATCCCCTTGCGCATATCTCGTTGCATCACGAGATTCCTGACGATGCGGTAAAACTGTGGCTCGTTGCCGCACTCCGCTTCTCAGCACCCCTTATCTTCGGGCACAATTGGGTGCGGGGGGCCCACTCCTATCCGACTCGCCTCATTGCTCAACCACGGCCCTCGATCAGTCTCTCTACCCAGCGGGAGACGATGGAGGCCAAGCGGCTTGAGCGCGCAGTAAATTATGTCGTTGAGGTACATGATTAAACAAGGACATGAAATCGGACTAATAACGAGGTTTCTCTGCCTGTCTACTGTCTTGCACAGGATCTGCTGACGTACCACTACTACTTTTGACCCGTTCATTGGAGGTCTTGAGAAACTTGAGAACCAGAGTCATAGGTTGATCTAGACCGCTCTGAGTTGTCATTCCCTGGTACTGTGCGAAGGACTTTTGTCGTGCGCCCAGGACAAGGGCGGGTAGATGGATGAACTGATCAGGTGTTTGTTATCCTCTACAATCATCCCTCGACTTTCTTGGCCAGGTAGTCTCTATCTCGTGCTTGGCTGCTCTGAAGACCTGAGAATTTGAGCATGGTCTTTGAAGGGATCCTCTCGGTGGTGGACCCACAGGTGTCTGCCCTTTGTCAGATAAGCCATTGTGAGATCCGAGTTCGTCGAAAGCTTCGATGTCCGAGTCGTCGGACCCCCAGTCAACGGTGGAAAAGCGGACGCCATGTCTGTGACTCAGAGTTGTCAGAGTCCAAAAGTTGCAGTTTTTTTGGTCGTTCACTTTGGGTCTGTATTGGCTTAACAGCCTCTCGTCTAGCGAATCGTAGTGCTCGGCACACAATTGATGGAGCCGGTCGACGAAATTTGAGAAAAAGCTCCTCTTTCATCATCTTCCACTCGAATCTGCGCCCTGCGTACACATGAAACTTGTGTTTTCCTCCGTAAGAATACCCTCCTGTTCGACTTTGTGGAAGAAGAAGCTTCCGATGAAATCAGCGAGCTGCTCGTTCTTATTTTGACGAGCCGGGTCCCGGGTTCCACTTTGATTCGTCCGTGAGAGTAGTGCGGTGAAGCGAAGTGCACAGAAGTCAGCGACGTGTACGATGCTTTCTAAGTCGTCGCTGACTTCGGCTGGCTTTAGTGGGTAGTTCAGAGATGGACGCACGACATGAACGCCCACGTTTTATGGGTTGGGAGTTCCCTGTTATAAACGATGATGATGACCTTCCCGCCCGCTGTACTAAAAATACACTAACGCACCGATCGCGTGCCACTCGGCCCGACACTTAATGTCGTCCGGTCCCCGTTTTTTGCTCAGGTCCCAGTCACTCAACAGGCCGTTACTAGGGATTGCATATCCGGAGGAGTGAACGTCAATCAGGATGTTGCCATGGGAATGCTGATATCGCCATGAAGAATTCCCGCGTCTTTCCAGGCACGTGCATGGGCTGATAGTCACAAAAGCAAGAATATTGTTAAATATATGTTGGCGAACGCTGGGTGCACTAGTCACCTTTTACTGCATGGTGGAGAATCTTGATGAGGCTCGCCGATGTAGAATACTCGCTGCAGCGGGATGCCGAGCGTCTCAAAACACCAGTCGAGTCTGGGACGCCCGTTTGTGTGATACCCGGGGTTCACGAAGGAGCTCTTGAGTGTGACGGGTGTGTAAGGGTCAAAACATTGTTTCTCGCTACGCCTGAGTGTTTGGCGTCTTGTCCGGCGGACAACCAGAATAGGAATGTGTGGAACGCCAGCACTATGTAGGTCCTTGTACCGCTCGACTCCTTTGCGATCTCCGACGGTTCAGCGAGACGTCGCCAAGATATCTTCCAAGAACAGACAAGCGGCGTAAGCCTGCTGCGTAGGCCAAAGTATCCTTGTCGTTGCTCGCCCAGTGGTTGAATCGCTCCGCACCCGATGCTTACCAATGACAAGAGTCACTTTTACTCGGCCTTCTAGATCCTTGGCCCAACTGTTGTCTGGTGTCCGATCAGGTAGTACATGGCAATCCAAACTATGTGTAGGTGCCTACCACGGACATTCAAAAGAATGTGACAACAGTATTTGCCCAATGTGGAATGGAGGTATATCGAGAGCGGCACTTGGCGTATTGGATTAAAGATCACTCATTCTCCGCAGCATCTCGCGGATGTCAAATTTTTCTCATGCTCGTTACTCGTCGATTTACTATAGCTCTTCAGGTCGTCTATTTGTGTCGCTTGCTTTGTAGCAGGACGGGTACACTGGGTTGTCAAAGCCTTGTGCATCGGGGGCTGGCCTGGGAAAGACGATATAAAACACAAAGTTGAGCAGTAGGAGCGGGGGTCCTTCGTGTAGTCAAACGGATGGGTTGGAAATGATCCCAGCGTGATCCCAGCGGGTAAAACGAGCCTTGCGTCCGAAGACAATGACCAGAAATGCAAACTCGCGCGATGCTGGTGTACAAACGTCTCGACGATATATTGGGTAATCTTGTTACGTGTCCTGAACGCGTCTCGGGTCATTCTCCTTGGTATTCCGATTCGCGAATGGCGTCTCAGCCGCTTCCCGGTGTTTTACCTCGCTACGTGGCAAATGGTCCAGGCAAAGGCCACCCGTGCCCTCCGCGACGGACCCTTGTGATCTGTGAGGCATAGTTCAACGTTCCAGGCTCTACTCCCATGGATCCTGTGATACATCGAGAGACCGGTTTTCGTGGTCGGCGTATTCATCCTCTTTTCGATTCTCAGTTTCTATCATTACATATTCCGATTCCGTCGTCAGGAAGTCGTTTGAAAGCAGTACACTGCAATGTTTGGTTTGATCCAATGAGCCAGAAGCCAAAAAGGGACGCACACGACTCACCAAAGGCTCGTAAAGATCGTCCTTCTTCTTTGCGGCGGAGGGCACCCCTGCGTGAGTCTATCGTAGATGTCTTGTAGCTCAGACTGTTCCCAGTGTGCAGAGGTAACACTAGTCCTGACCTGGAAGGTAATCCCAAGGAAGTCTGTGGTAACAGGCACTTCTACGATATGAGTGTCCATTCCGTTCAAGGCAACGGCAGTGTAGCCTTCGTCCTTGTAGCCGTATTCAAACTGTCGAAGCCTTCACAAGAACGGGAGAAGAATCCTCCCGAAGAGGCGCCTCTTCGACGGAGGCGCGCTGGCTAATATCTGCGGCAACCAGGTAACAACCCTTCGACCTCAACAGAAGATATGGGAGATGCGGGAACGGTGGCTGGATGGTTTTTTTGAGCGCAAAGGGCTGCCGGCAAGCTCACACGGTTTGGTGCGGAGCGTGGCGTTCGGGGGGGTCGTCGAAAGGTGCGCTCGCCGAGGCTTCTATCGCTCACTCTCGCCACGGTTCACCAAGGGCCATACCGTCTAGTTCGTGTATATGGTCCAACGAATGCGGAGCGGCATAGAACGAAGTACATGGTGTGGGCTTGAAGAGTTGTGAGGCTTGATAATATTGATTACACATTGAGCGCACTCTAAATAAATTCCCTCATAAATCGGTGGTGAAAATATCAGCCGTCTTCATGGGGACAGTCAGAAGTCTGCAGAGAGAGCAATCGTCCGAGTTAAGTAAAAGAGATTTTGAAACAGAACAACTATTTGTCTTGTTTCCTAGCAAGCTAGAGCTTGTGATTTGAGACGGAAAAAGGCTACTACTCCTCGCTCGTTTGTTTGGGGAGATCCTAAATACTACTGCAACGGTACTACTATGCCATGCTACGTTTCGAACCCCTTTTGTGCGGCCGTAGTAGTCCTAAAGCTGCGCGAGGATTTTTCGTCGTATACAAGGACAACACGGGGGAGGTTGTAGAACCTGGTCTGGGATTTTTTATCGTTTTTTGTTGGAGGCTGTTGCCCTTTTTTCTACCATTGCTCTGATCTGGTCAAAATAGCGTTTAGAAAAATGCCGAACCAGAATATAGTCATGGGGTTTCCAAAGGGTCCTCCGGGCGAGAGGGAGGTACTGTGGGGTCAGGCAGTGCTGCCTCGGTTAGGCGATCCTCCTCTGACTTGTCACAGATTCCTGATCATCGACACCGCCAGATCCAAAGGAGTTCGAAATTGAGAGTCTTTTGGTTCAGACATCTTCTTAGGTTCTTCTGTTGCCGGGGGATATCTTTGGTGGTGACTCATGTCCTCTTAGTTTACTTCATTAAGTTGTCGAGCCCGGTCAAGTGATTCTGTAATGAAATGTAGCACAGGTTGTGGAGCTGCATCGATAAGTCTCGAGTAAAGATGCTCTCCTCCATCAGCCGCCAGCGGGTGATGAGAATCCCGGGTCCGTCCGTAAGACTTCGAACTTTGTACATCCACCATACCAGTAGTCTCCGCTCTTGACTACTCTTTCGTGACAAAGATAGATACGAAACAATTAAAGCGACGAGTGTCGCTCGTTGGCCCCGTCAAGTGTGGACGTATCTCGATCCATGTGAATCGTGGTGGGTTCGAGAATTGAAGCGCGACAGTAGTCCATGACAGTGCCAATCCCCTCCAAGTCGTCACAAACCTCGGCAGAAGTACTTTGTTTTGGATATTGAGAGGCTTTGATGATCCAGACAATAAAATGCCCAGTTCCCTATATGATGTGAAAGATGTATGTATGCTCAACATCACACACTCGTGTGAGAGACGAGTAGAATATTCCAGCTACCCATCCGATCGCAGCGCCATCATGCCACTAGTTTTCTTCATTGCTTAGATCCCGATTCGTGTTTTAATATACCGCTGGAGGAGCCGTCATATTCGATGAATGAATATCGATCAAGCGATTGTTGCCGACACTGATGTACTGTCCATGAAGAATGCCCCCCACGCGCGCATCGTTTCCAATGGCCTGCTGGTGAGCAGATGGTATATCCAGACATGTTAATCGCATACTCTTACGTCACCAAGTCATTGACACTGCATTACCCGTCAGCGACATGACACATTATCTTGATTAGACTTGACGACGAGCATATTTGCGCAAAGGGAAGCCTGAGATGTTAATGCGAAGACTAGTCGACTTTGAACTCGCTTATGAGGCTTCGAAGGTGGTATCAAGATAGCCTCTTGTGAGTGCGGGTCCATGAAGCAGGGTAACGAAATCGCTAGTAGAAATAGTATCCCGACCTATTGCACTAGGGTCGTGTTTACTGTCGTTACCCGCAGACCAGGATATGGGAA
This sequence comes from Phlebiopsis flavidoalba, assembly GCA_035772785.1. Classification (NCBI taxonomy): domain Eukaryota; kingdom Fungi; phylum Basidiomycota; class Agaricomycetes; order Polyporales; family Phanerochaetaceae; genus Phlebiopsis; species Phlebiopsis flavidoalba. The sequence continues at coordinate 210,309 of JAOCPU010000015.1, read as the reverse complement.
TATGGGGACACTTTTGGCGTGGATGGTCTCTGGTAACGCTCGAGTCCGTCGCGGTCTAATCTTTGCTGAATAAGGCTAGCCAAGTACCTTCAGGAATCAGCAGACGATCAGAGTCCCACTGCGTATGCAAAGTATCCCTTCGTCGCGCGCCCGAAAGGAGTCAGGCCGGCACGCGGGGCTGCCTATGACCAGGGTGCAGGTGCCGAGCCTTCGAGGCGTTGTGCAAACCAGCTGTCCGTGGCCCCTGTCGGGGAGCACATTGCACTCCATCTAAATGGTACATGTAAGATGAGTCCTCAGTAACGTCGCGTCAGAGCCCGGACGACATACCTGATACATCGGATATAGAACGCGATTGTCCAAAATCTCATCAATAAACTGCTGCTCATATACGTTCCTCGTCTTGTCGCGACGATATTCTTCCAGATCTTCAACCTGGGACTCGTCAGCAAGGCGTACACTGGTATCGAAGCCCTGTTCCGCGCGCTCCAGCCTGGACACCACTGAACGAGCTGAGCAACGGCGTAGGGTCCCCTCACATTAATCAGAACGCGTGCCGTGCGACAACACCGGCGTTGTCCCAACGAGCTGAGACTAGCTTTGCGGCCAGAGATGGGAAAGGAAGGCAAACTCGCGGTGTTTGATGCAGGAACAGCCACGATCGGTCGCACAACTCAGGAGCCAGGTCGTCCGAGATGAAAAAATCGTGCTTCGTGCGGATTTTGACCAACGCTATGCAGATGCTCCAAGCAATTCCCTCTGGCGTCTCGATGCAATCCTCTGGGCCAGTGGAATCAGCATATTCGGAAGGTGGTGCTGAATTGGAAGAATAGTCAGAATTAGTGCATAATTCTGACCAGGGACGCTGCGAATACGAACCAAACGTCTTGTCGTACAAGGCAAAACTGGGCATAGACTCAGCGTCAGGATCTGAATCCTTAGCAGTCTCTTTCACAAAGTAGTTTGAGCTCGGTGACAGAGCTTCATTCAGCGCGATACACTGAAAAAAATTCTCAGCCGACCTTTCAGGGCCGCGTGGAAACCGGAGACTCACCAGTGACGCGCATCGCTCACTCGCATCTTGAGCTTTTTTGATATCCTCAGAATGCCTCTTGAAGATTGGGCCAAGGCGGTTATCATCGAGGTGCGCGCACTGGGTGTACTCGTCAAGAAAAACCTGAGAAGTTATTCGTACGACGCTGTCCCCATTGCGGCGGGTGAATGTCAGCTGGCTTGCTTCACAGTCAGTCAAAAAGCGCGTTCAAGCTCCTGGTGGTTCACGAGTCGGTAGTCATTTGATAAGTCGCTAGGTCTAGAAACGCTAGACTTGAATTGCACGGCTCGCGAACGGGGGAAGAATGGTTGTGCGTGCGTGACAAACTTACCGAATTGGACGTTTTTAATACATGACTTTCGATACACGGTGGATGACGGTGTGGATGTCTACATTAAAAACGATCTCGAGACAGGATCGGCGAGCGAAAACGTCTTCAGTATCCAAACCGGATTCGGCGTGTACCTTATGATCTCGGCGAGGGAGAAGTTAGAACTGATGCCGAAATGTCCCAAAAGCCGTCAAGGCGCCACGAAAGGCGCGTTGTGAAACTGATGCGCATTCATGTGATCACGCGACTTTGGCTCCTTGTCCGCTTTTCTCGTCACCGACGACGCAGCTGCACCAACCGACCAGCAGCCTCAGCTCAAGTTCCGTTGCATCGTCTTGCTATCTCCCCTTCCATTTGTTTGTTCGTGTGCCAAAGGAAGTCCAAACGTTTTTTTTTTCTGAGTCTTATTTCCGCCTGTGAAAATGGACAAATGCTCCATTCTTGAAGCCGTCCTTATCGCCACCCAGCAATTTCCACACAAGGCCAATCTCAAAGGAAAAAACGAGTCCAGCGATAGTATCGTACGCCGTTTTTAATGGCAGGAAATTTCCCCAGACATCAACACCCTGTGAACTTGGCTATTGCTGTAGCCGGTCACTAGTCGCAACGCTACGGCAAACACGCGCCTCTCGGTGATGACAGCAGTGGGAGGCCACTTCCTAACTGAGGCCTAGGGGACGTTACCACGCACAGGCCGTGGCGGCGTGGCCTCGTTTGTCTGCGCGCGACACCTCGCACGCGCCGCACACGACGGCCCTCGAACGGTTACGTAGCAGTACAATGGTGTTGCCCTGCGTTAAATGAAATGGTGACATTCCTTATGGCCGTAATGTTGCTGACGCATTTGAGTGGCACAGTTAGAGCTTACTGGACCTTCCTCGGAAATATTGAAACGATGATAGGGTCGAAGCATGTAGAAAACAAGTGAAGCCGGTCGTCGACGCGCGTGTTTGTGGATTGCCCACCAAGGGTGAGTGAGCTGCTGCGGCAGTTCTAGGTCGCCGTTTGAGACACCGTTTCATGACGCTAGTCCACGAGGCTGGGATCCACACCAGAAGACATAGTCGTCCGCTCCAATGGCACAATTAAACAACAGAACTCGGGACAAGTTTTCGACCATCGGTCCGGATTGCAAACCGAGGCGCACTTGTCCATTCTTACCAGGAGGGCCTCGAGGTGGCTTTACTTGTTCATGACTCGTGAGGATAACTGGTTGGCGGGGGGATTGATGCATCAGAAGGGTTTTGGGAAACTTCAAGGTTAGGACTCCGCGCTTCGTTTTCACGCACACGATGACCTGTAGTACCCTGCGCCGAGTAGCTGCGGGAAGATTATTGTTATGTTAAAATGAGAGGGCCGACAAAACGTGTTTCGAGCTGCCAGCACGTCAAGTTTTTTGCAGTTACCCCCATGGCCAGAACTACGTTCCTCCCAGAGGATACTGGCTCGCCCAGGAGCAGTGGTTGTGAAAGAGCTCGGAAACTATCGTCCAGCTATTTTATGCGGTAAGGATGAAATATAGAGCGATCGAGTGCCGTATCACTATGTCCCTGGGTCATCAAAGCAATGAGCGAAGGTGCCCAGTACTAACGCGTTAGAATCTTGGTATGGCAGGTGACCCTTGCCAGCGGCGACGCCGGAGGTTCCCTGGTACGGATTGCGTCTCGCTGTTGCGCCTCCGATCGAAGGACACTGTCCGCGCGCTGTAACCACTGACCACGTGAAAAGGGTCTGCCGTAACCGCCCAGAGCTCCAGGGTGAATTGCGCAGGGCTAGATTGCGAGGTTTATTCACTGATTGCAGGGCCCATCTACCCTATTGTGGTGGGGGCTCACGACGTCCAGCTTCCAGCTTTCAGTGAATGTGAATAAAAAGCCAACCACGCCCGGACGTGGTTAATGTCGTCTCATATACTTTTGTCTCCCAGTCATTGGTTCCTGGACCCTTGTGACCTCCTGCTCGTGAGTCCGCAACCTCTGGTGGTCCCGTGCCCTCGGGCTCCTAGTCGACAACAGAAGGCCTCCAGACCACACAATTGCCACCACCGCGCCCTGAAACGACACACTCAACCTTCGAAGACTACTGCCAGCGCTTGCGGTTAGTCGCTAAGTCCTTGCTGGACCAGCATATATGTCGGTCTTGACGAGGCGAGGGCCGTGAAGAAGTCCCAACGACTGATTCGTAAAGCTACCAACGACCCCGCGGCCCCAATCTTGGCTCACTACATAAAGTGAGAAGCCTGCTTGTACTCTCGCGATCGCCGAGACCGTCTTGCGTCGTCCGACACCGATGTTTTGGTCCATCCCATCCCACACCCCTCCAGGCCACACAACTATCAGACCGAGTCCACTCGAGTACCGTGTCCGGCATCCCTCATCCTCTGTCTTTCCGAACATCCTCCCAGTCCTCGCCAACACCTGCAACCGGCTGCGACCCGGGACACATCGCACGGGGGGGGGGGGGGGGGCGCGCGCAGTGATGGTGGGGCCAGCTTGGGGCTGAGCTAAAGGAGCATACGGAGGAAGCTGCAGGGCGGGGTGTCTTACACATCTGTGCGTCGGTCGCGGTCCAAGTCCATCCAAGACGTGAGTCTAGCTGCTGCAGCCCCGTGCCCTTCTGCCGACGACGCCCACACACACTAGTCTGGGGGACCCCCAAGCGATCGATAATCAGACTCTCCCCTCCGACAGCCTCCTCGCTGAGCCAAACGGCAAGGCACTTCGAGTATAAAACGGCACCTCAGGTCGGCTTCTGACGTCCTCTGGAAGAGACCTTCCACCGACCACCACCATCACCCTGCCGCGACTCCTAACGCGATCACCATTAACGTGATGGCCAAAATTCCCCCACCCTCGTCGTCGATGCCCTGCGCGGCGAAATGTCTGCCACAGGCAAGTTCACGGGCGTGCGCCCCCATCCTCGCGAAGACAGCAGGCATTCCCCCCCCCCCCTAACGAAACAGAAGCAGGCCCAAACGGACCTCATTGGATTCTTCCAAATCCACGAGGGGACCAATCAACGGAACCCGCGTGCCTTTAGTGGACAGCATCCCACGCCAGAAAGCAGCAGACTTTCATATAGCACCCGCAGCACTGCCACGCTTTGCGGGCGCCCCGACGACGCCTGACATCTTCTGGAAGCATGTCTATCGAATATCCATTGTCCCCGACAGAGCCCGATACGAATGTCCCCGACGAACCTGTGCCAAATATACCGACAACTGCTGCTCAACGGGCGTGCGCAATGCTCAATGTGTCTCTGCAAAGAAACAGAAAACGGTTTACTTCCTCTTCCGCCTCGAACGCCCGACGATGGCCAAATTCGTCTGGCAGGTTTCCAGAAACTGCGCAATCAGATGAGCGCTCCACTTTGTTTCGAGAGCCTTTGGAAACGTTCGCTGATTGTGCGTAGTCCCCGATTGAGACTATCCTAACAGAGATCCGCACGAGGCCTCCGACGCGGCGGTCCAACTACCCGCGAACAGTTCCCAGATGTCCGTACGTTAACGTACGTACGAGGACCGATGGCCTCACGACTCGCCTCTAACGTGCTGGACGGGTCAATACAAGACGACAATATTGGGGCACACGGAGGCCGTAACACCAGGAATGATAAGAGATACAAGACGCTGCACACTCATCTCGGCGAACGGGCGCCGACGTGTTCCGCATGTGGGACGCGCGACGATATCCGTGGCCTCTATGGCCATGCGCCCAGCAGCTCATGAACGGCCGTCGGTTCACACCGCAATGCGCCAGGCGATGTGGGAGAAACAGTTTTGGAAGGGCGCGGAATGAGGAGCGGGACCAGAAGCTACGAGTTTGAGGATGTGGAGATGATGTTTAGGCGGTTGAATATCAATCCGAGTCGGGATGACTTGATGCGAAGGTTCAAGGTGCGGGCTATGGTTTTTTTGAATATGCAAACTGGCTCTAAAATTCACACTCGTCGTTATCCCCTCCGTCCAGCAAGCGGACACACAACAACGCGGGTGGCTCAACTTGAGGACTTCCGCAAGTTTGTCAAGGCTCTCAAAGAGCGTCCAGAGCTTCGACCGTCCTCTTCAGAAAATTCTGCATCTCGTCAGGTAGCACGGATGGTAACCTCAGATTTTCCGGCTTTGTTTCATTCATGCGCGACGAGCAGAAGGTGTGTCCATTCCCGACTTACCAACACATATATTGCAAGCTAACTCTCCCTCAGAGCACTCTGAACGACGTCCGATCTACCAGCGACTCTTTGTCACAAATACGCATCACTCCCCGAAAGGCTCTTCCGGCGAACCCGCTCATACAGCCCCCCTGGCTCTCCCGCTCGCAACCCTCTCCGAACTCGCCATACACTCTGCAGCCATCACGGCGGGGCCTCACCCTGGGCGACCAGCGGATTTGCCTCCAGCCATCGCCCAAATGCCCCTCGTACCTGCAGAGCAGAGCACCTCCCTCACCTGCCCTGCCTGCGAAACCGCGACTTCGCGCCCCAGAGCCGGCAGCACCAGCTCCGGAGCCGCGGACCTCTTTTCTTGCGCGGGCTGGCACTACCGAGACGGTATACGGTACTGTTTGCGGGAATTATTGACAGCTGGTTATCACCTTACGAGACTGGTATACTGGACGTTGCAAAAAACAAACCGGAAAAAAAAAAAAAAAAAAGTGCAAGACCGCAGGGTTTCCGGGACGAGAAACTACGACAGGAACGCGCCTAGCGCTGCCCTAGAATAATAACTTTAATCTCAAGCTCGCATAATACATATCTCCGTGGGCGGCACCAGGCTCGTACGGGCTACAGAGAGCACCATCGAGGCAGATACATCCGCGCATCGCTGCACAGCTGCTTTTATAGCAGCGTCGAAGTGAGTGTCATATAGTGACCATATGCGGCTAATATGCGCTTGTTTACTCACCGCATTGCAGGGACATCTACGGAGCGGCGAGATCGAGCCCGTCATATACCACCGGCAAGAGAACTGACGACCAATAGTACCGTGCCTCAGCGACCATCTGACAGGCGACGATTCTGAGACGCTACGCGGTCGTCTCCTCACGCCCGTACTACCCCATCATCATCTCCGCCCCACGAGAGGAGAACGCACTTGACCAAGCATTCCCGCAGGCACGCAGGTGTGCGCCTATCAATGCGCAAGATTTATGACGGAGATTTCGGCTCGAATGAGCATTTGAGCGCCGCGGGAGACGGACGGCTGGGACGAAGATTGAGGAGATTGACCCAGCCCCCCGCATGCGGGCTCAAGGGACGCTGTCGCTTCTCAAGGCGAAGAATTTGCTTGTCGTTCAGCAGGGCGACGAGTAAGGAGAAGGACCCTTGTGTTGGAATGGGCGATGTCAGCTCGACGGATTAACGTCCCCCCCCCCACCCGGCGTCGGACAGCGATTCCGCGATGAGATCAACATCGAGTTCAAGCACGAGGTTGAAGAAGGCGAGTAGAACGAGGCGAGTATGATTGACAAGGGTAGTTTCTGTTGTTCATGTTAATTGTCATTAAAACTCATTATGCGCATGCAGGCCTCAAGTATGAAGCAAGAAAGTCCCTCACCGAGGTCAATCCACACGTCGGCCTCCAATTCACCAACGGCTCGCACAGCGACCTGCCCGGCACCTACACTCCCAGTTGCCTCACAGGATAAGCCGACACCGATAGATGTCGTTTGAGCTTAGCCGCACGATTGTCTATACTGTCACGTGCACGACCAAGTGCAGAGGGCCATCAACAAGAAGGTAGCAGGTAGCGTGACGCACAAGAAGCAACATGTTGTTACGTCTCAGAGAACACAGCGAACAAGATGCTCAAGCAGAGCGTGAGCATGGTCGATCTCATCAAGCACAATCGCACGCATCTCGTACGCATATATCCCAAGGGCAGTCGTATTGGCTCGACGAACTATGAGCCACATCGCTATTGGTCTGCGGGTGCCCAGCTGGTAGCGATCAACTGGCAAACTTTCGGTATGTGGAATGATTCCATGATATTGTGGCGTGTCGTTCTGACTCTCCTCAGACCAGGGATACATGATCAACCACGCGATGTTTCAGCGGAACGAACGCGCAGGGTTCGTGATTGAAGCCGCTCGCGCTGCGCAGTCAAACGACAAGCAGTGCTTTCGAAACGCAAGCAGCACTTCACCTGGACTGGTGACAATCATCTCTTGCGCTAGCAGATCCACCGGACCCAATAGTATCGGCGTAGGGCACGAAATCATCACCGCTCGACGCTCCGACCACCTACGTCGAGGTCTCAGCCTGCCACATTCCCGATTGGACGCTATGTACGCGTTACAGACACTGCCGCCTACAGACGACGCACGGAGAGCTACTCGCCGCCCGCAAACACATCGCCCGCCGCGCCTGGCCGCGACACAACCGCCACGCACTGTGACGGTACAAGACGTCGTCGTGAAGAACAACGGCTCAATCCAGAGGTATCGAGGAGCAGCGCATGAGATGTCCCCAATTCGACTGCGTCGGGACATGCTCGCATCTGGTACAGCTTTGTCAAGTCTGCCGTGCACCCAGGATGGGACGCGAGGACGGCGAGCCGCTGGCGCTATAGATGCACTTCTCTTGCTGCGCCCTAACACCAAGGCTTACCGCCACATGCAGCGACTGCAACCGATGAACAGCTGTCGTCAGTTATCTGTTTGTCCCACTCTGTATATTTCATCACTAGGATACCTGGGACGCGGTAGGTTGTGGCCTGAGTCCGATTGTACCTTTGACCCCATCGCAAAAAACTTACTCTTGGGCTCATTATCTACATAATGCATCGCCTAACTACCTCGACATCGGCACCCACTGTTATATTTAGCCAACACAATATACTGACCCTTCCTTCGGTGATACTAAAATGGGTGTAAAAGATACGCCTGGAATCATACTCAGTACGCGTACAGAGGATGCGCGCTCTTCGATAGGCACTCAACGAAAACGTTCAGCCTGGGTTGCGTTACGTTGCGTACGAGGTTGCACGTTTCAGGAAACTACACGAGCCAAATCATTGCAATTACTCGGGGTTATAGGTTGCATAGCCGACTCGGACGCTTTTGGCACAACGCAAGTTCGTGGGCCCAAAGTCCCACGGAGTTCGTCTGCGCTCAACAGTCATATTGCATATAACGGAAAACAGAAGCCCAGGCAGTCCTCACGTCGATATCGGACTTCTGTAATGTCAACTTGCGTTATGCAGAATGCAGAGATTAATCACGCTGGGCGAGTGACTAATCAGTGGTGGCCGGCGTCACACACGGGTCCTTGTTGGCTACTTTCTGCCACAAAATTCCATCAGATCCTCTTTGGCAACGTCGCCGTCTTAGGTACCCCCCGGTAACGGTTGGGCGGCTGAAATTGCGTGTCGGTTGAGGCGGAACAGCTCCTTTCTTTCTGCTATCCCCGTCAATCTGCAGTCGATCTAATAATCCCGACGTCGTGCTCATCCACTAGCCACTGTCAGTCGCCGTGTGCACCATAGTACAGTCTCGCAAATCGTACGTATCACGCAAACCTCCTCACTTCCCTACAACTCGAACTCATGGATCGCCTCCGACTGAAGACGCGCTCCTACCTACCCTGAAACAATTACTGGCCATCGTCTGCGCGTAGCCCCAATCGTACACCCCACGCAAGGCTGACAAGGAGGCCCGGCCTGCATTCCTGACGACAAGCAGACGAAGCATAACTGTTGTAGACCGAGACGACCCCTCCTACTACGGCCCAACCAATGGTACCCGCACCTACCCATCGCACGACCACCGTCCTCGCGAAAAGGCCCTGCGAGATCCCCGTCGTTGACTCAGCGCCCCTACCCCGAACGTGCAGAGGACCGTCAGGCTGGACCTCACGATAAGTCCACTAACGTGCCCGATAGGCAGTGACTCTCGAGCCATCCCCCTCGCGAGTGCACCCTCGCCGTGTTAGTGTATAGGCCTCGACTCTAGCGTTTTACCAATCACACAGGATATGGGGATCTAACGGCTGCCCATAAAAAGGCCTCCTCTAACGGTATGGAGAAAGTATCACTACAAGAGGTGTCGGTGGAGGACTTGCACATGGTCTGCTGAATATGTGGGCCAGCGCCGGATCTTGAGATCACAGATGAGGAAAGTCTCGGCTTACAGACACGTATAACTGAGACATTCAAGGAGCGGCATCAGGGAGGCAAAGCTGGCTCAGAAAGATATGTATGAGTGGCCGATCGTGAGTCTCTCTTCATGTTGGAACCACACGACGTGGCTGAATTGTGGTTGTCGGAGGTACGCTGTCGTCAGGTGCAGCCTGCTGTCAATGCAAGCAGTTCTTGACCGAAGAAGGTCAACAACTCCCGTTTTTGAAAAGACATACCCACTTCCTACCTTCATATTAGTACTAACACTTCAGATCACAATCCTGCTCTTATGATCGCTATTCCACAAGGAACAAAGGCATCTCGTTTGGGACGATCAGTCTCGCTTCGTCCCGCGGAGACATAGGGTACCAATGCTACATGGCAACAGGTGTGCCTTGCGTGGACTGTTTGTATCACATGCGATGAAAGATAGCTCTCAAAAGCATAAGATCCTTTCACAAATTTTGGACAAAGGAAGGGTCCGCGCTTGTCAGCAATCGTATCAAATACACACATCCGATATGTTTGTTCGAAACGTTATCTCCGCCAGCACCGCGAGTTTTTGTCCTGTTTTCGTCATGCAATGATTTGGCCACAACGGCTCGGGCTCACGTCATGGGAACCATGGCTGGTGTTGTTGCTAACCGACCTCATTTTGACTAGACTTGAACGAGGCAGCCTTCTCTTTCTTCTCGTCAATCTTCGTTCTACCTACTCTCCACAGCTCAATCGCGCTCAATCAATGCTGTTTGACTACGAGCGTCGGGCCCGCGCAGCCGGCTCATGCCGAGGAACCGAGAGATACCGTAACAGTTACCGACGGAGTGTACGAGCGAAAATTCATCGACGAAATGATGAGAATCGCACCGATCTCTACAATATGAAGAGGACGCTCTGTGCAGTACAAATTCAGGGCCCTCGCCGATGCTTGCTCACTGCCTTCAACATATCCACAAAATTGGTACACGCTCCCAGGAAGCATGTACGTTACTTCCCCCAACCGCACCCGAGTAAATTAGCTGGGTTAAGACACATGGAAAAAGAAGAGGGAAGTACGCTTGGCGATTCTTCTCGTTGGAAAACAAGAAAGGACGGTCTTATTGAGTTACTACTCGCCATCTGGGAGGTCGGCGACCAAGGAATACTTCGCGTACGCGAGTGGGTACACGCATCGCCTGCTGTTCCTGAATGATATCATTTGGGGAGGCCTGTTTCGCCCAGCAATGGAGACATAGCGACGGAATATCGAGCTTTACCGAGACCCTCCATCGCCACAAAACACGTGTCCCCCACACATTCCATATCACTGGTCTGCGGGGGGGCTGACCGACGACATTAAAACAACGAACCAGCTTGAGTGATCAGATCGCGACTCCGAGCTCTAGCACACAACCGTACCCAAGAGCTGCTTTGGATACCAAATCTTCGAAACTTCACAAGCGAGTTCATACTCGACTGTAGTCTTCGAAACGCTCGGTATTCCCTTTGAGCCGAGATACGCTAGGCTCGACTCAAGTCTGATCAAGATCATGGTATCATAGTCTTGACAGGTGAGCAGTGTCAACGACACTTATGCGCCAGAGGTTATGGACGATTAACACATCTTGATCCTCAGCTCATCAGCGAGCATGGATTCGATGCAGGAATTCTTCACCGCGAAAATCCAAGGTATCACGGTAACATCTTGATCCGACGTTCACTCGGCGAAAACGACATGGTGGCTGCCAATCGGCAATTTTAAGCGACTGGGACCTAAGCAAGAAAAAGGGGGGGAAAGACGGCGGATGGCATTGAATGCCCCAAAAAACAAAAAAAAAAAAAAAAAAACAAGCGACGTGCGATCAGGTGCGCTAGCTAGAGAGTATTCTATATGTCACACACACACGGATGGAGACGTCATAACTACCTTCTGTATCATGGACAACCTGGGCATTTTCCATGTCCGGTCCTAAGGTCTTTACAGTGTCCGACAAAGCCTGCCGAGGTTTGTGACGACTTGGAGGGGATTTGTGCACGTCATGGACTACTTGCGCTCCGATTTCACGACACCGGGTTGTTCACTTTCTCAGACGGCGCCAGATGGAGCGGGCTATCACCATAATGGCTAGCTCGCCCACTTTGTGTCGAGTTCTTCCCCTTCCAACGGAAAATGAGAGGATGACTACTGGTGATCGGCGGGATGCGTACGAAGTTTGACGTCTACGGCAGCGGAAACCCCCTGGCAGCTCACGGCGACCCGAGTCATCTTTTCCAACATCATCGACCGGCTCCACAGATCTGTGCTACACTCATTAAGTATATCGCATCAACCAGGACGAGTTGATGTAAATACGTCGGAGCCAAACAACTGACTACGAACCCCTCCAACGCAAAAGAACCAAGACCAGCCCAAGAAGCTTCTCACTCAAGTGACCGCAACAGCTCTAGAATGGGGTGCCAATAATGTTGTATTTTTATCAGAAGAATCCATCCCACTATTCGCGCCCGCCAATTGAATTCAGACTCTTTCAGGGCACCCCCCCTACTGACCCCACGACGCCCTCGCTCGCTTCTGCCCGAAGATCCTTTGAAAAACCCACTGTACGGAATTATGTCGTATTTCTGTATGCTATTAACCAGATCAATAGCAGTGGTAGTAAGAAGGGGAACAGCCTCCGGACGATAAAGAAGCGGACCATTCTTCAAGCTTCTCCCTGTTTTTTCTTTTGTTCTGTTTATTTTTTTTTTATCGGCCCCTATACTCGACAAAAAAAGAACCTTCGTACCGCTGGTCTACCACGACCACAGGGAGTTCAAAGCGTAGCTTGGCTAGTGGTAGTACTCAGGATCTTCCAAACAAACGAGCAAAGGGCAAACGAGCAAAGAGCAGCCGTGTCGTTCGTCTCAGATGACGAGCTCGAGCCGCGACGAGTCGTTAGAAGACGAGTAACTAGTAGTCGGTTGTTCGGTTTCAAGTGGACCTTAAACACAATAGCATATTATTGCTCCTCTCTCTCTCTTTTCGCTGTACAAGCCCGAATAATACTATGGACGCAGCCCCAACCGATGAATACAGATGACTTACAAGAGGCTGGATTCAAATAGCAGCGTGCGCGATCATTATATTAAGTACCACGGTGCACGGTTGAGGCCTTGGAAGATCGACGACGACTCCGAGGAATTCACTGACGACGACCTCAGATGGTTCGTCTCGCGCTGCGAAAGCGGCACACTCCTCCAGAAGACCCCTTCAAGGACCACGATCAGATGTTGAAAACGTCTTCCGGAGGGCCTTACATGGCATACGAGGGTTCGTAAGCAAACATGGAGGAGACTGCTAGATACAACCTCTGACCCGATTTTGGAACTACCCGTGACGGTCCGCCACCGCTCACAAAACTAGGCTCGTACACCAGCCGTCAGGGTAAGTGCCGTTTCTCCTCGCTGGCGCGCCTTGCGCGGGACTGCGAGAAGGGATGGGGAATTACCAAGGGGCATTCACACGAGCAAGCGGCGACATCAACTTGGGGGGGGGGGGGGGGGGGGTTTGACCCCACGTGACCCACTTGAAGATGAACCCCCGGCTGCGCCTCGCTCCCTGCTCACCATCCCCCTGCGCGATTGTCGACCATAAGTAGTCATCACTCTTTCATGGCACAAAAAGACTTCTGTATACATCTTTCTAGGCTGGTGGCTGGACCTACACATCTTCTTATTGGAAAAAAACGAGGATGGGAGTTGCGTTACCTGCTACAGTTCTGAGCTGCATCCAAGAACTTAGCGAGTGGGGTGTTTCGCCCACAGCTCGTCATGTAAGAAGGCTGCAGAAACTGTAATAGTAAAATGGAGACAGTGTCTGGTCAATAATAGGATAGAAAAATGGGCTGCAAAGGCTTGCAGACATTAAGCTGTACCATTATTTGACGTCTTATCTATGCCATGTAATCTAATCTACGGCCTCGGGTCCTGGCGCTATTGCAAGCGCCTTACATAAGATGATGTCGCCGATTTCGGTTCTGGTTGCCCCCTGGGAATTACCTTCTCATAATCCGTATATAGTAGCTCATCTGAGATTTGATCGCATCATCGGAGGTCTTGGGCGCTCGTTGAAACGGAGCACACGGAGCCGGGTCCTCGGCACGGCGGAGTCGGAAAGCGGCTGGGGACATTCCGAGCCCAGGCTCACAACATCAATTCTTCGCGAACCAGGTCAACCTTAATATTTGGATAAGACCAAATGACCCTTGATGCATATAGTGATGCATAGCGCAATTTTTAGTCTCGTCCCAGACATTACGCCCGCTAGTGACAAACTGACCGATTAATCCGGAGTTTTTGAACTGCTGGTGCAAGATAGTGCGGGCGTAATGTCTGGTGACTTTCGATCATCCGGGGGTAGATCAATCTCACATGAGCGCTCCCAAGTTGTAATGGGGTAAGTCGCGGGTTTGTTACCCTCGGGATAGGCTCTCGTTTCGCGCCAGTAGTCTCGTTCTCAGACCTTATAAGAGCAGAGTGCTTACTTCGTAAGCACCTTAGTAGCATTAGTAACAATCGGAGTTTGAAATTATGTGGGCAGAGACCTGCTCTATAAGGTCTGGTGACTTTCGTTCGGACGGGTTTTGTAGATCAATCCCACGTGACGCGCACCGGTCAGTAAATTTGAAGCGACGCTCCAAAGCGGGTAAGCAAGCCTCATGAAGTGCCCCCGCGTCATTAGAGAACGCTTGTTACTTGGCGCCTATCCGCCACAGTATACTCCTCAGCACTCAAGCGGTATTCTACACCCATCCTCAAGCAGCAGCTAGCAGTGTTTAGACCTCAAAACATAATTTTTGGATGATATTTGTATGTACAATTATTTTCAAGGGATTTCCTTCGAGCAGAAAGGACTGTGTGACCACTATGGTGCATTTCAGTGTATCAGCAGGCATACTTCCATGGATCACACGGCGCGGAAGAATTCTGACAATAAGGCGTCATATACTGATGGTATAAGCGTTAGTCTATATTGAGGCATCGCGCTGTGTATCAGCGGAGTAGCAGGGTGCAGCGAAAGTCAAACCCGCTGGCGCGAACCGAGAGCCTGTCGAGGGTAACAAACCCGCGACTTACCCCATTACATTGGGAGCGCTCACGTGAGACTGATCTACACCCGCATGATCGAAAGTCACCAGACATTACGCCCCGCACTGGACTCTGCACCAGCAGTTCAAAACTCCGATTATTCGGTCAGTTTGAATTCTTACATGATCACTAGCGGGTCGTAATGTCTGGTGGACGAGAGCTATCGCGCCGAGCGGGTTGACTTTCGTGCTGCACCCTGCTTCAAATTTACTGACCGGGCCGTCACGTGGGATTGATCTACCCGCCGCGTCCACGAAACACGAACGAAAAGCTCACCAGACCTTATAGAGCAGGTCTCTGCAACATAATTTTAAACTCTCGAGCTCATTACTACCACTGATACGGTGCTTACGCAGTAAGCACTCTCTGCTCTATACACAACGGGCAAAAGCGATGTCGCGGTCGCGTTTACGGAACGTGACGGTCGTCGTGTCCTGTATTCTGACCCGTTTCCCGGTGCGGCCGGGCCTCCGCAATCGCGGAGGAGGACCCCACACCTAATTAGGGTAGTTCCCGGGCCCTAGGCCGGGAGGCGCTCACGTGTGGCGCGTGGCTGGCCATGCTTTGGCCGATGCTGGTGCAAGGACCCCCGACAGCTGGGCGGCAGTCCCGTGAACTTTCGCCCCGCCGCTTATGCATATGCGCGATGAGGTCGACTACCTCTGTGACTGCCTCGCACCACTCTGTTGCGATTCAGCTTCGCGCACACCGCAATTATATTGCGATACAGCAATGTTGGTAACACCAGCGAGGGATTCGGCTCGGTCCCGCCCTTGTAAAATATTCCACCTCGCCCGGCAACGCTTCACTCACCATGTCCCGCTGCTGCAAGTGATCAACCCAGCACATCCCCTGCTGCGCACGTGGCAGTCAGCCCCCTGCACTCGCACTCTCGAGCGAAGCCACTCGCGACAATACTCGTGAGATTATGCATTTCATGTTACGCTGGTGACATTAGCTCACGGAAGAAACACGGAAGAAACCCGGACCAGTCTCGGGACTCGAGGTCCTTCCGTGAGCGGCTCGTCTCGGCGGCACGACTATCACGGTGCGGAACGCTACAGGCTCGCTCAGGACGACAACAAGGAGCTACACTGGAAGCGATGGGGTCCCCCGTCGTCCGCAATGGGTAAGTCTATGTCCTCTCTATCGCTTGCGTCGCCGCCCAGACGTTCCGATATTCGAGATTCTAGACACCGACTGCTTTGACAATGACCGCTACTGTGGGTCACTTGCAAGGCAGAAAGGCCGCATATATGCAGTTCGCTAACACTTCGAGATAGTATGCCAAAACAAGACCCGGGGTCGACGGCGGCGAGAACGAGAATTGGCATTGGTTGAGCATGGTGTCCGTGGCATGGATTCGAGGGACAGGAGCGAGAACCGACGGCAGATGAGCTCGAATGGGCGGTCATCAGGGTTTTCCTCTAAGCGCGAGGCGCCACCGCTCTGTCACTGTGAGATGATTCCATGCATCACAGTGGGACCTGCCCATACTCACCGGGCACTGTGCGTGTACGGGCTGTACAGTTGACGTCGTATGTGGCGTCGAGGGACCGGCGTACGCGGGTGCTGAGATGTCACGCTAGGAAAGCCGCATTGATATGAGTACAATAGCTGCACATACGATGGCCTGCTTACCTGCGCCGCTAGTGTTGCCCCAGGTGTGCGTCGTATTGCGCAGAGGAGCAGCCCTGAGGTGAGGGACATAATGGTGGTCAATGCAAAGGTGGAAGAGCTCACCTGGCCCCTGTCTTGCAAGCCAGGACAAAGGCGGGCTGGTGCCCTTGCCCCGAGGGCCGAGGCAATGGCGGCGGCGCAGGTGTGTGAGGTTCGCTGTGGGTGCCTACCGTGCCATCATATAAACCATATCATAACATGAACAGTCATGGTACCGCCACATGTGCGCGCCAGCCAGGGAGGAGCAGTACTCGTTGTTCAGCAATGTACCAATGCATGATTCGGCGTGTCTGGGGGAATGTGGGTAGCTCTCAGTGAAGTCGCTAGTCACGTAATGGCGGCGAGTGAGTCACAGACGCCGCCTCAGCTGTCGGGGGTCCGTTGCACTAGTCATCGGCCGCAAAGCATGGCCAGCCACGCGCACGGCGACTGTTTGAGCGCTTCGCCCTCTCCGGCCTAGGGTCCCGGGAGCTTACCCCATAATTCTAGGGTGGGAGCCCTCCTCCGGATTGCGATGAGCCCGGCCGCACCGGGAAAAAAATGGGTGTGCAGAATACAGGAACACGATGACCGGTCACGTTCCGTAAACGCGACCGGACATCGCTTTTGCCTCGTCGTGATAAGGTCTGAGAACGAGACTAGCGCAATTTGTGTTGGCAGTGTATGTATAGCGATATATGTAGTCGTTGCGTACAGCTGCGTTCTGTGTGTCAACCGTTTGCAGGTGCACACGCGCGTAGTAGAGAGACGCGTCGGAGGAGGAAGGAATCCCTGCAGCACGGGTTGGCCTAGCCGTCAACTCACTGGGTGGGTGGCTCGTTTTGGTGGCGAAAGGAACGTGACAAAAACGTTGGCAAGGGGTAAAATTTTGTGTACGGTTCTGGCGGAGCAAAGTACGTGAAAGGGAGCTGCCGCATTTGATCATCGCCCTAAACTTTTCTGGGCGTATGTCAAATTTCACAGAAATCAAACCCTAAAATCCGCGCTTTTTCACGGTCCTGCAAGTTTTTTACCTGCAAAACGGCCCAAAAACGGTTTACATCACTGCCACATTCGCTGCTCAGCACAAGGAATCTAACACAAAATTTTGATCACTGTTAGAATCTGTCAGTGTCAGAAACGATACCGGATTTTGCTCCCACCTCACGCTCCTGTCACGTTTCTGCCACCAAAGAAACGGGCCAGCCACCCAGTGACTGTGTTCGCGAGTCAGCATTACTCGCCCTGCCCTCAAGTCAACGTCAACGCTACAGCATCACGAAGAGACAAAAAAAACTTGCAATTCTACAGATACATATGCGGGGATGTGCAAAGGTGTGAACTGATAGAGACAGGGTATAATTACATGCGGGTTCATTGAGTCCGAGTTTACAGCGAAAGTGGGACCGCTCTCAAAGGTCTTGATGACAATCTTGACAGCCTCCACGGCTGTTCATCTTGTCCAGTGCCTGCTGGTACTCCTCCAGCTTGAACGTGTCGGTGACCATTTAATGCCCTTCACCTGACCTTTGCCGCTATCGAGGTAGGCGACGGCGCGGGGGAAGCAGAATGCTGCGAGAACGAACCAATGATCTGTCGCAAGTCGTGAGCACAGATCGTCGTAGAATGACATAAACTGTACACACCTTGATCTCGTCACCGAAGAAGATCTTTGACGGGGGCCAGTGTACGAGTGGCTTTGTTCTCGTACACACCGTAAATCATAATCGTACCTCCCCTCCTCACACAATAGTTGATCGACTCGTTTCGCCGACTTTTGCTCGACAACCCGTTCGCCCTCGACCACGACGTCAAAGCCGTACGGGTTGGTCCTTCTTCAGCTGCCATCCCACTGCGGGCCGGGGTTCTGGCGGTTCGAGCTCAATGTACTCGTCACACGGCCTCGAGCTGCTGGGCGATGTCCATAGCTTGATGCCCTTGTTGCGCCGCAATGACGACACGGTGCTGCGCGCCGTTCCCTGCTTCAGCAGCTGGGCCAGAATCAGGCCCGTCGGGACCCGCTCCGAGGATGAGCACATCGCATACCGACGGGCGGGTTCTCGAGCTTGTCGAGGCCGTGGATCGTGCGACATGCAGCGGGCTCGAGCAGACGTCGAGTCTTCGTCGGAGAGGGTTGTGGATCTTGTAGCCACTTCTTCTGGGGCAAATGGCTATATGCGCTTATCAACATCCCAACGATGCAACGGTGAGGACTTATGCCCCCCCCCAAGAAAAAGACACCCACTAGACAATGTTACACTCCTGCACGAATCCAACCATCCTGTGTGACACCACCCTGCTGAGTGGATAGCTTCTCGTGAGTAAAGAACTCCCGCCTGCCCGCGGTCGCGGCCAGTATAGAAGCAGTTATCGACACTACCGTCAAATCATGGCCAGTTAGGACCCTGCGAACGTCTATGCGGCAACGCGACGCTCACTCACACGACCTTGGTGTCAGACATCTGCGAACGAACTCCGATCGCCGGAGGCTGGAACTCCTGTCACTCGCTTTCTTGCCGACACTCGACGACCCTGCCGATCGGCCGTACGTGTCACCGATGGAAATTGAGGGGGTAACTCCCTCTCCCCCATGGCGACTGATACTAGCCCTCGCCCCCTGAATGTGTCCGTCCCCGGCTACCACCAGACACACCATGCAACGCAAAGACGAGCGACTTGAGGAGGACCCGTCACGTGCGTTGTGTCCGCACGTGGGGATATCGCGTACCTGCTTCACCTCGATTAGTGTGTACAGAGGTGAGCTGTAAGATAGACCGTGCGCGCATCGCATACTACACCACAGCGCATTGATGTATATGTATTGCTGGTGTGGGGTGGGAGTGGAGAAGCGAAAGGGTTGGAAAGAGTGCGTGGGGAGTGCGTGGTTTATGAGGTGTTGGTAGGGAGTGAAAGAGGACACCTGCTCGATGACGCGAAACCGCGCAATTATAGTGGGGTGTGCATTTCAGACGCGAGTCTGACAGTCGCCGCGCCCGGTGCCGTTCGTCGTACCGGTGGTATGTGACGCTCCAAAAACTGCCGGTCGGATAATCGCACTGAAATCGGTCCCCCTGACATCATCGTTCTCGTAGGACGACCACCTCGACAGACCGCGCTAGATTATTGAGAGAACTGGATTGATTCTCATGTTCCTGACATGCTGGGCGTGAACACTAGGACAAATAAGAAAATGTGAACATTTGTTCAAAAACTCCCCCAGGAGGTGCCAGTATACAAGGACCAGGAAAACACGTACGTTCCCTTTGCTCGCGCCGTCGTGACACCCACGTCAACGAACACCACCGGGCCTCCGGGCGCCGCTGGCGTGTCCGGCCAAGACCTAACCCTAGAATCATGCGATATCGCCGGACCGTCTTCCAGTAGAAGCTCATACGTACCATCTTCCTTACTCTTCCATCGATTCACGGCATATCCTAGCCACCAGCTAATGCGGGTTTATGCTCGCCCACCGTCTCTGATTTAACTCGTTTATTCTCACGCATCGTCCCATTGTTCGGTTTGGCTTCTCAGCTGCACAAGAATTCAAAAAACGCATTGAATTGTCAAGGAGTACGATGGCTGCGGAATAATCAGCACTTACAACAGTTCGAAGCCTCTGAATCTCTGATTCTGTGTGGATGCGATATGATTCCCCCCCCAGCGATGTGTAACTCTTGAGGGGCGTTTTCTGGGCTTGTGATTTGTCGCCTAAGCATAAGCATATGTAAGTTGCCCTCAGTCCCTCAGTTGGGCCAGCTCTTGCGTCTCTGACGTCATAGCCCATCGCTAGTTGTTCGATTTGTTTGATTGTATGTTGCTGTGCGTTCAATCGAAGTGAGCTGAAAACGCATGTAGCTTTTGCCCTGGCGCTCCGCCCAAATTCGATGTCTCTTTGTCGCCAGGATGCCGACCTACTCGATGACCTCCTGTACGCCGTTTTCTCCTTCGTAAACCTCTTACCCTATGGACCCTTTAGGAACCAAGGTATCCATGGGCCTTGTGTACGCCACGCCGAAGGGTCGTGGTCGATGAGTGAATTACCGTATGAGCAGATGCGGGGGATTCAGGCGAAGACTCCTGTTGTCGCCCATTGTGTACGCTATCTAGTACGACGGCTTGATTCATCATTTTCTAGTGTGCGGAATACGAACCCATTGCAAAGTTGCGCCAACTGCGGTCGTTCAACTGGTTATACTATGACGCTAATGCAACCCGTGTCTTCAGCCTTACTGCAGCCTGAGGCCTTCGTATCGCAGGCTTCAAGAGAACGTGACGTCTTCAACGATGTGATTAGCCCATGGATCACAACGCTCTGCTTGGGTTAATATTTTCAATTGATTTTACCCTGTAAATTCTGAGCGACAGTTTTTTTTTCAGCTTCACGGTCAACGCACCCATCGCAGGAAATGTCACCGCGGCAGCCTCCGTGCGGTCCCTGCACGACTACAGATGTGTATGTAACATGCATAAGTTTGCGTGCCCACATCACGCCAAAACCTCGCTCAAGATCCCTGCTCACTGTCGTGAAGAGGTATTGTCTCGGTGTCCCAACTCTATGCTTTGATTACTCCTTCGTGAAGACGAGTCCGCGTAGCGCAGATCAGAAGCCTGCTTACGATATCAACTCCGAAATCATGGCACAAGCGATCCCAGTGAGGGTCTGTACGACTCGTATAACGGCACCACGGAAGTCAATTATAAGGAGCAGTGGACGACCCGTCGAAGGCGGGGACATGGGACATGCCACCAGGAAACAAGATTAGAGATAATGCAAACGGGCGTCGATCTAAAGTTAAACGGACGAGTTTACAAATTCGACCAGTTTATTCACGGCCACCTCCATTCCTGCTACTTCCTTTGCAGTCCACTCTGACCGCAGTGAACTGCTACTCCTAGTCAGAAACCCCTTGGCTCACTGTAGCACGCCGTCTCAGTGCCATTTAACTACGACTTTGTTCCTGTCGACGATGTTTCAGACGGAACTACTCAAGGGTCCTAGGATCAATGTCAACCTTAACGGGGATGCACTCAAACGTCAAGCAAACAGTTGAGAGGCTTGGGTCGTTTTACAACTTCCCAGATACTTGTATGTTTTCTAAATTATTTATGATCACTCATGGTTCTAACTAGCACCCCGACAGTGCAAAATTCTGAACGTCGTATTGAAGAAAGGCGAACCTCGATCTAGTATTCAAGGATCTTGGTAAATTTACCTGTGGGTGGGGGCAGTGAATGAAGATTACAACAAACACTCACATAGCCTTAGGCTGGCTATAGTATCCCAATTCCTATCACCAAGCGGCAGCGGCCTGGACGATAGACAAGGCTAACTTGAACAAGAATTCTTCTCTGAGTCCGCGAGGCTCACGTCGGCTCGCTCCGCTTCCAATGGGTGATCACCGGTATCAAAATTGGGACTGAGAATTCAGGGTTTGCGTTTGGCGTTTGAACCCAGGCGAGGCTCGACTACCACACAACGACGGATCTATCGCGGCTCGGGAGAAACCTTCGCGTCGTACCGGCCGCCACAGATCATGGCTGCGGCAGCATCGAACACTATTTGTTGTTGTTCTACGTTTGCCAAGCACTATGCTCGCGCCTGCCTACTGTGACCGCGCAACGGCGCGCCGTTATCTCGGATCCTATAGACTTGGACCCCGACCTCGAGCAGTTCGCACACCTTGAATACTAATCGTATTGAGCTGTCCATGGGCGGTAAAAACTGTCCAGGGAATCGGACACTACGGCCCAACGTTGGCATTGGCTGCCGAAAATTAGTCGACTCACAGACGGTACAACCCGAAAATCCGTATCTCAAGGATGTACAAGCTTCCATGATGGATGAAATAGGGGGACCATGTACCACCAATATTCTACAAGGTAATGTGTGGACCTTACAAATAGATGAGTCGTCTTTGACAGACTGACAGGATAAGTTAAGACAATAGAACGAATTCGAGTCGGTGCTCCCCGACGGACGCGTACGCGGAAGACACGTTTCTACGAAGCAAATGGAGGCTTCTCATCGGCAAACACCTCTCCGACGGACTATTCAGCGGAACGGACCGTCTGCAGCGAAGGCTTGGGTATGCTACTCCCTCGGAGACGACAATGATGACGTTCATGGAAGGAACATTGGCGTGCCCTGCGCGGACGGGAGGGATACACCGTAAGTTGGAGACGTACCTGCGGCTGCGGGAAACGGCGTCGAACACGTCGCCACGGCCTTAAGCGGGCGGCGATGTCGCTCCCAGGACGCATGGCATCCACAAGACTATGTCGCGGCGACCTTCTATACGAAGAGGGTGGCTCCTGGGCAGAGCGCTTCATCCAAGGATTGTGTTGAAGGAAGTTTGCCGCCCATTGAGTCCTACGAGTGCTCTCCCGCAGCTCATCACCGCTGTCACCCAATGCGCTCTTAGTAGCCGTTCCCCCGTGTTATCGAATACTAGCTCTTATACTTAATTGAAAGTGATTTTTGAAAGGTCATCAGCAAGCATGGGGAAAGGGGATTCTCCATCGTGATATCAGCACTGCGAACATCTCATTCTGTCGAGAATCCATGTCGAAAATCTTGATGGATAGGCAGTTCCGGACAGACTTTGGTCGACTGGGAACTTGTGTAGTACATAAGAAGAACCTTGTCGACCAACCGCCACACTTGGATGATGGCGTCACTGTGAGTCTTCAAGCCTTGATCTTAACTTCTTCTGCCTTTCTAACAGAGCGCGTGGTATAGGGAACATGATGTGTTACATCGACCTTTCTCGCAATACCCGAAAAAGCCGAAGGAAATCGCGGACGATCTCGAGTCGTTCAATCTATGTTCATCGTGTATTGCGCATTTTGCAATGGGAACAGGCAAACCTCTTCCTCTCGTCGGCTCAACGCTTTGATGACATCGGATGCTCGACGCGCAGTAGGGAAGACTAGCAGGAAACACATGAGATCTTGGGGCGCTGAGGTGCAAATTCTTCAAACTCGAAAACGAGCACTACAGAAACTTGCCTACCGTGAGGGAAAAGAAGGAAGCTTCTCTCGCCATACTTACCGAAACTCCTCCCATAAGGATGAAAGCCAACTCAATCTCCTCCTGGACACTTTATGGTCGTCAGAGGCATTTGGCTTTTGCCTTGAAGAGACCATTACGACAACTCTCCCCCCCCCCTCCGATAGACCTCGTGCAATACAAGACAGTGGCGTCCACCAAGACGGAAGTTCCAAAAGACAATTTTCGCAAGCAGGGCCGCACATTGGAAGACGTGACAATTGCTCGTCAAGGTGGAAAACGTTCCCCTGGATAATCATGAAGAAATCCTTGGACCTGTTCAATTCTGCCCTACTGGATGAGAAAACGACCACTCACCTAGATTCTCGCGATAGTACTGGAATGACAAGACTTACGATCAGCTTCGCAACACAGGAGATTTACATATGACCCTATGGCGTATCTACCTCACGGTGAAGTTCGATTACACTCCGATTCTGAGTTAGTTTCGTCACGCCCCGGTACATTGGGTGTCTTCTAAAAACAAATACGTACTAAAAGAAATCTCCATAAGTCTTATTCTCCCGTGACTGGACACCATCAAAATGTTGCGATTTTAAATCTGCGCCACAAAGAGCCTTCGGCAATCACCGACCTGGAATGAGGTGCCTTAGCGTGAGCCCGAGTTAGAGTCCCCCCACGGTCACAAACATTCAAGCTCCCTTTCTCTCTTCCTTCGCGTCGTTTCAAGACCAAAAATGGATGAGCACGGAATACCCTTGCACCCCCTGCAAAAATAGAGAGCTCATAACAACCCTCACAGGTAATTAAACACCGTCCCTGTGCTGATAACTTTTATATCCACACTCGTCTCTCAGGTCACGACCCGATAAGCGAAAGGGCATGGCCACATCGCCTGGAAACCTACAAGGCCAATATTGGACGTTTGTTCCGCCGACAAGACCGTCAGGCTCTACAGTTATAATCTTCGTCAACCCCCCCATCCAACAGAAATCAGACGAACCCTACTCCCGTCAAGTTTGCTCACAACACCACTATCCCGACTGGACACACGAAAACCGTTCGCACGATCGCATGGTCGCCCTCAGGCAAAACTCTTGCCACAGGTTCCTCGACTGCGAACATGGGATATGGGGAGCAGGAGGTAAGGAGGAGCGTCTATGAGGATGGACCGATCGAAAAGGAGAGTGGGAATGTATGAGTCTTCTGGGTAGGGACACGAGACGGCAGTGCAAGAGCATTCGCGTACTCGAGTACTCGGGAACACTTCTCGCGAGCTGTAGTCGCGACAAGACGGTTTGGATCTGGAGAAGGTGAGTATATGTGTCGTACATCAAGCCCTGTATGTTGATTGTTGATCCGTCTCTAGTTCATCCCCCAACCCGATGCCGAACTTCGAATGCATGGGTGTCCTGATGGAACATAGTCAGGATCACAATATACCGCTATGAATGTGTTTGTGGTTTGTACCCGTGGAAGTGGTGTCGCTTCCTTGGATCCAAAGGAGAGGGTCCAGCCAGCTACCACCCCTCTCCTGTTGGCACAACTGACTCCTCACTAGCACAGATCCTCGCATCAGCGTCCTATGACGACACCATAAAAGCTTTACGTAGACGACCCCTCAGACGACCTGGTTCTGCCCGACGACACTACACGGACACGGATCGACAGTCTGGACGCTTCGCATGGGAGCCTGAAGAGAACGGTCAATATTTGGCATCGGGAAATCCGACGACAAACACGATCCGGATATGGCGACGGCTGCCTGTTGCAAGGCGAGCTCAAGTTCGAGTGTATCTCTGTACCCGGCGAAAAGGCCATGATCGAAGTGTGTATTCTATCACCTGGACGAAACGGACCTCCGTATGCGAAGTCAGAAAGACGGCCAACGCAATTTTGGAGATGGATGCGAACCGATCGCTGAGCACAGGCGGAGATGTGTTTCTTTTTCTGGTACCATCATTCATATGGAGCTAACAGTACGTCAGAATGTACCCGTCATCGTGTTGTCTCTCATCTTCCTTCATAGGAGGGGTTGGGGACGACGCCCCAAGGCAGCGGCCCCCACGAATCCAGCACTCCAAGGTTGACCGCATGTGTATGCTGCGCATGGAGTGCCCTTCACGACGTGAATAGAGTGGTATGGGCCCCTGTCCCCCGGAGCCGCACCATCTGGGTAGAGGCATCATTTCGCGAGCCGCGGCGGCGACGACCGGACCTTGTGAAAGGTCCTGGAAATTAGCTCCGGGCCAGAATCACACAATCAAAGAATGAACTTGTACAAACAATAGTGATTTGCGTCTACAGAAGAAAAAGTTGATTGTAATGATACAGCAGTTAATGCTACAGGTACAACAATGCAGGGTTTCAAGAAAAGTGCGTTTTGTTGAAGACGATCACAGGAGCCTTGGCCATCTGAGCGTGCTCCCTAGTCGTCCACTTTATGCTGACGCGACCAGTGTCAACTTCCTGGCAGGCGCTTATCACAGTACGCTGCAAGTGCTGTTTCAGCTCCAAGTTGAACAGAGGTTAGAAATTGCTCAACCTTGTTTAGCGCACCCAGCATTGCGCAGAGCCGCACTAGGGTGTGGCAGTACGAGCACCGCAGCATTGCAGCGTGGACGAGTTCAAAGACGGGTGCAAGCCATGATGGCGTTGAAAAACAACATCGTCATCCCGCTAACGTGTATGCCTTGCTCCGGCGCACGTTTCCGCAAGATTGTCCCCTGCCTTTCATCGCGAGAACGCGCGCTGCGCTTGCTTTCGTGCGACACGTATCCGGAGCGGTCCATGTGGGCGATGAAGTCGTGCCACTCTGCGTCAGCCTGTTGGTAGCGGCCTCCACGATGATCTCTCGCGTAAGTCGGAGTTCGTGTCTTGCTGTCTGGGAAGCCGTAAGAACTTGATGAACTCTCTTGTGGTGTCGAGCTTACTTCATCGCATGCTGGGTATATGCGCTTCGTCAGTGGTCATATTGGTACTAGTAAATGACATGGCGACATACGTCGAGCTTTTGAGGCTGACACTGAGGTCGGGGCCATTGATGCGTCAGGGAGAGCAGAATATACCAAGTTCAGCACAGTCGCATGTTGCGGTTATCCGGACGGGGTTTCCGCCACGAAGGTCTTCGCATCCTAGGCAGCGCGGACAAACAAGAACGCGACTCCCTCCTCATACTGAGCGTCTTCCAGGGTGGCGAGGCTGAAAGCCTGTCCAGTCCGAGCTGCCCGGCTTGGTCCGTGGCCCGCCAGAGGGCGGTAGTGGCGCACAAATGGTGTAATCTTCTTCGCCTTGATTCCGCTTTCTTGGCCCGCACGAAGGCCCGACCGGGCCATGTCCACGGTCACCTGCAGCCCGCGATGTAGTAAAGAGTATGCGACCTGTGGGCTAAGCCTCGGTCGCGCGTTGTTGCGAGCGTGGACCTCGCGTCGGCACTTTTCGGGCTAGCATCACAAGGTAACTTGCAGTCCAATTGGGATGGTCGGCGGCGCGTCGAGGTCAGTCGGGGTTGCCGGTCTTGCGGAGTGCTTTGGCGCAGGCCCAGTGGGGCAGCGAGGTCGGACACATCTTGAAACGGAAGCCCAGCAATCTCCATGAGCTCTGGCCGTCGGTGCGTTTCCGTTTGATATGCTTGAAAGCCCGTCCATCGACGATGGAGGAACTCGGTGCAGGAGTGATGCAATCTGGCACACGATGACCTTTGCCGAGTGCGTAGAGGTCTTTGTCGCTGGGCCATTAGTCATCATCGCTTGCGTACAAGTCGCGTTGGCTGTAGAGAATGGCAGTCATACGTATCGCACTGCATCGGGTTGTAGTTCAAGTCAGGAAGGTCTGATAGATGCGTGGGTAGCCACGCTGGATTGCGCTCATTGAATTGTGTTGGGGTCCAGCTGCAGGATGTCTTCGTCTGCGTGGGGCGAGACGAGACGACAGATGGCGCCAAGAGCATTGACCCGGGGTACGAGAGATTGTTGGAGCGGAACAGCGCGAGACGAGCAAGTTCAGGACAGAAGGCATTATCCGAATTTCTTTGTGGCATCCGAGAACGGAGGAGCAGAGGAACTCGATAGCGCGTGCGTGAGCATATACATTGACGCATCGGGCTTCTTGATATATTCCTGTACACCAGGTCCAGAACCCATGGGTATGTCCAGCTTTCTGGTGTTTGCTTCAACGACTGATTTCGGCGAGTCCTCGTCGTTTACTACCGAACCTATAGCATGCGCCAAGGTTACGACAATCTGCTCGTTGATAGCCGCGTCATCCGGGAACTCTTCCATGAGGCGGAGCAAAACCGGGGTGGATTTGGCAATCTCGCGGCGAATATCCGAACTCCACCAGTGGTGAGTTACGTTTGAGAGGGCTTGCAACCCGATGGGTCGCGTGTTTGGTCTATCGAGGAGCGAAGTGAGCTTTTCCATCAGGCCTGGAAAGTCTGGTAAGTGTTCCCTATGTATTAGGATGAGCGATGGTAGGACGAACCTCCTTGAAATATTTTGTTACGAAAGTATTGAGTCTGCGCCGACATCTTCGCCCAAATTCCGACAATACCGCCTATGACTTTGTCGTTCTCAATGTACTTGGTATATGCGGCGTTCAGGTTTACGCGGATCTCGTCGAAATTGTTATGGACTTCTGCTTGAGACCACTTCGGTGTCCAGATCTGTGTAGTCTCTATTACCACCGAGGTACGATCCGTAGATGGGCAGAACTCACCAGGCAAGTTGAACATTTCACATAGGAGGTGCGCTACAGCGTTCCAGTCGTGAGCGTCGTTGAATTTGGTCCCGCATGCGTCTATGACTGTTGGAATATCAACATCCAGAACAAATCTCGTACGGCCGAAACCAGTAGACGACTTCTTGGCCTTTGTCTTGCGTCGACTAGGTCCGGGCATTTTGGAGAAAAATGAGACGCAGTGAAAAAGCTATTTCGTATAGAGAAGTCCTGGAGTCCGAAATCCCAGTAGCGACTCGGGCTGGTCTTTGTGCGTAGCGGCGCTGTTGAGGCCTTCGAGCAGAAAGTGCTTGAGGGACCAATTTAGAGGGGTTTATCATAAGATTGTGAGGTGAGGAGACTGTACCTTCAGCTCCAAAAAATAGGAGGGAGCGATGGCTGTGCGCAGAAAGAGAGGATAATATAACGGAGACAACGTTCTTGGGAGATCGCTGAATATGGCGTCCTCCGCTGTATGCGTGCGCGCAAACGCCCGCCCGATACCATCTTCTCATCGACACCCACGAAAGTACTGGCTCTACGATGGTTGCAAAGTCTGAGACCAATATCTGGCTTTAAGAAAGAATTTTATTTGTCCAATCCTCGTTCGCTAAGTAAACACTTAATCTAAGGTGAAACCACGTCCTTTGAGTTTCTTCAAGCCTAAATTATCTTGCCGAGTCAGTGCCAGCAGCAAGCTGCGGGCTGCGGCGCCCCTGCACCTCCACGTATAAGATACGCTCTTCCTCTGCGAGCCCGGAGATTTAAATCAGGAATACTGCAGCCACAGAGCTTGAAGAGCGAAGGTCCAGGTAGAGGAAAGTAAAAGGTAAGTCGACAAGATATCTCGGGCTCTCGGTCATCTCGAGTCTCCGCGGAATAATTAGACGCAGCTTCCCCCACGTGGACTATTAGCGCCCATAAGAGGCTTGTGAACCTCCGTCCCCCAAACTTGCGACGCTTTATTGCGATCCTCCATCCACCCTCTACTCTCTATCTATTATTCGGGTCTGTCTTTACATCTACAAGCCGTTCTCATTCCACCTATACCTTAGATTTCGACCTTACCAGACCACTCAGCATGCTGAGACACAAGAAGCAGCCTACACCCCAGGAACTTTATTGGGAACGCAAGCGCAGGGAGGAAGAAGAGCGGGACGCTAATCTACCACCGGGATACTCATCAACCATGGGAATACTTGCTTCATGAACTCGACGCTGCAGGGGGTACGTCAGGTTTATACATTACTCAAGGACATCTTGTAACGACAGTCTAGTTGATCGCTACACCCCTGCTGCATTCATTGGTCGACTTCGACGACCTGCCCGCAGTCGCTGCAGGTATCGCACCATACAGGTCCCCAGCACTCACAAATGGGCATAACTTGGCTGGCCAATATAAACAAGAATGGGTGCAAGGAATGCCACTCGGAGACGTGTTCCTTGCCACTATGCAGAGGGCCTGGGTATCCAGCAGAGTCATAGACGAGAAAGCATGAGTCCGAAGTACGCACATCCACACATTCACTTGGCTCTTACGAACCCATTCTCAGGGACTTGCTGACAACTATCGGTCGGAAGTACGACCAGTATCTCGACTTCCGACAGCAGGACGCGCATGAATTCCTTCGACATATGCTAGATGCAATGCGGATGGAAGAATTAGATGTATGTCATCTTAAATCACTGTCTCGTATATATATGAACATATGTCTTGGTTACAGATTATGAAGATCCGCCAGCCACCTCCACCCAAACGGCGTCGGACTCGGGGATCGACCCAAGACCCACAGGGCTCGAATTCCCAGCCGGATGCCACAACCGACTCCGTTTCTCGCCCCTCCAGTGAACCAAAGCTCGAATCCTTCGTCGACATGCTCTTCGGTGGGAAGCTTGCGAGCATTCTCGTATGTGATACGTGCAAGAAAGTCTCGGTCACGTATGAAGACTTTAATGACCTTAGCTTGAGCATCAAGCCCGAAGACTATGTCAAGTCGCGCAAACGAGACCGCTTCAAGCATCTCGCGAAGAAGCTCAAGCTGAAGCCGAAGGATTCCGACTCCCAGTCTGGTCACCGAGCCTCTTCTGTTCCCGCTAGCCCTGCTCGTCGCAGTATAGACCCTCAGCCACACGAGGAAGAGCCACCAATCAACGTTGACCACCGAAGGAGGAGCTTTGATCATGTCTCTGAAGCAAACGCTCAAGAAGACGACCATGATCCTTCTAAGACCTCTGCTGAAGCTACCGTGGGGGGGGGGGGGGGGGCGACACGAATGCCGGGCCCGTTGCCCCACCGGCGACCTCTAACGCTGAGACAGAACCTGAACGAATCGCTCGGACCCCCACACACGTCGCTTTTTCTGACACGGCTGTCCGCAAAGACAAGAGCGATTCTGAGTCCAAGAAGGAAAAGGACGCTTGGGGAAAGCTTGGTCGTCGAATCAGCATGTCTATGGGGATATTAATGACCAAGAAAGACAAGCGCATGAGTCGTTCAAAGGAGCGAGGTTGGAAGAGCTGGAACTCGAAAGACTCGGACGCGTCTCGTGCGCCCAGCGAGGAGCGGCCCTCACCAGTTTCGGCCGCACGTCTTTCCGCCTCTCAGGTTGAGAATTCGTCTGACTTGACGGACTTCTCTGACGCTACAAGAAGCGAGCCATCACTCCCTCCCGATTACATCCCCCCTCTATCTACACCACCTTTGAACGCCACGGCTTCCTTGCCCAACTTCTCAAGACGACAGTCTGCCACATCGACCAATGAGAAATCAACTAAAAACCTAAACCTAGCAGACCACCGAAACCGACTCGCCAGGAGACAGCGTATCTTCGACGACTCCTAGCCGATGTTCACACTGCTGGCCTAGCACCTTCTCGATGCTTCAGCAAGCCATCAGCCGGTGGTAGGTAGCCAGAACGGCTCTCAGCACCCTCGTCTCCCGTCATGACCGGCTCAAGCCCTCCTTGCAAAACTAGGACATATGCCCGGCATAGAAGAATGTCTCCGGCTCTTCACAGCTGTCGAGGTGCTTGATGGCGGAAAATATGGTCGGCTGCCATAGGTGCTGGAAGATTGCGAACGGGACCTACAAACCTCGGCGAACAGGCGAAGAGGAGGATGAAAAGGACGATAGCGAAGACAGCGCGGAGAGTGCTGTCATCGTACCTGATGCTGAAGTCCTGGTTGCGCAGATGAGTCGACGGCGCACGCGAGACTCATCCCCGGAGACGCAAGGACGTGTTTCGCCCGTCTCTACGACTTTCATCTCCGGAAGTGCCGCTTCCTCATCAATCTTCCTCCACGATACGGCTTCACAATATCTTCCGCACCTACAACTATCCAGTCTTCCCCGCCAAACCCTAAACCTGTTCCAACTACGACCCTTCTACCTGCACCAGCCTCCCCCTAGAACCCCGGACCCCCCTATAGAGTCATACGGCGGACTGCCCATACCCTCCATCATTTCCGTCACCGAACCAGACTCGCCGACCCCTGCGCCTGCCACAGTAAACTCCACATCGGTACCCGTCACCAACGGCGCCCGCCTCGTCGCATAATTCTCTAGTGCCGCCTCAAACGAAAGAAACGTAGATCATCCAAACAAGGCAGAGACGACAGCGATGTCAGCTCCGACGACGGCTACGATTCAAGTAGTAGTTCGGGCGATGAATCGGGTCTCTCAGACGCGTCTTCCGCCGCCTCCACTGCCCTGTCACCCTCCGGCTCTCGCCGCACCTCCCTCGAAGCGCCCCAACCCACGCGTCGCGATTCTACCCAACCAGCGAAAGAGCGCAAGGTTCCCAAATCCCAGCAGGTCATCATGCGCCGGACGTTCAAGCGCTATCTCATTGCGGTACCCCCACCCATCCTCGTCGTTCACCTCAAGCGCTTCCAGCAGGTGTCCAAGTCGAACCCGTACGCGATGGCGTTCTCGAGCGGGTTCAAGAAGCTGGACGATTTCGTGGCCTTCCCCGAATTCCTCGACCTTGCCCCTTTCCTTGCCCCACACAAGGAGGAATTCGGGCTGGGGAGTAAGCAACGGAAAGCCGAAGCCGAGTGATGAGCGGTATACGTACCGGTTGTATGCCGTCGTTGTTCACATAGGGAACATGGTGAGGCTGCATTTTTCTGGCGTAATACGGCATCCACTGATGATGTTTAGCTTGGTGGGACACTACGTCGCATACACAGCGCTCCCTCCCTCTCGCCCGAACGCCGAGTCCAAGCCTGCCGCCGCCGACGTCGCCGCTGACTCTGCACAGGCCAACACCTCAGCCAAGCTCTGACAAGGCAGCCCCGTCGATGGGCCTATATCAGCGACACCGTTTGTGCGGCTTACTTACACACTAGAAGAGGTGCTGCAAGGCCAAAGCCTACATCTGTATGTACGAGCGGATATGATTGTATGCGTGTATAGATAGTCTGGTCATCGTTCTGTATAGAGAGCATCTGCATGGATTGTAGTCACCATTATCTGGACCATTTGCTTTCGGTGTATTGTAAACATGTAATTTATAGCTAAGGTGGTATCGTAGACATCGGTGTGAAACCTTGTGTAATGGCAATGGAAGTAGAATGAGCACATGTGCGTTCGAGGAGAAGTCTTTTCCTGGGTATTATCACAGTTTATATTCCTGTGAGCACTAGATCGCCAATTTGCAGGGGTCACGGGATCGCACGATAGTTTGTTCTTCGCTTACATTTGGTTTCTAGTATCTAGTACATTGCCAGATTTCTGTTACCATCTACGATATCACAGCTTCTGGAAGATATCTTTGAACTTGTTAACCACCGTCTGGTTCTCCTGCTCCGTTCCAATGGTGATGCGCAAGCACCCAGGACACCCAGGCTCACTGCCGCGATAGCGCACAACGACACCTTCCTGCTCTGCCAGCGTCTTGTATATTTTTTTTTGCGCACGTACGCTGTCGGGCTTGCCACTCCCCATTCTTTTCGAGAACAGGTACTACAATGAAGTTGGCGGCGTTCCCTCCGATCGCTGGGCCGAGATCGTTGGGGAAGAGAGCAGATAGCTGCTGAAGCAACCATCCACGACCAGAGAAATGAGGTTTTGCAGCTTTTTGCCGCATAGATGCGACGGCTTCAGGAGAGAGTGCTGCAAGGGCTAGTGATTGCTGTAGGCGTCGAGACGTTGTACGGCGCCTTGGTGTTCATGAGGATTTGAATCAGAGCGGGATGGGCAAGAGCAATGCCGAGTCTACGAACAAACACAGTGAGTAAGAGTAAGCATGAGAAATGAATCAGGCGTACCGAATCGCGGCCAGACCGAAACTCTTGCTTCGTGAGCGTTTGCATGACGCAAACGTTGGCATATTGTGTGATCAAAGATGCTGCGCTAGCATCTTCCGCTGCGAAATCAATGTATGCTTCATCGACTATGACAATGCCTTTGAAGTTCTTGTACTCCAGGAGCTCCCGCACAGCAGACGAGCGGAATAAGAGTACCAGTGGGGTTCCCGGGGGAGCACAAGAAATATGAGCTTGATGGAGGGATCGGCATCAATAGCTTGTTTTCATCTATGCGATATAGTGTGAGTATATGCGGTGCTGCGAGAAGCAGGCGTTCGTACCTCCGCTAACCTCAACGAGAACCGACCGTTCTCGCCCCCCTCTCCGTTTGCCCCACTAAGCTCGAGTGGCACTTTGACGACACCGACGTCGTTTACCTGCGCACACACGGCATACATGCCGTATGTCGGTGGCGTGGGTCATGATCTTCTCCTTCCCAGGTGCGACGCATACACGCATGAGGAGATCGATGACCTCGTCAGACCCGACACCTAGGAAGACATATTCTGGTCCTGGTATGCCCCTAAGCGCAGCAATACGTGACTTTATGGCCGATCGTGAGTGGGTGAAGGATAGCGGTGGAGGTCGAGCTCCAGCGTGTGCTCTAGTTCCTTGTCAAGCGCGGCGGATGGGTCCTGAGCTTTCGAGGACGAAGGGATAGAGTGACCCATTGCATTTTCGTTTGCATCTAGAAGTATCCCCTCAGAGTAGTCATCTCTCGCGCAACGATATGGGTGCAGAGAGAGAATGTTCGGCCTGATAACCTGCTCAATGTCGAAGTGAGCTGGCTGTGTAGGATAAAAGCGATGGGTCAAGACCGAGAATTGGCATGTCTGAAGCGTAGATATGCGAGGCGATGTGAAAACTAAGAATACGGAAGATAAAAAGGGTAGGGATGGACGAGTCAGTGAACGAGTGACTCCCGCAAATCCATGATCGACACTGTTTGATGCGCCTTTTGATGCGCCATCAGCTCTCACGCTCGGTACCGCGAAGTTGGCCACGCATGAAACGAAACATGTACTGTATGCGAGTAAAATCCTCTATGAAGTCGAGCCATAATTAATATTAACATTAAGAGAGGAAGAAAACCACACTATACTTCATACGCGAGTTTCTCACAAAAACCTACTCAAGCTCATTTGAACGAACAGACCAAGAGCGCTGGCGCTTGTAAACTTGGAGGTCAAAGGCGAAAAAGAGAATAAGAAATATACTGATAGGAGACGTATTCGCCGCATAAAATGTGTATAAATATCGCAGGCTAAGCCATCGCCGCACTGAGAATTGTCTTTGCTACCGTGTCCACACCACCCCCTCGGCGACAGGCAGCAGCAACTTCCAAAGCCTTCGCCTTCATCGCCCTCCCCTCGGTGTCCGATAGGATTCTTACAAAATGCGTCGGCCAGCTGGCCGGGGTGGAACGTGGCAGGATGGTCCTTGTTTGCGTAGATACCGTGGGCCGAGCCACTCCACACGCACGGCGTAGTCGTACAAGTCGAGCCATTGGGGGCAAGATGATTTGCGGTACGCCAGCGCTATAGAAGAGGTCAACGTCGAGAATATCACGGTCCAAAATCGGTGCTTACTATGCAGCTTCGTGAACAGAGTCTATCATAAAGTGAGTATGGATATATGTCGAAGGATGGATGTTTTCTTACTGGCTCCGCCGTGGTTCACGAATGCGGCGACATTCGGGTGCTGCAGAACAGCCAGAGCTGGTGGCTCGATCCACTCCTCGGTTCGCACCGAGCCAAGCAAATCGCCACCGAGCCGCTTCTCAAGCACATCCTCGAATCCCTTCTTGCCGTTCAGCTTCCAAAGCACTTGGGACCCTTTGTCGCCGCAGCGCGCTCGGGCAAGGATTATGGCGTCCGCAAACGTTACGCACGTCCTCCTCGGTGTACCAAAATATCGTTTGAACCATGTTAATGACAATCGTGCGATTCTCTGGTCGAGGAAATGCGCAAGATCGGGTACTGTTCGGCTGACAGAGGAGCGGATGGGAGGACGATGGGGCCTGGATAAATGACATTGGGCGGCGCGACGTGTGGATACTCCATTTCCTTGACGCTAGCGCAGATCATAAAAGGTAGCTCCTTCAGAGGCTTGTCAAGAAGATTTCCCTTGATACCAGCCTTTTGACCGTTCGATCTTCGAGAGCTTTGATACGAGGATGAGTCGCTAGTGTTCTCCAGAAGGCGAGATTCAGTGCGATGTTTGTATGGAATTAAATGGAAAGGAACAGGATACGGGAAGCCTGAATACGGCCTTCCAGAGAATGTGAGTGTTTATGACATGGATCATCTGAGGACGGGGACATACGCGGGGAGTTTCCAGAAACCTCGTAGTAGGGGCTGGTCATGTTTCGATAGCTCCAGGCCGCTGTTTGGACAAAGAATGCCCCAGGGGACATTGGCCATCATAACAAGCGTCCATACCGATAGGCATACAGAGGTCCACGGCGGGCGATCGTGGATTTTCGGCGTGATAGAGTCGAATATCTCCAGATATGCTCGTAGACTCCAACATACTTCTCTGGATTAAAACCCGAAGAGCTCGGCGAGGAAGCGATACGACTTTTTAGTCCACCCCTTCCTAGCAATGTGGCGGGACCATGTCTGTCGATGAGTCCGTTGTCGCAGATCTCGGTGAAGAGCATAAGCTCTCCTAGGGAGTGGAACGTGAGGGTATGCCGTTCGGACTTGATCGACTCGGCAAGGGCTCGCGCACGACTTTCGGCAGGGTCGAAGGATAGGAGATGAAGATGGAGCGGAGGTGCTTCTGCCGAACCAAGCTTGAGCATATGCTCAATAGTGGCAAGGTGCACGTTAAGCTGCCCGCTGACAGAGAGGGCTATGAAGACGATGTGCAGGGCGTTGGAATCATTGAGGGGTGACATCGTGGGCAAGCGGTTCGTCCACGGCAGCGAGGGGGTCTTGTGTCAGTCCCAGAGAAGGCCCATGATGCGAATGGAACACGCTTAAATCCAGAATCGCAAGCCATTATGTTTGCGGTTGTTGGACATACCCATGTTATGATCTGGTAGTGATGGGCCACTCGAATACGGTTACGCTGAGGAGTGGTCAGCATCCGCGAAGCTTATGAGCTTAATATTGAAACGTGGTAACATACGATCGAGGACCGCATCTAAGAACTTCCTAAACCTCAAGACGCATCGTGAACTTGTGATAGCGTGCATAGCTGCGAATCGCCTGGAGTGAACACCAACTACGACGTGAGTAACGACAAAGCTTTCGCTTACAACATCGTATGGAACGGAAGGGGAATCCAGAGGTGTCGAAAACGTCTGACGTAGTGCGATGATGCGCTCAGACAGACTCCGAAGATGTTGTGAACGAGTAGAGATATGCAAAGGTTCTGCTCACTAACGCCAGTTGATAGCTGTGTCGTACGACTAGATGAGACGACGGTGCACCGTACGGAGAGTGGGAAGAGCTGTCTTGTCAGCCGGAATGACTTGCGTGGGCGATTGTGCCGGCGGCGTGAATACGGTGGCAGACAAGTGGCAGATGATGCAGAGTTGGGTTCTAAAGAGTTGCCTTTCCGCTAGAACCGAGTGGTGTTGGCCGTATTGTAAAAGGCAAAATGTTAATCTCTCGGTACCGCGAGAAGCTCCAGCAAGAGCCCCGGTTCCGTATGATTACGCGTTTGCACTGGACTTGTGCAAGGTCTCAGGGGGACTACACAATCGCGCTGCATCCCCTGGCCCCGCGACGAGATTTCTGTATTCTGTTCGTGGGCTCGTTCACATGCTAGCGGAAAAAGCAATGGCGAATGACATCAAGTCAGCGTTCAATGCGCCACTGCGACCTACTTTTTTCCATCGTTAGATGGCCATCATATGCTATATTGGCGATTCACAAAGAGATATAAATTCAATGCAAGTAGTTGAAGCAGAATGGGGGTCATACAAACCGAGCAAAGCAATCGAGCGACACAGCGACACGGTTGGAGGAATATGCCCATGAGTGCGTACGACGGACGATGGTGATGCGGTCGGTCTGACTGGGTCTGAAGACAGACAGTCGACGAATCTCGAGGAGTCCTTCTTCCCAGGGAATGAGGCTTCGTACGAAGTGGGAGAAAAATATTCGACGAGCCAATTGGACTGGGATGACAATTTGAGAGAAAAAAGACTTTCGAGAGGCGCTCCCGCAATGTCATGGCCTGTGACACGGTGACAGTCAGTTCATGGGCGTGACTCAGAGTAACCCGAGCCCTCCCCGAGGCTCGGCGCTCAGCATCTCAACTCCGGTAAGTCACCACGCCACTCATCGGGACGCTCCATTCTGATATTAATCCCCCGAACATCGAGACCGACATGTACTATAATATTCTCCGCAATATCGTATATTCCATCTGACGACAGCTTAGATCGATGAGCGCATATCTACACTTGCACGCATTGAACGGTGATTACGCCCCCTGCAAACGCAGTCGTTGGTGGTCAATGTGTAGACACAGGGTCTAGTTGTGATGAGTGGCCCGGGCGGTGGTGATGGCGGCTTCCCATTTGTTCATACAAATGGCCACCGATTTTAAAACTTCACACCAGTGGCAGCCCTGCTACATAAGGCGTGTTTGCGGGCAAAGCGGATTCATCTCTTTGTCTTCCCGTTCCACCTCGGCGCACAGACGCTCCTCTCCTCCTTCCCCCAATCTTGCTAGCTATTCTACCCAGAGTTTGCAAAGCATGTTCGCACACAACTGGAAGCTTAACGACACCTGGGTACCCGTACACTGCTAGCAATACGCCTCCACGCCTGCTGAACTCTGTTTACATGACGGGAAATACTATAATCCCGATGCTGACAAACCTACTTGGGAAACCAGTGGGGCTGCCAGAACGACGAAGACGGAAGTTGGTCATGAGCAGAAATTACCTTCCTGTCTCCGCAAAGGATTTCTGGATGATTTCCTCCCGCCCGTGGCCCTCGCTTCACACTCGATACCTCTAGACAGCGCCTCGAATTTTGTGTTCGATTTCATACACCGGCTGGCGAGACTCACCCCGGCGCAACAAGGGTTCGATGTCACGGCCCAGCTTGCAACCAAGTTCGATACGGCGAAACTTTTGCGCTACAAGACAACGAACGAGTACCTCAAACGCTACCACGCGGACATGATTTCTGACCGTAAAGAATGGCCGATATATAAGGTACGCTTCAGCATATCATCAGCGTCGATGCGAACTCACCCTGCTTTAGGTTCATTGCGACCCTGTTTTTCATGACCAAATGCGAGACGAGCGTGTCCTTCGACCTCGACCACAGGCCTTTTTAATAGGGAAACCCCTCAACCATCGAGAGCGAGACGAGGAAACGCCTTTCGGCAAGAAGTCCGTCAGGGGCCTACATTGCGTACGATGTGGCGCACGATCGGCTCGTCTTCTTCAAGGACTTCTGGAGGGAAGATGAAGATGACGCGTACGCTGAGACGGCTGTCTATTCCCGGATACAGCAACACAGCATTCAGTATGTCGCGACTGCGATCGCAGGCGGAGACGTCAGCGAGTTTAGAGCC
Source organism: Phlebiopsis flavidoalba (assembly GCA_035772785.1). NCBI lineage: Eukaryota > Fungi > Basidiomycota > Agaricomycetes > Polyporales > Phanerochaetaceae > Phlebiopsis > Phlebiopsis flavidoalba. The sequence goes on along the minus strand of JAOCPU010000015.1, from coordinate 171,461 downwards.
GACGCGGAAATCCAGTCTACCGTCTCGGATTCCTACAAGGATCCCTGTCCTATGTACCATCACAGGGTGGTCTTGAAGGAGATTTGCCGGCCACTATGGACGTACACATGTACGTCCGAGTGGAAGACAAGTGCGGGCACATGGCTTATATTGCGTGAGTATCGTTAATACGATACACTTCTCATTTGCTAGATCTATCTACATAGGGTACAACCACCGTTCCATTCACAAGCTACGCTCGATCCAAGAACCGACAGGCCCAAGAGTATCGCCGACGATGGCGAATCCTTCCATCTATGTCATCGTTTATGGATGGCACTCACAGTTACCAACTTCACGAACGATCTCTCTTTTGGACTCCCTCCGTGGCACGAGCCCCATCCGAGTGGACATGGCCGCCATCAATGTCACGAACGACGATCTCGGGGCTTATATTAACGACCTGTTCGGCTCCAAGTCGTCCAGCTGGATGAGCTCACGAAGGAAGAAGTTTTTCATCATGCAAGGCAGACCTCTCTGTCAAGCTTCTTCCTTCCTCGGACGGGAATGCCAACCACTCTCGCTGTCTTGCTACGTAGGCTGTACCTGCACCTTCAGGAACCATGCTCTGGCTGTCGAATACAAGGAGAAGCTCGATATGGAAGCAAAATGTCGCGATTTATCGTGCAAAAGATAGGGAGAGAAAGGCCCAGCTCAAGGATAGAGGAAGAGAAGAAGGAGCGCATGCGCACGACGCGCAGCATGGCCCAGAAAGCGGAGGAGCACGAACGGATCCGAAATCGATACATATACACAATTTCCCCCGGCGGCAACCCCTCGTGCGGACCCCCCTCAGAAACACTCCGCCTATTGGAGCAAAACTCTCGCGAGAAAGGCAGCCGAGTCGCGATCGAGGCCGCGCTCGTTGCGCGCATGAAGAAGTGCAAGCCGGTCATGGACAGCCATTTCACAATGATCGAGACCTTCCGCTCGTTTATCTTCGACGACGAGGGCAGGTGAAGCTGAAGCGACTCGAGGATGTGTGAGCGACAAGTACGCGGACCAGTGGCTCGGACCTTCACTTCGCGCCTGGGGCGGTGATTGGTGGAGGCCGCACACGGAGCAAGTCGAGAAGCGGCCAGCAAGCGGAAGACAGACTCTCGGACGCTGGGCGTCCGTCGAAACGTAGGAGGATCTGATAGGTTCGCGTGCGATCTCAAGTTTAGAATATGTCTCCGAAATTAATGTCGTTGTTAATGTTGTTTAATCCAAATCCGTCCGCCGTACCCAATCGCGTTTTAAACAAAAGATGCTCATAAAGATTTAAGCCAGCAACATGGTTTCGCAATATCGGATGCCCTTGGACATTTGCGCAGTCTGGGACAGAAGTCTGAGAACCTTGTCGCAGAAGAGCTATATATAAACGCATTGGCCAGGAATGTCAAGACTCTAGAGTTTTTCATGAGCAAAAATAGAAGAACAGGCTCAACACGTCAGGAGCAGACACCACGTCACCTTGTAGATATCCTGCATTGTAGCGACCATTGTTGCAATATATACCCAACATATTTGCGATTAAGCTCAGAAGTCGAAGGATGATATACCCGAATCATCTGTAAGACGATTCTCCAAATCCCGAAGTATGTCTGGGAGCAGATGAGATTGACTGAGGAGCCAGCTATAGATAGACATTGACCTACCCTCCAAAAATGAGATGCGTCTTTCCATAAACTCCACCCGCGTGAAGATGATAACGACCTGCTTCGTCTGATTCAGGGGCTGGGATACTACGTAGAGGACGTCGTGTTGCATGTTATCGACCGTAAATAGAAGTCCTATATATTCGGCTTCTAGTTCGGGCTGCGATGTAGCCATGCATTGGAACAAAGGTTTGCATGTATTGATCATCCTGCGTCTTCGAGATTGTCAGTATACCAGCATCATGCCGAACTACCGTGCTCACGAAATATGAGGATGGGTCCCTTTCAGCACAGTGAGCGAGATATGCAGCGTCATCCGTCGGAGGACGGATGGCTCGAGTCGCATCCTTTCCTCCCAGGTTTGGGAGGCCTGGTCAAAGTACGACGCCCCAGTTCGTGGGTTCAGGTTAGACACCCCGTCCACATCATTGAATGCAGGGCAAAGCACTTACGTAAACCCTTCGTCCAAGTTACGGGACAAGCACTTCCGCAACAACCAATCCAGCATTCTACCCATCTATCAATCTCGACCTGATCCTGCTGCTTACGCGAGCTGAGGTTGTGCGCACAGCACGCGGGAATACAGCCTTGCTGATGGGTTCGTCGATGACCTAGAGAAGTGTCTCAAACAACCAAGCTCCTATGTAAAGCTTTGTGAGGTGCGCACTCACCTTGCAGGTTTCTTCCTCTTTCGCCTTGATTTCGGCATCCACAGGGTCTGCATTGCCGAGAGCAGCGGCTACGGCAGGGTCGTCTAGGTCAAAGAAAAAACTCGCCATAGTCCTCCTGGCTTTCTTCTTGAACCACCGGAAGGGCACGGCGGAAGACGGGACGAGGAATGACTAGAATCCGCGCCTTCAAGAATGCCTGTATTAACATCCGCATCTCCAGAGCCGTGGTTGAGTGTAGACGCCAGGGCGGCTGACGTTGAAAAGACTCTAGATTACCCAGGCTATACAGTCATACGAAAGTGAGCGGCATACACAAAGCGACAATTGAACGGTTGCCTACGGCCTTGTATAAGAGACGGTGCCGGATAACGTGGAGTTCTATCCGCCATGCCGTCACATATGCGGGGTCTCGATGATTCGGCGCGTACATGCAAGAAATCATCTGGTATACGTCTTCACAATGTCGTTCTTCTGCCTCAACTTCGTTTCGTCCCGGTAGACGGCGATAAACTCGTCTACCAGGCAGTTCGTCAATTTCGCCCAGCCAGTCAAGTGCTTCTTCAAGAGGAAGTCCAAGATGTTGTAAGAGGATTGCGAGATACATGATCCCTCGAATGCACGCCTGACGAGTCCCCTGGTCCGTTTCCTTGAAGTTGACGTATCTGCGAGCGTTTGTGAGGAGCGTCTTGGCGTTCGCTGGCGTCCTTTCCAAGTATATTCGAACAGCCACTGCGCTTAGGCGGTTGTATAACATGGAGGACTCATGAAGGGAGGCTGGTAAAGACCTCTTAAAAGGCACAGAACCAAGAGGAACGATGACCCAGAGAATCTTTTGCATGCTCTGCGATATCTCTGGTTTTAACGTCGGTACAGATCCAACTGCAGCTCTAACGACCAGTTTTAGGAACAAAGTATATGCCGAGTCATCCTCTTGCTGTGCGAACAGAAGATCGATTCTGTGTTCCTTCAAGAAAGCAGGAAAAGTCTGCAACTTTCTCGTGCAGAAGGTTTGCGAAGCGACGAGAATTGAAGATACCGAAGATACGATGTAGCAACGGGCCGGAGTCCTCCAAGGACACTTCCAGTAAGTGTGTAGCCAGAAGCAGCGCGAGATCAAGAGCTTGATGTATTTGTCACGTTTCTCTTCAGCCCTCGTTCTGGTATCTCGCATCTGTGGCAGGGTTTGCGTTGAATGGAGCCAAAGCCGCGGTAACGAACTTCCAGGATCCATGTAAGCGGACATCGGGGGTAGTCAAACCGCGCAGCGTAAACTGCGAAAGGGCAGAAAAGCCATAAACGCTGGTCCATGTCACTTCGCTTGCGGAGAGCTGGGAAGACCAAAGTCGCAGCTTGTCAAAGTCTTGTACTGTCTGCTGTAGCAAAAGTCCAGAAGAATCCCCTCCCTCCCACCGTCTCGATCAGACTTATGAGGCAAACCCAGAGTTCGGCGACGAAGTGAATGGGACGGTCGTGGTGCAAAGCGGCCGACGCCGACGGGCCATAACGAATGAAGCTTCATGTCCACGTTACATGCCCACAGATGAAAGCATGAGGGCCTTAATATGCCGCGTAGAATCACCATCGTTCGTGAACGACGTTTTTGATCTATCGTCCGTCGGGTGGCAAATATGAGCTCGACCGCGGTCCATTGGAGCCGAAGAACTAGCACATTTGCAGCGCTTTCATCTGCCCTGACTGCAAAGTGATCGTTCGCGAGGGTGTATATGCACTGAGCGATGCTAGCCACGCCAGTGCGGAGAATTTCTGCCTCGTCGAAAGCCAATGACGACAAATACCAAGTAACCCAGGGCCGGATTGCTGGCAAATATCGTTGCCACTCCGCACTATCTTGGTGCGTGACTGTGTTCGAGGAATGCTGGAGCTTGTGAGCGATGCCGCCGATGGCGTCTTCGACAGCGAGGAGAAATTCGGAGGAGGGCGTCGTCTCTGTTATGCGCGTAGAGCCTACATAGACTGGGTTTGGTGTTTCATGGTACGCAGGTGGTGACAACAGATCGTGTAGGAATCCTTTGGCTATGTATGTTTCATCCGAGAAGGATAGGCCGGAGGGGAGCTTGGCGATTCCCATGTCTACGGTTATAGTGTCCTTCGCCTTCCGGGGAAGGTCTGGTGGAGAATGTGATCGAGTGTGTCGTTCAGGAATAACAAGTCACCTCCATCCTCGCGAGATACGATCGGCCTTGGCTTAAGAGGTACTGGATGTCGCAATCGCCGCATAGGTGGCGGGAATTGTGAAGGAAAACGCACATGACTTGTATTTCGGGAGCCTCTTGCTCGATGACGGTTGTTCGAGGCTCGTGGACGACTCTGCCTGAGACGACCTTGACGACCTTCGGCTTGAGAAAGTTAAACACGATCGCGAGTTCTGTTCCTATTCTTCTTCACCGCGGGATTGGACGATGCAGACGAGCCCTTCGGCTTACCAACCGACAAGTCCAGCGCAAAATCGGAAGTCGTCGGTGCAGTATCGGTGGCCCTTTCAACACGAGGAAAGTTGAGTAACGACTGGCGTTTGGGGCCCGTATTTCCGGGCTGCTCCTACAGTAACACGAGTTCGAGTGGAAGGACCCGACCCTCCACCACGTCTGCGAGGGTCGCTCCTGCTAGCCTGAGTAACGCTGTGTCTTGGTGTTGTGTGTTTTATGGATATGTTCGCTGCACGTCCTTTGCGTTTACTAGCTCCATGCCTGTCACTCTTGTTACGTCGACCACCATTGGTACGGTTGAGCATATAATCAACGAGAGTTCCTTCACGTAAACCACGCCTGGATTCCTGCAACGCCGTCGGCTCATTAACCCATTCGTCTGGATCCTCCTGCGGGCCGTCGTCGTTGCCATCTGAATCGCTCGATATATATATGGTCGTTAGACTAGTCGTTCGGCGCGCAGCCCGTGCGACGGAGCTTGGACCAGCGCGAGGAGCTGGGGAGCTGGGACTGGAACTCCTAGAGGAGCTCAACCTGACTTCGAGGTCTGAGCTCTCTGAATCGCCTCTGATCGAAGCCGACTTGTTCCTCGTGCCTATACGAGCCCTCGCCTGGCCTGGCCGTAAACGGACCGTCTTCCGGGATTTCAGAACGTTTTCTCTGCGTTTGGTACGGGTTTGTGGATTTTTTTCTTAAAGGCAGTGCCGTTCTTCAACATCCTCACGCACTTTGACTGCAGGATACATGCGATATAATTCCTTGTATCATCTTCTTGCGATTCATGACCTCGAGCTGCTCGCGTGGTCATCGACGCGGCGTCGGATTCGTCTTCTTCGTGGTCGTCATCAGAACTGGCATGGTGTGAGGGTCGAATGGAATGATTTCGACCAAGGGAATGTCCGCATCCGACATGGCAACATCGCTTCCCTGGGACGGTGGCGAGGCCCAGCGATCCAATCCGAAACCGTAAATCGTCCTGAAACACGAGCAGAAGATGAAGTTGGAGGATGAGACGCGGGACTGGGAAATCTCTCGTCGAGGAAAGCGTCATCAAAGGCCTCCCTTGGATCTTGACCATCCTCGACAGACCTAAATCTTGAGCGGCTGGGCCCTTTATAGTCAGATATGATTTTCAACATCACTGGAATCCCCTTCGGATCGTGCCGAGGCCATTTGAGGGGGAGGGGGCTCGGGGGCTGTAACGTATAAGCCAAAAGACGTGTGTTTCGTGTAAGAAGCTAACCTGGATGAGCGATCGAGACGCAGGACTTGGAGAACGTCGAGCACGGTTCATTGGGAAACGTTTCCTGCGACGTTTGGGAGACCGAGGCTGAGCTTTGTCTGGGGGTCGGACGGAGGATGAGGGGAGCGCATCACGTTCGTCCTCGCTGCCACTGCTATCCAGTTCTTGCAACTTAGAACGGTACCACTCTTCAGCGACGTTGCGCGCAGTAGGAAGCGCCGAGACGGCTTCAGAAACAGTTTTTCGAGGTCGACTTGTGGGCTTGGGTTGTCCGCCGTCTTCACTAGGTGCAGAGCTGTTCCTCCTCCTGTGACCTTTTGCGCTGGGCCCCGGCTCAGAGCTCCTCCGCGCACGTGGTCGTCGCTCGCTGTCACTAGCCTCGGGTTCGAAATCATCAGGGTTAACCTCGGCGTCGCTGCTTAAGGCTTCCCGGGGGGGACTAGGTTGCCCGTTGCGTTTCGATTTCGGAAGGTGACGCAACTTGACAATGGCGTCGGGATTCGACCGCATTTGTCGAGCGTATACCTTCCAATCGTAATGATATGGGTTCAGCTGGCGGACGTTCCTTTCACGTAGTGAATAGCGACCTGCTTGCTGGAGATCTTCGAAAAGCATATCCATGGCAGGTTCGGGTGGAACTTGATTCACTGGTTCGTCGCCAGTATCATCGGGTGAAGAGAGAGGGCTGCTCGGTGGCGAAGAATTCCGAGATCGTGGGGATGGTACGAGTTGGCGTGAGGGGCCAGGTACAGGGAGGAAAGAGTGGGAAGGCCTCTGGAACGCTCGTTGAGACCGGATGGCCCTGCGATCGGGACATCATCATCGTCATCTATCGAGAGCAGAACTTCACGAGGAGAGAGAGAGATATTCCGAGAGTCTGGTGTGACTGAAGACTGGACAGGACTGAATAGACGCAATGGGTCTGGTGATTGGGTAGGCGGAGGTACAGCGTATGACTGTGACGAGGAAGAGTGTCCGATTGGTGGAAGATCGTCCGAAGGTAGACTTTCATCGGCATTTGACACATACAGGGCTCCTGAACTGGTAGAGGAGGGAGAGGGAATAGTTTTGCTCCGCTGTGTAGATAGGTGAGCGTTGGTGTAGTCTTTGGGCCTAGATCCACCAGGACTGATGTCTCGGGAGCATATTGTTTTGGGTCATGAGAAGGGGATCTGTTGAATAAGGTTGCGGTATACGAGACGACCTGTGCCTTTTAAATTATATTTAACGTCCCAAGCAGAGAGAGCGACTACCTTGTCCAGATTGGAGGTGCCCTGTGTGGTCTGGTATGGGATGTGTTTATTCGACGCCGGGCTACTCTGAAGTTCGAGTAGATTCTCATCAGAGACAGAGTGAATCATCTGTATGGAGATAAAGGCGTAGGTGCAAGGTGAGCGGAAGTATGTGATGCATCTAGTCGGGTACAACGCGCCTTCGTACGTTTCCTTGGACGACTCATAGCTCCTTCGTCGTCTGAAATAGCCAGCCTCCCCTCCCTAGTCCGAATACTTTGAGCTTTTGAGTTCAGAGCAGTCTTGTTCCACTCCTTCATGACCGCCAAATTCCGGGTAATTGAGGTTATGGCGTTTGCCCAATAACCTTCAAGGTCTTCCTCGGCCCGAAGCTCTTCAAGCTCTTCTGGATCAGACGGTAGAACGAGCTCATCGTCCATATACGGCGGTATTCGTGAAACAATGATTGATATGGTGTGGGTGAAGGAAACTGTACAGGCCAGTGGGCGTGCTGTAGGGAAATGGATGTCACGCAGGTCGCACAACGCGAAGTGACCGCCTCACGTGAGGGTGGCGTGACCTGTCACGGTAACGTGCTTTCGGCCCGGCGGTTTCCGGGTGGACAATGCGCAAACCGTGACGGGTACAGTCTGTGCTCAGACCGCTCCTCTGGGACATCAACATACCCATTGAGCACCTGAGAAGTGTATATGAGATACCAGTACTAGTCTTTTTTTCGCTAACGCTGACGGACACCATGAATCCCGTAGTGGGTCGACAGCTCACCCGCTACAAGGACGGCTCTACTACATTTCAAGTCAATCGACAAATGCAAAGCCTTTGGCACGAGATTGAAAACCAGCGAATTTCTGGAGAAATTCATACCAGGCGACGTAACTTGAAGCCTACCCAGATACAGCAAGTCGGCAGTTTCCAGGCGCTGGATGTCGAATATGAAGAAGTTGACGAGAAAACGTTGTACCCCGGTGCTTGTGAGTTGTCTCGCGCTATCAATGCTATCTCATATTGATTTTGCGGTTTGATAATCTCTCAGTGTCGCGTGCTTAATGCTGTCCTGAGTCTTACCAACGCAAAGACCGCATTCAAGGACGTCGCGGATTGGCGAGAATCAGGGCATATTGACATGTGCCCTGATCTTGTCCTCTCTATCCTACAGATAATCCGCGTGCCCGCGCAGCGTACAAGTGCGCAAAGACGTCAACCTCACAAATGGCTACGGAGCGGAGGCGATACGTCGCGCGATGCGCATGGTCGTGGATGCAGCTTTTTTGTAGAGTGCAAATGCACCGAAGAACGCTCGGCCTTTCTTTTCTTTCCGCGGGGGGCGACTTGTTACGCGACACTCCAGAAGCTCGACTGAGCCGAGCTCAGATATCCAAGTACGCCTCTGAAATACAGCTACGGCAGCACAGAACACATATCTTCTCCATTTACTTCTGTGGCGGGCTTGTACGCCTCCAGCGATGGGATCGCGCGCCGTTGGTTGTGTGGTCTCAGAGCCTATCGATCTCTTGCGCAACCCAGCAACAGATGCTCAACTGCTCGTGTTTCCGGTTTGCCAACCTCACTCCAGAACAAGCCGGCTACGATCCCCCCACGGCGACGCTCGCTACTCCCAAAGAACAAACCGATAAACCTAAACTGCTGATGGGCAAGCATCCCAAAGATCAAGAGATGTGGCGCTGAGGCTTAAGCGGTACCAGCTCTCAGGTAACGGAACTCCCTGGAGGCATAGTTGCGCGGACTATGTAATCGCACGTGAAAGGATGATTATCCGAATATACAAAGTATGTGTTTGATGATCGTGTTCTCTGTAAATCACAATCTAACCAGGGAAGGATCTTTCTTTTGCGCAGGTTTTTGCGATACACGAGGTTTCGTTTGATAGGGCAGGCAGCCCCAGGGGAACCCCTGAGGAAACGTAAGGCGGATTCACTATATTGAGCCGAATCTGCCAGCTGGGCGGGCTGTCCGATACAAGGAGATATCTCCTTGAGACAGCCCGTCTCTCTTGCGTCTGCAGTGCAAACCTGCGGGGCGTGCGACCAAGGCATATATCGCGGACGTATCGAACATCGAAGAAAATCGACATCGTCTTCATCAAAGACCAGACCGTGTGCGCACCTTTTTTGAACGGCGGCAGGATCCCATTCGGAGGTGGACACTTACAAGAGGCTCATGCTGCAGCAGGCGTTCCTTAACATCGCTACCTGTCTTGGAGGTGGCGATGTAACGTCCGCCTTCGGCTGTCGTCAGGTGTTCGAGCAAAAAACAGCGAACCATCACTCATGAATATCTTCCCCGAAGTGCGCAGTGAAACTGCGACGGCGCTTCCACGTACGTCTCGTTTCTGAAAGAGCTCGGACGTCCACGTTGAAACATACACGCAACTCGGGGGAGCTCATTACACTCGTGAGCTTATCATCGCCTTTCTCGGCTAAGCTTGGTCTATAAGAGTCCGTCATGAAAGCCTTTCCGTTGACAAACGGTCATATCTGCTAAAATTCTCTCCCCCTCTTTCAAACTGCAGCTCATTCGGTGGCCTGGATACAAGGCCATGGGAATCCTTCATCGAGACATCAGCGTTGAGGAACAGTGTCAGGTGATCAGCGTGGAGCCTAATGCTGCGACCATACCGGACGATGTATAGAGTGATTCCTGACGTGACTGGGATCTATGTAAATACAAGCTCACCGGCACTCCTGTCCCCCACATGAGAAACCTTGTTCCGAACTCTTCTGCGACGCTCGGTTGGTATATCTTAACTAAATGACGATGATTCGTAATTGTGCTGACGATGTGAGTCACCTTTCTCGCATGGGACGGTACTTGGCATGGGCCATTTCTATTCTCGCGTTGTCTTTAGAACTATCCTCGCAAAGGCCATGGGAAAGTAGGGGATGACGATATCGTAGGCGTTCATTCATTATACATACCTGTTCTACATGGGCTTTTCCGTTTCCACCATCATACGTCCGTACGACTCTGCCCCCAAGGTTTTCCAGTTGGATCGCTCTGATCCGAATGCTCTTCACAGTGTACTAAAATCGGAAAAAAACTGCGGAGTCTTCCTTTGCGTTGTAGCGTCTTCACTTTCTTTCTGGGAAGAAGCGGAATGCGCATTACGGTTAGCATTTCCTGGGGGCACGACCAAGATGGGCCAATCGAAGCTCGCGAGCATCTCCGGTGTGAGCTTACAAATGCGAAGCGGGTCCCTTGGGGCAAAACTTTCGAATAAAGAAGTTCTACAAGCTACTTCGCGAGCAACTATAACGGGCAGCGATCAAACTATGCAGCACACACCTCGACAGCAGGTTACCAAGTGCCAATCCAGAGAAAGCGGCGACGACACACGACGGTTTGGAAGCGTCATTGACTGGCTTGACCTTGAAGACAAGCCAACAATCGTGGCACGTTTTTTTTTTGAGCTATGGCAGGAGTTCCCGATGAGGTCTCGGGACTCTGGTACATGCATAACAAGTACAGGGTTACGACCCTCGCATACAAAGACCCTGGGGATCTTCTCTACCGCACTGTTCGCTCGAAGTTACCGGGAGGACTCTAGCAGTACAGTGTTGTTCGAACTGTACAAGCGCGTGTTAGATAGCCACGCGGCAGTTTTTTTACTTTTTTTCTTCAAAGTTTTCCACGACAGCTTTAAATATATCAGGATAGGGAGAAATGGTAAGAATTTCTCGAGAGATAGAGACAAGATGTGATCGAACCAGTTAATGGACGGACGACTCCAGTCGTGCCTACGTCACTCGTCGGAAGTGAGTCGACAAAGAGCAATCATCCGATGTCACAAATCCAGTTCGAAAAATTGTGTGTTACCGCGACAAACTCCCCCTCCCCCCCCGAGGACGCGACGCATGCCACAATTACGATTGGATGTGCTGTATCTCAGTACACGCGGGTGAGAGTAGAATTTAGGTGGTAGACAGGAGGGATGCAGCAACAAACTAGTGGTGGACTAGTCGCAGCAGGAAATCCCCCGCCTTTTTTTTCTTTTTTTTTTTTTGGTCTGCTATTGTTTACCCGGTTATTTTTTGACACGCAGGGGATGACGTGCAGGGAGTTTTTTTTTTTTTACAAGTTACTTTTCGGCCTGAGTGATGACACAGATCCATAGAGAAGCAGCGAACTCACACGAAAAATCGGTGTAGGTAGCAAGAAGGCCATGCAGATGGAAACGTCGGGAACAGGTGGTATTGTGACTCCTGCGGGAGTACCTTAGCAGCAGAGATAAGCATTCGCAGATCCGCGATTGGTTACAGGTTGGGTCACGGAAGTTATACTAAGGAAGTGTGCAGAAAGGTTTATCCTAAGTAGTACATCACTGTACGATTAGTGCTAATCATAAGCGAAAATTCAGGGTACTTCACTCAGCACTCCCCTTTGCCAATCGCCGACGGGTGACGCCGGTCCTGAGATGCATAGAACTGTATGAATAAGCTAGGGGTCGGCAACAGTTGAATCAACATCTAGAGCTCCACCGCTCATATATAGTTGGAACTCGTGAAGCAACCCTTGATACACAGTGGGGTGGAGCGGAAACTACAGGGTAGTGGGCGTGCTGTAGGGAAATGGATGTTATGTGCAGGTTTTTATTTTTTTTGCATGGTCGCCCAAACACGAAGTGACCGCCTCACGTGAGGCGTGGACCTGTCACGATGAATGTGCTTTCGGCCGGAGACTTCCGGGAGCCATTGTCTGTGCCACTGCTCAGCAAGCGGGCTAAGTACGAACGCTCCTTTAAACATCAACATACCCATCGAGCACCCGTTCACCTGAAAAGTGTATATTATACACCAGTAATCGCCTTTTTTTTTGCTAGCGCTGACGGATCTTGAACCCCCGTAGTGGGCCGACAGCTCACCCGCTAGTTGCAAGGACTCGGACGCTCACTGCAATTTCAAGGTCAATCGACAAATGCAAAGCCTTTGGCACGAAATTAAGACTAGCGAATTTCTGAAGAAATTCGTACCAGGAACGCAACCTGAAACCGGAGCAGATTCGCGAGGTCGGCGACTTCGAGGAGTTGGGCATGTCAACTATGGGAACATTGACGAGCTTGGTGAGAATTTTATACCCGGTGCTTGTGAGTTGTGCCGAGCTAATAGTCGCGGCTTTCGCATTTTTCGTGCCGACGGTCTGATAATTTATTAGTGTCGCGTGTTCAATGGTGTCTTGAGTCTTACCGAAGGACCAAAGCCGTGTTCAAGGATGTTGCGAACTGGCGAGAATAGGTTATGTTGACATTTCGCCCCACATCTTTGTCATCTATCCTACAGACAAACACCCGATACGCCTCGCGCTGCGGCAGCGTACGTGCACACCGAAGAATTGCAGTATCAGGTGGCTCCGCAACGGAAGCCATACGTACATATTGACGTCTGGCACAATGCGCATGGTCTTGAGATGCAAGCTCTTCGTCGAGTGCAAGTACACGGAAGATGGTGTCTCAGCGTTTTCCTTTCGTGGCGGTAAACTTGTTGCGCGATACTCCGACAAGCACGATTAAGCACGAGCACAGATATCCAAGTACGCATCCGAAATTCAGCTACGGCAGCACAGGACACATCTCTTCTCTATATAACTTCTGCGGCGGTATGGTACGCCTTCAACGCTGGGATCGTGCGGGTTGCGTGGTCTCAGAGCCCATCGATCTCTTGCGTAACCCAGCGCAAATGCTCAACTTTCGTTTTCCGATTTGGCAATCTCACTCCTGAACAAGCTGGTTATGATTCTCACGGCTACCCTCGCCGTCCCCCGTGAAATCAGGAAATGGGTCGACTACCATCCAGCCCATGTGGAACTACTGAAGTATCGTGACTACGTGATTCACGGGCAGGCTGATTATCCGATATACAAGGTGTGCATTATCGCTACGACCACCACCATTGACTAACCACAATTTCGTTTTGCTGCAGGTTTCGATACCGAGTTTTGTCGAAGAGAAGCGACTCCTTGAGAACTCCAGGGGAAGCGCAAGGCTGAATCAGCAGATGAGCCGCCCTACCTCCCGTGCTGTCCGATGCAAGGATTATCTCATTGGTCAGCCTGTTTCTAATGCCGTGAGCAAGCGCAGTGCAAACCTGCAGCGACGTGCCACAAAAGCATACATCGGGTTCGACATGGAGGAAAACCGCATCGTCTTCATCAAAGACCAAAGGGGGGGTGGCGCACGAATGCGATGGGATCTCATTCGGAGGTAGAAACCTACGAGCGACTGAGGCGCTGCATGACGTTTCCTATGTTGCCACCTGTCTCGGAGGTGGCGACGTGACGCCCCCGGGTCATCGAGGTGCTCAACGAACGATCACTCATGAATATCTTCCAGAAGGCACAGAGAACTGCGAACGCTACCATACAAACGTCTAGTCCTGAAGGAAATTGGACGGCCTCTCGAGACCTACACTAACTCTGGGGAGCTCATCACTGCGACGCCCTTACCCATGCCTTGCTCGGTAAGTGACCTGGTCAGAGTCGTCATGCGGGGGGAATCACACAATCCCGCTGACACATTCCTGTTTCTGCAGCTCACTGCAACGCTTGGAATACGGCAGGGATCCTTCATCGAGACGTCAGCGTTGGCAATATCATGATCATCTTAGACCCTGCGGCACAGCCTGCGGAGGGTTGTCGAGGATTTTTGATCCGACTGGGATTTATGCAAATATAAAGAAGACCTCGAGGATCACGCCCCAACGCTTCCTGGACGATCAGTAGGCGCATTTTATGCAGACTGTTTATCGACGCACTAACATTCCTCTGTAGGGCACTTGGCCATTCATGTCTGCCTTGTCCCTGAGATACCCGCGTAAATTGTGGGAAGTGGCTGACGACATCGAGGCATTTATCTACATCCTAGTCTACATGGCTTTCCGCTTCCAAACGGCCATCGATCCACGCAAACCCAAGAGATTTCCTCTTGGTCTTACTCTGGACGCTCTCTAGTAGGTGAATTGAACGAAAACACAAATCAGGCCTTGCAATCCATGAGTATCTCATTTCTTTGAAGACGAGGGCAAAAGAAAAAATGGGAGGAGGAAGAATGCGAAAGAAGACAAAGCAAAAAAAAGAGAAAAAAGAAAGAAGAAAAAAAAAAAAGAATGCGGTCATATCTCTGGGGGCACGAATAAGCTTCTCTACATCAACATCGGAAAAAATCACTCCGGTCGAGCTTGTGAATGCTAAAGCAGCACCCTTGCGATCTTGCTGAAGAGACTCTATGAGCTCCTTCAATGAGCACTACGCAGCGATCATCACACTACGCCCCGGCCTCGAGCAGTATGCGTATGTCAAACCACCGGAGGCGGACGGTGAGGGCCCGGACGCCATGACTTCCCGGCATATCTCAAGTCTTGAACAAGCCGAAAAGGCATGGAGCAAGCCAGCACAAAGATCCGACCGAAGACAAGGTTGTAGCATGCTTTTCAAAGATCACGACCCACGCCAGGGTAGACACACACACTGGCGACCGTTCGTCACCACCAATCGTACAGAGCCTTCTGCGGCCAGTGTTGTACAACATAGCGAGCGTGTGTTGACGACTACGGGACCGATCCTTCGAGCGTTCAATCGGAGCACTATGGAAGGACGGGGCACGGCAGGACTTCTCCCACGTCAAAGACAAGTGGTTCGACCAGTTCGATGGTCTCCCAGCGTATGTCCTGGTCGCTGGCAAGGAGTCCTCTGCTCCAAAGGTCGATAGCCAGCTACATCGAAGAAGATACCTCAATACTCAGTGTATTGGCAGACGGGGGTGAGAGGAGACTTTGGTTGGAGAGTGTTACCACGACAAACTCGGGAGTATTCCGGGGAGGAAAGCAGAAGACGACACAGAGGAGGAGGAGGCTGGGTGGCGCCGATCCAGAGAGCGGCGGACAGGACGAGAAAGCCGCTGCGGAATGAAGAAGACCACGTCGGGCCGGTGGTAGCATCATCTCGGGAAGTAGCAGTAGAGGAGCTCGCAGAGCCAGCGGTGCCGGTGGCGAGAGAGGAGTCAGAGGTTAGCCAAGAAAGAGCCATGCATAGTCGGTATACGACGTTTTTCACAACACGCAGGATCTAGCCTCGGGCATTCATTTCATGTATTTAGTAGTATCTATACGACAGCGCTATCAAACATACGACGTTACTCACGACCCTTACGAGTCGCCGGCGGGACCTGACGCAGATGAATGAGTCCAGGTTCGGCAGCACATTGAATCGACGTCTGAGACGATTTTATCCATTTAGCAAGCTATGAATGATGACAGCATTGAACAGAAGATCATTCTCCATTGATCGGAAAGCGAGAGGTACCCTTCAGCTGTCCAAATTTCATTCCCACAAATTCATCGTCCAAGGACTATTTCCTCGAACGATTTGCAAGGCTGCTTCTTGTGCCTCTTCCAGTCTGCGGGCCTGGCACTCGGTCTGTGATTTCCATACATCAGGCTTTCCGATCGGCTTCACAAACGTTGCTTACCGAGCAGTATGTTGCGACGGTGCAACGGGAGCATTGCATCATTTTCATCTCCTTCTCTTCTTCCCCGGACCGTTTCTTCATCTTGACTGCCAGACAGTCCGGGTTGCTGCAAATTTTGCGTATGTTCGCCGATTCCTGGAAAATCCTGTGAATTTCGGGGTCCCCGTCGTCGTCGCTGTTGAGTTCGTCATCGTCCAAAGGAGCGAGCGCTTCTGGTGTTGTCTTCGCTGACAGAAGGTTTTCGAATGAGAGACAGCGACCGCTTGTTTTCCTGAAGGCTTGATATTCACGAATATCGCGGCGTTGTCTGAGAGCAACGCTGCGGGCAGAGGGCCTGCCGAGAGACATTCGTCGCTTGTTCAGCACCTTTTCTCAGCGGTCCCGCATACACGCCTCTTCGTCGTGCCTGAAGGGACACTCCGGATCGATGGCAGCCAATTTCACGGCAAAGAACTAGAATGCCAGCACACGTATCATCAATACACATCCTTCGCCAGTTATCGTTCATTCAATCGTGGGGGAAAATGACTCACCATGCAAGAAAGAAATCAGGGATTTATCGAAGTTGTTCCTCTTCAATGCGGCGGAGAAGAGTCTGTCCCAGGCCTTGTAACCTGTCGTCCCGGCCGTCGAATGATAGTTCAGAATCATGTTCACAAAAACTCCTTCCTTCCGCGAGGCAATACAGGATCCCAGCTTCTCTGTTCTTCCAGTTCTCGCGCGAAAAACGCGCACATACAACGCCAGGTCCTCGGGGCGTTTCGTGCACCGTGCCGTCCGCGCTGCGGTGGTGTAGCTTGATACCCAGGACTTTGAGGCTCCAGATCGTAGTCTGCATACCGGCTGAACACGACGCCCTGCCGCGCGAAGAGTTGTCCGCGCGTGAAGTCAGGAGGCACGTCTTCCACGGCGAACGCTCCCCTGAGGGCAGCGCACAGGTAATGTACCCTCGAGCGCGAGCGCGAGCGCTGCCTGTCTCTTGCCTTGCTCGTATACATGCCTTCTGTTTGGTACGGTCCAACGAGGTCTGTTGCACGAACCTCTCGCAGCCATCCCACTGCGACGGCTTCGAAGGGGGGTTAGCGTTTGGTGGTCATCGCGGTATTGGCCAAGTTCGCTTCGGCGCCTGATTTGGTTTCCGACCTCGTTGTGTTTTATAGCAAGTACAGCAAATAGCACTGTCATATGATAACGTACAGGGGGTTGTGTATATGCGGTTTAAGCTCAAAACAAATGTCTATGATATACATGATACACAGCAGCAGATAGCGAACATAAGGCGCGTAACGGTCGTGACACTCACCGCCAAATTGCAGCAGGAAGTCGCGTTCGCGTGCCAGCAGTCAGGAGGGCTTCGGTGCCTGTACGGGGCGAGGAATCACGCAGGGTGCATGGGGGCATGCATCACTGTAAGTAAAAACACGATGAGATTAGCCATGCGTTCAGCACGGACCGATCCAATAATAATAATACAGAGCGTGGTGAGATGGGTACAACACAATGAAAAGAGCGTGGATGGTAAGGCTACAACAGGCTCAGCGTGTCGATAACGTTAGGGCAATATATAGCGTGCCGATGATGGGTGGAGAATAACGTGGAAGGCAAGGAGGGTCTCATCAGAGCCGCAACCCACCTATTGCATTGCCGATGGCGTTCATGACCGAGTCGAGCAGCAAGTCATTGTAGTCTCCGGCAGCCTCCCAAATGGCGAAGCCACCGAGACCCTGGCTACGGATGAACTGACCCTTGGCCGCGGAAACGAGGTCGGGTCATCGCCGGATAGGATATCATGGTCTGGTTCTGGGGGACGTAGACGAAGGGCTGCAAGAGAGTCAATCAGCGAGTCGTTACATGTGCAAGGTGTGAGTTCGACATACCGTCTGGCTGCAGGTGTCGTAGGTGAAGCCAAAGCCTGCTGGCCGCCGACAACAGTGCCGTTCTGGTCAAGAATACCCTGCTCGATCATGCCCAGGCGAAGTTGAAGATACCGGAGGGACCGCCGGGGGTGGGGTTGCCGCACTGGTCCACGCCGGCGGGGGCGTCCCTCGTCCCACGGGTCGCACGAAGGGCTGGACGCCCTTGGTGAACGATGGGTAGAGCGCAACTGGGGTGGTGCCGGCTGGGGCAGCCTCGGTGGTGGAGACGACAGAAACGAAGCAGTCATGTTGCCAGAGCTGGCGAACGCGTCGCTCTTGGTGACCTGGAAGCTGTGGTCCGTAGGCGGCGAGGGCGAGAAAACGATCTGGTTGGCGGGGAACCCTGCGGCGGTCCAAGCCTTGACAGCGGAGAGACTGCGGAACCCTGGGGAGATGGCGAGCAGGTTGTCGTCCAGAGGGGCGTTGGGACCAACGGTTTCAGCACCACAGACCCCAAACATCGTAGTTCATGATGGCGACGAAAATCGAGGACCTTGGCGAACTCAGAGACATCGTTGGAAGGCTGACCGTCGGGACCATTCCAGGGGGTGATGGAAGTGGGGGCCGAAAGGGTCAAGTTAGGGCCTGAGTGCGAAGCTCCTGAAGGAATGACAGAAAGTTGGCAGTATCGGCGGAGTTGATGACATTACAGCCGGCACCCTGCTTATTGGGATATTCCCAGCTAGTGAAGATTAATCAGTCCTGTTTGTTGTTAGATAAGCCATGGAGACGTACTCGAAGTCAAGACCGTCCAAGTTGTACTTTTGAACAAGGCCCATCATCGTCTTCACGAAAGCGGTTACGGTTGTCGGCGGTAGCGACAGCGCTGGAGAAGTATTGGGAACCAGTCCAGCCACCAACAGAGAGGATAGCTTTCGAATTCTATGCCGAGGGTTTTAGAGTGTGCATCAGAACGTCACAATTATTGGTCATACATGGTTATGGGCAGCCTCAACGAACTGAGGGAGCAGGTCCGCATCAGACGCCTCCAACGACACAGTGTTCACGTCAGGTGTGGTTATCCTGTGCAAAGGAAGATATTCAGATGAGCTCAGATGAGACGTATAGAGGACTTACGCGAATGCATAGGTGACCTGGGGTGTACTTGTCCCAGGCAATGTCGTCGACGGAGAGGTATTGGGAGTGCCAGCCTGCATACCAAGTCGTAGCGATCATGCCGTTGCTCGAGAGAGTTGCCCGATGAACCAGTAGAGGGAGTAGAGGTGCCACCGGCAGCGGTTGGGGTCGAGGAAGCAGCAGAGCTCGACTGAAGTGGCCTTGATATTTAGAACACCATGGGCGCAGCCCATACTGGAGCAAGGAGCAGAAGGAGAGAGTAGGGCAACATGTGCAACATGCTGACTAGAATGAGAGGCTCGTCTACGAGAAGGGTGAAGGCAGGCAGAAGGTGAGGTCGACGGAGGGAGCAGGCCAAGTATTTATATGAGCGGGTGTGGTCCTTTGTGTCGGCTAGAACTAAGGAGTCGCAGTTCCGAGACAAATTGCCGTTGGAGAGTGGCAAGCAATCATTTTCAGGGCCACCCTGTCCGCCTTGACCGAGGGAAAAGGTTGTGTTGGCCTCGTGTTGTCCGCGCGCACAATAGATGTGCCAGGAAGCGGGACAATAGGGGTTGTCCGGGTTATTGACCGCGGCCCAGCGTAGCATCAAGCACAACCATCTTGCACATGTGAGAAGTTATCGTCAAAGCATAGCGAGGAATTTAGAGCAAGTCAGGGGGTTTTTGTTCAGGTTGTGCATGTTCGCCGACACGTCGAGGCACGTCCCGTCGCGCTCTTCGATGCTCGCCGGCATTTACCGGCCAAAACTTAATGGCTCAAAACTTCAGCTCAGCTTTCCGAGTCTGCCTACTCAAAATTTCTCAAAATTCTGAATATAGTACAGCCAAGGCAATTCCGCCGAAACAAAATTGCGTCAGTCCATCGGAGCTCGTTGGGCTGGTCTCAGCCGCTCCAATTGACGTTGAAGGTAGCCCGTTCAGTTCTGGTGCAAAAAATGGTCAAGATGTGGCGCTAGCCGATTAAGCCCGCAACGAGCCGGATTAATCCATGTTTTGGGGGAGCAAAAGCGTGAGAAGCTGCTAAAACTTTTGGGAAGATCTCGCGCAGCCCCAGGCCTATTAGAACGTCTTACCACTTTACCACTTCAGCAGTAGGACGTGTAGCAGCATGCTCGAGGCCCGAGTTAAAAGTGACAAAGTGAAAGCAGTCGTTGTGGCAATTTTCAAAGGACGATAATCACGCCCAAGCCATGCAGTGGCATCCGAAATTATGACAGAACTAATTATCTCTGGGAAAGCTTTCACTATATACACAATGTCATAACAAAACTTCCAAACTAATCAAAAGAAAGTCATACAGAATAGATATGTCGTGAAAATTGGTTTGGTCATCAACGTCCATTCGAAGAACATAGCAAACGATTCTTCGAACAAGGGAAGACGCACGAATCCTCGCGCCTGCCCGCCTCCACCACGGTCTCGTTGCAGCACGTATGCAGCACGAAACATGATACAGGCAGTCTGTCTACAAGGAACCTGAAAGAGAAGGTCGTGTATAGGGGGGGAAGTCATGCCGTGCAGCCGGGCGCGCGGTTGTCGTGAGGTTTGAAGCGCATGCGTGCGTTATCCATCCCTTTCCTTTGAGTCATCTGCTCTTCATTCTAGTCGACTGGGAAGTTCAAAGTCCAGTAAACCCTTTGAGTTTATCTCCGGAAGTTTGCGCTTCAGAATCTTCTCCGTCCATGGTTCCAAGGGGCCCAGTAGGTCGCTGGACCTGTGCCGATTGAAGAACTTGACACCCTTCAAGTCGGAGAGAGACGCAGTAGCGAGCTTGAGACATCCTCCCACATCACGTCGCGCAGCACCTCCTTTGCACCACGGCATATCCGAGGGCGCACATAGCTCGAGCGCCAACTCTATGTGCCGGACGCAGGGGGGTAGCTGGGCGAGGATGAGCTCTGCGGAGAGCCCCGACCCTGCGGGTGATATTCAATCGGAGGGCCTGCCCGGTCTGGATCGAAATCCCATGGTATGTATATCCTGAAAGTCTCGAGCACCATGCACTGGGGTTATCCCAAATGTTTTCCAGACCTCCTGGGGCTCCACTGTGTCCATACGACCCAGTCAGCCTTGCACAGACAGAAACAGTGAGCGGAATATATACCTAATCCCTCCGCATCTTCTATGAAACAATCAGCAAGAGACAGGAAGAAGAAATTCAAGGACTGCTTGACCCGCGACCAGGAATCGGCTCACTGACGGGACCTCTTCCGGTAGCACGTGCCAGAGCGTTTAGCGACGTCAGATTGCTAATGTTGCAGGCTTGCAGGACATAATTGAGTAGCGGGGAGGAAGGTCCGAACATCCTGTGAGAAAGGTTCTCCAACTTCAGCTGCGGCGGAAACGGCCTGTGATCTGTAGGCGGCGGCTTGGTGTATACCTCCCCGTCTCGTTCAGATCGAGCAGGGTTACCATCGAGCACGATCGTCGGTGCGAAAGTGCTTGAGACCGGGGCCGAGTGAAAGAGATGTACAGCGTCCATGCAGTCCTTCAGGTCGTGGAACGTCCATGTTGTAATACGCGCGAAGTTGATGAGCTCGACCAGACCTCCCCGCAAAGTTCTGCGACGTCCAATGGCGCGGGACCTTCGGTCGGCAGCCCCGCAAAATCGCGGACGTAGTCAAAATCCACAACGCTCAAGCGGGGCAACCGGTGCACGACCGCGCCGAGCTCATGCAGGTCGAGCGTGGGCTCCCAGAACCCGTCGTCATCAGGCGGCTTGCCGCGCAGGCAGAGGATCTGGGTGCTCGGTGCGGAGAGCTTGCCGCGATCCGACTCGAGAAAGCCGCGGAAGGCGGACAGGCGGTCGTGCTCCTGGTCTGCTGGACGACGATCGTGCGGAAGAGGTGATACCGGCTTGGGAGCACCCAGTTGCGCGCGATGAGGGTACACTTGGCAAGCTCGACCTTGTCGCCCTCGAAATGGTCTATTATCATCCCGATGAGCTCGTACGGGAGCATTATGCTCATGATCTAGCCAAACCGTCAGATCCCATCTTCATGGGCGGACTACAGCCTCACTCACCGCCATGGCTCGCGCTGAAGTGCAACAAGGGCGCGAGATTGAAGTGTAGTCGTTGTGGAACGCTCGAGAGGCAGAGGAGGATGCCCTCGATATTCAGCGTTTTATGTGGAAGATGAGTGAGTTTCCCCGAGGCTCGGGGTAAGCGACTTCTGACAGGATTAACGATGTGGTCAGCGCCGCCCCAATTTCCGCATAAGAATTCGCGCGACCCACGCTTCAACTGGAACGGCACGTTTGTCGCGAGATGTGAGAGCGCGATTTCCAGTGGAACGCCGCCGGCTGTGAGTTGCAAACGTTGGGCGTGCCTTTGGAAGGGCAGGGACGCTTGGAGGAGATGGGAGGCAGAGGCGAGTCGTCCTGTGGCGTTTATGAGTCTTTGAGGGGAGAGATTTACATCCGGATCATACACAGTCAGCTCATCATGATGTGGAAACCCACGAGAGAACCTTTTCACAAAAACGAATTGAATTACGGCGTCAACGCGTTCCATTTTCTAGGAAAAACAATGTCATCGTCAGGGTCTGGGTCACTCACATAAGCGCTATGACAGCCCTGGTGGTAGTAAATCACCGTCCGACGCGTGTCTCCGCGACAGATGACATATAAAACAGTGTATTCTGGAAATGGAAGAAACAATAAGGCTACAGTGGTATAGGTTAGCTCGTCGAAAACGGAAGAATTAATGGATGCTAGGTCGCTCTCACGGCCCGTCTGTGGAGAAGCTCCTAACCCGCATGCGTATGCCGTACATGATACAATGTTATGAAGATTCGCAGTTGACGCTTCTGTCAAGAGTAACCGCTTAGGGGCCGCTGATCGTAGCAGTGAGGAGGGTATGAGATGTCAGAAGGTGCAATGTGTAGATCGGGGGCGGAGCAGTGGTGGTCCCGAATACAGCAGAGAGATGGTAGGAGGGTGCTCGAGAGTGTGATTGTCGGTGACGCAAAACTGATGTTGTATACTGGCTGGAGCTGTGGTAGTGGTCGGGTCAGACGCGGTAGCGGCTGTGCTGACACCTGCAGTGCTCGAGAATGCGGAGGACGAGACCGAGCTTGCGACAACCGCGGACGAGGCGGAGGCGGTGGGAACGAAGGTGGGGGAGGCCAGAGCGGTCGAAGATGTAGCGCTCGTAGTTCCAGAGAAAGATCCAGGGACGCTCGAAGAAGATGCAGATGCACCCGCGAAGGTTGTCGGCACAGTCGGGGTTGCGATGGAAGAAGAGGCACCCGGCACGGTCGCCGTTGAGACACTTCCGGATGGTTGTACCGTGACCGTCACGACCAGTGTCGTTTGAACAGTGACAACCTGAAACCCCCGAAGAAGTGACGTTCGAGTTGGTGGCGCAGAGTGGCAATGGGAACTGGAGCGCTTGTGGTCGAAGCACTCTCGACGGGCGCGCTCTCGGGGGCGGTAGCTTCTGCGGATGCACAAGGATGTCGAAGCACTGGCGGTCGAGCCACTTGAAAGGGTGTCACCAGGTGATACCGCCGCTGCGTTGGCGGCAAACCGTTGACGAGTGTAACCCGATACGGAGGCAGTTGGACGTCACTGCGATTGCAACGTTCGAATCCATAGTGCAGTCATCATCGCCATCGTCGGTGGATGTTGCGGATTCTGTTGCAGCGGCCACCGACGTGGTACTGGCAGGAGTTGAAGAGGTGACTGTGGAACTAGTTGAAGTGGGTGATGTCACGCCAGTGCTGCTCTCTGAGTCCATGGTGCAGTCGTCGTCGTCGTCGGTGCCGGTCGCGGTAGAGCTAGCGGCGGTCGAAGCAGCGGTGGAATCGGTGGGAGAGTGGAAGATGCTGCACTGGTGCTACTCTCTGTATCCATCGTACAGTCGTCGTCATTGTCGTCTGTGCTTGTCGTGGTAGAGCTGGCGGCGGCTGATGTCATAGAGGCGGATCGGACTGCATCTGAAGTGGTTGGGGAGGCAGTGGTAGAGGCTGCGGGGGCGCTCATGGTGTGGTTTCCGAAGAGAAGACTTGCACCAGCGCCAGCCTGTTGCATGCGATCTATAGCGTCGCTCTCTGAGTCGCAGGCAATGGAAGTGCCTTCCGAGTTGACCAGGGGTAATGCAACGCATGTTAAAAGTGGTTAGCGCAGGGCTGCATGACCCATTTTTCGCTTGGATGCAATTGGCGAAGGCGCCTTGGACGCAGGCTTGCTGGCCCTCTGCAAGAGACAGGATTAGCGGTCGTTCTTTGAAGGTTTACGAATCTGCTCACCAGTGCAAGCGTCATTAGGATTTCAACGACGCAAATTGGGCGTTAAGCTTCTGTGCAGCCAGCGCATTTGCCATTTGGAAGGAGGTGGGTGCCCCATTATGAGGGGACGAGAGTAGGGCGGCGACGGCGAAGAGCGTCGATGTAAGCGTAAGAGGAGTCATATTCGCCTAGATAAGGAGCGTGAAGAGTCCGTTGAAACTGTCTGCCAGCAGCCGAGGCAACAAGGCGAATGGAAAAAAAAGAAAATGAGACGAGCACCAGGCTCTCCGACGCACGATGAGGGGGGTTGTGAGTTACACTCGCCATGGTCATTTTATATATCTGCTAGCACTCAGGCCACGACAATGCTGTCGCTCGGCCTGTAGCTAGGGATGGAGGGGCCGACGAATGACAATAGCCCGAGTACGCGAAACTCAATTGTTCTAAAGGTGAACACAATTAGGCAGCTCGTGCGACAGGTTCACGCACCTTCCGATAATGTAAAGTTAAAAATTGATATCATATAGCGATGGTATCAGGTGCGCGTGATAGGGAGAGTAAGTTCTGCACGCCTGAAGCTTTGCCCACGGCGGTGGGAAGTCAAAGTAGAGGGCGCACTCGGTTCGCGTGCCCGAGGGAGCGGCCATCACGGAGCCACGTGAGGAGGACAAGCAAAACGAACCTGAGATGTGGGTGCGCTCGCCCAGGCTCGCGGCGACAACACAGTTGCACAATTTTTGGTAACGAGTGACTGGCGGCACCAGGGGGGTGCCGCTTCTCGCAGTGGAATGCGCATTAGCAGTGTACTACTGATACATCATATAACACAGAAGGATGCGTTGAGCACCGTGGCAGGACTCGACGATGTTGAATGTCCGTGATCCTACCATGATAATACACCGGCCCTAAGGCCTCGACGTTGAATCTTTTCTACATCCAATACCTGCGACCCTATCCAAAATCTCTAGAGCACAACGACGACGGGCGTGGCCGTTTAGTCGTCCTCGTGGATGCCCGCGGGCTTCGTGAGTGTCGAGACATCGACGCCAGGAAGGGGCCAGCGGCGGGCGAAGATGCGGACCTCCTTGCCAAGCTCCTGCACCTGCTGGTAGCCAACCTTGCCCTCCTCGGACTTGGTCGCAACGCGGACGAAGTCCTTCAGGAGCTTGGAGCCGGCCTCCTTCTGGAGGACGAGCGAGGTCTGAACCGCGCGGTGAAGGAAGTCGGCGCGACCACCTTGATGTCGGGACCTCAAGCATGTCACGCCGAAGTCAGCGCGGAGGTGCCGAAGACGGATACCACCGGGAACCTGGGCAGAGGCGTCACCGGAGACAGCGTTCTCTGTTACATGCTGCGTCCAGCCGTCGTACCCAGGACTGTATTACATGAGACTCACGTGTTGATGGTGATGCCAACAAGGTCACAGAGCTCTCTCAAGCTTGGCTAACGGGTCAAGCCGAGGGGCGGAGGTCCCAGAGGACAAGGTGGTTGTCGGTACCGGAGGTCTGGAGCTTGTAACCACGCGCAACGAGCTCCTCGCCGAGGGTCCGGGCGTTGGCAATGACCTGCTTTGCGTAGGCCTTCCACGTGGGCTGAGCAGCCTGGAGAAGGGAGGTGGCGATACCAGCAATGGTGTTGTTGTGCGGGCCACCCTGGCATGCGGGGGGGAAAACGGCCTCGTTGATGCGCTTCACACTTTCGAGGTCTGCAGCCTTGTCGCAGTTCTTGCGGAAGAAGACAAGACCGGCACGGGGGCCACACGAAGGGTCTTGTGTCTCGTGAGAGAGGAACGTAAGGATCTGCGGATGCTAATAACAAGGTTTACGTACGTGGTAGTGGTGACGACGTCACAGTACTTGAAGGGATCCGCGAGTTCACCAGCCCGCGACGAGACCGCTGGTGTGTGCGCGATATCAGCCATCAAGAATGCACCGTGCTTCGTCGGCGACCTGCGCGAAGGGCAGCATAGTCCCAATCACGGGGGTACGCAGAGGCACCACAGATGACGAGACGGGGCTTGAAGATTTTGGCCTGCTTCTTGAGGCCCTCGTAGTCGATCAGTTGGGAGGAAGGGTCGTCCCCCCGCAGACGCATATGGGAAAGACTGGAAGTAGATCGAAGACGCTGTCATCTTCTTTTTGGCGGTCTGTTGGAAACACGGATGTTAGCGAGCTGTCTCCATCAACTGCTGAGATAACGTCAAGGGCTGGACGAAGCGCAGGACGGCGTGAAGAAGCGAAAAGCTAATACGCACGTAATAGCCGTGTGTCAAGTGACCACCATCTGGCAGACCAAGACCCATGAGGCGATCCTGGGGCTGAAGGAGCGCTGTCAAAGCGGCAAAGCTAGGAGATACGACACTCAGTTGACGCCAATGAGGAGCAGGGCAGTTCGGCTCTTACTTTGCGGTCTGTAACAAGTACGTCAATCAGCTTCGAAAGTCTGAGAAAGAACAAGGTTGGACGTACACTTCCAGAGTATGGCTGGACGTTGACGCCCCATTGAGTTGGGTCGAGGTGGAACGCTGCCAGCGCCCCGCTTCTGGCAAAGGACCTCAAGCTCATCAATCCACTCGTTACCGCCATAGTAGCGAGCGTTGGGCAGGCCCTCGGAGTACTTGTTGGTCAGGATGGAGCCATTCGCCTCCATGGTCGCCCGGCTCGTCAAGTTCTGAAATGCCGTCAATACCGACGAACTATTCCTGGCCGTAGAACATACCTCAGAGGCAATGAGCTCGAGGCCTGAAAATTGCCGCCATGTCTCCTTGTCGATGATGTTCTGAACCTCGGGGTCGATCTCCGCCAGGGGAGCGTAGAGAGGCTTGTTCTATAGCAGACAGGTTAGTCTAGGTCGATGCGGGCCCAAGAGCACAACTCACGAAATCAGGGGTCGAGGAGGAGGCCATGGTGCGTCTGAGGAAGGTGTGGTGGTTGCAGTCGAGGAGCGGATGGGACGAGAGAGGAGGCGCAACATTTTAAAAAAAACCTTTTCAGCTTGAGGGTATCAAGTCATTTCTCCAAGCGCCTCTAAATACTATTCCGCTCGCACGTGATCCGCCCCTGAGTTTTTTGGTATCACGGAAGCGGAGTGCCCGCGTACGGAGCGAAGCTGGAGATAGGCGAAAATACGCTATCATCCCCGCCTCCCGTCGCAAATTTGCTTGCGAAAATAGTGCACTGCGTACTCAAGTCTTCATGAGAGAAATGGGCTCGAAATAATATTCGGCGTGACAAGATGGATCTAGCGTCTATCTAATCAAATTTGATGCGCCTCAACAGGAATATCCGATCGAACGAGGACTTGACTTGCCAAGTCATCGTTGTCGTTTCGCGCGAATGGCGCAATGATCGCGCCAGCAGCAGGTCCAAGTCAAAGACGAGCTTGGATGTAGAGTTTCAGGTGTTCGGATGAAATAAAGGCATACACTATTACATAAGGTGCACTAAGTCAACGGCTGTAAACAGCGACCAGCGTGGGTACCGTGGAAAAGGTCGAATCTGTCTCTATACATAGGAAGATCTGCATGAAGGGCGACTAAATTATATAATAAACTCGCAACAATAATCTCAGAGACTGTACAGTGTAAAGTTTAAACTAGGGGTTAGGGTAGGAGTGTGGGTGGGCGGGGCAAAAAATGTGCATCCACCGGGAGTCGAACCCGGAGCTAGGCCATGGGAAGACCCAATGTTACCGCTACACCATGAATGCCCCAGAAGTAATACGGGAGGGATGCGACAGGTCGCTTTCGAGAACTTTGCTGCAATGGGCAGACGAGGTGCCACACAAACTCTATGGATCGACTTGCGATCCCACCATAGACTTGCGTAGTCTATGGATCCACTAGTCAGCACCACAGCTACGGGAGCAGGATATATCACTCACGCGTCGCCAGAAAACATAGTAGCAGATGCCGCCGACGATCCCACGAATTTGCTCATGAACGAGCCGCCAGACGACCAGCTTCTGCCTGATAAAGCACTCTGCCCACACCGCCCGCCCGCCTGCTGCCGCATTCGTGGCGACCTCCATAAACCCCGATGCGAGCGTCTGCTCCCAACCCCCTTCCGAGCCCGGGGGTCGACGACCTCCACCGTCACCTTCTCAAACCCAATCCCCCACAGCTTTTGCCCGCTGCGGCACCTAGGACTGCACCAGCTGGCCCCGCGACGAGACCACCGCCGACGGCTGCTGCGGTTGTAATGAGCGAATCGGTACTCGGATGATGATAGCGCGTTTGGCTTGTTCCTAGGTCAAAGGCGTATCGTGAGCGAGAAGGTGACCTGATCGTGAAGGGTGGAGGTGGCTGAACGGTGTTGCCCTCCATGGCCTGTGCGGCGGCGACATGAAACATATCCCTAGACGCCTGGTATGCCCTCCAGAAAAGATCGTACCCGAGCCGTCACTTGGCTGAACCAGTCTGTGGGCATGTGGTCGAGGTGGATGGATGTGTTCTCGTGCGGGGTCAGATGAACATTTGGCGTGCTCATAGGGTATGGGATGAGGCACGAAGATAACGGGCTGCATGGTGGTGGTGGTTCTAGTGAGGAATGCGAGGGCCCTCGGTCACGAATATTCCTCGTTCGCATTGAAGATCACTTACCTAGCAGGCGGGGTGAAGTCATCGATTCAAGCCTTCGGCATATTCACCTCGTGTGGCATGCGGAGTATTCGTGCGGACCTCGGTAGAATGATGGGTCAAAAAATGAAGCGGCTCCGAGTCGCTACGATTGGTCAGAGTGAGACTCAGGCTGCGCCGATATTGTTCGTGTACGCGTGGACCAACCCATTGGCCAATCGGGGCAGGTCGAAGCTCAGCGCTCAATACGCAGCGACCACCCATCACACTAGTGATGAGCTATGGAATACCGTCGCGTTTTGAATAGCTCGGCTACAGTCTATACTGGTTAGGTCAGACAAGAGTAGAAGTACATTACCATAGCCTCAATATCCCTGTTCTCGTCTCGACCGAATGCGTGGTTATCTATGAGCGCCGTCAGTAACTACCATACGTGGTGCAACGAGGAGTCATGGCAAATATGGTAAGACGCAAGTTAGAGCATACGCCAGCGGACCAAATCGGCGTCGAACGTGAACTTCCCACACTATTCATAGCCACTGGCCTCTGCAAGCAATGATCAACGCGGGCCACACCGGATTGCGTGTCGTGCTTCGTGAATTGAGCAAATGAACTTCCATGAAGCATTGATGCTGAGCGATCGTTCTCGACGTAGTGGGTGTCTGTGGCAAAGTAAAGACTACCAAAGATGACGACACACGTCCTTCCACAGCTCGCCATCAACGCCACACGAAGCCGGCGTCTTTGGATTAATTTGCACGCCCGTGACTCGATGCATTTGATCTTCTTTGGATCTTCTCGTTACCACTCTCATCACGCTCCTCAGCTACGACATACACGGTCGCAATGTCCACTAAGGGCATGCCAATAATTGTGCTAGATGGTGGGCTGGTGAGTTCAAGTGCTATTAATCAGACATTGTGGCTTCTTTCATGCTGACGGGTACTGCTAGGGTACTACCCTTGAAGACACATTCCACCGCGACATATCGGATCCACTGTGGTCTGCTCGCCCTATCGAACACGAACCCGGAGATTATCATCGAAAGCGCATTTGGCCTTTCTCAGAGCTGGTGCGCGGCGAATTTATCACGCCGCGTAACGTGAGTTCGAACGCGCTGTTTGCCTACTGATATTAAGCTTTCAAACTGCTTTGGGAGACAGATATCAGTGCGCATACAACACGTTCGAAAAGTCGGGGTTACACACGCGACGACGCGCAGCGCATCAGCGTAAGGCAATCGGTCTGGCACGCATCGCAAAAGAACGCTATGTGACGGAGCAGTCCGATGTAACGCGCCGAAAATGTGGAGATTGCCCTTTTCCTTCGGCCCTTACGGATCCACCGTGAACGCAAATGAATTCGACGGGATGTACCCGCCACCCTTTGGCCCAGAAGACCGCAACAGGAACACCCCCCTGCGCACTCCCTGGAGAGAAGAAGACGCGTGCGAACGGTCCTTGGAAGCGTTGAAGGACTTTCATCTGGAACGACTCAGGGTCTTTTCCGAGGACGAAGACACGTGGCGCACTATAGACTGGATTGCCTTCGAGACTGTACCCTCAGACGCGAGGCCGTCCGTCGCCATTCGCATGGCCATGGCCGAACTGAACAGTTCTGTGGCTGCCAAGAAGCGATGGTGGATATCTACAGTTCATCCCTTTGGCAAATACCCCGAGCCTATCCATGATCATAGCGAGGACGGAAAACTCTTCCTCTCGGGAGCTTGTGCAGGCCTTGCTTGGGGAGCAACCGCAAGCATCCTGGACTCTCGACTCCGACCGCGATAGGCGTCAATTGTACTGGTGGTCAGCTTCCTGGCGAAGATCTTGCAGGGCATGACAGCTGCGACCAAAGAGCTTTGCGGTGGTTCGGAGGACTAAACCGGTGCTCATCGTGTACCCCCCCCCCCCCAACGGCAAGGAGTGGGACCTCGAGCGGAAGACTTGGACACTCCCAGAGGCTCGGGACGGCGACAGGCTCAAAGCTTGGGACAACAACCTCGTTCGGGTTCTCGAGCCATACATGGAGAAAGGATGGCGCGCGTGGGGGGGCTTCATTATCGGGGGATGTTGCAAATCCGGACCTACGGAGATTTCTGCTCTCGCTACAAGAGTCGCACAATATACACAGTAAACTCCTAGTATATTCTGTACTGCTTAAAGTCTACCTCTCGTCATCTTCTTGCAAATGATGAATGAATATTCTCAGGTCTTCCAGGAGATTCTCGGCCCCGACTCCCGACTTCATCAACATCGGGCGCTTACCTCGGGGTGCCTCATAATGGGCGCCTACGTCGATGGCGTCCTGGAGCGCCTGCGCACGCCTCCACCGGTGTCGCCACTCTCACCGTCACTGCGCCAGTTAGTCCTGCGTCATGCAGCGGAACAGGGGGCGTATAAAGACATGCGCATCTTAATTATGGCCTCTTTACCAAGTTTCTCTTTTTTCTCTCACGACACGCACGACTTTCAACACCTTACGACACGACCTTTGATTTTCAACCTATAATTCATCATGGACAAAGCATCTTCTGTTATTGCTGCCCTCGATGCTGGAAAGCTCCCAACTCAGCAGCAAATTGACCAATTTGTGGATTGGCTCCTGAAGAGCGGCCTCACGCAGGTCGAGCCATCGCCGGAGTACGGCGAGCTCAGCGAGCAATTCAGGGACGCGTTCTAGTTCAGGACGTTCGTGATCTCTTGAACGCTTACAAGCTTATTGGGGACCACAAGAATGGTACGTGCATACCCTGAACCCACCTGCCCAGTAACTGACTTGCGGTCACAGGTGACAACATCATTCAGGAGTCCCTCTGGCATTTGCATGAAGCCGACATCTCGAATACCTCGACCAATGTCACCGGTTCCGCCCCGGATCAGGCGTCCAAGGATGCTTCCGCAATGGCACGTTCACTTCGAACCATCTTCTCAGTACTTCTCTCCACCCGTCACTTCGGAGTCGCAGAGTGTCTTCCACGACTTCGCCTCCTTCACACGGCTCGCGTTCGCTGATGCCGCCGAGTACGTCAGCCAGCCAGAGCGCAGGCTCAGCTGCACAGACGCTCCGTCAAGTTGATCAAGAGATCGAGGAGGGCGAGCGCAACGAGGTTGTTGAATGAAGAAGAAGCCCGAAGAGGAGAAGTTCAAGAACAAGGATACGCGCGAGCAGTTCGAGATCACTATGGACACCGTCAAGGTTGCGGGATCCGAAACTATCCGGTGCCGACCTCAGGTCGCCGCTGCACCAGCAAAGATCTCGCGAACCGCACACCAACGATCTTCGTCTCATGAAAGCCTTCAACGACGTACGTGATCTTACTGTTTGTTAATCATCGTTAAATGAAAATACTGAATTACGCGCCATAAGATTTGTGGACCGCGCCAGGACAACCAAGAATACCACGATTGCGGTCTCCAACATCTTTGGCATTCTTAGCAAGTGGCTGCCACAAATCTCTGGATACAGCCCGGAGATGTCAACACCACGGCCGATTACACTCTCTCGAGTCCTTTATCGACGACCACCTACCCCCGACCAACACCTCATTAAGTCGATCGCCGTTGGGTTGTTTTTTATGCGTCGCGCGGGATTCTTCGAGCGCATCGCGAACGGCAAGTCGCTCGATGACGCCCGACTTCTTCGCAGCCCTGCGTGTATGCGGCGTCGATGTTTTCAGAAGGACAAGCCAGTTCTCCGCAAGGTTACCGACGATAAACGACCCTAGACTTCCTCCGCCGAATTTTGCGTCGACGAGAAGGGCTACGTCCGCTCTGGCGATGCGCAGAAGAAGAGCGAGGAGCTCAAGTCGCGCTGCTTGGGACGAGATTACAAGCGCCGACACCGCCGAAAACAGGCCAGAAGTGGCGCGATGACTACGAGAAGCTCAAGTCGGAATGGAAAGACTTCAGCGTTGCCCTGACTCGACGGCCCACGCGAGGACCTCGCCGTCTCCGCCAGGCGCACAAGTTCGAAGTTTCCGGCTATTCTGTCTGACCTCAGAGAGTGCATTTGCTACCGCGCATCCAAGGCGGCGGAGAAGGCCGCGGAGGTTGGCGCTGCTGGCGCTTCAGCACAGTCCGTTTTAGGCTGCGACTTGTGGCCAGTATCTGTTCTTCAACAGCTTACCTCCCGATGAGTTTCGATCAGCTATGATCTTAAGTGACATCCACATTCACTAAAGAGGTTTGTGCAATCAACCACATCAAAATCGTGAGAATGCGTATGCTCATTTTTGTACTTTACCAGAACAGTTAGTACAGGGAGCACAGCGATAGTCTCGAGTTCGTCCTCGAGGAACTTGAAATCTTCGCACCTTCGCACGCTGCTCACTCTATTGGCCATCGCTTAATTTGGTACAACATTTACCGGGATATCGACATCAAGGCTACCTCTGCCACCACGAGACCCCATGACCCTCGGTACTTGGTTGTTCGCTCACCCGTGCTTTACGCTCATGGGCATCCAAACCTCGCATTCTTGCGCGAATGTTCTCGTTTAACTTCAAGCAGTAGACCTCTTCCCTGGCACATCCGAAATTTCTCCTGCATCTCTATGCATCACTCTCCCACCACAAAGGTATCTCCGGTTCTCCGTCTCCCGTCTCGAGCCATTCTGGCTCCCACCCGCCTGCTCGCATTCGATTCTTCTTTCTTCTTTCCCCTTCTCTCACGATGTCTCGCTGTACCCTCGCACCTCAGACGCAGAATCCGTCCCACTTCCTCTATCTCCCCCCACCTTCCTTATTCCGTCCTCACACCTCCCCATCTCATTCGAGCTACGTACCTTCGCACCTCGCCCGCCTCACCGCTCTCCTATTCCAATAGCCGCCCCCTGTCACACACCATGACATTTCCTCTTTCTCCCCGACATGTCGCCATCGAAAATAACACTTCCCAGATATTCGTAAGCAGAACTTCTCTTCAGCCTCTACCACAAACGGCTATAGAAGACAGGATCTACGAGCTCGCCTTCACATTCAACCTAGTCGACCCTAACCCCCTGCACACGATCTAGCAGACACATCTCCCAATAAAAACTTTAGTGCGACGATCCAGGTTTCCGACCAGCGTCGGACCTGACCATCAAGCAGAGCAACCACCAAGTGCTCGCTTCGGTTCTCAAGCCCGTCATCACCTCGCGCTTCCGGGATACCCTCCAGACGATGCTTTGCGGAGAACGGCGCGGTGCGCTCGAGTGGGCGCGACTCCGGGTTGCATGGGACGTCGGCAACCTTGCCGAGTCATTCGAGATGCTGGTTCTCCTGCCGCGCGGGGTGCTAAGTCTCGGGTTGCCGGGTTTTGGAGGCGAGGGATGGGCAAGCTCAGTGGCGTGGCGAGGGTGGGCTACTGGCGTCAATGTGGGCTGGGAAGGTGCGCACCGGACCGGGAGGTGGCCGGGTCGGGGAGGATCAAGGACGTGAGGGGTAACAGCCGGGCGCGACGATATGGGGGGCTAGTCTGGTCGCCATGGCGCCGAACCGCAGGTCCTCAGTGGGCAAGCGGCGCGGCCCGAAGTGCAACTTCTCCAGAGAGCATGAAGAGAGGCGTGTCGGTCGCCTGTGGATGGACATCGTGACAATGGACGAGAGCGGGGGGGGGGGGGGGCGACGTCCAGGGCAAGTGCTCAGTTAACAGTTGGCCGAACGCGCTCGTGAGGTTGATGCGTGACGTCTCGAAAGATGCTGTCTGGATGGATACCAGAAGGTGAAGAGCCATTCAGAACACGCGTTCAGGGAGTAAGGGCGGAGCAGGAGATAGAAATAAGGAACGGTGCTGTGGAATAGAGCCCGCGTTTAGACGTTTCTGCCGATAATTGGCTCATGGCCAGCGCGCGTTCTCGGAGGATTTGTTTGGGTAACATAAAAACAACAAAGTAGCGGTAGTCAATCCGCTTACAATAACTTGGTATATCTCTAGTACTCGGGAAACAAAATGTACAATATTTTTTACTTATCGGCGTCCAACAACGTAGTTTAGAGCAGGTGAACGTTCTCGTGAGAAGCATTACTAACTAGTTCTCAGCAGACCGTTCGTCAAAATGATTAGGTGGCCAGTCATCGTACAGACAAGAACAAGCCAGCTTGACAAAGAAACCTATCCACTGTCCCTGTAGAGCCGGTTATTGAGAATTCCCTCCCACTACTCCCTAAGACCTCATCCTCTCTGCGCAAACGTTCCTGTCATACGCGACTAACTCTTATACCATATATTATTATACCTCGTTAATCGACGTCTATGCTGCAAATGGCATAGTAAAGATTCCTGAAAAGCTTGACATGACTGCTGTACTCTTCCTCGCCACAGCATTTGATGTACGCACGGCCCGGTTGTGTCTCCGATCTATCCATCTAAATCAATGTGGAAACAACTCCGAGCTTCTGGTTCAAGACGCCCGGTGATGAAGCGAGTGAACTTATTATTGGCCGCTGTGTTGTACGCGCAGTCATGTTGAACGGCCTGGGATTAGGGCTTGTGATCTAAGGCTTGCAGTTAGCTTTCGGAACTTTCAAACGCTTGCTTGAGTCACCATATTGAATGGCAGGCCTTCAGAGCAAGTGCTATTCAAACAGTTGGTTTGTGCGAATCGCCCAACGGTCGAGCGGAAGTATCGTCTAATCCTTCCCTCCCCGACCGCATCGTAAAATATTTGTTCTGATCATGACTAACGTGATGAATCTGTCATTCTACGTGACCAACGTCACCTTTCAGAAATACATTCTGGACCGGGAGTTACGACGTGTTCTTCGACTGGATGTGGTTATACAACGCGTCGCGGAGCGAGGTGCGCGCATGGGCGTAATGTCTTAGCATCGAGTAGCCAGTTTTTGCCGACAACGTGATCATAGTCCGAATGGGCCTCGTGTCCAATGATATCGGCAATAGCAGTATCGTTGGAAGATTACCGAGCTGGTCTATCTCATCCCCAAGGAGCTCGACCGTGCTGTCACACATTCTTGCTTGCACCCGCTTGTGAGTTGTGCTACCCGAACACCATCGTGACTATTCCATGAAGATGTAGGACCTAATGCACCTACTCTGAAAAGGTAATGCGCATAGATGTGTGCGATTCAATTTGTGGAGAACGGACTGCCTTGCTTTGGGCGTCGTTGGCGTGGAGGAATACGAGTACCAGAATCCGCCTTACACAACCGGCATCAGGGATACGGAAGAGATGACGAGATTAGTGAGCAACAAGCTGGGAAGTATAGCAAAGGATCTCTTTTCGAGCACAAAGTTGCAAAGATGAAGCGCTTGCGCAAGGATCGAGAGAAGGGGGACTATTGGACTATTTTGAACTATGAATTTTGTGATCAGTGGCTGCGACGTTTGTTTCTCGTCTCGGTCACTTTGTAAGTAGCCGCGACTAGTAAGTTGGCATTTCTGTAGTGGACAGGAAACACATTGTCGAGGATCGGGTGACCTTCCTTAATGTATAAGGCGGGGATCATGAGGGTATGTCGTGCGTACCGAGATTCAAGCGCATCATAAAATTCAACGTCTTGGTGAACGACCACACAAGAGCCGCCTGGCTTCTCGAGAGTTTCTGGGGCTCACTCGCCCCTGAGCCCCAACAGCTGGTCCAGTAGTTTTTGGGCCGTAGATGATAAAATGGGAGTCCGATACACGAACGAGTGTAAGTCTGCAGATATCTGACAGGCATACATAGAAACTTTATGATGGTCCGCGCGAATGCCAACCCGATCGCCTAGGACCGTAGACTACAGCCGTTAGACTATGAAAAGTTGTGCAATCGGCATGAAGGTTCCGCCGTTTGCTTCTCGGTGTGTGGATGAAAAAAGTACGCGCCATTAATACGTGCCCGTGATGGAATCCGGGTTCGTAGTGATGGCAGACGAGAGCCACGTTATAACAGATACAATTACAACTGGTGATTTGTCTGGTGGAATCAAGATGTTTCTATTATTAGACAACTCTAGAAGGTTTTGTCTGAACTCGGGTTGTGCGGTGTCTGCGAGATTGCTACCCCATACCCTTATCGACCAGTCCCGAAGGCTTTGGGTAGGCCCAACCTCGTTATCCGGGCTAAGCGCCCGAGGTAAGCCTCCAGGCGAATTGCTAAAGTTCGCGCCGCGGACACCCGTAAACGACGGCTCAGAGGAAGGGACGCTGCGAAGGTGGGGGACGCCGTGAGCCGTGGCCCCCGAGACGATGGTCAGTTCAAGTGTGGGCCATGGCGCACGTGCTGTGCCAATCAGTATGTCCTAGTCTCGCTGTTTGTATCCCGGCACCTGAGCAATTGACCTGAGGACATGGCATTCGTCGAAAACAGATAAGAAGACTAGACATAGCTCTTCCGGCATACTGACTTGGCATACGCACTGCAGCCTATGCCACACTTGAAACTGACTCTGTCCTGCGTGAGAGCCGTACGGGTGGCTCCACGGCAAACAGCCACGATCGTGAGACGGGCTTAATCTAGAAAATACCAGTTCACTGCACTCCCTACCGCCTCGTTTTCCACACAAGTCACATTAATCATATACCGGTACGAGGACGACTTAGGTCAATCGATATCGGACCAGTTTATTTCATCATAGTGTCTCACGAGGGTACAGAAACCTGCAGTAGAACGTCCGTTCAACTTTCGGACTGATCTGCATTTTTTCATTGTATGGCACTCTATGCAACCGAATTCCATACAAGGTGACTCGCCACTAACTCGGCCAAAGGTAGTTTCAATGTGTCACTGGTACACGCACAAAACAGGGTGGCGCGGTTTTAGAGATACCACTTCTTTGTCCGTGCATACATTCTCGTGTTCTAATCTGACCGGGCTTTCGTCCGGCCGTGAGACAATCTCCCGAGGCGCTTAAACTTGAACATTGTGTATAAAACGTGAAGCAATGCTGAAGTACCACGTTTCTTGCCCACATTAACAGTCCACTTTACAACGCTTCATCACGCTTATAGAGGACAGACAGCTTCGTACTCACTCCAATCGCACCGAACGAAAGCCTGGGGTACGGGCTTCGTTCCGAGTTACTCGTACGCGTCGCGACTTCCGGCCCCTAGGAGAAGCTGTCAATAGAGTGAGGAGAATTTTGAATGCCACGTCTACAACGCAACAGGGACTAAACACGGTGCTACTTGCCTTTCAGCTCTTCTGCATCTGGATCACACCTCGCGTGTACAAGGGGTACACCCTGCGCAGGTCGACGACGATAGGATGAGTTCTTCTTCACGAGAATGTACTTGAGGAGCCCACGCATCTTCCATAGTCCTGATTTTATCCCGGAATACAGAGCATCTACTTCCATCTGAGCATTCCAAGTATCATTTTACACGCGCAACCACCATTGATCGGTACCGGATACCACTGCAACAGTCAGGAGGCTCTTGAGTTGTCATCTGCATTAGTGCTCCCAGGCATTTCCTCCTCTGATTTTTCAATTAATACAGAACCCCTGGCCCACTTCGGATCGTGAACTCGTCACAGACCCGAAGAACCTAATCCATCCTTCAGCCAAAACGTTGCCTTCCCAAGCCTCCACAGCCCACCAGGACAGATCCATCGTTTTGTTCAAGGCTTCATACGCTGAAAGTACCGTTATCACAATGAAAAGGTAGCGGTATTCATTCTTGAGTTGCCCGTGGAACGAGAGATGTGATTGGTCAGCGGTTGTTGGTCAGTACCCTGTCCTTAACACCCCTGTTTTTTTGAGATGAGTATTTTTCAGGGCAGAACGAACTGTCCACGGTACTCAGATCACCTGGGGCGCATCAGTGGACAAGTCCATGAAAGTGCTATGTGGAAAGGAACGCAAAGTGTCAGGCCTTTAAGCATGCGAAAAAAGGGACCCGTTGATATGTACACCCCGCGGTATGTGAACAGCTTTCTGGTATCATACCCCTTTCTATGAAGTGAGGATACACAATGTCAGTGCCAAGCAGCCATTTGCATCCCTTGAAACACACGGCCAGTGTCGGTTCAGAGTCGAGGTCATTCATTAAGATCCGGTCACCCCCGCGCGTTTTAAAATACCACCGTGATAGGGAAACTACGCCGATCGAATTTTGCAAAGATTACTATCCGTTTGCGGACACGCAAACCCTAGAATCTCACCATTGATTTTAAGACAGAAAACGTTGCGGCAACGGCATGGGGCGTGGGATTGATCGCTAGCCACCCCGCGACATTACCCTACAATCGAAAAGCTGGGTCAAAGCCGATAAATTCCAGCGTATCGGCTCTTTGCCGTGGAGCAGTTAGTGGCCACATAGAGTATCAAGGTTGTCAACCAAGCTCGGTTATCGACCCGTTTGCTCTCACGTGTTAATACTTTAGCTCAGTTTATTTTTAGGTTTATTTTGGGGAAAAAGGACTGTACAGACGGACAAGTGCTAGTGACACGGCTAATTCACAAAATCGACCAGAGTACAAGTCGTATGCTGAGGACATTTTTACGCCCAACCACCGAGAAACTTTTGGTCCTTTCCTAGTCACAGACAATCTTGGCAACACTAGACCGGTCCTCACTCGCTGAGGCCCGCCCCACGCCACTCCCGCCCTCCCCAGGAGTTACACAACCACCGCAGCACACAATTTCAGAATTACCATCGAAGGGACCAAGTCGTAGCACCACTACCTTCAGCCCTCTCACATCCATTCGACTCCGAAGGACTACTCGCGAGGTCTGTACAGGCGATTCGAGTCTTGACTAGCCGTTAGGCCCACTGGCAGGATGGGGATCAGCGTCCTGGAGCTGACTCGCTACATATGGACCGACTTCCAGTCCACCAACCGCATACGACATCCGGAAACGATTCGCCTTGAAGCAATGCTGGAGCATGTGTGCGATCTTTACCCCATCAATTACATAGGTATGCTTCTCGCCACTACTCTTGTCGATTTTGCACACAGTGAGTTCGATCCTCCAAGCTCGAAAATGCCGTGGTCTCAGACACTCTTCCCAACAGATAAGCAAGCTCAAGGATATCGAGGGCAAACACTGCCATGACTCTCCTCAATTGGCACTAAACAGCATGTGCGTAGCTACTCACCCTATTGGTCGCGCGAGCCCCTCGCAAAGGGATACAGCGCCTATGCGTTGGCTTACTGAGGCGCCGCCTACTGTATTTTTGAAGATATCCTGTGAGACCGGTATCTGCGAGATGTAACACCAGAAGCTGAACGGGTCTACCGCGATCTGTACTGCGCACATGACGTTCCACACACCTCGCCAAATTGATCTGTAGCAGCGCGAGCGGGATCACACAAAATAATTCGTGTCAAGGACAAAAACATTCTGCAATCATCCTCATACTGATGATAAGTTGTACATGATATAGAGGGAGAAAGGTCTAGAAACACGGACCCAGGACTGCGAAGGCGTCCCGAATGCTCAAAAACGGGTTCAAACCCGTTCCTGGTGTTCGAAACAATAGGTGTTCCCCTGAGCGAGCATGATAATTCCTGGAGCCTGGAGTCATTTATATTTCAACCAAGTGTTTAATCGCACAGTGAGCGTGGCCTACGTCCCCCCCCCCCCCCGGATAACGAGCAAGGGGTTTCGGTGCTCAGTTTCTGCTTGATAGCTCACAAGCATGCGTGAGGAAGAAAAAGCAAAAAAAAAAATGTCTTCATCGAGACATCAGCTTCGGCAACATACTCATCGACATACATTCTCCGAATATGCGGTATCCCTTCGGGTTCTGAACGATTTGGGATCTGTAGCAAGGCACGGAAAGCGAGCGCAAGATACGGACTCGTCACGCACGCTCGGTACGCCTGTTGTCACGACTACTCACAGAGTACTGACGCTCTGATGCTTTCAAATGGTTAGGGTACGTGGGCTTTCATGTCCGGGCCACAACTAAGGTTTCCGACTAAGCCATTGGAGGTCTCCGACGACTTAGAGGCAATCATTTCACGCTTTCGACTATTGTGTCCTTCGCTTCCACAGACGCACATGCACCTTCAACCGACTACTCTAAAACAAAATCCCGACCCTGGGTCGAAAGATTTCAATGCCCAGACCTTGCGACTTCATTGCAGGTTTCTTTTTCCACATCAGAGTAAACGGTGTGGGAGAGAGTATTGGGTACGGGGGAGATGACAAGTTTGTCGCATACGACCGCGAGGACATTCCCATGGTCATTGCAAGAATACAAATACTCTCACGGCTCTTGAAACAAACTCCACGACCTTTGCTCTCCGCGCACTACAAGTCACTTGACTTAGAAGGACCTGCAGAATTACGGTGGGGAGGCCACGAAAACTTGAACCTCTGCCCGACGACCTCCAGCTTCGATCTCAGGCACTGACCTTGACGCTCTCATTTCCGCCGCTCTCGAGACTGAATCTCCGTCTCAGGACACTAGACTCACCGAAAGCTTCCATTGCTATAGCCGCACCCACTCCCAGTTATCATTTGAAGGATCCTCTCACAACCCACGCCGCAATTCTCACAGTCTTTTCTGAGGCCATAGCCGCAATCAAGACAAATGGCACGAAGCGATGGAAAGATTCATCGACTCAATCTGTCGACCCCGACTACGAGGTCCCCGAGAATAAAACGTTCGACCAGTTCCTCAACCTTCCCTCCTTGGGATGGGTCCACGACAAGAATCCTTCGATAAGCATTGTGACGACGGGTAGCAGTGCTCAAAAGCGGAAGATTGACGCCAACTCAAACTCATCATCCAAGCGATCCAGGAGATCCAGGAGCACTAGCGGTCGTTCGCCTCTGGGCTCCGCGATAGGAGACAGAGTCTATGGACACGTAAAAATGTACGAGGATATGTCAATATCTTGATTCAAAATTTGGTTTTAAATGTTAGCAATTGGCCCCCTTGATTCCCGGATTGCCGCACAGTAGTACACCAAGATATGCCTCGTCTCTACGCAAATGGCACGGAGATTTGACTTGACATTGTCGCTTCTAGTGTAGTCAGTCGCGCCACGAGAGGTGGACACATCGAACCTGAGACACTTATAAATATGTGGACGGATGTCAGTGCGCGGTGGCCGAGCCTAGAACTCGCAGAGCATTTTTTCATCGTCTTGGAGCGACTGGCAAAAGCTCCACATGTGAATAGACGTATCCTATGGCTCCGTTACCGCTAGACCAAACGAGGATAACTAAGATCTGGTTTTCGACGTGCCCATGTTTTCGTCGTGAAATGTCATGGAAGTCTAAGCTAGTGTGCAAGTTCTCGAGGATTCAATCCACAAGTTCGGTTGGAAGGTCCCCTGCATTTTGTACGAAACCAATCGGCTGCAAAGTCTAGTGCTCACACGCAGCAGGAGAGATTGTTCTATGTGGACTATTGATCTATGTTTCGAAAGCTGAAAGGACGCTGCGCGACATTACTCTTTTCCAAACTCTCGGAGACGAAAGAAACAGCAAATCCAGCAGGGGGGGGGGGGAACACGCTCTCATCATCTGCGTCTCTATGAGGCTATACTACGGTTCCGATATATGAGATCGCTCTCCGTCGACGCGCCGCATCGACTGATTCTTCACTTCCGTCGCGTAGATCGCATGCTCTGAACCGTACTCTGCATTGGAGCGGTAGCTCAGATGTATTATTATCATGTATTATATACAGTTGTCAGTCTTTGGCCAGTAGAGACGCCTCGCCAGAGAAGCCTTCCAGAGTCCTCAAGTGCGTGAAAACACTTCCTATCACGTCTTGAAGCTCGTCATCTGTAAAGTTCCCATGGAGCATCCTGCGTTCGATCCATATGCCCGGCAATGACCTGCGGTCTGTGATAGCAATTAATGCTTCCTGGAAAGACCGCCACAGCTGTTGCGTTTTCTGCATCAGCGGGTTCGAAATCCTGCCGTCGGCCACTTTTATCTTTGCCAGAAGTAGGTCAACGTGTATGATGAGCTCTTCCAGGTGGGGAAGCCAGTGTTTTGTGGGCGAATCTGCCCAGCAGGCCGAAATACGTCTAACAACCGTGGTAGGGTTTTCTTTGCTGTACGTATTCCTTCGACGCCCAATTGAACGCCGAGGGTGAATTTTCCTGAGGTCGGGATATTCTTCAAATTCTAGGGGAATAACGCTCGCTGTATGTGCATGATCGATTAGAATAGCACCGAAACACGTATGATAGCAAGGAGCATGACTTGTACCACGGTCCCGTGAATCGGACTATATACCTTAATTCTTCGATCCGTCGACCCACCGTAGGGATGAATTTTAGTAGCAGGGTGGTCTACATCGAGTGTGAGTTTGCGAAGGGCCGACACCCGGGAGCTCGATGCCAAATATACCAGAAGCGCGTCTGATCGCTCTGCGTTACGTACCGCCAGAGACTTGACCCCTGGTGGAGAAATGACATATGTTTCTGTAAGCTTGCCGCGCCTCGGCTTCCATCGTCACAGTCGAGGAGACACAGCTCTTCGACGTCTGAGAAGTACTTCAGTATTTCGGTCGCTGCATCAATTCCCCCTCGTGTGAGTCCGGTTTGAGTACTCCAAGAACGGTATCGACCAAGCCGGGGTTTGTTTGAACACAGTATGATACAGTCAGGTGTGCGAGTGAGCGACGCTGCCAGGAGGGAGGGATGGCGAAAATCTTCTTCGAGTACGAGGTTACCAGAGCTCGAGAGTGTGTAGACAAGACAGATTGAAAAGCAAGGTAAGCCAACAGATGAGGGCAGACCTTGTCAGTTTCGGCGTAGTCGCTTGCTTCGCGGAAGGGAAACACGTCGAGCTTGAGCCTGAGGATATATGGCCGTACGTGAGGATTTTGACGCAGAAATTCCACAAACATGATCAAGGTCTTCGAAGTTCCGCAGAGGCGTCGCAAGTAACCTTCCGCTGTGTGTCTGGCCGT
This sequence comes from Phlebiopsis flavidoalba, assembly GCA_035772785.1. Lineage (NCBI taxonomy): Eukaryota > Fungi > Basidiomycota > Agaricomycetes > Polyporales > Phanerochaetaceae > Phlebiopsis > Phlebiopsis flavidoalba. Next base: position 128,080 of record JAOCPU010000015.1, on the reverse strand, counting down.
AAAAGAATAGACAACGTCTCTGAAGAGGTGGCGACGTGTAAAATTCGATATCCAGGATCGTGAGACTAAACGAGCATGCAGTTAGATCCGATTTTCCGTATGACATGTTGGGGTCGTAAACTCGGGATTCCAGGCTTGTGTTCCATGGCGTGGTGGGGTATAAGTCCTTGAGAACTTGATCCATCAGCTCAATGGGAAGAGCGGGCATACTTTCAATACAGCGGGCAGTGGGCCTCGGAGGTGGTGGATCAAGCTATAGCATATACTACTTATTGATGAGCATCTGAATATTTCTCACCTCACGCCCTGTGGCCCTACCTTTTCCCCGGCCTTGGAGGTTGAAAGCAACAATGTTCTTTACAAGTGGCGCAGGCGCCGCGCCGTTTTATCTGCGAGCGCCTACGCGTCCCGCCGCATTGCCGTTTCGGGAAATAGGCGGGAACTAACGCTATCTCCACTAATCTCCTGTGACATCATCTTCCTCTGGCTTTCATCGAGCTGCCATGGCGGGGATATCCTTGAACAAAGACGGTCACGACGAGCCCCAGGCCCAGAACTCTCACAATCTTCCCTGTCCGTAGCGAACAAGACCGTTCTCCAGCCATGATGGAATCCAGTCCTACCGTTAGACACCTCGCACCCGGCGGTTCGAGACTACCTCGCTCTTGTGCGGCAAGTGTTTAACGACCCAACGAATAACTCTCTATCTTAACACTGTTTTCAGACTGCAGGTTTTTAAACACCTCTCTCTTTACTCATCAACATCGCTACAGTCATGGTCTGCACACTCGTGATCACTCCAAACATCGGTTCGTTCCATAAAGCTTCGTAACTTCGAATAAAGTCATAATCTTTCCCCCCACATCGCAGGCGAAATAGTAAAGTTATATCCAGCTTCAATCGCACCTGACCCGAACATGATTGCGGGTATATCTTGTCGCGATATACATAGGCCCAAGTCGGATACTGTGTCCTGTTAGTCCTGGCCCGGAAGCCAGAAACAAAGGTGAGCGATTCACGCCTGGAAAACTAGCCTTGAGCTCACCCTACTGCTAAAAAGAGGGCGCTTGTAAAGGGCGTCGGGTCTTCCACTTGTATTCGCAAATTGGCTCATGGCAGCATGGGCTAATCGCTTGGGTACGTTCTATGATCGACATCTCCCGAAGCTCGTGTTCAACAACATCCACTGTAGTTGTTCCAAGCATTCCTACTATCAACTGTACTCCTAGGAATCCTCCTCATCTTGCTCATCTACGCAAACATCGTCCTTCTCATATACCACTAATCCCCCACGGCGAAAGGTCCGTCTGTATCTCATCCTACATGCGCATATACTCACCTCGCCTCATCGCCAGACCGCTGGACATTATGCTCATCCATGCCCCAGTCCGCGCATTCATGATCCTTCCCCTCGGAGTGCTCTTTGCATACAGCCTATTCGTCGACCTCGGCTTCACATGGTCTCCAGGAGAGCCGCAGCACTACGCAAGGCATCAGTGGGCAGGAATGGGTGTTATGCTTGGAGTCAATGCTCTCAGTGTGTGACTTCCTCTAAAAGGGGTGTAATGTTGTCTGACATCAGATTCAGGCCTCGTGGTAATTGTTCTCAGACGCGACATCGTCTGGTGCGTCGCAGCAAGCTGGATCGACGCGAGCATATGGGTGCTCAAGCCCAAGCCCTTTCCCGTCTTCGTACGTCCCCCAGCGAGACCAGCCATGCAGCGTATCTGAGCACACCCACAGATCACTGTTGTCATCTTCACGATCGTTCACCCGCTCGCTCTGGTCGCCTCGGGCGCTGTGGCTGAGATTTCGCCACAAGAATAAGGAGGGCGCGATCCGGCTGCCGGAAGAGGAGCAGGGAGAGGGAGAGCAGCGAGGACCTATCGGCCCCAGGTCGATGCTCAGGCGCTGTGGGGGATAGATCTCTGAGCCACTTGCCGTCGTTTCCCTGCCACCATCCGCTTTTCACAAGCCCCATACGTGCTCATACACGCTTAATTCTCTTGCTACTGTCCTATACCAGGGTATGGTTATTAATCGAATAGTGCCCGTGGGTCGCAGGTATACAGCGGATCAGACACGCCTCTTCGCATGCCATGTATTCCATCGCAGTTTTAATCTATTTATACAAGCGCGTTACATTTTTTACTTCAACACTCTAGGACGTCCTTGTCCTTTTTCTCGGTTCCCCAACTTGCAGCGGGGGCCGCCCTATATACTCGCAGCCTCGGACGCAGCCGCCTCCTCCTCCGCGAACCGCTCGACGACACGCTTGACCAGCTCGGGCCGCGGCGCGTCGATGTCGATGACCCGGCGCTCCTTCTCGAGAGAGGCCCTTGAAAGCTCCGCAGGGAGAACCTGGCCCTCGAAGTCGAAGCTCGGCGCGTTCTGGAGCGCGCGGGTGACTGCCTTACGGAAAAATGACTTGGCGGGGTGCGCGGTCGAGAGGACGACTTGGACTGTAGATGGGTCGCTAAAAAGGATGTGAGCAGGCGTGAGGGCATAGAAGGGGCAGGTTAGTGTGGTGTGTTTACTTTTTGTGCTGCTACGACGCGCGCCGCGGCGAGGCCGACGGCAGTGTGCGGGTCTGCGACGTAGCTGGGCTCGCCCTCGAAGTAGCTTCGAATGGGTGCCGAGGGTCTGAGAAGGTCAGATTTGTATACAGTCGCCAGGGAGAAAAAAAATACGCACCTGCTCATCCGACACGCGTTCCGCAAGGAAGTCTCTGCGGGCCAGCTCCAGCACCTGGGTAGGCACCGTCACCTTACCATCAGACTTGACAGCCTGCATCCACGAATTGACCGTGCCACACGCGCTCTGCCTCGTCGACCGCGCCGCGCCCTCGGACGCAAGGTACCACAACACAGCCGCTCGAAGTTGCTCGAGACGAGGATGTCCATCGCGGGACTCAGCGTCTCCTTCACGGCCGCTCGCGTCCGCGCTCTGCTTCCCGTCCGAGGCACGACCGCGGCGGGCGCGGTGGGGCCGGGCGCCGGGACGGGCGAGGAGTCGACCTTTTCGTACGCGCCGCTCCGCCAGAAGCGGGCGAGGATGTCGTTCGAGTTCGTCGCGACGACGAGGCGGGCGATGGGCAGGCCCATGCCCCGCTTTGCGTAGTACCCTGCAAGATGTCGCCGAAGTTGCCAGTGGGCACGACGTACTGGATCTGGACGGCCGCGAGCTCGGCTACGGAGAGGGTCGCGGAGAGCTGTTTGCGCAGGTGAAGTAGGAGAGGAAGTAGTACACGGTTTGGGCGAGGATGCGGGCCCAGTTGATGGAGTTAACGGCACCCAGGCGGTGCTTTGCGTTGAATTCTCTGTCGCCGAAGAGAGTTTTGACAATGTCCTGTATGTCTGCTGAGAACATAGAAGCGGAAGCAGCGGTTATACACTCACTTGACAGTCGTCAAATGTGCCCTTGACTGCAACGTTGTGTACATTTGCGTCGGTCACAGTAGTCATCTGCGCCTCTTGAATAGGTGATACACGTCCTTTGGGGTGCAGGATGAATATCGAGATATCCTTCTTATTCCTCAAGCCGTAAATAGCGGCACTGCACGAGCATAAACCTCTCCTCATACTAAATGGCCTGTGACCAAATACCTTCCGGTTGTCTCCGCTACGCCAGACTAGCACCCAACAACCGTCGAGCTTCTCTCCTCTTCTCACCAGGAACCTTCTTCGCATTCCGCCTCGCGAGGAAGAACTCAAACAAGTTGCCAAGGAACTGGAGCGCAACATCCTTGAACGCAAACGTCGGGCCGTGGAACAGCTCGAGGATGTACGTCCTGTCACCGAGCTTCGCGAGCGGCGTGACCTCGGGATGTCTGAAGGTGGCGTACGATTTGTGTCGACGAGTGCACGCAGCTCGTCCCCGTGATCTCGTCCCGGGGAGACGTACAACGAAATGACCCTGTCGACGGCGAGCTCGGCGAAAGAGAGCCCGCCCCCACGCTGTGGCCCACAGTTCGCGGGCAGCTGTGGGATGTGCTCGGGGGATGTACAGGCCACCGTCCGACGCGAGGCCCGTGAGGACGGTCTGTGCGGAATGTCCTCAGCACCGACGCTCAGTGAGAAGGAGTAGGGGTGGTACTTGCGTCCTCGAATGAAAGCAGCTCGTCGCCCCGCCGCGGGTGGAAAAGTACTTCATGGTTTGAGAGTGAGTCACAGTGGACAGCGGCTGCTCTTTGCGGAGACCTCGCTAGAATTAATTGATCTAATCTGACTGCTTTCACGCTTGATGGCATTCTTGATCTAGGCGCCCGTGATGTGCATGGTCGTCGATTGCTCTCGCCTGCCTGCTCTCGCTCGATCCACGACCAGGTTCAGCTGTTCAGCTTCACTGAAGAGCTAGGCTGTATAGCTCAAGATCTCACTAATCTGCTCTTGAGGTCCGTGACCATCGCAGAGTATGGCGTGTAAGTCGCACGCCACGTCGAACCTCGTCCAACGTCCAAATATCCAGGCCTGTCCCAAATCATGGCAACGCTGCACTGCAAAACCCAATCTTGACAGCTCCAATAGAAATACAACAATCCATATTTGAAGCAACTCTGTTGCCCTAAATGTTTTCCACAACCCCGCCACACGAGATGTGAAATTCGCACAAGATCTCAAGCAGGAATTGGTACCTCCGCCTGCGGCGCTAAGCCTCACCGCATGGCGGCGTTCGCCGTCCGGAAAGTCGCCCCGTCGCAGAATGCACAGTTACACGATTATCCTACACACAAATCAGCCCTTTCTCTATCCATTAAAATGAGGAAGGGATGAACCAAGACTTACCCAGACGACGAGAGTGCCGGGCTCGTACGGCGCGCGGACGTGGAAGTCCGCACCTTTGGCGATGTGGTCGAACAGAAAAAATCTTGAGCAGGTACTCGGACTCCTCGTCCTTAAACCCGACAATGCGCCGCGTGAAGCCCGGGTTCACGTACAGCGCCTTTTCGCCTGTTACGGGGTGCTGGCGGACCACGGGATGCTACGACCCATCTTCGTCAGTATTCGAACAGGACGCGGAGGAGAGAGGGGGAAGGCGCACCTCGGACTCAACGGGCTCGCGCCTTACAGGTCCGCCGCGCCGGCGCGAGTACTCGGCCTGCTCGACGGCGGAGTGCACCGCGCGCAGGCCCTCGAGGCGTTTTCTGGAATTCAGGTGAGAGGCGTTTGTAGGCCTCGACTTGTGAGAGGAAGAGCGTGTCTCCGCCGCCGTTGTCCGGCTGGTCGAGGATCCAGAAGAATGTCGTGCCGGGCGGCTGGAGTTCGTAGGACTAGTGGGGGGTGTAAGGAGGGAGGGGAAAGGAGGGGAGGGGGACGTACGACGTCGGAGTGCCAGCTTGTGTTGCTTATGCGGTTTCCGCCGCGGTATTCTCTGAAGCGGTTGTGGTTTGCGTCGCGATACACTTGACTCAATCTCAGCAGCTTCTCCCCGACGAGCAGTTCCACACCTACCGACGTGGAACTCCGGGAACCCCTTTGCATTCCCCGACGTCGGATGCACCTGAATCGGCCCAAAATGCCTACACACAATCAACACCCCTCACACACCCACGCACCCGCTCATCTTTGAACAAACGTACCTAGCTATCTCAATCTGCCGCTCCGGCGGCAGGTCCTTGAAATCCTGGTCCCGAAACACAACCACCTTGCGCTCAGCGGCAAGCAGCGCGAGCTCGTCGAGACCCGCACTGTCCAGCTGCGAGACCTGCACGCCCTCGACGACCGCGCCGATGTATGGGCTCAGCTGGCGGAGCTTTGTCCCTGCGCCGAGCAGGTGTGGTTTTGCGGGGTCGGCGCGCAGGCCTGGGTCGGAGAAGTCTGAGAGGAGTGAGTGGGTAGGGTTTATGTGTGTGTGAGGGGTGCGTACCTCGGATTGGCGTGGGGGGGAACTTTTTCAGATGCGTCAAAGTGGGGAAGGTATCTAGGGTAGGAGGGGCCTTTCTGTGGTTCCTTTTTGGTTAATTGTTGGATGGAAGGTGAGGCGTTGGAGACATACGTCGCCGTCTCGGGTTTCCGGTCAAGCTGACTGTGCCGAATGTGCTGGTGACATTGTTGACGGTTTCTGTAACGGTTTTCGGTGAGAGAAGGAGCCATGGCTGGGGCTGTGCGAATAACACAGTCGTGCAAAAGTGTGTTCTTGTCTTATAAAGACGTTAACCGCAGTCGAAGGAAGCCATAGCACACCATTGGAGGGTGCTATGGTACAAGTCGTAGCATGAGAGCTGGTGTGCCTCGAGCAGCTCGATACGAAGAGTAGTGGTCAGTCACGATACCCTCGGAGTAAGACACCATACAGCTCGGCATTGTGCAAGCCCTGCGAGCCTAGATAGCGGACGCCCGGTCCGCCGAGGCGTGTAAGCTTGAATGAATGACGAAGAGACTAGCGAACGCAGATGACTCACCTTCTGTCTCTATCACATCGAAAGGTGTGGCGATGTGCTCATACGCTTGCCCGAGTGCGCGACGCGACGCGAATGCCGTTTGTAGTCCGTAGGAAGTCGGCTACGGTGGCGTCGCGAATAAGCTCGCATATCTACAAGAAGGCATCGCTAGCTTTTGAATCCAGTGTTTAATGAGCGTCGAGATGTTGGTACGGGACAGCAACGTCCGGGGGGAGTGCCACCGTATTGATGGCGGGATGATCGCCCTGGGCGAGTTGGCGAATGTCTGGGTCGGAAGAGGCAACGATGACGGAATGTCGCAGGATCTCCTAGACAACCCTGCAGCGCGAGCCACTTCTTTCTAGATAATAATATAAGTAGTACGACAATCCCCTCGTGTACGCTGATGTGCGTGGTGCGGTGGCGGTCGAGGGTGGGATCATTTAGGCTTGCTTGGACGAACTGGCTCGAGGCCGCGCGCCATATGGGGGCTGTGAGGGCTCGACTGAGGCGAGAGGCTGTGTACCTGCCCACGCTGCACGGCCGCCGCGCTTGGCCGCTGTATGCATGGCGTCGGGGCCCACGGCGGGCGGGTGTCGGGCAGTGCGCGCGCATCCGCGGGAGGGCGATCTGTGCGGGCCCGGCGGAGCGCGTACCTGGAAAAATAGGCCGCCCGGCCTTCTCGAACTACAGACTCATGCAAGGATCTGCAAGAAGAGGCATGAAAAGGAGAATGTGAAACCGACTGAAACCGAGGGCACGGCGAGGAAATGAAGCCCGTGTCGCGCGTGGGCGGGCTGTGATGATCACCGGCGCCCGAGGAGCACCAGTTCGCACTTGTCTCAGCCGATATCATTTCGTTTGGAGCACCCACCTCTGCGTTGTGCGCGCGGTCGGCAGCGGCAAAGACAGCGACGTCGACGAGAGCGGCAGGGGCGTTGACCGACGCTTACCGGATTGGGTCATCACTCCGCCACGTGGAGTCAATAGCAGCATTTACCGGTCTCGTGACCGGCCCTTCTTTATCGGAGCTGCAATTAATTCGGACAACGCCAGGACCGACGGTGCAGCGGAAAAGCGGAGTCTGAGCGGAGGTGAACGGAGGCGCGGAGCCCCCATTTTAAGTATTTTCTCCATCAGACGGCCACGTGGATTTAATAGCAGCATTTACGCGCATTTTCTCAGACATTTCTCTCCCTTTGTCTTCAACGACGTTCGCGCTAGACCGGCTCAACGACTTTCCCCCACGCGCCATGGCCCCGCTAGCCGTAGGCAGTGCACCCGTGGATTGTGTTCTGATATTGTGATGGTTGGTAGGCGCGTTCGGTCTGCGTCAGAGATGCAAAATGATGGACGACTGCTCTCTCCGAAACACGAAACTATTCGCACCTCGGACAGTCCAGTGCTGCTTTCTTTTCTTCTCTCGCCATCCCTGCCGTCGTCCGCCATACTCTACTTCCTCATATTCCTAGTCTCCCGCATAGCGCGCGGTACCCGCGGCAGCCCAGCCTGTATCCTACGCCTTTGCAGCTAATTCTCGACACATCTGTCCATGTCCGTGTTCACCAATGTATTCGGCCGCCGCAAGGGGATCCAGAAACGCCTCAACAACCTTACCAATCCAGGCCGGGCCCAGTCGCCGCCTTCGCCTGCGTCCTTCGTTTCCCCAGACATCAACGAGAAGGCACCCTTTAACCCGTACTCGCTCTATGAGGCCACACAGTCCTCTGCGAGCCAGCTGCTACAGCGCAACCCCAGTGGACAGGCAGAGTCGAGCAAGCGGACGAGCTCTCCCAAGGTCCACATTGACGTGCCCTTTTCCACGGACGGGCACTCTCTGTCGGACTGGTTCCCGGCGGACCTGCTGCAGGGCAGGAGCGATTCCCCCGCGCGGCCGCCGGAGCGCAATGTCTCACTAGGCATCATGGCGGGCTCGGGGGGCTCGGGAGGCTCTGCGCTGGGCGTCGACGGCGGCCACAGCCGCGCAGCGAGCTCCAGCGGGCACTCGCATGCGGACACCGCCTCGCATGCGGGAACGGGAAGCATATCTGGGCTACGATCAGACGCAAGTATGACTGGGAGCAGTCGAGCTCGTCAGGCGAGCTTTGCAGAGGATGAGGTGATTGTCATCGAGGCACCAAGGGGACGCGATGTGAGTGCCCACCGAGGTTATCTGTCGCATGTGTGCTGATTAGGTCTCGTAGCCCACATTGTCGCCCCTGCGTGCATCCTTTAACCACCACGAAGCCCAGCTCCAGAATCCGTAAGCATATCAATGTACATGTTACGCATACATGCTGATTGCACTTTTCACAGGTCATGTCCGGTCCGAAACGTCCACTACCAGAACCGCTACGGATACCCGACCCACTGAGAATACCTGAACCGGGCGGAATTATCATACGCAGACAGCGGACAGCATCCGTCGTATCACTACCGGGGCGCCACAACGCTAGCGGAAGAGGACGAACTATTCGGTGGCGGATCCTCGCCCTTGGCGCGAAATCAGTCCATTTCCCGCTCCCGGCGCCCCTCGGTCTCGCGCTCCCCGCTCACGCCTGTACTCGCGCTCACGGCCTGCATCGACCTACTCGCGCTACTCGGACACGGAATTCGACTACGACGACGTGAGCTCCGCGATCTCGGGCACAACGCTCGCGCGGGAGCTCGTGCAGTCGTACATCCTCTCGCCTGCGTCGTCCGTCTCGGGCCCGGGGCAGTTCGCCGCGCGCACACGGGGCCACCTCGCGCGACAGGACTCGGCGACGCTCCCGCGGGGCGAGCTCCCGTCGTTCTTCAACCGGAAGAGCATCCGCGCGAGCGTGCGCTCGAGCAAGAGCAGCAGCACGCCCGGCTCGCGCGGCAACAGCACCTACTGGCGCGACCGCCGCATCAGCGGCGACCAGATCGTGCTCGTCAGCCCCGAGGACAAGCTGCGCGCCGCGGAGGACGACGTCCCGCCCGTGCCTGCGCTCCCCGAGGGCCTCAGCCCCGAGCCCTCGCCGTTCTCGTCGCGCAGGTTTGGCGCCGCAAGACGTCGCCGAACGTCGAGAGCAGACGCGGCAGCTCTGCGGGTCTCACCGCCGAGTGGAGGCATAGTAATGGCGGGGAGACGGTTTGTGAGCCCGTGCTCGACCCCCGTTGCGCCGGAGCGGAAACGACGGAGGATCTCGAAGATTGAGGAGGCGGGTGTGCCGCTGGCGTCTGCGTCCAACGATGGCACAGATCGGCCTCGAGATATTGAACACGAAACTCAGCTACAACACGAAGAGTCGGCCGCAATTTCATCGCCGCCGCACGATATTCATGATTACGAAACCCCACCTTTGTCACATTCAGGCAGTACTGCATCTGCCAACAGTAGGTATCCCATTATCTATACCACTTCACTACGCTCACAATCCGGGATTCTAGGCACAGCTGTTCACACACCCTCATCAGCTACAGGTATCCACGATGTACCCCACACAATAGCACGCTCGTACTCGGATGGATCGTCTAGGAAGTCCATGGGTCCCCGCCCTGCCCCCCTTTTGCCTCTCAATGAGAGACCCCGCTCGTCCACCCTTCAGTCCTCTCCAGGGCAACCCCAAACGCAAGGGCCTCGTTCCCCGTCGGGGCTGTCTCGACGCTCGTTCATGTCACCACTCCAACCGCCCATCATGCCCGCCGCCTCCAACCCCTCTCCCCGAGTCGCCTGACATCCTGGATATCATGCTCGCCGGCTCGCGGGTGGTCCAGCGCGCAACGCAGCGAGCGGCCTCCGCGTGATCAGCCCGCCCGCGCCCATCTCTGTACCCCCGCGCGACCTGACACCGCCGACGGACTACGGCTTCCTCCAGTACGACCCCCAACTCACCATCGACGGCCTCGGCCGTGAAACAGACCTTCCCAGAGACCCCGTACGCGTTTACCCCGGCCACCGCCGGCTTCAACGCGCCTGTGCTGCCCCCCGGCTCCCCGGCCCTCCCACGCACGACGTCCGTCGCGGGCCGCCAGCCCAAGCAGGAAAAAAAAAAAAAAAAAAGCATGACATGAACAAGATCGCGCGCTCCGCAGGTACCACACGACCAAGAGCCCGCTACTCGGCGCGCACGGCGCGCCCGACGGCGCGTTGCCCATGACGCCCCCCCGCGAGCGCGTCCGACTTCCGCGCGGACCTTGGGCTCGACGTCGTCTCTGCCGTCCCGCACACCGCCGGCGTGCTCTCCGCGATCGAGGAAGCCAGCACGCCCGGCTCACCCATGAGCGCGCCGTCCGAGTACTCGAACACGCCCGAGTACTCGCCCGGTTTCGTTTCCGTTGAGCAGGCGTCGCCCCGCGCGCCGGAAGACCACCGCCCCGCGAGCCTCGTGTCCCCCGCGAAAACGGGCGCTCACGCCGCTGCCCTCGCCGCCTGCGTCTGCAGTCCCGCTCCCGCCATCACCGCTGCCCTCGCCTGCGGTGCCCTCGCCGAGCGTGGCACCGCCGTCGCCGTCGCCTGTGCCGTCGGATGCGGTGCAGCATGAGGCGCGGAGCCCGCCACCGTCGCCATCCCCGTCGTTGCGCTCCGTCAAGTCAATGGGCGCGTTCGCGACGCCGCCGTCGTCCAAGTTCTCTAAGCCGCTGCCGGGTGCAGAGGTCGACGCCTGGGAGGAGGGTGCTCATGCGTCCGCCGCCGCCTTCGGGTCCGCGTAGGCCTAGTGGCCCGCAGTCGTTTAGCCGTAGCCGCGGGGCGTCGGTCTCTTCGTCGGTTGGGAGCCCGCCGATGGGTCTCTCGAGTTCAAATAGCTACGGCACAACCGCGGCCAGCACAATGTCGACACCGCCGGCGTCGAGCTTGCGGTTCCAGACGACGCCAGTCAAGTTCCGGGGCCTGACGATGGAGGCGGCGCACTGGACGTTCACGTCGCAGCAGCTGCAGGAGACGGTGTCGACGGCGATCAAAAAGTCGTCGCACCCGTCGACGATTCGGCTGCTTCCGACGGACGTGCTGAACGAGGCGCTGCCGGGCGAGCTCGCGCGGCTCGAGGCACACAGCGCGGAGCTGCGCACGAACTACAAGCTCGGCGTGCGCAAGCGCAAGATGCTGCTTGGCAGCCTGCGTTCTATTGCGGACGGCGGCGAGCTCGCGGACCAGGCGGCGTCGGCGCGCCTCCTCGAGGACGTCGCGGAGCTCTCGGAGCACCTCGACCAGATCTCCGCCGAGCTCTACGGGCGTCACAGACCAGATCGCGCGCAGCTGCGGCACCTGCAGGACGTGCACTTTGGGAGTGCGCTCGCGGTCGCGCTGCACAAGCTCAACGCGGCGGTGGCCAAATACTCGAAGGAGAAGGAGACGCTCCGCCAGCAGCTGTTTGCACTCGAGCTCGAGCGCGACGAGGCGTGGCGCCACGCGCAGCAGGCCGCCGAGGAGGCTGACGACCTCACGCACAAGATTGCGATCGCGGAGGGCATCGTCTCGCCCAACGGCAGCCGCAGGTCGAGCAAGATCATCATTGCCCGCAAGGCGAGCGTCCGCAGGGCAGGGCTGCGCTCGCCTAGTCGTCTGCGGAGCCAGCGCTCGTCGATGGCGAGTGGCAGGAACAGTATGAACATGTCTCCTGCGCTGAGGTCCGCTCCGAACGGCGAAGGCGTGCCGCCTGTGCCTCCGATTCCCCTGCGGATGCCACTGGGTATATCGACTCACGATCTACCCGGCCGCGGTTCTGGTGAGTGCACTCCTATTTCTGACATGTTAGCCTCGTTACTGAACTTCATGCAGCTCTCACGTCCGAAGCCAGCCCAACATCCGAAAACCGCGCGATGCAGCAAGCACAGGAGGAAATCTGCGAGATGCTGGGCATCAGCCCCGAAGACCTCCGCGCACCGCCCGCTGAGACGCGCCCGAAGCGGTCCATGTCTCTCACCGCCGCGACGAGCCCCGCCAGCGCGCGCTCCTTTGCGACGCGCAGCAACTCTGTACTGTACTCTCCCAAAGACCCCTGGCGGACCCACCACCGGAGTCGGAGCATCGACGACGTGAGTCTGGTTTCGTGGCGCCTCGATGAAATCTTGCTCTGACAGCCCGACCCCTCTCCTCATAGCGTACCGCAGTGCTTGCTAGCATTGGAATGGCGTCTGCTTGATTCTATTTATTCTGATTATTTCTCTATCGTAAGGACGTGTTTACAATGTCCCCATTCGTTTTTCTTTTATTTTCTTCATCGTCTCTTGCAACACCTGTATCTTTCAGCTGGCTCTATATACTCACGTGTACATGTTCAATACCCATGTTTCGTCAAATCAATGCACTATCAACGTCATTTTCCTTCCATATCAGCATGTTCAGCCTCAAGCCGAAAACCTCGCATGTCAACGAAAACTTACCTTTTTTGTTCTTGACACAAACGATCACGGTTTTCATAATCTTTGACAGCAGCATCATTGTTTGTGTCCCTCTCAAATCCCTCTGCTTATTCAACGGGCTGATCGGATAACGAAGGGCCTCTCCGAGAAGGCACCAGTATGTCGCATGTTGTGGTTTGAGGCCTGTCACTGATTGTGTCGACGTTCCTTAGCGTCACTCGGGTGCCTTGACAAGTGCAGAAAGCACTATCCATGCCCGAGCGATGATAATCGGCGCCACGTCCGGACATTTTACAACTTTACCACGATGCGATCTTCTTCAAGGTGAAGACGCGGTTGTCAGCACTCGTCTCCACGGTATATTTCCAGACAGCCGACGCGCGCGCAAAAACACGACAAGGGCTCGTCCGCATTGTTTCAATGTCGTTCCCGCTTCACCGTTGATGACTGTGCTCCAACATCACCGCCCGCCGCCACCCCTCTTCACGCGTCGGTTTGACCCTCTGCACCCACAGCACTCCTGACGTCTTCTTAGCATCTCTACACGCACCAGCTTCATGTAACTTCCCGCTATGAATATGCGCGTCGAGCAACGACCCTGACAATTCTTTTCTTTATCCACAAATGCAAATGCATTTCAGCGCCGGCGAGACATGAAAAAAAGCTGGAAATGGTGATTATCAAAACTTGGAAAGGGTAGCCATCAAATTCTATATTCGTAGTTTATCGGACCGGATCGCCAATTTTTAGAGTACGGCGGTTTTAGATGACCGCCAACTGTTACCTCTTTTCACAAAATGGCATCACACAGGGCGAACACCAGTATTGCCGTGGCGGATGTTACGAAGGAGCGCTGGCGAGTTGTGCAAAAGCTTACAACGTGTCAACTTAGGCATAATAAAGATAAATTCACGCAATAATATTTGCCATGTGACGTGAAACAATACCTCATCGTTTTGTGTGTTTAGCCATCCAACTACATGAGCGACTTTGCTCCCCAACGCACTGAATTTCATTGACAAACCCTGGGTTTTCGTCGGATCAGTCGGATCAGACGCCACGAAGCCTTTCGTCCAAACTCGACGCATGGGCGCCCTGTTTCTGGACACCCAACTCTCAGCAGCAAAAATCCTCTGGCGAGACCCAAGCTCTCTCCGGAAGGTCGTAGACTTCAAACCATCATGATAACATTTCCAATTATGGGAGCAGTCTCATGTAAGCTATACGACACGTGCATGTTCTCACACTGCCCATACGCTGGGACCCATTCGCGCGTTGACCTATTGTCATAGACGTACTCTACAAGCGACTGGTTCTTGGTGAACCACGCCGTACACTTCCTCGCGATGATCCAAAAACGCGCATGGCCGTATCATTCCGGAACCATTAAACACAGAAGCGGTACACACTCACGAGGACCAGCGAAGATGATACATAATACGAATAACTTCATGTTCAAATTGAGCTTGCAAATCGGGAATGGACGTCTTCAGCGGGCGACTTTGGATGCGCCAAACGTCTTGTCAAGCGCAACATACGCGGTTCGCAACAACTGCACTCATATGATGCCCAACATCTACGAATAACCGACTGGGGTCGAATGTCCATACATTCACGGTATTGAGTGCTGTATTCTGCGTGAGGAGGGAGTGGGAATGTGATGACCCGGGATTCAGCACTTCGACGCGAGAGTGGTCGGGGACAAATGTATTCGGGGGCAAGTATTTGATAGATGTTTTGGTGTTGAGTTCATCACGTCTTGCGAGTAGTTTTAGATGTAATAGTAGCGAAAGAAACATACCAAGAGTTCCTGTGTACTCTTCGTCTATCCACGCAGTCCAAGGCACCGCAACTCTCCGTGCTCCATATAGATGCCTCCCCTCGTGCTGCAGCGACGCGCCATTATTTGCTCTCCGAGGCGGGGGATGATACGGACACCAGGTATCCTTGCTGGGTTGAATGACCTGTCGCAATCGGCGTATGCGGCACCAGCACCGAAAGCCAGTCGATAGTGCAATAGGGCCAAGCACGACCTGAAGCATTTGTTTCAATAAAATCCGCCTCAGAGGATAACCCTATGGCTCAGTGCGATTACGCACGCTTGAAGAGAATCACTGAAGCAACCACACCAACGCTGAAGCCGATCCCCCTGTAGCCCCACAAATATCAGTAACGGAGCGCGTGAGTATGGTTTCGGCATTACTCACGATTTCACAAGTAGATCCGCCACTGCATTAAGCCCATACACAAAGGTTCCAGTGCATTCCGGATTTTACGCGAACCCGTCCCGTCAGTTCAGCTCATGAAACGCGTGAGGCAAATGACACTCTCCGTAGCGTACAGCAGCGGTCATACTACGATTGTTATAGCGAATAAAATGGAAAATGACCGTTCAACTAACGACGCACCTTTACGCCGTGCAACGACGTTCTCGCTCGAGGTCGATAGCGGCTTGGATGGTGCAGGCGTGGTCGACATCGAGTGGTGGTCGAGGAAAGGATGTATAGGCGCCCTAAGTATGACGCCGAGCAAGCCATCATAACGACTCGGATTTCCGCTCTTGAGAGTACTGCATACACACTTTCGCCTGGAAGTGAGTCGAGCTTGCAACCAATAGTCGCAAGCCTCGAGACAAAAAGGTCATGAGAGCACTAGCAAAATATGCTCGGAGTATTTTGAGCATGATGTAAGATACAACAAATTGAACGAGCAAGACTAAGGCCCTCAGCGAACTTGCGGATCGAATCTTCAGGAACTTGCACACTACCTTGGACTTCCACGAAATTTTACGACGAAAATATGGTACATGAAAAGTCAGATCTTAGTTTATGCTAGTTGGTCTAGCGGTCATGGAGAAATTCATATGATACGTCTGTTCACATGTGGAACCTTTGCAGTCGCTCCAAGACAATGAAAACGTTCTGCGAGTTCCGAGCTCGGCCACTGCGTCCCGACTGCATCCGTCCACATATCGTAAGTCTCAGGCTCGATGTGTCCACCTCTCGTGGCGCGGATGACTACACCAGAAGCGACAATGTCAAGTTAAATCTCCGTGTCATTTGCGTCGGACGAGCACATCTTGGTATCCTACTATGCGGTAATCCGGGAATCAATGAGCCACTTGCTAAATTAAAACCGACTTTCGAGTCAATATATTGATATATCCTCGTACATTTACGTGTCCATAGACTCTGTCTCTATCGCGGAGCCTAGAGGCGAACAACCGCTAGTGCTCCTGGATCTCCTGGATCGCTTGAATGATGAGTTTGAGTGGCCGTCAATCTTCCGCTTTGAGCTGCTACCCGTCCACCATACTTATCGAAGGATCCTTGTCGTGGACCCAGCCCAAGGAGGGAAGGTTGAGGAACTGGTCGAACGTTTTATTTTCGGGGACCTCGAAGTCGGTGTCGACAGATTGAGTCGATGAATCTTTCCATCGCTTCGCGTTTGTCTTGATTGCGGCTATGGCCTCAGAAAAGACTGTGAGAATTGCGGCGTGGGTTGTGAGAGGATCCTTCAAATGATAACTGGGAGTGGGTGCGGCTATAGCAATGGAAGCTTCGGTGAGTCTAGTGTCCTGAGACGGAGATTCAGTCTCGAGAGCGGCGGAAATGAGAGCGTCAAGGTCATTGTGCCTGAGATCGAAGCTGCAGGGTCGGGCAGAGGTTCAAGTTCTTGTGGCATCCCACCGTAATTCTGCAGGTCTTCTAAGTCAAGTGACTTGTAGTGCGCAGAGCAAAGGTCGTGGAGGCTTTTGAGGAGTCGTGAGAGTATGTTGTCTTTTTCGCAATGACCATGGGAATGTCCTCCGGCCGTATGCGTTAAACTTGCCATCTCCCCCGTACCAATACTCTCCCTCTCTTTGATCCTGGAAAAAGAAATCTCCAATGAATCTGGCAAGGTCCGCGTTGAAATCTTCCGACCCAGGCTCGGGATTTTGTTGTAGAGTAGTCGGTGAAGGTAGTGCGATGGAAGCGGAGGACACAATAGTCGAAAGCGTGAATGATTGCCTCTAAGTCGTCGGAGACCTCCAATGGCTTAGTCGGAAACCTTAGTCGTGGCCCGGACATGAAAGCCCACGTACCCTGACCATTGAAAGCATCAGAGCATAGACTTTGTGTGTAGGTGTACGTGACAACACAGGGCGTACCGCGCGTGCGCGTGACGAGTCTGTTTCTTGAGCTCGCTTTCGTGCTTGCTCAGATCCCACACGTTCAATGAACCCGGAGGGATACCGCATATTCGGAGAATGTATGTCGATGAGTATGTTGCCGATTTGTGAGCTGATGTCTCGATGAAGAATTTTTGCTTTTTTCCCATGCACGCTTGTGAGCTATCAAGCAGAAGCTGAGCACAAAAACCCTTGCTCGTTTCCGACATACCGTGCTCACCGATTAACACTTGGTTGAATATAATGATCAGGCTCCAAGAATTATCATGCTCGCTCAGGGGAACACCTATTGTTTTCGAGGACCAGACGGGTTTGAAACTCGTTTTTTGAGCATTTGGGACGCCTTTGCAGTCCTGGGTCCGCGTTTCTAGACTTTCTCCCTCTATTATCATATACATCATCATCAGTATCCAGGGGATGATTGCAGAAATGTTTTGTCCTTACGATTATTTTGTGTGTCCGCCGCGCTAATCAATTTGGCGATGTGCGGAACGTCATGTGCGTACAGATCGCGGTACCGTTTCAGCTTCTGGGTTACACTCGCAGATACCGGTCTCCAGGATATCTTCAAAAATAGTAGGGCGCCTCAGGCCAACCGCATAGGCGATGTATCCCTTGGTCGCGCGACCAGTAGGTGAGTAGCTACGCAACATGCTGTTTGCCAGTGAGTAGAGTCAACTGCTTGCCCTCGTATCCCTTGAGCTTGCTATCTTTGGGAAGAGTGTCTGAGACACGGCATTCGAGCTTGGAGGATCGAACTCAGTCAAAATCGACAGGAGTAGTGGCGAAGCATACCCTGATCAATGGGGTAAAGATCAGGATTCTCCAGCATTGCTTCAACGAATCGTTTCTCGTTGCGTTGGTGACTGAAGCGCCATAGCGCGTCAGCTCCAGGACCTGATCTCCTCATCTGCGGGGCTAACGCTGGCATCGAATCCCTGGCCCTCGCGAGTAGCCTTCGAGAGTCGATGGATGAAGGTGAAGAGTGGAGATGCGTCTTTTAAGTAATCAAAAGACTCGGTGGGTGATAACTCCGGCATGGTCCCAGCGAGTGAGACGGGCCATGTTGCCAAATATGATGACCAGGAAGACAAATTCTCGGTGTTGGCGTAAGAATGTCTCGGCCACGGTATCTTGTGATTTGATTGCGTGTCCTGCTCGCTGACTGTTTGCCCTCAGCAAACGGGTCGTCTGACCTTTTCAATTTGATCTCTATGTGGCATATGCTCCACGCAAAGCCGACCTTCGCCTTGAACCATCTTTTCGATTTAGGGTAATTCGCGGGTGGCTCGATCTCCGATGCCTCCTGGCCGGGACCCTTTCTTAAAACATTAGTGAGACTGGGTTCGTGATCCGCATACGAATCTCCAATTCGATCGGCGGTCTGCTTCACTGTGTACGAGGACGACGAGCACAGAACACCGTTTTCAATGCTTGGCACTGACATTTACCTCAGTCTAGACAGAATATGATACCAGAAGCTGTTCACATACCAGCGGGATGTATCTATCGACTTCCTTAGTCGCTGTCCTGAATGCCTGCCCTCAACGCTTTTGTGATGTCATGGACATTGTGGCTGAGTGAAGTCGTCTCCTGGCAAATACGCATCCAGAAAAGAGGTACAAGGTAAGAATGCAACACTTTCATCCATCTAGTCCCAGACGATAGCGGAGTACCCTCCTTTCTTGTGGACCGATATGCCACGTGGTACGGCAAACGAACTTGACGTTCAGATGAAGTAGTAGATGCCTCTCAATAGTGCGTGTGTATCTAATTCCGGAGGAAAAACATGTCTATCGTCAGTGCGAATGCGCCCACAAGGTGCGTCTAGATTAACAGAGTCGAAAGGCAAGTAGTACCATTCAGTCGTCATTGCGTAATAGATGTGATGTCCAAAATTCTCACTTTATTATGACAGCGTTGCCAGGAGGCGGCGTATGAGAAGTTGGATCCGGGATTTTTTGCTCGGCTATTGGCGACTCTTGAAGTTCTGCTTATACGTGAGGAAGCGTGTAAGTGGGTTGCTCTGAAATGGCAAGATAAGTACACGCGTTTGCTTCGTCTATACAATGTCGAACTTTCGCGCCTCGAGTGATCCTCTATGACCGGCGAAAACCCACGTCAGATTAGCACAGCGCGAGAATGTTGGAGACAAGAAAGTGGTATTATAAATCGCGACGCCCTTGTGTGGCGTGTACCGGACACAAGAAATACATCCTTTTTAATCCGAGAGTAGGCGACTCACCTTGTTGGAACGATGCGTGGGTGCATGCAGGTCAGCGCAAATGTAGCACGTTCTGCACGAGTTCTGTGCTCCGAAAGCACTTGATGACAAATTGACCGATATTGACGACAAGGTCCTCTGTGCCGTATACTATGGTTGTGTGTTTCACCCAACCCGAAAGGGATGTCACACAGCGTGCTGTTGGCCGGAAAATCTCCGCGCCTGCCACGACGATGGTAGCGCTCGTTGCTGCCCGCCGCGGGTCTGAGTCACAAGTGGCGCAGTCACTGGGGCGGGCCGTCGTCGTCGCCGGTTCCCGTTTGTATGCATCACAGGTCACACTCGCCGCCGTTTAGGTCGGTGAAGTATAGTTGTTCATATATTTTTACTAGAAGTAAGTCGAGCTTGCGGAGCAATATTTACAAGGCACAGTAGGTGGAAAGGTCATGAAAGCACTAGCAAAATACGTGGGGAGTATATTGAGCATGATGTAAGATACAGCAGATTGCACGAGCAAAAACGAAGATGAGCACATTGCCATAAATTAGAAAAGGCATGTCTACCCCGAAAGAGCTCAAAAGTGGTATTATTAGTGGCGTATGCGTTCCGCCTAACTTGCAAACATTCGCTTATATGCGTCTCTTGAGAGGCATTCGGCGATGAAGGTTCTTCAGCAGGGGCGAACAGATGGAGATTCGATTTCTTCGGTCCTGCTCATCATCTGGTGAGTGGGCACGCTTGCGAGAGGCTACTGGAGTCCCTTTCAACATCGGTCTCCGGGACTTCCTCAGGCTCTGGTGTAGTCGGGGGGTGATTGCGACAATGATGGGGATCGAGCTGGAGTTTGCCATTTCAGCAATTGACGGCTGAGCGCGTTGGTGAACGACTTTGGGCCTCCGGAGTCTTCGCTTTGCGAACGGGACGGGGGTCTTGGTTTGGCCTTTGGCGTCATAAGCTGGCCGGTTGCCATACCTTCGCCATCCGTTCCTGACTCCGCCGGCCGTACCTTGCGAGGTCTGCCACGGGGGCGTTTGGGCTTGGGGGGTTGGAAACTTCCTCGTCTGCTGTCATAAGACCCTCCACTTCCTCCGCTTCAATCGCGTGCCTCCTCGTCAGTGGTGACCATCTCGTTTGTCTTAGCACCCTTCCTTGACACTCGACCGCGGCCTTGGTGCCTTCAGAACGATCAGTACTAGTGCTGCAGTAAGGTATGACACGACGTACCTTTATCCTTTGAGTTGGTCAACCGTTTCTCCGTATGCACGATACCGAGTCCCAAAGTTTGGAAGTGGGCCGGGAAACCTCTATTTTAGCTTGAGCTAGTGTCTGGTCTAGATATGCTTTACTGGAAGGACGGTCAATATCGCTGATCATTGGGAGTCTGAAAAAGCAAGCTTACATCTGGAGTGACGCGCGAGGTTCAATTGCAGCCAACAAGGGGGACAGGCATTTGAAGAAGATAATCATCTTGGTCTTAGCCTTCTTGTTTCCCGCAGCATCGTAAGCACTTATCCGTTTACAGAGCCCATGATGATCGCCCGTTGTGTGAAGGTTGATGATATGCTGGGATTCGATTCGTCGTACACAACAGATAACTGTGCGCCGCGGATAATAAAGGCGGTGGAGAGCACCTTTGCAAGCGCCACTGTGTTGTCCTCGTTGCGAACAATTCCGTCCAGGAACAGTTGGGAATGACTGGATAGATGATGAGAATGTCATAAGTAATGACTATGAGAATCGTTGAAACTCACATCCCGCAACGCATGTGTCGCAATTGGTCTGCCACCACATGTCCTCGCGTTGTTCCGTTGTACAGACCCTCTTGGGCTCTCAACATCTCTACCGCAACTTTCGCACGGACATGTCAAAGGAGGGAGACCGAGCCTACCGTGATGCGTTAACAGAGTTGCACAATTGTTGGGAAGTGTACCGCTCCGGCTCTGATATGGCACGACAAAAGAAGGTGCGTAACGCACACGCCCATGAAGATGGTATTCGCTCTCGAGCGACGATTCTGGGAGGTTTTTGCAGCTGACAAAGTTATGAGAGAGTACTGGTAAACGATTGTATGAGCAACGACCGTGAGACGTAACGTTTCGAAGTTTCGGGGTCTGCGTTTTCTTAAGCATTGACACCTTTGTTCTTGGTCCTTCGGTGCTTTCTCTTGTCAGAACGGTTCCGTTATCACTTTCGATTGTGTCGCTTTCCTCGGAGGTGCTGCGGGAAAGCTCTTCCCCATATCTTCTGCGTAGCGTTCAATTTCTGCTTGCACAAATCCTAGCGCAACGATATGAACTTCAAAACCCTCGTCCCAGAATGAGAGGCAGGGACTGCGCGGTTGGAGTCACGCTGGCCTCATCTACATCTGCTTGTGGGGGGAGCAAAGAGAATGTGTAGGTTCATGAGGTTCTCGGAATGCCTGTATGCTAGCTTTTAGACTGTCGAGACGTGGTTAAAAATTGACTAGATGGTCCTTTACCGCACGTTTAACACCGTCCGCACAGTATTCGACTGAGTGCCAATGGCAAACTCGGTGAGCTTCTCCACACCAGCGAATCTCGGCACTCTTTCAATCTGATATCTTTCCTCGCGAAGCTGGGCTTCTTCTGCAGAAGGCTCGGCAGTATGCGTCAGCCCACGCGCCTTCCAGATTATATACAGGGTCAAAAAGACTCATTGCATGATCGATCATCTTTGGAAGCATCAGACATGCCCAAGAAACATGAACGGACAACCTCACATTTTTCCTCTTCCCTATACCCAAGACGGCCCCGTTCAGCAAGCGCGCTAATGATGTCCCACGCACTACTCTGTTTGCCAGTCTCGTCTTCCTCCATCCACCCAGTCAAGTCCCGGGTGCCCGCCAATGATGACAGGCGGGCGCAGATGGCAGCAAGAGAAATGACCAAATCGTCTTCAGTGAACGACGCAAGCTCAAGCTCGTCACGGCCCCACCTTGATTGTGTCTCGCAATGCCGTTCGTAGATAGTTTCTTCCTCAAGCTCGAGAATCTTCGTGCTGTTAGTAGTTGGATAAACTAGTACCGCGTCGATCATAAAACGAATTTGTGGCAACGACAGCATTCGCAAGAACCAATGGGGGGCTGAATGTGACATGAAGCTGCTTGATCACTGTCGTCCCACAACGATATTGGAATATGCCTAGGTTTTGCGTTCGATGAGGATTGCAATAGAAGACGATACGAGGATCCTCACACGTCATCATACGCATCTCTGCGAGATACATAATCTAAGTTTCACATGAGTTGCGGTAGGATGAGGACATCCGACATTCTCCCCCCGCCGCATCCGTTTGATACTTGACAAACAGAGGCGGTAGTCCCTTGATTAGTGCTACGAGTAATGTCCGAGGAGGACAGTCTCGTCTTCGGCCCTAAGAAGCTTCTACCTGAAGCATAACACCACGCATATAATCTAATTATTCGCACCTTTTTGCATAGCATGACAGCAGACATCGGCTTCTTTTCCACGCACACGAGCTGCAAGTATGCACCTCGAGCAAGACACCCTTCTTCGACACTCTCCAATCTCCACAACCATCGTCGACACCAGCCTCATCCAGAAGGGCATGCTTGCCCTCGCCATCTTTCGCGTTTTTGTGTTTTTTGAGTCCCCCCCAAATCCTCCTTACTGCCCAGCCCCCCAGGGACCTGATCAAGGAACGAAGGACTGTCCAGCAGGATCCTCCCAGTCGCGCTACGGTTGAGGCTCGACGGTCGTCCCAAAGTCGCTTCAAACGGCCTCAAGGCGGGTGCCGCCCTATGTCTGTTATCACGTTTCCCCACTATCGACACGACTCTTTCCACGTCGTGCACTGCTTGGTTGAGGCCTTAGGACTGGCCTGCAATCTCAAATACGTAGCGTCCAAAGCACCATTGTCGTCGTCATCCCGGAGGCCCTTGCCTTTATCCTCCGAGCGCACAACGGCTCCACTGAAACGAGCAGCATAGCAAATGCCTTGATGCACTCGCGCGGCTCTTATCCTTTGCGTTTCGGCTTCCGTCCCACGAGTCGCTCCTCGACACTCTCTTGCCACACACCCTTGACGATCGTCCGCCCACGTGGTAACGACGGATCTTATGCTTCTTCGTCAAAGACCAATAGACAGAGTCGTTCCCTCTTTCTGCTCATCCTCGAGCAATCCGTGCTCGTCCCGATTGCTTGAGAACCTGTAAACTAGATCGCCCAGCAATCGGACGCTGAGTTTCGGTGTCACTCTATAGCCATCTCGACGAGTCGTGGCTTGAAATCCGCTCGGACTGAAGTAGTTTGCTTATTTGTAGAAAGCGCGCCTACACCGATATATTCGGTCTGCGCGTATGCGAGCGAGAGATGCTTTGACGGCTTCTAGCCGGACCAATGTGTTGGCATCTGAGAGCACCCAGCCGACCTGTAACGAAGATATATGAGCCGTCCCAGAAAATTGCGCCGGATATTTGGTGAACCAGAGACACCATCGCATGTACACACTCCGCGCGAATGTTCGGATCGGTGTCTCGATATCGATTCACAAATACACTGTGATGACCCTGCTCAGTCGAATAAATGCGAGATAAATACTATTTACTTACCCGTCTACGAAATCCTTCAAGAATTTCTGCGATAGGCTGCGCAGCGGATACGTTCGCGCGTCACAAAAGTTCAAATACGAACTTCCTGCGCCTTGCTGGTCGAGCTCCTTCTCGCGCGCTCAGTGCTGGGTTCCCCCTTTCCTTTCTTGCGTTTTCCGTTCGCCCTCTTTCTGGCGGCTAAGCATCTCCGCCTCCTTTTCAAACGCTTGCTGTGACCTCACATAGGGCTGTCTCAATCTCGAGGGCAACCACTGTAGCTGTGTGCCGGAAGCTACGAAGAGGACTGGCTGCTCATGGCAAAAACCCATGTCGACAAGGTTACGACGAGATCTGTGGTGTACAACTGGCCGAGTGCAGCCGAGGATAGGAAATAAGGCGAGACAAGAACTCGGATAGCGATGATCTGAAGTGCTTGAATGCGGGTAGTTTTGACGTGAGGGGGTATATCGGGGGTGTCATTCTGCTTCAGGGCCTCAGTGATGTAGTCAAGACCGTCGACGACGCGGTCGTAGTCGACGGCGCTATCTGCGGCTAAATGGTCTCGTTGCACACCCACAGGCGCGCATGATGCCTGTGAGAAAGTTCGGCGAGAGACGCGTCCGGGGTATGCGAAAGCGATTCGAAGGAAGTTCTTCGACTGTGGACTGGAGTGCCAATGCAGAAGGGTTCATGATTACGCATCTGCCGCGGGTCACCATCTCACACTCTAGGACGACTATAAGAAGGTTGTACTCACACAGGAACAAGGGGTTTGATCATTTGCAATCTTGGTGTGCTCTTCGCCACCTGCTCTGCATTGAATTCCCCTGCACCTTTCCTTGGGCGGCCTCTCCTGGGCTTGCACCTATAGGCCGCAACCGCCTTCGGTGCGCGAGGTTTCCCTGTCCCTGGAGGACGCCCCCTTCCGCGTTTCGCCACAGGTTTGGCCTCACCTGGTAGCTGCAGGGTCTTTCTCAACTTCCTTCTATCTTGGCTTGGCTAAGCTTGGGCGCTGTGTAGTCTTCTTCGCCATAACGCATCTTCACCCTCTAGTTCTGCTGTGGTCAGAGTCAGAATTCCCGTCGTCGGAACCTGCTTCGGAACGCTTTCTCTTGCTGAGTTGACTGCTGTTTCGACTATGGATACTGTCGTCACGCGATGTGCGCTCGAAATTACGGCGTGCCACGTACAGGAGACAAATTGGGATGCCTGCGGTGTTCCTCCGCTCTCTGTGTGAGCGGCGAGGAGCTGTCGACATGTTTCCGCGTCCACTACGAGCAGGTCGCCAATCAGACCTCAGCGCTTGTGGGAAGTAGGGGTCAAAGTCGTTGCGCGAACCTCGCGCGCAATTTCACCGAGCGACGTGATGCGTGACGGCCACCCTTACGCGTTAGTCAAAAAAAGTTAATGATGCAGGATGTGACGGGATCGTCACTCTTCTGTCTGTGGCGGGCGCTCGGCCAAGCTCGTGGCTTGTCTTTCGACGTCGACTTGCTCACTCGCCGCTGTCTGCCGCGTCGAGCGCGACCATTTTCACAATTATGAATCAGCATTCGCACTGCTTCTCGCATCTTTTTGAAACCCCTGCGTGCTGCCTAAATGGCCATCTGGTGGTCTGACTGGCCCACAACAAGCACACCTGCTGGTCATTGCCCCCATGGGTGTCCTGGAAAAGCGACATCGTGCACCACGACGATCGATAAGGAAAGGACAACATTCTCACTTTTTTACCCGACCATTGCCTCCGGATCTACCCCTACTTACTCAGATAGCACTAACTTGGGATCATCGTCTCCTCTAGTCGATCCTCTACCCCGGGTTTTCTCCAGCTCACACAAGCTCAGTCGGCCACCGGTTCTGCGCCGACGGCACCAAGAATTAACCTATGCTACCCTCATCATGACTTGCTCTCCTTGTCAGCGACACCGTTTGTGGGTCTTTGATCCGCATGCCTCGCTCCCAGGTAGCGTTGGCGATTCCTTGGGCTCATCGACGGATTGGCGGGTACATTCTCACTTTGCACAGCAGAAGCAACCTTCAAGAAGAGGAGGACGAATCAATCCGGAACTGCCATCTCGGGAACTCCCCTTCACGATCACCCACTTTGTGGCGGCTCTCTCGACGAAATCATGCGTGGCCAGGCCAGCACGGTCCCTTTTAAAACCAACCTATTTCTGAGACACTGTTCGTAGTCCCTTGTCTCCCACACACTCGCCCGCCATGTCCACCATCTTCCCACATAACCCCAAACCACCTCCGTCCAAAAGCACCCTCCCTCGTTCTAATGCCCTCAGCGAGCTCTTCAGTCTTCACGGCCACCCTCACAGCAGCGCACGATGTGCGGGTCTTCTTCTACATCGAACCCTTCTGGTTCCTCGAGCAGACCACCCCGACCTCTCACAAACAAGGAAAACGCGTCTTTATTGGCCCCGAATCCTCTTCGCGCCCTCCCCTTCTGAGGATCACGATCCCCCCACCTCGAGGCTTCTCCCCGTCTAAGGCTGGTCTTATCGAGCTCTATCTCCCCTGGTCCTCGATCCAGGCTCGGAGCCCGAGGACTTCGACTCGCAGTCCAGCTCTCGGATGCCTCTGAGGATCCCGTCGAGCCAGTCACGCCACGTATCAGCCTCACTGCTATTTCACCGCTCAGCCCCGGATCCGTCTCGTCGGCCGGGTGCGCACTCAGCCCAACTCCCGCCGATTGCACGTTCGTCGACGATTTGGGACTCGGGTCCCTCCGCATCGAAGGACGATCACCTGCTTCCAGTCTCGGCTCCCCGCCATGCTCCCCCAGAAAGTCTGTTGCCTATCGGACGGCCGCATTCGCAAAAAAAACGATTCCGCGGTCATCAGCACGCGGGTCGGGCCACCAGTGTACAGTTCTTGCGGAATGCGCTGACGCTGAAAGCACCGGGAGGCTTCACGGTACCCATCGGCGTATGTCGCGCGTGAGACCTCGACCGGCCATGTCTTCTGCGCGAAGGTTTGCCCGAAAGTATTCCACGATAAACGCGGAGGAGAAGCTAAAGGGCCTCACCTCGGAGCTCCTGGCTTACAAGAGGATCGCGTCCGCGGACGAACTCGCGAGAAAATGGCTTATGGAGATTCACGGGGTGGTGCAAAGACCCGAGAGCATCGTGTTTGTCAATGGTGAGTTTTCTCGTCAAAACGACTCTTTCACGCGTGTTTATCGACAAACGTTGCAGGACGGTCATGGAGACCGACCTGTTCACGTTTCTCGAAGGGCCCGTTCAAGAGCTCGGCCATCACCAGATGGATAGCCCCAAATTGTGAGTGCAGATTGTTGCTGGCCACACGAGGCTGACCGCGTCCGTCCGCACAGGCGCTTGGCATCGACGCTCTGCACGACATGGGTTATGCCCATCCACCTGCGACATCAAGCCTGAGAACATCCTCATTGTGCCTGGCACAGCGTTGCGACCGCGCGCGCATCCGCATCGCCGACTCACCGAACGCGTGGCTCGCGCCGGGCGACGCCGCCCGAGGAGTGGAAGCGCAACTACGACGTCGAGCCAGGCGCGCCACTCGACTACACGCGCGGGTACTCGAAGAAGTTCATCGGCACGCGCGAGTATACCGCGCCCGAGATGCGCAACGCGGAGTGGTTTACGGCGTGATGGTCGACTGGTGGGGCCTCGGCTGCCTCATGTTCGACCTGCTTTTGTGGGGCGATGTGCGTTGTGGCGTGTCCCTCTTTCTCCTGAGCCGCCGTAGAAACTGACCCTGCCGCCCTCGCGCATGCAGGCCCTGTTCCCAGATCAGCAGCGCACCATGAACAGCTTCGTCAAGTGGCAGCGGCTGGGCAAAAAGCCGTGGCAGTACTTCCAGCTGCGGTCCACGTATCTGACCGAGCTGCAGGCCGACGTCATGGCGGGGTTCGTCATTTTCTGTCGCACACATCACACAGTTTTCTCTGACATAACCGCTCTGACAGCTGCTGACGCTCGATCCCTACAACCGAATCAGGCTGCGTCACTTGTTGAAGCACCCCTATTTCACGGACCCGCGAACAAACGCCAGCGTGTTTGACGAGTTGCACGCGATGCCGAACGTGCTGCCGCGGAGAGGTGAGTGCAGCCCGCACACGCACGCTTAAATGGTCCCGAAGAACTCATCTGTCTCGCGTCGCAGCTGATCCGCGTGGGGAGCCGTTTGTCGACCCGGCCGTTGCAACATATGCCGATCTGCCACACGCCACAGCAGAGCCACTCAGTGACAACCCGTTTTCGACACGGAATTTCTCGAACACGGCGTATGACGATTTCGGCTGGATTAGCCCTAACAGCATCTGGTCCAAGACCAAGGAGTGATGCGTCGTGTCTTACACTATCTCGGTGGAGGTGGCCGTAGACGTTGCCCATTCACTGTACTTAATGCTATTTACACTGTACTCATACCTCACGCACATATCCGTACCTAGGCAAAATCTTATCTTACCCACATTCCGGCCATTACAAAAAAAACCAGTGTGATTGAAATCCAAAAACCGCTCCGCGCGGATCGAGAAACCGTATGATACCACTGTACAACTCTAGGTACATGTGGGGAGCGACCGCGACACGACGCCAATAACGTGGGAACCGCGGACGAGTTAACCTCGTAATTATAGAATAGGAGGGGGTGGAGGGGACAGAAACGAAACGTGTGTGATGCTACATTGTCGACGGGAGAGCCAGAGAGAAGAACGGAGGGAAACAACTTGAAGGAATGTCTGCGACACAGCGAGGAAGAGAGCAAAGAGACACGATGCACCAGAGAGAAGACGAAGAGAAACCTGAGAGGTGGAAGCGGCGCCGGAGATTAAGAAACGAATGAGTGTGTGGGCGGGTTGTCGAGAGGGGTCATGTTGTCGACATTGATAACCTGCGGAAAGCAAAAACGGGAGGAATGCAGTAACGAGTGTGGCGGCGTCGTTCGTGACGATAAAAAACCAAAAGAAAAATCAAAAGTCTAGGTAGAGAGAAAAAAAAAAGGGAGCCACTCAGTGCTCCCCGCCAAACGTGCGGAACTTGCGCAGAGCTTCGTCCATACTCGCCTCCTGGCGATCAAGCACCTGCCCAATCGAAGGCGACATCCCCAGCTTGAGATTACTCGCATACGAAGACGCCGCCTGGACGATCGCCGACGACGGGGACAGGCGCTTGAACGCGCCCGAGCGCCGGCGCTCCTCGCGGTGCGGCGGCCCGCTCGTCCCGCGGGGGTCTCGGGGATCGCAGAGAGCGTCGAGGCCGTCGCGAGCGAGGCGACAGAGGACTCGGTGCCAGAGACGTCCGACTCCGAGCTCGAGAGCGCGGGCAGGTCGATGCCCAGCCCGCCGGGGCTCCCGCGCCGCGCACGTGTTTTGGCGGGCAGCGTGTTGCAGCGGCGCAGACTCGAGAGCGAGTTGGGCGAGCCGGAAGCGTTCGGCCTGTGCGGGCTCCATGCGGGGGGTGTTAGCATGGTGCGATGAATTCGCTCACTTCGTTTTGCAGCTCGAGCAGGCCGTCTTCGGTGCTCTCTTCGGGCGAGTTGGGGTTGATGATCGAGGTTTGGTCCATGCCGTCACGGGCGCCGGAGCTTGAGCGTGTGTGGGATGAATATTCGTAAGAAGATTTCGAGGCAGAGCTGAGTCGCCCGACAGCCTCATCGCGGGTGGTCGAGACTTGCTCCTTGCCTTGTGGGGTAGGATGCAAGATAATATACCGCAAACCGCGAAATCTCTCTGTCGCGATTTCGAACCTCGCGTTCTCGAGGTTGTCACAATGCGCTTGAGGAGGTCCGCCTTCTCCGCCCGCATGCTTCTCCTGAAGCACTCGGACAAAGGTCTCATGCGTCGTGCGCAACGACTGGCGGATAGCACATCCTCTTTCGTCGGGGCTTTTCCCCGTGGGCTGTGGGCGTAGCAGTCTCTTGTGAGCCGCGTGACCGTTCTGAGGGAGGCCGCGACACGCCAAGCGACGCGCCCGCCCTCGTCGCCACTAGTAGCCAACCGCGCCGCCAGGCATCGGTCTGGCGCCACCACCGCCCGCGCATTCCGTAACCGCGCCACATCCGACTCCTCCGCCGCCGCTGGACAGCGCGGGCTGCGAGCGCGTCTGCGCCTTGCTGATCGAGCCCACGATGGTGTGCGCGCGGGCGCGCGCGACGCCACCGCGCTCTTGCGGCCGACGTACGAGCCCAGGCGCGAGCTCGCGTCCGTGCTCCAGCCGCCGAGGCGCGTGCTCGTGTCGGGTGCTCTGTCCCAAGCCCTCGGCGTCGGACGTCGGGAGCGTCGCGCGTCGATCGGCGGAGGCGACGGCAGCGGCGTGACGGGCGGCGGGGAAGCGGGCGACGGCGAGCGCGACGCGCGGATCGAGCGCAGGCGCGGCGAGAGGCCGCTCTTGGCCGGGCTGGTCGGTGACGCGGGGAGTTTGGTCACGGTCATCGCGGAGTTGGACCTCGGGCGGGCGTTGGGGCCGCCGTTCGGGATGATGAGCGAGGCGGGGGGCGTGTGGGACGCACGGGCGCGGAGCGGGTGCTCGCGTGTGAGAGTTCCCCGTCGGAGGTGTCGCTGGTGACGGCTGCGCGCGGTGCTCGCGCGACAGGCGTTGTAGGGGAGTCCCCCAAGGCGCCCGCAAGCTTGGGCACTGCCTGGGAGCTCATCCTCGGGCGGCGGCGATATTTGCTTGCCTTTCGACAGCGGCGGGATCGGAAACTCCATCTTTGCCCGGTAACATGGGACTCAGAGAAGCCGTTGGGCTGGGCAGCTACGGCAGCCGTCGAGGACGACTTCGCGTTTGCTTCCCGTGCTCTTCCTGTCTTCCACGATATGAGTCGTCGATGGCCGTTTCTTGGCAGCTTCATCCTTCTTGCCATGGTGACGCGAAACCAAAGTTCAGCGTTTTCCGAGCCTGCTCCTTGGCTCGAGCGCGGACGATTTGCCGAGGGAGGTGCGGGCGCAGCTCGCGGTGTCTTGAAGTCCTCGGCATGATCGTCAGCGACGCTGATCGGCGGTGCGGATACGGTGATCACTGGGCTTTGCCTTGGCCTTGCTCTCGTTGAGCATCGCCATGTTGGATGCGGTGGCATTGTGGGTGAAAATTGAACGGGCGCGAGACCTCAAACGACAGGTGGACTTCTGAGGGCGTAACAAACGGAGTGCCCCCGATTTGACGGGAGAGGTTCCCGGCTTTTTCGGGCACAGCAGGCGCTTGTGTCCTGAGACCCGAATTCGAGAGTGAACTCTCGTTCGTCGCCGTGGAAAGGCGAGTATCCAAGGGCGAGGTGGAGGACGATGAGAAGGCAGCTCCAAAGGAGGGAGGAGACACGTTCAAGGGTGGGAGCGACGACGGCAAGGACGAGCCTGAGCTCGAAGGCGCGGGGATGCGGCTGGAAAAGCAATGCGCGTTAGTCACGACGGCTGGAATAGACGGGTAGTAGAGACGCCATTTAGGAACAAAGTTTTGTCGCACATGTGGCGAGAGGCTCGAGAGGGGGCTTTCAGGTAAAACGAATGCCTCAACCGAGCCTTCAATGTTGCCTGACAAAGGATGCCGGATTCCATATTCTAACGGCACACGAGACGTGAAACAGCGCGTACCTTTGCAAGAGCGCGTCAGGAACGGCGGTGGTAATAGTCCTCGTCCTCTTTGTGACTCTGGGAGCCATGCTCGTGCACGAAACCCCCGCTCTTTCATCTCCATTGAGACCGAGGAATCCGGCGAGCTTACGCCTACTTTTCGTAGGAGTTACGGCTTCGGCGGATGGTATTGGGGGCACTGGGGGCACCAAGAACCTCGGACGAGTGCTGGCTCGGATTGCCACGTCTGAGGTCTGTCATGTCAGAGGTCTTGGAGCGCAGACGGCTCGAGGACCGTCCTGGAGCCATGGCGGGAGGTGTGATGTCGTGAAGGTGGTGTCAAATGAACGTGGTTGCGGGAGAGATGGAAGGAGAGATGGGTGTAAAGAGAGTCGTTTCGCGTGCGGTTTCGTTTGAAGGACGCGTCGGGCAGTGTCGCGGGCGCGGTGGATGGGAAGGTGGTGGTGGTGGTCACTTTGAGTGTCCAGGCGAGCCGAAGGCAAGAAAGCGTTTCAGGGATGCAAGCGGCGGGTCTCTCAGAGCTTCATGCCAGCGTTTGTGCGCGCGCCAGCAGCACCGAACCAGTCAGAGCCGAGTCTGAAGAGGACAAGAGGTAAACGGGTTCGACTCCAGATTCGCGCCCATTTACGCCTTTTGGCTTCCGTGCAAAAAGCGCCCGCGCTCTCACAATTGCGCCCCAAATTTTGATCGCCCTTCTCGCCGCTAATGGCAGGATCGGAGCAATCTTCGATAGATCCGCTGCGACCAGCCCGATTGGCCCGCATTTCGCACCCCACCATCCCCAATTTTGTCTTCGCTTCAGGTCAAAAGTCTTTCTCTGCGCATCCAGAGTTTGACATGGATGTGTTCGCCCCAATATCTCCATGGGCCAGTGCAAACAGCCAGCCTAAACGTGTGTCCTGTCGACATGGCTACCGTCTGAAAATACCACGCCCCCCGCAGCGGCGAACATTCCAACGCACCATCACAGGCCAGACCGTCGGCGCCCATCATGATTTTCGGTCAATCCGTTTTCACCTCGCAAAAACACACGAGGCTATTGAACGCCGTCGACAGGCCAACGAGTTCTAAACCGTAGAAACCCATCTCAAGACCAAGGATTACACGGTAT
The DNA here is from genome assembly GCA_035772785.1 of Phlebiopsis flavidoalba. Classification (NCBI taxonomy): domain Eukaryota; kingdom Fungi; phylum Basidiomycota; class Agaricomycetes; order Polyporales; family Phanerochaetaceae; genus Phlebiopsis; species Phlebiopsis flavidoalba. Next base: position 95,719 of record JAOCPU010000015.1, on the reverse strand, counting down.
AAAAAATTTGCGTATTATAATACTCCAGCAGACGACCACAGCCAGCTCGGTCAAACCCTACGTCTGCGCCTGCTGCGAACCTTCAGAACGGCCATCAAATACCCACAAGGGATGCCCTTTCGGTGAGTGCCCGGCCGACTGGTTCACGGACACCCTGGGGTTTCCCTCCCACGCACACACGGAATAGCTCCTGCAGGACACACGATCACGCCCCCGCCGGCAGGAGCACAGGGAGTACGCATCACGCCCGCCTCGCCAGTCTGGCAACTCGGTGCGCATTCGCGTCGGCGCGACACAGCGCGACACCTGAAACGCGCGGGGCCGCGACGGCCGCGACGGCGCTGGGGCCCCCTATCAAGGGCCTGCGCGCGCAGCCGACGTTACGGCAGGAGCCCAGTGCACGCCCGAGACTCGGGAGACTTTTCATTTAGCTCCTTGTGCGCCGCGCGATGATGATCAGCCTGTGGCTCGCGCGCGCACCCACGGGCTGTGTCCACGGAGATGGGGGATTGGGTGCTCCGGGGATGACTGCGCGCTGCGATGTTGCCGGAGCTTGCGCTCGACGCGCTCTTCGTTCGAAGAGCTGAATTTGTATAGACGAAACCTTCACATCTAGAGGTCGGGCTCGGGCCGCCAGTGGGCATTCTAGCGCGAATGGGAGTACAAGGAGAGCAAAGGTCGTTTGGAGCGAGAAGAGAGAGGTTGGGTTTGAGAACACCTCTCGGGAGCATGTGGTTGGCTTTCATACATCAACGAGCGATATGAGCTTTCACACACCAGATGACTGCTTGTGCTTGTGCTCAGCTTCATTGAACTCCCTACAGGCGCGAGGTGCCGTCATGAGCTGACGGATGGTTCCACAGGTGACCGGAGACAGTCTTCGTGCGGAGGGAGCTCGCATCCGTGATGATCCTTACGGGCGTACAGGGTCGATTCCTCCTTGGGGAAGCGCGCTGTCGAGTTGTCCATGGCAGATGGACATAGAGTTTCTGATAAAGAAGAGAATAAGCAAGAGCATCGTCAAAGGAAGACGCGTTCATCAAGGTGCACATTATTGCATCATACCCACTCACAAGTAATTTGCCTATTTACAGTTAACAAAACACTCCAAGTGATCGGGTTGGACTAACCCGACTTGCACAATCACAATGACACCAGTCCAGAACATACGAGGATGTGGTTCTGTCGGTTTTTAAAAATATAGACGGCCACCCGGTTTACGGAGCAATCACTGGTAAAGACAACCCTCACCGAAGTTGTGTAGTACTACTAACCTGTTAAAGAACTCCGTGCGCTTTGATGTCCAGCGTCGTCTTCTGATGACAGGAAAGCAGCACTTCTTCAAGTCCTGTTCCAGAGCTGTTCGCAGGGTGGTAGGATTAATTTGAACTTTAACAAGCCCTCGGCGGACTCGGGATAGAGCATGAAACCATAACAGTGTGAAGCTAGAGCGTGAGTATGTTGCAATTGAATATTCATCCGTAATAGTTCTTCGCTACTACAATTTAAACTGATGCTTGAGCGTGATAATAGATACAGTGAGCGTGCATTTGATATGTCAAGAACATAGTATAGCGAGGTGGACCCACTATGAGAAAGATCGGAGCATTGGCACTTCAGTGCAACTCTCGTGTAGCTTACGCCACATGTGCCGAAGACGCTTCCATGCTACTAGCATAGCTACAACAAAAGCGTGAGACACCCCTACATGCTACACCGAGCTCGTCTCTTTGATTCGATAGAGTAGCACACGAATCTTTACCCACCTCAGAGTTTCGGCCTGGAGCCGTACCACACTAACAAGTGTTGGTCGGGGACAAGCGCAAGCTCTAGCTTTAGCGCTTAATAGGCTCAATCTCGCATCTCTTCCCACGCCCACGCCCCACGCCCATAGTCTTTTCGTCCCATCGTTGACGCAGAAATCTTGCGCCAAAAAAGTCCACCATGCCCGACATACCCGTCGGCGCCCAGATATTCGACCTTGCCTTCCACCCCACGGAACGTAGTCCCAGGTCTACACGGGTCTGCTCACGGGCGAAATCAGCGCGTTTGGCTACGACGAGCAGGGGAACCATGAGCAGAAGTTTCGGCTCAAGCCCTCGAAGCGGTCTTGTCGTGGGCTGGCGGTCAGCGCGGATGGCTCGCGGTTGTGGGCTGTTGGCAAGTCGAAGGCGTTGTAGTGAGTATCCTCTCGCTGTGTTGAAAGTATTATATTCAAACTTTTGCAGCACCATTGAACCCGACTATTGGTGAGAGTAATTGAGACTCGGAAGGCGGCACATGAGTTGAGTCCTCTCTCGCCAAAACTTTTACAACCGAGTACGCGCTGACTGGGGCAGTGTTTGCAAGTGTAGCCATAAACCGCGTACATCGTCTACAAACGAATCTCCTGAAAAAAAAAAAAGCCACGGGAGATGATGACGGAGTTGTCACAAGGGACTTTGTGTGGTTACAGATTGTGTGACCAGGTTATCATTCATTGCTCATCCTCTTGAAGCTATGGGATCCCCGAAAACCGGACGCGCGTCAGTATTATGAAGCATACACCACCATTTCGACTTCATATCAGATTTTTCTCTGGTTTAGAGGACAAGAAGCACCTTGTATGCACCAGGTACGCAGGGGTCCGCTTTCATGCTCGCGCAAGAGGGGGGAAACAGGCAACTCACGACGCCGCAGCGGAGATGGCACTCTATCTGTCATCGATGTCCGCTCCAAAAAAGTCGAACCATTCGCCCAATCCGAAGACCAAGAAGACGAGCTACTATCCGTCTGTATGCAATTAAGGGGTAAGTTCCCCATCTTCCGCACTCGCCCTTGCTCACAGTCCCGTAGTGCCCAAAAAACTGGTTGTCGGCACGCAGCTGGGCATCCTCTCCATCAAAGTTCAACCATGGCGCAAAAGGGATACGGGAGACTGCGGTCGACCGCATCCCCAGGGTACCACCCCACCACACTCGGATCGACGCGCTCGTGCGCGATTCCGTCGCACTACCCCGGCGCACAGTGACCGAACCGTGCTCACGGGCTCGTCGGACGGGCTCCTGCGCGCGGTGCAGATTCTGCCGACGAAGCTGCTCGGCGGTCGTTGCGGACCACGGGACGCGAGTTCCCGATTGAGCGCATTGCGGTCGACGCGAGGGCGAGGGGACGGTGGGTGGCGAGTGTGGGGCACGATGATGAGGTGCTGAAGATGACGGACTTGAAGGAGGTGTTTGAAGATGAAGGGAGCGAGATGCAGGAGGAAGTGATTGTGAGGGTGAAGGCGAGGAGGGAAGGGACGGAGATGAGGGCGGAGGCGAACCAGGTGCAAAAGCCAGAAGACGCCACAGAGGAACAGTCCGACGTCGAGTCTGAAGCAGAGGATCCAGTCCGAAGAAGCACAAGACAAGGCTGAAGAAGGGGAGGATAATCAGGATTTCAAGCGATGACGAAGTTGAGGTTGAAAAGAGGAAGCGAAAGAGGGAAAAAAGATACCGATCCATTATCAAAAATGCGGAGCCAAAAAGACGAAGGCGCGCAATGAGATGGAGTCGGGACCCGCCCCCGCGGCGTCGTTTTTTTGCAGCACCTATAAACATCGTCATGCTCTCGCGTATATATTCGAGGGACTGAGTCTATATGCATGTAGCCTACACATTCCCTGTTTCGAGATACTAGGTTCACCCTGTAGCGTCTAGTCTCTAGTCTCTGTGACTTATCTTGTCTTTGCCAAGTACCACGATCTCGACCTCTCTCCACGCTTGTCTCTGTATTATTCCCTCGGCTATTCCTCCCCCCAATTAAAAAAACCCGCGTGACCAGAGCACATTTCATGTGTGCTCAGACATGACGCTACCCACGCCCTCCCAGCGTGCAAGCTCCGGGCGAAGCGCTCGTCTCATCTCCGCACGCCGCGCTCGCCAGCTTGACCACCTACCACGACGATGATCTCCAGGAGCGCAGCCGGACAAAAAGGCTCGCACCATGCACCGCCTCGCGCGCGCGCTGTCGACCCGCGCCGCGGGCGTGCTCAACGCGCTCGACATCCCCGCCCGCGCAGGGCATCCCCACGGTCGTGTTACGACGGCGCGTGGACGGGCTCGGGCGAGGTAGTTGCTCGAGAGCGTGTGCCCCACGACGGGCGACGAGGTCCTTGCGCGTGTCCAGGCGGTGCGTGTTGCAGTACGTGGCGAGGCTAGGGTGCTGATGGGATTCTGTGTAGGCTTCGCACGCAGGAACTGCAGACGTAGATAGCCTCCTTGAGAAGTCGAGAGAAGCGTACAAGTTCCTCAGGACCGTCCCCGGCTCCCCGGAGGGGTGAAATATTGAGACAAATACGAGAGGCCCTTGGTGAGAAGGGTATGCTGCATTCAGCGTGGCACACATTTGGATTTCTCAGTTCATGGCATGTAGAGGGCCATGAGCTCGGTGCTCTCATTTTGTCCTTGGAAATGGGGTAAGATCCGCACCGAAGGTCACCCTAGTTGGTGAAGTCCAGGAATTTGTTGACACTTGTAAGTAAAACCCCATTAGTTGATGTACAGGGCTCTGAATAGTATCTCTAGGCGGACTATGGAGTCGGCCTGTCGCGCATGATGAACGGTCGGGTAGTCGCGTCAGACAACGACCGGGACACAGCATCCTCGAAGGTATGCGTCGCTATATTACTCTCAGACGTATAGCTCTAACACTCTACGACAGTCCCGAATCCTCTTGGTGTTGTCGCTGTTCTTTCCGCGTTCAACTTCCCAGTGGCCGTCTATGGCTGGTATGTATTGCGCATGCAGCAGCGCTTTATTTTCTGACCCTCCGTTAGGAACCTGGCTCTCTCGCTGGCAGCAGGAAATGCGACACTCTGGAAGCCCATAGCCCTAGCACTCCCTGTGCACGCTATTGCCGTAACCAAGATTTGTCTCAGGCGTTTTTGGAGCGCAATGGCATTCCGGGCGGCGGCGGCCAGTCTTGTGTCATCGGTGGCAAGGATGGCGGCGAGGCGGTGGGTGGTAGAGAGCCAAAGCGTGGACATGGGTACGCCACGTACTGTTTACTGTCGCGTTTGACGTCGTCTCACGTTGTTTTGCAGTTTCATTCACTGGGGAAGCGACCCCTAGGGTCCCGGTAGGCCGACAGGTGTCGCTTCAAATGTGGTCCAAGGCCGCTTTGTGACAAGGTTGGGGGGCTGTTGGAGCTTGATGCTCAAAGGCAACAACGGGATGTACATCGCGGTTTGAACGTGTTTGTAGCTAACCACCATCTAAAATTATCTTCAACAGCCGCCATTGTTATTGCCCGACGCTGACCTTTCCCTGGCCGTACCCGCCGTCTTCTTCGGCGCGCGGACTTGGCACCGCAGGCCAAACGCTGCACCTCCACCAGGCGGCCCTACCTGCACCGCGACATCGCCCCGTCCTTCCTCTCACGCGCTTTCCTGCTCGCAACTCTACAAGTCGCTCAATGCCCGGAGACCCGCTTGCCGCGGCAACGCTCCTCGGACCTCTACACACGCGCACGCGGCCGTCGGCATTTACTCGTCGTGCAGTCGAGGATCCGTCTGCGCGCCGCGGCGCGGAGCTCCTGTGCGGTGACGGAGCGCCGTACGCCTTCCGCAGACCTCCCGACTGCTCTGCACGGCGGCAACTGGGTGCAGCCGACGGTTGCGGTGCCGGACCAATGGTCGACAGACGTCGAGCACGACATCTGGCGCACGGAGACGTTTTGCGCCCATCTTGTGTGTGGGCGTGTTTGATGAGCTCGAGCAGGCGATCGAGTGGAACAACGGTGCTACCCCAGGGTCTCAGCAGCAGTCTGTGGACGAGAGATATGCGGAATGTTGGACAAGTGGATTGGGCCTGCTGGCTCTGATTGCGGTATCGTGAATGTGAGTTTAGGTTTGTCCATCGTCGATGTGCGTCTCATGGCATGGGTAGGTCAATGTCGGCACCAGCGGCGCCGAAATTGGTGCATTCCCCAGCAGCGTTCGGAGGCAACAGAGCACTGGCTGGTATCTAGTGCCCACAACTTCTTTTTTGCTGTCGTCTCAACGATTCTCTGTAGGGGACGCGAGTCCGGAGGAGATGCGTGGAAGCAATATGTACGCTGGAGCGCGTGCACCCTCAACTTCTCAGACGACGCACCATTGGCACAGGGTGTCAACTTCACCCCCACAGACTAACACTGTAGTACACGTGACGCGCCTTGGTTCGGACATGAGCTCACCTTCGCACATGTACACTATGTTTGACAATTTGCAAGAAAATAATGACGCACACTGTGACGTGGCATGCACTGGAAAGAGTGATATATTGAGCATACTTCATCTTAACCGAGGGGCATAGGCTGGGGCGGCTGTGTAAGAGTTCTTCCCGCTGGCTGGACCGTGAGCAGAGGAAGGTAAGATGCGACGAGGCGGAAACACAGGGATCCCTGCGGGGGAGTTGGTGCAGCAGACATGAGTTTGCGGTACCAAGGTTTACGTGTGCGTGACGAGGCTTACATCAATGCGCTGGCGGGGTTGCTGCTACCCTCCTTTGTTCGCAGTGGATGTTGGTTGAAGAGACTGCAGAGAGTCAGGAAAAGGTTGGGCCATGCGAGGTATCTGGTATTCATCGAATTAAGCATGCGCGCAAGAGTCGGTGAAGGTCCAACGCAGGAGCGCACCGGTTGCGTGTACCATGACCGGCCGAGTATGCCAGGCCCGATCGAGAAAGAGAACTGTGAGATACCACGCGTCAAGTACATAATCACACAAAAGTACGACACGGCAAACGTACCCATTCCGCTCAAAGCATCTGTGTCACCAGGCACCTCATGAGCCCTTGTATCCATTGACAGAGACATAAGTACACACCCAAGATTGTCAGTCTTCCACTTCTCGGGGAAAGACATCTTGGTTTCTGCCGAAGCATCGCGGGGGTCGTCGCCTGCGCTGACGGTAACGGAAGACATGGTGGTCGCACTCGAAGAGACGTTCCTGAGCGCTGAGCGTTCGGGGTCGCCGACCTACCCGAAATGGGCAAAGGCATTGTGGCGGCCACGTGTCTGACTCTCCAGTCTACGGATTCAGAGTGCGATGAAGTGTACGGGGCATAGAAGCAACCGCAAGCACAAGTGTAGAAGCTATTACTCCATGAATACATGCTCCATAACTTTTAGACACGATGAAATGGAGATGGCTGTGCCAACATCGCCATCCCGTGAACCTCGGAATCGAGAAAAACTTGCGAACTGAGGCGCATGTCCACCCTCAGGTGAATTTTTGGGGGTATTCGGAACGGAGCAGTTCAAGGCATTGGAGCATCTACACGCAGCTTTAGCTACAGCTAATGTTTTTCTCTCGGGAGCCTGGTGGCAGGTTGCCTTGCTCTCTGGGACAATTAAAACGGTGTGCGGGGTCCTGTGGTGGCCGGGCCTGAGCATGGCGCCATCACGTGATACCCCGCAACAGGGGGAGGGGCCTGTTGCCTTTTTTTCCCGCAGGCTTGGAGAAGGCGACAACGTTAACGCTCTCACGCACGCTCTGATTCCTCGTTCCTTCATTCATTACCACCAGCACCTTCCCAACAACATAACACACCGCGCTCACGACAGTCTGGAATGTCGATCACCGAAGACAAGGGCAACGTGCAGGAGTCGTCCCCCAACGCTTCAACCCGTCTCCTCACCACCGATCCTGGGTTCGCCGTTCGTGTGACGACCTCAGATCTGCCGCCATCTGACCCCAACACCCCCACCCCATACGTTTCTGCGAGGCTATAACACACAAGCAGATCTCGAGCAGGTTGACGGGTCGCCTTTGAGGCCGTACCTCGCGCAGACACGGTCACTCGACCACCCTCGCCGACACCCAGCTTCGTGCAACAGAACACGTTCTCGTTAATTAACTGGCCGAGAACGCGAAATATCTCTCGTCACCATCTCGTCCCTCGCTCTCCGACGCTGCCCCTTCATGTTCATATCCTCCCCTCTGGCTCACGACGCTCCGTGCCCTTTCCAAGCCCGTACTATGTCAACCCGGCCCCGACTCCATTTCAACTCACTCCCCCCCCGCATCTCCCACTCAAATAAGCTACAAAAGTTCTCGAAACTTCAACCTTCTCCCCCGATTATGGGGAATGCTGCGTGAGTCGGGTTCGTCTCCTGGCAAGAAGGGCAAGCGTCGCGGGGAGACGTGTCCTCGGACGACTTCTGGATAGAGTTCGATGGGAGTGGGTACATTGACTGGGCCAATCTACCGCCTCTGGATGGCGAGGAGGGAGAGCTCATCGACGACGAGGCTTGTGTCATTGACGTCAGAGCGGTGACTGGTGTAGGTGAGTTTCGCACGCTTTCAACGTCTATGTCCACACGACCGCGGGGGGCAGTTGAGAAAATAAGAGGAGACGGCACTTTCGAGCTTGTCGTGTGAATCACTGTTGTTGGCCGTGCACTTGTGTGCGTGTGCCGTGCGAATAGCAGAAACCCTCATGGTTTGCTCAGCTCCATCTGTGCACTTGACGCTGTTTCTAACTGATCCTTGCCTAGACATCATTGCAAACATCCCCGACGAGTTGGCCCTGCAGCTTCTGTCATTTCTCGATCTCCAAGACGTCGTGTCGTGCTTACGCGTCTCAAGGTTCGTATCACTCTTCATATCAGATTACTCCCGTGACCTAACCTAATCTCGCATTCCTATCTCAGAACATGGCGCAGGCTTTGCCTCTGACAACGCGGTCTGGCGCTCCCTCTTCGCCCGCAAGGCCACAATGCAGGCTGGCTTCTCGATCTCCGGCGCGCCCAAACGCTGACGTGCACAGCCCATCCTCAGTAATGCTCTCGTCCTCGCAAACTCTCAGTGAAGGAGCACGCGCCATCCCTGCGCCACTTGAACTCAATTGGCGCCAGCTGTACCGGAACCGTGCCGAGCTGGAACAGCGGTGGTCATCGGCGCCCTCCTCCACGCAATAGTGGGGAGGACAAAGAAAACGCCAAAGCGTGGGAGCCCCGTACTCGGAGGCTGCTTGGACCTACAAGGACAGGTACGTGCATCTTAAGTCTTGCTTAGCATGACGCTTACACAGAGGCCAGCGTATACTGCCTCGAATTCGACTCGTCCCTCGCGCATCATCACAGGCTCTCGGGATCGTACCATCAGAGTTTGGAGCCTCGAGACAGGCCGGTGCCTCGCGACGTTCTCTGGACACAGAGGCAGCGTTCTCGTGCCTGCTCAAATTCGAGCACGACTTCGACCTTGACGAGGCCAACACTGTCTGGGAAGGCGAGGGCGACCGGCTGGAGGAAAGGCATGATGGTCAGCGGATCAAGCGACTGCTCAGTCTGCGTGTGGAACCTATATTCTTATCCCGTCGAGGGGAAAGATGGCGAGAGGGAGGATGGCTACTGTCGCGGAAATGCGAGGTGTGCTGCGAGGGCACACTGGCGGTGTCCTTGACCTAAGGATCGACGGTCAGTGGATCATCAGCTGGTAAGTGGGCTTAACCCATCCCCCGATATCAATGCCCTCTGAGCTGTACCGTGTGCGTCCAGTGGCAAGGATGCAGCTGTTCTCGTCTGGAACAAGTCAGACTTAGAACTCTGCACCGCGCCTTCCGCGGCCACGGGGGTCCCGTGAACGCCGTGGGGGTGCAGGGCAACCGACTCGCTAGTGCAGAGCGGGACGACGGCAAGATGATCCTGTGGGACATGACGACGGGCGATCCGAATCCCGCACGTTCGACGCCTGCACGACCCGCGGTGAGGTTATCTCGCGTGGAAGCAAAGCTCGAGTACTTCAAGGGGGCGATTTGATCGTGTCTGGCTATCGAACGACTATGCAAGATCAAAGTCTGGAGCGCCACGACAGGCGAGTGTCTGCGCACGCTGGTCGGGGGCACGAGGATTTTTTGGGCTCGTGCGGCACGCTGTCGTATCGACCCGCGCAGCGGCCGGCTCGTCAGTTAAAGTTTTCGGCACAGTATAACCAGCTATGACTTAACGCTCCGTCATCAAGGTGTGGGACGTCCAAGCACGGGCAAGGTCGTGCGCGAAAGTTTCCGTGTACTACATTACAGCCACATTTTCGAGATATCAACATGTCTTGATTCTTGTCGGATAGTCAGGTATTATTTGCCGTCAATTCGGGTGATTGCACTGTGCTGATTTATCTGTAGCGTCTTCCCATGACCAACAGATTGTCGTCCTCGATTTTACTGAGGGTCCTCGACACCTCACTCTTCATCTAATTATTCAACACCTACACAATTCACACAAGATCGGATACCCCTCATCTTCATCGGATCATGGACTCAAAATCATATCGCCACACTGAACGCATGCGGAAGACCCCAATACCCATCATCGATTTCGTCACCCTATGTCCTCGCTCAAGCATTGTTGCAGACCTTCACTATTCGTTTTGTATGTTTTACGTGTACGCATAGATCATATGTATCACATTCACAAAATTGCGGGCCATTGTGAGCCGAGTGACTTTCGATCTTTGTCTTCTGTATCCATCACGGAGCAGGAACATCATAAGAGTTTTCCAGCTAGCGGCGAAGCGCATCGTCGTAAATGTCGGCACCTTGATGAATGTATCGCGTGTCGCATGCGTGTCTACTAGGGTCTCAGCTACCAACTGCTAACACCTTGATGCGATAATCGCTCCTGCTGCCGGCGCCGACGAGTGGTTCTCTTTCTATGAGAACTACCACCCGCGCGGTATCGCCATAGCTGTCAAGATCATCATCAAGCCTAGAGCCCATTCCAATCCAGGTGTATTCAAGATTCAATGAACCCGGATTCGTATTTTTACCTCTCTACCAGTTTACAGCTTTAACATTGTCGCATTTGTATTGCGAGTTTTTACCATCGTGATAATGCGACGTTGGCGTTTACATGAGAGCTGAGCGAGTCTCGAGCGAGTGACGCCGGAGTAAATGAAACGCAAATGAAAATCTAGAATAGACATACTATCGTGATAAGAAAAAGCCGCACAATATCATGGTTCTACATCCTCTCCTCCGCAGGGGAGTAGCCCAGTAAGACCGCTTTTTCCTATTGAATTTTCTATGCTTCTCATTTAGGCCAAGCAAATTCCATTCCATCCTTGCAGGTAATCACCATGGGCTGGAAAAAAAACTGACACAAGTTACGAACCGCACAAGAATGACCGACAAATCTGAATGTTCCTCTCCCTCGGGCCAATTGAAACCACGTCGCTCCACGGTCGCAGGCGAGCGAGTCGACGTCCCCAAACAGGGACGCCATTATCCTTCCAGCGGACCTCCTCCAGGGATCGCAGTAGTTGTGACCTATAAATATGCTCGTTGAGAATACGAAGAGAGAACATGGAGTTATCTGACAGTGTTGTCACCCAGTCTTCTACGAGGAGAGACAGTTTTTATCCAGCGAGCACTACTCTCGTGGCAAGCACGAAGAACTGAGACAGACGCTTAATGCACGTAACATTTTCAGGAATTAGTGTCCGCATCGCCGCAAAACAGGACTCCCCGATGTATAATCCTCCCAGTTTTGCAGTGTGAGGTATACGTGAGACGCGGGACACTGGGGTTGGTGGACTCGACCAAATCGCTGATGCGGCAGCTTGAGGTAGTGCTCTTGCTCTTGCAGCGCAGGTCATATACACATTGGCGTATCCGCAGCCCCAGATCGCGACTTTTCAGTGTCTTATATCCTATTCTCTGTTAGTTCGAGCTCAAAGTGTGAGACAATGCCCAAAGGTGTCACGCACCACGCAACGAGCGGATGATGTCGAATTTTAGCTCTGGCGGGTGAACGAATGTCAGATCAACCGATCGAGAGTTGGAACAGAGTTTACCGTATGTCCCCAATTTAGCCAGTCGAGTGACGAGTTCCGCCAGATCGTCTACAGCCTCAAGCTCAACTCGGTCCGACGTGTCCATTCTCGAGAGTAGACAGAGGTAATCATCCAGATAACCAACAACCGGGATCCACGTCCCCAGGCAAGCAGCCGTTATTGTGATAACTTATGGACTTTCCGTAATGCAGGAGGGCCAGCTCGGATGATGTCAGAAATCGGTAAATCATGGGCATCAAGAAACTCCGTCTTCGTCGTTATCACTGTTGAAAAAAGGCTTGTTAGCATCAATACTTCAAGGTGAGGCGTCTTTTGGATCAAGCGGAGGAGTGACCATCCCATCCCGAGACGGTGGTTTTTGTGAGATTCGTAGCTTTTCCACGTTGAGCTCTAACGTAGTGAGATCAGCATGCCGAGATAAAGCGCGTCGAAATTTGGTGAGGTTGGGGCGGATGAGATGGTCCCCTTGATGCACAGTTTCCGCAGGGAAGATAAGACGCCCAGTGCGGGGGGGTAATCCTTCGCACGAGACGTCCCTTTGCACGACAAGTGTCTTGATTGTGGCGTGCAGCCAGTTCGATGGCTTTGAGCAGCAGATGGAAAAGGAGAAAGCGAGCGTCGGAGTCATTGTGCAAGAATAGGCTTTTTAAATAGAAGTGATCGCTTGGCCTTCGACAGCCCCTGGATGTCTCTCAGATCTTGTAAGATGTGCATTTGCATCTCGACCGGGTAGTTTGAACCAGCTGCCAGGTAAAAAGCCAGCCCGTCGACATGTATCTGCGATAGTATTGAGTGCGGCTTGTAGAATAGGAATGAGTTTGAAGGTGAGGTTGGTAGCCTGTGGTTTTGACATCCCCACCGCTGGGCACCATGCCATATGAAGAGGCGTAAGGGAGACTTGTAGTTCCAGCGAGATATCGTAAAGCTGAGCGCGCGCATTTCTTCCATTCTTTACTACGCACAATGGGCTTTCCTATCCGAAGTTTTGTAGCGGAAAGGGACTGTGTCCTTCTTCTTCTACTACCATCCAGTGCTCCCATCCAGTGTGCTGAGGTTATTCGGCGTGAGACATGCCAGCCATAGCGGTAGACGGTGGTTCCGGGGTAGCTCTTGTATGACGGCTGCGCTCAGTGGACTTGGTCTCATCGTCTCCACGTAAAGACTCCGTCTTCTGTGATCGCTTTCAACCCACTCCCTGAAGGGTCGTTCGGCGGTAGCTTGGAAAGCCAGTAGTTGGTAGTGACGGGAGAGTTCTTGGTTCCATACAGAATGTGCTCTCCGCGAGAGCAGACCAATCGCAAAGTGTATCCAAAAGGTTGCGAGCCAGCTCAAATTCCCCCCGATCCGAAAGAACGGCAAGGTGCCGCCAGTTTTGCGGAAGGATACGATGCGTAGAGCCGAGGTCGGAGGGTCCAGGGAGGCGGAGGGCGAACATGAGTTAAAGAGATTGGGCTTATCTGCAAGGTTTAGGATGGTCTGTAAGCATCGAGATGCGAGGGGGAGGTAAACCGCTGCATCATACCTCGAGGATTGGTACTGCCAGTGGGTTGCATTGCCTAGACTCAGGAGGTGGTGACAGAGCTATATCCCAGACGCAGCCAAGACGACACGCGGCCAACTAATCACTATCACGATGGGATTGGTGAAAGTGCATTGATTTGAGCAGTTCAACGGGGGAGGGTGTCTTCCATATTTGTCCCGCGAGCTCGCCTGGTCCGAAACGACATCATTCCATCATTTCATCATGTTCTGTACCCAACATTAAGCAAAGTAGTGCAAAAGCAATGGATGCGACTAGTGAGAAACACCTGTAATAGTTACCACTGCCTTACATCGCTGTGGCGCACTCCTTAGACGGAAAAAACAATAATCACGCCACGGTGGATCCTCGCACCGTAAGACAAGCACCAGAGCTGGCTGTGAAAAATGATATGTGAGAAGCATCATGTTTTGCAAATCGAAACAAATGTGAACCCTTGGCGATTTTACATCGTTCAACGAGTCCTTTGAGGTTTCCATCGTGGGCTCGTGATCCACCGTGCGCGTAACGATTGAAAATTGGGTGTGAATTGACTGTGGTCTCTGAGAAACACACTACAAGTGTAAGCTAGTGACTGTGAGTATCCAAGTTAAGTCAGCGTGGTTGTACGCGGCGGGCTGTTGGCGACCACGCACTCTATGAAAATCTACGGTCTGAACCGTCTGTCCGTGCGCAAACGGGTTCTCTTGCCATCAGCAAGTCATACATTCGTAAAGGCGTCAGCCGTACCCTGTAGCCGCGTGGCAAGTCGGGTGTATGTAGCACAGCTGCAAAGGTCTGACAGGCATGACTTGTAAGTAGAGGAGAAACCCTGTCGAAACGATCGGAGCGGTCAGGCCAGCCTCTGGCGCTCCGGGCCTCCCGGCAGTCGATACCGTTCATTATGTAAGACGCGTGACGTAAGCGTATGCTCTCGAGTTCTCGAGGCTTGGTGCAGCTTGTTGCAGAACCGCGACCAACGACCTGAACGAGGCTATTCCAGTATAAATCTGAGGTGAACATGTAATTGTACAAGTTCGCTCAGAAATAAACGTCACACTTTATTAGGATGGCTTACAATTCACGCCATGCGAAGTTTCGAGGATTGAATGTCGGCAGACTCGCTGCCGTACCGCACTAATGATACATCGTTGTAGAGTACATTGGGCAAAGCGGTACATCCAAAATCACACAGAGATTCCTGCTCTGATATACAGAGCGCGGACCCCCGAGTCATCGACACAGTAGCCGCACTGCAGCAAAGCTATCGCTCATACGAAGGGATATATACATGCCGTGGTTAGGGGTCTTCAGGGGCCGTGCCCTCAACCTCTGTTTGGGTCTGGGATTGGCGTCCCGTGCGCGAATTAGATCCCAAGTCTTCTGGCTTCTTTTACCAGTGGTTGCCCTGGGTTCGTCCTGGAGACTTTGTTTGTAAGCTCCGGATTTAGTCTTGCGGCTGGTCGTGTTTCGAGCCGAAGGATTCTTGTAATTATCCTCGGTGGTGATGATGTTACCGTTGAACTGATCATAACACTTTATCTTGCAGATACTTATTCAGATTGAGAGGACGTCCGCGTGCATCCTGAAGCACGGAAGTAAATATTTTCAGAATCTCCGTGTGACTATCCAGAGGGCGTGGTCGGTCGCGTGTCATCTTGTGAGCCGTGAGATGGCTGTCCCAATGAGGTCGAAAACTTTTGGGCGAATGGGGTGTATTGGAACGGCCCGATGACGAGGCAACCGGTGAACTTGATCCTATGCAATAGGTACCCCGATTGCCACGACCGTTTTGGGGGCTAGGCGTACCGCCGTGGCCTCAAAGAGGGGGCCGGTATCGCTCGGTATTGTGCTAAGCTATCCAGATCAACGGCCTGGTAGTGCCTGTTCAGAAGATCAAAGAGTTTGTTGAGCAACTTGTCGAGCGGAGAGTCGGTATCCTGAAGTGTCAAAGGAGGGCATCCACTCTTGATGTGAATGAGCTTCTGTTTGCCGCCAGATGAGAGTCCGTTGTAATGAAGAGTTTCCGAGTAGAAAAAGTGGCCGTCTTGTTCGAGAAAGCCAGCTCGCGGTTTTTGCGGTTGGCTTTTTCTTGTTGCTCCTGAGTGGCGTGGATGAGGTCGTCGATGTTTGGTGAAGACTCCATGTGTTTATGCCATCGGAGCGCACAGTACGTGGGAATATAAACGAACGACTCAAGATCGTCGGCGAGCTCCTTCGGCTTCCTGGGATACTGTAGAGAAAGCGCGGAGCCGAATGCCCAAGTCCCCTTGAATCCGGGGGTCAGCGAACATTTTCCAGGGATTCGGACATCATACGCACTGAAATTCCAGCCTGCGAAGGACCAGTCTGAGTGGATAATTCTTCTTTGTACTTGCATAGATCCCAGTCAATCAGGAAGCCTGGAGAACGGCCAGAGACGGTAGCGGTGTCGATCAATATGTTCCCGACGCTAACGTCGCGATGCAGAACGCCTGCCTTCTCCCACGCCTGCTGATGACCTAGTACAAACAGGTCCACAAGGCGTCAGCAAGATAACCAATGAAAAAAATATGCAAATACGCTCTTACCCTTGAGTGCTTGACGGACGGCGGCAATGAGAGATCGCCAGAGAAAGCATACGATTCTAGGGGTCGACCGACCTCTTTGATGACGAGTCGAGTGTGGATACGATCAGACATGTTGATACCTTCCTTGTCGAAGTACCTCTGCGAAACAGTTTTTTGGGAGTTTGCCGCGTGAGTCGATGACGTCTCCGCCCGCCACAAGTGTTGCAACATGTTGCACGCCGTGTTTACGAAGGCGCTGATAAGTGTCGATCTCACTATGGACGCCTGAGTCGTTGGCCCGCCACACCTGCTCCTTCATGAAGAAACATCTTGTCATCGTTGAGGCAGTAGCAAACCCAGGCCTTGGTGCAGCGACCGACAGGCTGGTAGCCGCCTGATACGCATTTTCCAATGAGTAACTTCTTTCGTCGTGACCGCCGCGTTTTTCGTTGGACGTCATCGGGGGTCCAGAACTTCATCACACTCGACCTAGAGAGCAAGGAATTGGCGATCCGACAAGGCACTCAGGACAAAAAAAAGCGTACCTTGTAGATGGGGTGCTCGACCATGTTGTCCAACATGAGGTTCTTGTAATTTTCGAGGTACTCGTTTCCGGGTGTGTAGCTGCGTAACTTTGCAACTTCCTCGTCTTTGGCAGGAGACACCGTGCTATCGTATCCTTGAAGGACGCTGTCAGCTCGAGCGAGGCGGTAGACCAAGTTCAAGAGCTGCTTGAGGTCGGTGTCTAGGTTGATGGGTTGAGAGACGACGGCACCGTTGCGGGTCCCAACGAAAGATGCGGGCATACGATCCGGCGATGTAAAACAAGAATAAGTGAGTCCTATGTTGACGCAGCATGATCTCCGAGGCATATGTCGCAAGCTGTGACCTGACATCGGCGGATTCCTCACCGTCCCGGAGGAGCGGCTCTCCTGGCTTGAAACCAAATCCGGTCTCTACTCCATTCGGCTTGACTTCAATGGCAGTAACCATCCATTGGTAGGCGCAGCGAGCAATGTGCGGTAAACGAGCGGCGGTCTTCAATTGCGATTTTTTGAGCGATTTTCCGGTGAGTGGTGTACGCAGCTGCGGCTTTTGCATGGGTTGGGTACATGGCCAGGTCAGGGCGATGGTCAATATCTGTACTCTCCGACCAGTGTGACACATCTTTGAAGACGACGTTTGAGCCCGCAAGCTTGATGACTTTATTCAAAGCTTCGCACTGAAAGACTTTAGTTGCAGAGATATACAGGACGAGACATAACGACGTACGAGAACGGGATATATGGCAGATTCTCGATCTGACTCCTTAGTTTCCTGGTCGGAACCCTCGGGCTTTTGCTCAGGTGTATCTAGTTTCATGAGTTCTCTCAGCTTCTTGAAGCTTCCAAGGCTCCTCAGTTCCCGCGCGCCCAGATTGGGGCCTGTCAGAAGTTCGTTTTGGAAGAGGGACACAGTCACAGAATGGTAGCGTGAACTCATAACGACGTCGACCTTCTGGCAGAACTGAGGGTGTTTGGGTGTGATTTGATCAACGTTTATTCCGGGGCGACGCGGGGTTCCAAAAAAGACAGGTTTCTCGCTAGGAGTCGGAGACCTGATAACGCAGTTGTTCAACTCGACGTCAAGGTGCTCCGATGTCAAACTCGGATTTGTCTGACCGTCGTCGGAGGACGTTGAAGGCTGGAGGTCGCTCTACGACGACGCCTTGAGCCCATATTAAAAGCAGTTCGGAAGATGATGGACACACCTGTTCAAAACGGTAGTAGGCTTACAAGAGGTGACCTTATAGGTCGCGTTGGATTGGCCACCCCAGGTTGCCATCAATGCATTGCGCGCGGAGTACCAAAAGTGCTTACTCACCTTACTTAAGATGAAGCAGCTGAGATTGAATGCTCCGCAGCTTCTTCGTAAAATTAACACAGACAATAGAATTTCCCTTCCAAGCTGATTGAGTCTAGTAGCCGGCGATGGTCTGGTGTAAATGATTGCGTAAGTACACGTTTTCGGAGTCCGTTGTTGACAGAATACAGGTAGCACAAGGGCGGAAAACAGAGGCGTAAAGCCTAGGAGCGTGATACAAAAGACGACACCGCACTCAGTCTACCTGAACGTCGTGGTGTGAATGGGTAGTAGCCAGGTAAGTACTTAGTAGCAGGCCAAGTGGCGTGGAGATGTTGGGACCAAGCAACGGCAATCACCGTGAGAACGCATCACGTGCGGGTCACACAGACGTGAGGCCGTGACAGTCCACAGACTGTCACAGAAACGAGCTGAGTCGACCGGCCTTGGACGTCTGGACCTTGATCTCCCCCTCGCACGACTTGGGTGAAGACGACGAAGCTCTGGCATCTGACCAAATAGTATTCAGGTATTGTACTGTGCGCGCGTCCTCGAGTGTGTGGCTTGCTACGGTACCACCTTGACAAGACTATCCGCTCACATCCCTCACTTCACTTTCCCTCGAGCCATATACACACGCACAACCCTTCGAGCTAGTTGTGGTCCCGCGCTAGACTGTAGACAACGGGTCGTTCACTTGTTGTGGTCAACTCGGTTTCATTCAAGGACCGAGGTCTCCGAGTCCGAGCTCTCGAACAATGATAGTCTCTACACTCGATGCCAGGAGACCCGAAGAGTTCAATAATGAGTGGATGACATAGACTAGAGGAGCTCTTGGGCGAAGTACATGGCTGCCACAGCCGCACAGAGAGACAAAGAAATTCCACCAAAAGCCCTACAACGACCCGATGACAGGACGCCTTTGGGCTAATACTTCGTGAGGCAGCCACATTCTAAGCCACATTTCTTCCGTCTAAAATGCAGCTTCATTTCATTGGGCATCCCTCTGTATGCTTGCACTTCTTGTTCCGCCTGGTACAGCGTTTTGATGTATCGGATGCATGACTTCACTTCAAGAGTAATAGACGTCCTACATCACGCGCGAGAATTGAAATCTAGCTATAGTAGGTAAGTAGACTTGTTATTACATTCCGCTAACGATACGCGCATAGGACGTCGTGTATATAGAACAGTGTAACCAAACGACATTTGAGTGACCCAGTACTGAAAGGCCGAGAACGCCTTCACTAGACAGCCGACGACGGGTCGTACATTCCGTGGTTAGGGGTCTTCAAAGCCCTTGCTCGTTTAGGTCTTGGGTTAGAGTCCGCACGCGAGCTACCCGACCTCGAATCGTCCGGTTTGCGTTTACCGCCTGACGCCTTGGCTGGGCCGTTGGGAGCTGTCTTGAGAACATCAGAGTCAGTGGTGGCGCGGGTACCGCCGCTAGAAGGGTTTTTGTATTGGTCGTCCTTAGGAACCAAATAGGGACCAGATTACCATTGAACTGGTCGTAAACTTTGTCTTTCAGGTATTTTCCCAGTTTGAGAGGGCGTCCTTGCTTGTCTCTGAGTACGGAGAAGAAAACATTGAGAATTTCTTCGTGGTTGTCTAAGGGGACGAATCCGAGCGCTCTCTGGTGAGGCGTTGGATGTTCTTCCAGACGAAGTGGGTGGAGTCGGGGATTGGCTGAAGGACAACCCTTAGCGACCGGGAAGAAATCCACGCATGGATCCTCTTCATCGCCACTTCCCTGGGCTAGGGGTTCGCTGCGGGCTTGGAGATGCTCGGGGAATGGCTTGATATTGTTTGAGCTCTCCCTATGTCGACGGTCTTCCAATGCTTGTGCAACAACTGTAAAGCCTCACGAGGAGAAGGTCTAGCGGAGAGTCCGCCGCTTGCAACGTCAGAGGGGGGCGTCCGGTTTCGAGATGATTGAGTTTCGAAGCACCGCCCGATACCAGTCCATTGTCATGTAGCGTTTCGGCGTAGAAGAAGGAGTGTTTTACTGAGGAAAATTCCCTTGTTCTTGCGATTAGCAGCCTCCTGTTCCTCTTGGTGAGCGTTCATCAGATCATCGATATTCTGGGAAGAAAGGCGATGTTTGTGCCATCGAAACGCGCAGTACGTGGGAATGTAGATGAATGATTCCAAATCGTCGGCGAGCTCCTTCGGTTTCCTGGGATACTGAAGAGAAAGCGCAGAGCCAAAGGCCCAAGTTCCCTTCCAAATAATGATTAGATGAGTGGCTTCATGTCGAGCGATTGGACTACCACCGAAATTCCTGGGTGCGAGGGCTCAGTCGGGTTATCCAACTCCTCCTTATACTTGCATAAATCCCAATCGATGAGGAGCCCCGGAGCGAAACCAGAAACAACGGCAGTGTCGATCACGATATTCCCGACGCTTATGTCGCGGTGCAGTACGCCAGCTTTCTCCCAAGCCTGTTGGTGACCTAGATATCAGTGCAGACAGCGTCAAAGATAATGCGACTTCTTAAAAAGGTAGATCCTTACCCCATCAGTGCTTGTCCAACGGCAGCAATGAGTTCACCGGAATACTTGTACGACTCCAGTGGTCGGCAGACCTCTTTGATGACCAGTCGTGTGTGAATGCGTTCGGGCATGGCAATGCCTTCCTTGTCGAAGAATCTCTGCGATGCAGTCCTCTGAAGAAGACCATGTGAGTCGACTACATCCCACCAGCCACGACCGTTGCAACGTGTTCCACACAGTGGCTTCGCAGGCGCTGATAGGTCTCGATCTCGGGATGAACGCTGCGGACGTTAGCGCGCCATTGTTCCTTCATGAAGTACATCTTATCATCTTCGAGACAATAGCAGACCCAGGCCTTGGTACAACGACCGACGGGCTGGTAGCCACCGGATACGCATTTACCGATGAGGAACTTCTTTTCGCCGGGACGCACGTGACTGTCTCTCGCCATCGGGGACCAGGATATCGTCACATTCAACCTACAGAGCGAGAAGTCATTGCGGTGATGGATATATCAGACGAAGAATACGTACCTTGTAAAGAGGGTGCTCGATTATATTATCCAGCATAAGGGCCTTGTAACCTTCTAGATACTCATTGCCAGGTTTGTAGTTCCGGAGCTTTACCAGCTCCTTCTCTCCAGCAGGGGCAAACTGTGCTATCGTATCCTTGTATGGCGCTGTCAGCTCGAGCGAGGCGGTAGACCAAGTTCCAGAGCTGTTTGAGGTCGGTGACCAAGTTGATAGGTTGAGAGACGACCAGCACCGTTGCGGTCCCAGCGGAAGATACGGGCATAAGATCCAGCGATGTAAAACAAGAATAAATGCGTCCTATGTTGACGGAGCAGCAAGATCTCCGAGGCGTATGTCGCAAGTTGGGCCCTAGCATCGATGGCACTCTCACCGTCCCGAAGGAGCGGCTCGCCCGGGTTTTGAAGCCAAATCCACTCTCCACTCCATGCGGCTTGACTTCGATGGCGGTGATCATCCACTGGTAGGCGCAGCGAGCGACGTGAGGTTTTGGGGGGTTTTCCGCTCTATTCTTTTTTGCCGGTTTACTAGTGAGCGTGTATGCGGTTACGGCTTGTACATGAGTCGGGTACATGGCCAAGTCAGGGCGATGGTCAATGTCCCCACTCTCGGACCAGCTCGACACGTCCTTGAAGACAAAATGCGAGTTCGCAAGGCGAAGGACCTGGTTTAGAGCCTCACACTGAAGTATGTGTCAGTCCCATGCGAGTCCAAATGAAGTATAAAGGACGTACAAGGACCGGATATATGTCAGATTCTCGACCGGATTTATCGGAGCGTTGCTTCGATTTCGGAAGCTTCTTGAAGATATCGAGCGTCTTAATGTTTCCCAGTTTCCGCATTTCTCGTGCTCCCAGGTTGGGACCTTGCAGGAGTTGGTTTTGAAAGACGGAAACGGATACTGAATGGTAGCGTGAAGTCATAACGTTGTCGACCTTCTTACAGTATTCGGGGTGTTTGGGCGTGATTTGATCGACGTTTATGCCAGGTCTGCGTGGTGTTCCAAAGACAGTTGGTTTCTCGCTGGGAGTCACGGTCCTAAAGACCCAGTTCTCAGGATCAGCGAGGCCTAGGGCCAAACACAGAGTTGTGGTGGATTCCGAGGTAGAAGGGGTTGTAGATTTCGGGAGTTGCTTTATACGACGACGCCTTGAGCCCATGATAAAGGCAGTTTCAGATGAAAAAAAAGATGGTGGACACACCTGTTCGAAATGGTAGACTTACAAGAGGTGGCCCTTTATAGGTCGCGCTGGATTGGCCACCCTAGGATTGCCATCAAACAGCAAGGCGCGCGGAGTACCAAAAGGTCATGCTCACTTTACGATGGAAGGTGCAGTGGCTGGGATTGAACACAGCACAGCTTCTTCGCAAATTAATACAAGACAAAGTTGGGTTTCCACTGCAGGCCGATTAAGTCTAGTTCCGGCGGTGGTCTGGCAGCGCAATGTACAGATAGCACGGGCGTGCGGGAGTCCGTTGTTACTGGAAAGGTGTCTGGTACAAGAGTAGGAAAAGGAAGTATCGAAAGATTGATCTTGTAAAAGAAGATGGTACTCAAATCCTGCCTCGACGTGGTAATGTGAGTTATTCGCAGGGCCAGGTGGCGTGGAGATGTTGGGACCATGTGACGGGTAATCACCCAGCGCAGGATGGCGCATCACGTGCAAGTCACGCAGATTGGCACAATGTGACGGACGTTACGCCGACAGACGTGACTCGTCCAAGCACCATCTTGACAAAACTTTCCATTCGTAGCCATGCTATGTTCTCATTCACGGACTTTTCCGCGAGCCATATACGTACACACGCATAGTCCTTCGACCTAGTTCAGGTCCGCGCGCTAGACTCTGGACCCCGAGTCGTCTATAGTGGTCAGCTCGATCTCCGAGCCCTCGAACAATGATATTCTCTACGCTCAATGCTAGGAGCCTCGAAGAGTTTCTAACATAGCCTTGAGTTGATCTGAGTTGATCTAATAGGCTAGAAGAGCTATTGAGTGAATTCCACGGCTACCGCAGCTACACAGGGAGACAAAAAGGGATGCCGTCAAGGGCCCTACAACGACCTGGTGACCAGATGCCTTTGATGTGCTCATGTACTTCGTGAGTCAGCCACATTTTAAGCCTTTTTGCTTCCGTTGCGGCTGTAGCTTGTTGTTTGGGGCTTACTTCCGTTTTTTATGCTCGTGTTCTCCGTACGGCGTTCCGTGGCATTTGTCTCATTATCCCATCGTCCACGATGGCCATAACGAGAGTTCACTAGCGCAACACAACTGTAATTCTGCAAAAGAATCCACGTCCAAATTGGCTGACTGTTCTCTCGACGCAGCCCGACCGGGAGACTTGTGTGGCATGCATGATGCTCACACGCGCGTAACGGACTGTCTGAATCTTCACACTCGTCTCCAGTGTAGCCTCAGCTCAGCGTACGTTTATGTAGCTGACAATCTGAAGATCAATTGACTTGCGCTAAGGTAGGAGTATCTTCTAATAACTTACACAATATGAACAGGTCGCTATCAGGTCCATGCAAGCTAGACTATTGAGAGCGTTCGGTCTGCTACAGGCGATCGCCCCGCGGCCATACTTCTTCTCGTGCCCCAAATAACCAGCGAACGCCAACGCTCGATGCTCAAAATACAAACAGAACGGTCGCTAGAAGACATGACACACACTCACACACAACTAGCCGTGTATACGGAAAGCCGCGTGCGTGTATGACATGTCAGTCAAGCTGCACGTGCAAGATCTTTCACTGATTCTTTCTTTAGATCCTGGCTTGGCCCACGCTGCCAAACTGACCGACAATGGCATGGTTTTGGCAAAGAATCCCGGGGACCGCGCCTGTTCCTAGCAGGCCGGATGTCGCATACAACGGAGCAGATGCAAAGTTGAGGAAACGGTTGCCACGATCGTTTCCAGAAGCTCACAATTACAGGGCACTTGTGCCGGATACACAGCAGACGGAACAACATACGAAAATCTGGTGCCCCACGTCGTCATGATGGACCTCTGAATCGGGTCAATCGCTTACTAGCTAGCAGTACCAGGATCGGTGAGAAACACTCATTCCCTCCGTCTCGAGTGTCTTTGACTCTCTACATGACTTGGCGTTGTCAATGCTACCCGCGACCCACGTCCGATCGTGTAGCATCGCCGCTGAGATGCCTTCAACATTACCAACCACGGGCGTGCACAAAAACGCAATGGGCCTCTTGATATCGAAAAGTGAGCAGGACATCTCAACTATCTAAAGGGGCCGTTGCTCATTACTGAGATATGACTTCTAGTACAGAACTCACGCGGCACACGGTCTGGTTACGTTTTTACCACCTAAGCAAAAACTGACTCGGTCGGGCCTCAAAACCCTCACTGGCACGCGTCTCTCTCTACCTTAGACAGAACACCCGTACCTCCGTGGTGTTTCCGCCGAGGTGTCTTTCTCGCGCGTCCGCTCCGGCTAGACGGCGAAAGTGCCAACTGCCGCGGTGAATGTGCACGTCGGGAACCATCTCCTCGACCATAATGTAATCTCAAGTGCCTGACGTGTCAACGCGGCCAATAACGATGCGCTCGAGGAGACTGTAAACGAGCCATCCAAATTTTAATATTATTCATTTAAGTACCCTGTAAAGTCGAAGGGGCCAGTATATCGATTTTGTAAGAGGATATTCATGCTAACAATTTGAAGCAAAGCCGATCTCGATGACTTGCTAGTCTCGCAAACTGCAAGGCGTGTCCGCGCCGTAGGATGAGCCATTGCAGATGAGTCGCTGTTGACTGTCAACCTCGAAAAATGAGATCTCACAGTGATGCCCCCAACGTTTAAGTACAGTCTCACAGAGTGCAAGGGTTGTCTGTTAATAGGCTCGCCCGAATATCGCACCAGAGATATTTACATTGATATGGAGTACATGGTTTGCGTAGAACATGAGTACGGTGCGAGATCAAGCACAAATCAACGCGCTACTACACACGCTAGTGGCTCCTCTTATTGGCTGAAAAGCTGCAGTGCAGCACGAATCACTGGCGCCAGCTCACGAGCAGGGGATTGTACATGCCGTGGTTGGGGGTCTTCAAGGCCCGACGGGCCGCGGGCTCGCCGTTTGGGCCTAGGGTTGGAGTCGGTGGGCGAGCTGGAACCTGAATCGTCTTGCTTCCTTTTACGAGTAGTCGCCTTGGGCTGGTCCGTGGGAGCAGGATCAGTCTTGAGGGTCCGAGTCGAAGGATTCTTGTAATCGTTCGGCGATGGGACGACGTTACCATGGAACTGATCGAAAACTTTGTCGTCCAGATATTTGTCCAGGTTTCAGAGGATAGCCGCGCTCATCTCTGAGCACGGAGGAAAATACCCTGAGGATTTCCTTGTGGCTGTCAAGAGGGCGTGTACGCACACTATCCAGTGAGACATGAGACAGTCGTTCCGATGAAGTTGATGAAGTCGCGGAACGGTTCGATGGTGTAGCAATCGGCGAATATTCTATGCGGTAGGTACCCAACCCTCCGCCCGGCATGGGGTTGGGGCGTGAGCTGCGGTTTGGGAGAGTAGGAAGAGGTACCGCCGCTCTCGGTATTGGCGCCAAATCATCCAGATTGATCGTCTTGTAATGTCTCTTTAAGAGATCAAAAGCTTGTTGAGGAGAACCGTCGAGCGGGGAGTTAGCCGCTTGAAGCGTAAGAGGGGGACATCCGCGTTCAACGTGAGTAAGCTTGAGACGACCACCCGATGATAACCCATTCTTGTGACGAGTCTCGATGTAGAAAAAATTGGTCTTTGATGTGAGCCAGATCGCTGTTATCACGGTTGGCTTGTTCTTGTTCCTCTTGAGTAGAATGGACTAGGTTGTCGACGTCCGTTGGAGAGAACACATGTTTTGTGCCATCGAAGCGCACAGTATGTGGGAACGTAGACGAATGACTCGAGATCGTCAGCGAGCTCCTTTGGCTTCCT
Source organism: Phlebiopsis flavidoalba (assembly GCA_035772785.1). Lineage (NCBI taxonomy): Eukaryota > Fungi > Basidiomycota > Agaricomycetes > Polyporales > Phanerochaetaceae > Phlebiopsis > Phlebiopsis flavidoalba. Next base: position 70,037 of record JAOCPU010000015.1, on the reverse strand, counting down.
AGGAAATTGGAGGGAAAGAGCAGACCCAAATGCCCAAGTGCCCTGAGCGTGCGGAGTCAGCCACATCAGCTTTTTGTAATGTTATTGATCTGCGTACGGATATCCCCTGTCTGCGAGGGACCGGTCGGAACATCTAACTCTTCTTGATACTTGCAAAGGTTCCCAGTCGATCAAGAAACCTTGAGGAAAAACCGCCGGCGTTTGTGGTGTTGATCAATATGTTCCCGACGCTTATGTCACGATGTAGAACACCCGCCTTCTCCCATGCCTGCTGATGACCTGTGCGTGGGTCCCGATGATGTTAGGAAGTCGTACACTTAGTGCATATATGAGTGAACCCCTTACCTATAAGCGCGTGACGGACGATTGAAATGAGGATCGCCGGAGAACGCATACGACTGACTCCAGCGGGCGCCCAACCTCTTGGATGACGAGTCGTGTGTGGATCCGCGCGAACATGTCGATGCCTCCCTTGTCAAAGAATCTCTGCGAAACAGTTTTCTGAACGTCGGCGGGTGAGTCAAAGACGTCTCCACCCGCCACGGCTGTGGCAACGTATTGCACGCGGTGCTTCCGGAGGCGCAAATAAGTGTCAATCTCGGGATGAACACTGTCGGATTGGGAGCGCCATTGCTCCTTCATGAAGAGCATCTTGTCGTCGTCGAGACAGTAGCAAACCCAGGCCTTGGTACAGCGACCAACCGGCTGGTAACCACCTGACAACACGCATTTACCTATGAGAAACTGCTTTCGTCTTGATGCGCGTGACTTGCGTTTGCCGTCCGGGTCCAGAACCTCATCACATTCGACCTATAGAGTAAAACGATGTCAATCCGGATAATACGCCCAAAATAAGGGGAGTACCTTGTAAATATAGGGTGCTCGATTATATTATCCAACATAAGAGCCTTGTAGCTCTCGAGATACTCGTTGTCAGGTTTGTAGTTGCGTAGCTTCATGACTTCCTTTTCTTTGGCAGAGGTCACTGTGCGATCGTATCCCTGCAGGGCACGGTCAGCTCGAGCAAGACGATAGACCAAGTTCAGGAGTTGCTTGAGGTCGGTGACCAGGTTGATGGGCTGAGAGACAACGGCGCCGTTGCGATCCACAGCGGAAGATACGGGCATAGGATCCAGCAATATAAAACAAGAACAAATGCGTCCTGTGTTGACGGAGCAATGATCTCCGATGCCATATGTCGCGAATTGAGCTCTAGCCTCCGTAGCCTTGTCGCCGGCCCGAAGGAGAGGATCTCTCGGTTGAAGCCGAACCCCGTCTCCACTCCATTCGGCTTGACTTCGATGGCGGTTACCATCCATTGGTAGGCGCAGCGAGCAATGTGAAGCTTCCGGTCGTCATTTATCGCAGAATCAGCGATTTCTTTATCAGTGAGCGTGTATGCGGCTTCGGCTAGCGCATGGGTCGGGTATAGAGCCAGGTCAGGGCGGTGGTCAATTTCTCCACTTTCAGACCAGTGCGACACGTCCTTGAAGATGGACTTCGATCCTGCGAGCTCGATCACTCGATTGAAAGCTTCACACTAAAAAACCTTCAGTCATAGATACGTATGGGAGGTGGCCCGACGTACAATCACAGGGTACATGGCAGTTTCTGGGCCAGGCTTAAACGCCCCCTTGGATAGCTTTTGAACAGGTTCTTTCTTCGGTTTGTGAGGCTTCTTCAAGACATCTAGTAGAGTCTTGAAGTTGCCGAGCTTCCTGAGCTCCCGTGCGCCCAAGTTGGGGCCTGGCAGGAGTTCGGCTTGAAAGACGGGAACAGACACAGGATGGTAGCGCGAGGCCATGGCACTGTCGACCTTCTTACAGTAGTGGGGGTGCTTAGGTGTAATTTGATCAACGTTTATCCCAGGGCGACGCGGCGTTCCCACGATGAGAGGCTTTTCGCGTAGGTGTCAAAGACCTGATAACCCACTTGTCCTGGGGAAGGAGAGGTTCTGGCGTTGGGCTCGGAGATGCGTTGGGAGTGGTAGAGGGGGTAGGGGATTTGGGAGCCGCCCTGCGACGACGGCGTGAGCCCATAGCAGAGTTATTTCGGAAAATGAGAGACACACCTGTTAGAAGCGCGTGGCCTACAAGAGGTGACTTTTATAGGTCGCGCTGGATTGGACCACCCCAGGGTTGCCATTCAATGCATTGCGCGCGGAGTATCAAAAGTGATTGCTCACTTTAATATGAGGCAGCTGAGATTGAATACTGCCACAGCTCCTTCGTAAAATTAACACAGACAATAGGATTTCCGCTTCAGGCCAATTGAATCTAGTTCCGGCGGTGGGCTGGTAGGGCAATGTAGAGATTAATCGTGACAAATCGTGCGTGGGTGTCTGGGAGTTCGTCGTTAATGGAAAGTAGCTGGCACAAGAGTTGGAAAGAAAGATCCAGGAGACTGATCTCGTAGGGAAAATCCAGCCTATCTCGACGTAGTAATGTGAGTGATTAGCAGGCCAAGTGGCGTGGAGATGTTGAGACCATGGAACGGTAATCACCGTGAGAGTGCATCACGTGCGGGTCACGCGTGTCGTGACGGACGTTACAGACACGTCACACGGCCTCCTCGAGGTGGCCCATCCTGAGGTTACGTTGACTTGAGCCTTTTCTAGTCGTCGCATTTGCTTACATGAACCTCCGTTTTACATTATGTATGGAGCTCACTCACCAAGTCTTATATGACAATTTTGGCGACAAGGACAGTGAACACGTAGTACTTCAATTTACTTATTTGTACAGACCCTTCAAGTCACAGGTCAAGTTGGTAAAGGACGGATCCGGACTCTGAATATGCTAGCTCTTCCACCCCTTAGTATGTAAAGGCTGAGGACCAAGAAGCGAACACACTGCCGGTAGCCAAAAAATGGGCATCCCCGACTCGTCTTACGCCATGAGTAAAGTCCAAGGCCTCTCCCGGGTCCCCTCCTCGTGACCGACAACCGGTGATTGCCGAAGGCGCTGTGGCGTCGTCAGCCGCGTCGCCAGGTGGCATTGAAGTTATACACTCAACTGCTACCTTTGAGCGGCGAGTGTACACTACCATACCCCCTTTTCCTCGCTCAGTTGGTTGTTTTTCGCGTATCATGCCGCGGGTAGCTTTCACTAGGCTCGCGAGTCAAGAGCTTGAATCTGTCTTGGACCTGCGACGCTGCGACAACACAACCAGTCCCAGACGAGCTGTTCTAATACCATCTCATTCGGCCAGCGCACACCGGTCACTGAGTCAACATAACGGCAATGTTGCGTCTCTTACTCTATTTGCGATATCTGGGTGGCCGGAACCCTTTCTCGGTGATCCCCGACGCCTAGAACAAATTGTGCCACTCAGACCCCTGCTTAGACCAGAACTTGTATCTGCTTGCCCATTTTCTTCTCCTACTTCCTTGACGATCTGTTGGATAGTCCAGTCTCCCTTTTCTCCTCGGTAACACCACCCGGAACTGCTTGTACGAAGTCCACGTCCGCGCAGCTCGGTGAGTATTCAACTGTGTGCACCAATCTGTCCCGATATACTGACAAGCCCTCCGGTCACAGACTCATGAGTTCTTATCACGAAGTGCCATTTTTGACGTTTGTACAACGACTTACTTCCAGGAAAGAATATCAAACAATGAGCGGCTTAATAGCTTACTTCAAATGAAGAACGATCCCGAAGGAGGATTACTTCTCATTTGTATATCGCTTTCAGCCATTCATAACATCTTTCCTGACAAATTGTACCCACAGATACGCAAAATCACCCAGATTGCGCAGTTGGACAGCAGCCAGCATATCTTTAAAGATCTCGTTGCTTGGTATGAGGCTGCTGGCCACGGCCGAGGCTACCACCCTCGCCCCGGCCCGCCATTGCGCTGTACCCAACGGATACTTGGCATGCTCCCAAATATGCGGTTGCCCATGATGAACTAGAAGAATCTGCCATATGTGAGAACTCACGGGACCTCGTCGCACGCATCGATACGTCGATGATGGTCGCGGCATTCGACGATCAGGCACAACGACGACGAGCCCGCGTTTGGCATGCAACCCTGAACGCCGCTTCTTCCGGACTCGGTCTGTGCCCAATCGAGTCCTCGGGCCAGGTTCGAGTATGTCTTGCCCTCCAAACTCATGCATCATCAGTTTCGTAAACACGTTTTCATGTTCTACCTCGACGGAAAGAGTGTACGGGCCTTTCGATGGGATCGCAGCGGCGCTCTTGTTTCTCCCCCGATGCGTTTCGAGGACGACCCAAAGGACCTCTGGAATATCATATATCGTCTCGCAGGAGCCAGCAGGGAGACTCAGGTTTCGGTCGATTCAACTGTCACCTACGCTACGTTCGACGATATCATGAGCATTCAAGAGATGAACGAAGTTGACGAGGCTCTGCACGAATACCGGTATTGTTCGATGAGCATCGCTTTGGCGCGTTCGCTATGCAAGGTACGCCCCCCTTTCAATGTGCTTGAATTGCTACCTCTAACAAGAAACCGGGTTAGGTGACATGCGATGAGGTGCTGGAATGCGGTGGTAGCCCGACCGACGCGTTCTGCGGGGAAGAAGACATTCCTCTTTCGTGACTCGATCATCAAGGACCACAACATCACCGGTAACGGAACAAAAGCTTGGGTTGCTTACTGCCTAGAGGAATAAAAAAACTAGTGTTCTTAAAGGAGCAATGGCGAGTTTTATGCCCCTGGTTCGCACGCTGAGATAGAGACCTACCAACGCCTTCGCCAACATGGCGTCCGAAATGTCGCTACGGCTATAGCTGGTGGCGACGTGATTGGACCCTCGGGACCACATAAGACCCTGTCACAGCAGTATCATGCTCGTCAACATCGGCCTTCAGTCCCAGTGCGCATACAGACAAGACTAGTCCTCAAGGAGTTTGGTAAACCACTTGAAACGTACAAGAACTCCAAGGAGCTCATATCCTTCACTACTCATGCCCTGATTGGTATGTCCCTCCGCACTCATGGCATATACTTGTTAATGTTTTTCTAGCTCACAAGGACGCATGGGAGAATGCTGGCGTTCTTCACAGCGACGTGAGCTCACGAAACATCCTGATCGATGCTGCGGCCTATAGTAAAGGTTCGCTTCAAGGGCTTCTAATCGACTGGGATCTATGCAGATACAAAGATTTAGGAGCTCGAGAGCAACTCAAGTGCGACACATGGCGAAGTCTCGGTTGGTTCCCGTGCTATTCGATGAATTGGATCTCTAACACATTGAGCATAGGGTACTTGGGCATTCTCCTCGGCGCTATCTCTCCAGTATCCGCGGCGACCCAAAGAGCTTGCAGACGACTTGGAATCATTCGTCCATATTCCAACGTACTGTGCCCTCCGTAACCACGAACACCCTAAGACGACTCGCAGAGATCTAGGGGACAATCCGGACTCACACTCCGACTTGGGCACGGCTGGTCTGGAAGATGACGCTCGTATCAGCCTTTCGGTTGCGATGTTCCAATTCTTTCATGCAGAGCAGAAGCACAAAAACGGCCTGTCATCAGGAGGCGATGTAAAAAACTCAACAGGATTGTGAAGACGCTGGGGCCGACCCACCAGTCCCGTCTCAGCCGCCTCGAGGACGCTCCTCTCAACAACCTTCTGAAGCGGGGGTTCATACTGCTTCAAAAACACTACGAACAGATTGATTACGACGCACTGAGCCAGTTTCTCGCTGGGACGCCTGAGGTGACAACACAACCTCGGTTGTCGGATAGAGAAGCTGCTCGACCGTCATCCGCAATTCCAGACGCAGCTCCTTTCAAGATAGGGGAGTCTGTCGCGGGGTCATCTGCACATATACAGCATGTCGACAGACTACCAAAGCAGGCCGCCCAGAATGTCTCTTCTACCTCCGGCACAGAACTTGTCAAGGCTGGAGGCGACCCGACGTCAGTTGCCAGATTGCCCGCTCGCCCACTCGACACTCACACGGCTCTGCTCGAGATCTTCGAGACTGTCGTACCGCGGCCTAAGCTGAAGCTTGTGGCAAGAAATCAGCAAGACGGAATTGAAAAGCATTGTGGAGGCAGAAGTAACCGACACCGTCCCTCTTACCCGCGTCTGAGGCCCCGGAAGTCGCGTGACCCCGTGAAGCTGCAAGCGCGATGAAGTTGTGGCTGTACCACAAGCCAAGCCGCTGAAGCGGCAAAGGTCTACGATGAAAGTGAAGGACAATGTCGTCGCACCTTTGCCGAGGTTAAGGCCGAGGGTCAATGCGTCTACCAAGAGGAAGGTTGTAGAGGCTGATGATGCTCCGCCAGCACGACTCAGGCCGAGAAAGCGTCTGCGACAACAGTAAAGGGACATGGCTCGTCGCCGCTGGGCGGTATGAGTCCGAGGAACATATGGCCAGGGCTCAAAGGAAAATATTCACGGATATACCTACAGAACGCGATTTATCTTGCATGTACCTTGCACTTGAATGTAGTCTGGAGCAGCATTATACATTTTTCTCGCGCGAGAACTCACGCCCCGTAGAAAATACATCTCGTCCCACAATTTTTTCCGATGTGCTCTGAGTCGCCCTCTAATACGACCGCGAGCCGAACAAGGTCCAGCGCTTTGCGTCCTTGACCACACGCCGTGCACTTGGTCTTGCCCGCCTCGATCGCAGGCCATTTGGGTTTTGGACTGGTCAAACGGAATGCACAAGCTCTTGGGCGCCGGCGGAAGGCGCGCGCTCGTCCTGGGGCTCGCTCGACTTCCCGCTGCGCTCCTTGATGTCGTCTTCGCACGCCTCCTCCTCGCACCACGGCATCGCGATGACCATCGCACTTGTTGTCCAAACGCGGGGAAGACCTCGTCCCACGAGGTGACCGCCTTAATACGCGAATAGTATGCTTCTTGGGCACGCTTTTGAAGAGGTCGGACTGGATCGTCTCGAGTAGAGCGGGGACGCTTGTCGCGATGTGGAGGAAGAGAGGCGGCTTTCAAATAGGAATGAGGAGATCGGGAGCGCGAGAGGGGCTTTGACACCAGTGTCGCGGCGGACGGAGAGTGTTCTGGTTTCTTCGCGAGATCTGCGGGGCCGAGCTCGAGCGGATCGGAGAGGCCACACCCTGCGTTTGACGTCATTGTGTCATGCTCAGTATCCACCCTTTCACGCAACTCACCGTCTGCTCCCAGTCATTGAACTTGTATCCGGGGGTGTAGCCGTCACGAGTGTCCGCCTTTGCCTTGACACCCGCCTTGCGAAGCTTGTCCGCGAGCTCCTCAACTTGTCGTTTCATCTCCCTGCCTGTTCTTCGCTGTGACACACGCAGGGGACAACGACGGCCTGCACGCTGGCGACACGCGGTGGGAGGACCAAACCTGGTTGTCACCGTGTGTCATGACCATGACACCAATTGTACGCGTCGAAAGACCCCACGAGTTCTGCCAAACATAGAGCTTCCCCTTGCCAGTTGGATCATTAGGGTCCATCGACGACGATGTCGAACATCTCTGGACGAGAGAAGTTTTGAACGAGGCAGTGTGAGGTCGCCGCCTGAATACCACGACCAGAGGTGGGGATGAAGCCCTCGACGGTTGTCGTGTACAGACCGCCTGCGAACTTCTCCTTTTCGGACTTGACAACAGGAATGACGGGAACAGCAAGGAGCTCCTCGTATACACGGCGGTAAAGGTCAAGAATGGCGCGGACCTCAGTATCAGCCTCGGCCTTGGTGAGATGCGCGGTGGTGACCCTCCTGCCATAGGAATTCACGTGTACGGAGGAACGGCTCTGTCCGCGATGTTAGTGTTCGTCTCGATGAAGTGTTGTCCCCCATGTACATACGAGGGTTCTTGAATTCCCAGCGAACCACGCTGTTCCACTGGGTTAAGCTTCAACGGAAGGTCGCGATGACTCTTGATCCACTTTGCGTAGTCTGAAAGCTCATCAGTCTCTTGCTACCGAGGACATCTAGAAAAGCTCATACAAGGATACATGGCGGTTTTCGGATGTTGGGCGAATGGCAATAGGCTCTTCCAAGATCGGAGCTTCCACTGTAAAAACAAGTCAATCACGACTGTAAGGCATGATGTGAAGGACAACCAAACGCACGCTCGTGTGACCCAGGCGACTTCCGGAGAAAAACCCTTCGATATGGTCCTTTTCACGCTACCAGCACTTTTGCAGAAACGAACATGGGGAAGTACGCATTTTGGACGCCCAGCTCCTTGATGCGAGCATTGAACCCAGTCTAGTAATGTTAAGCCATGACCTGAATGAGTGGAGGGTATCACAAACACTTGGATGATTTCCCAAATGTTGAAGGACCACGGCTTCAGGATGTAGCATCCACTAACGCTGTAGTAATCGATCATGTCGGCCTTGGTGAGCACCTGATCTCACAATAGTAAGTATCCCGGACAAGACACATACACATCGTACGCACATTCGTGTACCAAGTGGCGAAGTCAACTTCCTTCTTGACACCAATTGCGATTTGAACCGCTCCCTCAATCTTTGCGTCCTCCTTCTCTTTCTTCACTGGCGCTGCAGCCGGGTGGTGGTTGCAGGAGCATCGGTCTTGAGGGCCGTCGAAACTGTCAACAACCTGAATCCTGGGCCTCTTTCGACTCCAAGCGTTTGAGATAAGAGACAAGTTCGCGGCCAGTGATGAAAGAGGGTGGCCCATCTGTGGTGAGTTGACACGGACGGCAAATACGGAGGATGACTCTTCGATTGAGAGAGGTCAAGTGCGACCGTGACCTTGGAAAAAATTCTTTTTCGGAGAGTGCCACGGAGAAACTGAGGGCTAGGGTCAGCGATGGTACAAAGTATTACACTGAAGACTACTCACGAGCGTGTTTGTCGACCGCAAAGAAAACTCTGTGAGCAGGTCCTCGGACGCCAATCTCAGCTCCTTCAAGTTCAGCTTTTTTTGCCCAACACGCGCCGAGCAGATGACATCTGTGTTTTCCCTCGCGACAACAAAAAAAAACCACAAACGCGGGATAGGAGTAGCAGTCTTGGCCGTCCTTGGGTTTGTAGACGATAGTCTTCACGAGCTCGAAGGAAGTTTTGGCGCAGACTCGGACGCCTTCGAGGGCCTCACGCCAAGCGGCGGGGGAGCTCGCGGTGGCATGCGACTACCGACGCGGAGGGCGCGATGGATATGGCGGCGAGGGACTGGACGAGGTGTCCACGGACGCCATCTTGAGAGTTTATGAACGGAAGGAGTGCGAGAGAGTGATGGTGGAGGGAAAGCAGGTCTGGTAGGCGTTATCAGATGGAATGGCCGGCTCTGACTCCGGCTGCTGCCAACTCTAACCCAGCTTGCTCGAGTCAACGATCTTGCGGTGCAAGATATTCGAGTCGACATAAGTCGACTATGTCAGCAGCAAGACGCAGGTCGTGGGCAGCTTGCCAGCAAGCTTGACACGGCGCATCACAGCGACCTGGTTTATTTAGCCGAGCGGCACGACCGCCAACAGTCCAGATCGGACATCCCCACCGATTCTCACAAGCCCTTCGACAGGTTCAAAAAATTGATTACGACGGAAAGATAATAACGACAGTCCAAACATAATTACACTACGTCAGAACACCTACTACACAGAGAGTCCTCCCTTGGCGAGCGCCTTATAGTCCAACACCGAGGACATTCGTGTGAGCTCGCAGGTTTCACCCGAAACGGTGAGGTCATCAGCAAGGCCTAGTGCCAACCTAAGTCACGGTCTATGAGCGATTATCCGTTAATGCTTACCTGGAACAGACAGTGAGCCTGTGTACACCCAAGCGGGCGATATGTATGCCAAGTGACCCCTCTCCTAGGATATTGACTTGTAACGAGACTATGAAGCACAGGGTGACTCAGAGAATCCAACTAGAGGAAGCAATCGGAGCGTTGTGGAAAACTTTACGTTTTGAATGCAATTGCATACCTTCTCGTGTGATTAAACTTGAGGACTTGGTATGCTTCTTGGGACCTGGTTTCTGGAACGATGATGTCTACAACGGGCCTGTTGATGAGCGGACGACTTAATCTCCCGACCAATGTCATTGAGCACTTCGCGTCCGAAAACTACCAGTAATTCTGCTCACTTATTCTGCCGTGGCTTTTCAAGGAGGCTACAAAAACGGATGTCACGGCAGACGAAGGAGCTCGAGAGGGACTTCGGCGGCGATAAGTAGGATCAGACCATTCTTCGCTCTCACCCAATTAGTCAGCATCAAAGTCCAGGATTCCTCTTCATGGCACACTTACGAGGGTGATCCAAAGTATTGACTCGAGAACACCGAGCTAACTTCCGCTATATTTCGGGGAAAAGTGGTTTGATGAATCTCTTCCGCAAGATGTGGTGCACAATAGGGGCGCCATAAACGACCCTGTGACCATTGTGTCTAGAAGCTGGAGCGCGACATTTATCTTCAGTTGAATGCTGCAAGCTAAGTCGCTTCATAACCTTCTTCAGGACTGTTTACAATGCTTCGACGTCGAATTACACTCTGGCGAGAGTCACAGTTAAGCGGGTCCTTATTGATATCAATAAGTAAAGTGAATGAGGAGCGTGACGTTCGCGAAGTCATTCGGTGTGAGAGTGCGTTGACGACTGCAGCGAACAATTTCAGTTAGGCGAATCGTGTGTGTTTTGACCACACACCTTACCCTTCGGGAAGTTATACGTTGAGTAACCCTCGCGGGCTGTGCTCTCAACTTCACAGAGCTTGTGCATGATATAACGGTCAATCTAAACAGATTGCATTAGTGGAGCCTCACGAATCAGAACTTTATACTTCACTATGCCTAGCTGCTCTCGGGCGGAACCTTTTCGCCCGTCAGAGAGGTGGTTTGTCACCTAGATTTTACGAGCAGGAAAACGAGCGGTGTTGCGAATTTTGCGGCACAAAGCTCTCGGCGCCATCTGCTGCCACACTAGGGTTGGCCCGAATTGACATGTGCGCGTCCAAACTTCGACGTGTATGCCGACCAAAGGGCGAAGTGACGTCCGTTTTTTTTCTTTGCGTACGCACGGCTCTTGGTTTGCTTATTCTTTGCCAAGAAACATCAGCTTGACGCGACAGTGAGACTATCACTGAATGACTCGGGCCTTTGCCCCCATTAATGATTCGTTATTGGCCTCAGGATGTTACCTAAGACTCTTGTTCATTTTTCCTATCATTCTCGTTCTCGCAAGAAAACCACTTTCCATGCAGTGATGAGTCCTGCACAACCGTACGTGTTTCGCAGCCCTGGGTATTTCTTCGGGGGAGAACCCCGTCCGCGCCATCAGCCTGCTTCAGGGAGCCCCCCTATCGACTTTTGGAACCAGCCGCGATGTTGGTCTGAGCGCTCGAACACATACGACGGCGTAGCGGCCGGGTACCCTTCTGAATTGTTGGATTCGTCTCGCTTTGGGACGGGCCCTCGAGCATATGACCACGATGTTCCATCCACTGTCGAAATCCGCCAGACATCCATTGTTCCGTGGTCCGTACCCCTTAGCCCATGTTAATTGAGACATCTTCACCCGGCTACGACCAAGGTTTGTAACTGGGGGCACAACAGTCTGCGCGAGAGGCGGCCGTCCACAACCAGTAAAGCGTGCCTTTCCTACTGAGTTTATCGAATGTTTCATCGACGGATCGTGCGCGAATTGTGGAGACTCGGTTATGTGAGGACCTCTTTCTTTGTCCAACGGTCTGCGGTTCGTGTAGTCATGTGCAGCGGCACCTCAGGCTGTCCGCTACAATGCAGGTATGGGAACACCCCAGACACGTTTGTCGCGAAATGCACCACTCTGACGGGACCGGACGAACGATTCAATCGTTGCGAGCTGGAAGGAAATAATCTTCGATTTAGGTACAGGGGGCAGCGTTGGGAGGAAGTGCGGACACACTGCCGGGGTAGAAATCGACGTCTTCGAAGCACTGCAATTGCATTTCTTTAATTTATCCAGTTAGCGAACATCGCGGAAGTGGCCCTACCAACATGTACTGACGTCAGTAAAACTTGAGGTGAATGAGATGAGATGTGAACGTACATCAGAATAATGGGTTGATCTGTCTTCCAGTCATATGGATACCTGTGCTTTATACCGCTCAACCTTTTGAGGACGCCAACCTCTTTCAATATGTCGACATTTGCCTTTCCCCCTGTCGCTAGAACACTCTTCCTACCAGACCGCTATGATTTATCACCGACAATATCAGCTACGCGGCCGTGAAATTGCCCACGTCCCGTCACGTGGCAGAAGCATAATCAAAGATTAGCGATGTGAGCGGAATAGTTCATATCTTCTTGACCATGTGCGGCAGCAAGATGCACATGACAGTGGCGGATGTCCGGGGGTGACATGCGGATGATGGGATAATACAGCATAGAGGCGTCTCTCCTGTTCTCTCGCTTCTGGAATAAGGGATAATATTTGGCATCCATGGAATTTCAGAGCCCTAATAACGTGCCGGTCTAGCAGGTATACGTCCCGGTGAGATGGAACTAACCATACACCGATATCACTTCGTGCACCGTATCGCACGCCCATTTCATCCAAAACCGGCCTCCGTGCGTCCCTCGCGAATCAACTGCCGTATATGAGGAAGAAAGTCTTGCGACCTTTTCGGAAGACGAGGATGATGCACAAGAGCATACTGTCATATCTTGGGTTCACTAGCAATTCCCTACGATAGGTCAGTACGGCGTGCCAAATGGGTCTGTCCTAGCAAGTGATGCATACCATGTTAGGAGGTGAGTTGTCCCCATGGGGCGTAGTTGTCCACACCAGTAGCTTGACGGATGGTCTCATCTTTCTTTCTTTACTTTTCTATGGACCTGGCCTCGTCTTGGGACGACCTCTAGCCCAGGCAGCTCTCGACGTCGAACGTCACATAGACAGAGTGCTGTGACACATGAGCGTCTTTGTATTCCAGTTCAGATTCTGCAAGTGCTGACTGAGACGAAGGAGAGTAGTGGACAGGTCTATTTGCCGGAAGATCAAGCCCTGCTCGACCATTTTCTGAATATATGAAGCTGGCGCATCTCGTAGGTCGTGGTCTGGTTATTTGTCATTCCACAGTAGCATGATAGTAGACGAAGCTGCATGTACCCATGGTCCCGATATGTCAAGCCCGGCTACCAGGTCGTCATGATGCCCAAACTCCTGAATTGTTTCCTTCTGAGATTCCACTTGTTCTTTCGCGTACTTCTCCGCTTCGGGCACGGATTGTAAATGATGATACTTCATGCACATCTTTCTGTAGGATGTCAATTTCAGCTTTAACAGGAATTATAATCCAGTGTAAAAACGCACCCTGAGAGACCTTCAACACTTTCTGCTCGATGGGCAAACCCATGACAGTCCCAACCGGGAAATAGCTTTGCGTATCGCCTCAGAATAATGTGATCAGCATACAAGTCGATACTCACTGCACGCGCTCGCCCAGCATGACGTGAAAGCGATTTATTACGTCTTTGATAATTTTATTCAACGCGTGTCCCATGTGTAGGTCGCCATTAGCGTAAGGTGGTCCGTCGTTTGTAACACCCAGAGCGGTCCTTTCGCGTTCTCCCACTAGAACGGGATGTCTTTAGTATGTATCCCAATCTCAGAGCAAAAACTCCACACCTGCCACTTGTACAAGCCACCCGACGTCCTGTCCCGTATAATTTCATCCTTTGCCGGGTCGTTCCTCAGAGGGAATCGCGTCTTCGGAAGCAGAATCGTCTTCGAGTACTGACTTCCGCTGGCTGACATACACTGCGGCTGCCTCGCGCCCATTGTCGCACTGGTGCCCGCCATGAAGTCAACATGGAGAGACCAGAGTCCCTCTGGAAAGTAAAGAGTGGAGAAACTCGGTCGCAAGCCCTTCCTCCCGAAGTGTACGAAGTCAAGCGCGTTTCCGTATTTCCGTAAAAGGCAGGCGTAACCTTTGACGCCTACTGACGCAGCGCCGGACGCGTCGATGATGTTGAACGAAGCGCTGGTCACTGGGCCGTAGATTGCGCCTCTGGACAATAGGCCACACACACGACAGCATAGCATACACGTGTCTGCACTCATTTGCCATCTTCTGTGGCCACTGGCCAGAGAACAAAGGAAGGTTTAACACCCAGCGTCTACGGGCTCGCGTCGACCACGAGCGCTCACGTGACTTCACGCCAGGGCGCATTATTTAGGGCTATTTGGGTTGGGTGTTGAACAAAACAGGCAGCGCTCGGGCGTCGTCGTCGTTTACCTCCACCTCCACCTTTCCTCACCAGAGTCCCCATTCACTGTACACTATTTATCTGCCATATCAGACGTGGACCGTAGTTATCAATGTCTTTCCCAAGTTCCCGTCAGTGCTACTCGTATTTGCCGTTTTCCCCCCGCTCAGATTGCATCGATTCAGGTTCGGCGAACGACACGAACGACAACTCGTGCAACTGTCGTGAAATGGCAAAGAGAATGCCGTGAATACAAGGCTCAGGTCCACAAACCCGCGCGAAAACCCAACTCCACGATCCCCCTCTACCTCAGATGTGAAGCCAACTATTACCAGGGCCACGGCGGTCGTCGACCATCGCAACCCGCGCACAAAAGTACCCTGGCCGCTACTTCCCGTCTGGATCTTTTGCCGCACAAGGCAAAAGGAAACGCGAGGCTCTTGGAGAGGTTCCACGTCCTCCTGCGAACGTCCAACGCGATGCACCCAAGGACACCACCGCCCTCAAGGGCAAAGCAAAAGGCAAAGGAGTCCTTTGAGGGAGTAGTCGTTTAAAAAGCCCGCCTCTACTACTCGTGCATCCTCTGTGAAGCCTCCTTCCACTACACGTCAGTCGACCAAGGCCGCGAGCTCGGCCACCACTACCGCGACGACTACCTCAACCCGTCGCACGCGTAGCACGCCACTCACAGCGTGTGGAGCCTGTCAAGCAGCAGATCATCCTGGAAGATGTTCAAGAAGAGGAGGAGGAGGTCGAAGTCGTGCACCGTCGCGAAGATCGCGATGGCCATCGATCATGCACCAGCTCCCGTACCTTCGCCACGCCGGTTCACCACGGCGCGCTCTTCAATTGCGGTGGCCTCGACGCGCGTTCAGATCAAGCAGCGCGTCCGCCAGGCTGCGGCTGCTCCTGTCGAGCTTGAAGAGGAGGATGATTTGCAGAGCGTACAAGAAAAACGCCGCACATCGTCCGAGGCCCCTGAAGATGACCTGGCTGCCGAGGAGCAAGTCGAGCGTGCGGTCGAACTCGACCCCCAAGAAGCGGATCCCGATGGTGACCAGTGGGTCGACCTCGACGCCGAGGACGCGGATGACCCGTTGATGGTGAGCGAGTATGTTATCGACATTTTCAACTACCTCAAGGAGGTGGAGGTATGTGACACTTATTTCACTTCATACGCGCTGCGGAATTCTGATCGTATGATAGCAAACCACCATGCCCAACCCCAACTACATGGAGATGCAGAAAGATCTTGCTTGGAACATGCGAGGTATCTTGACCGACTGGTTGATCCAGGTCCACTCTCGATTCCGTCTGCTCCCAGAGACTCTCTTCCTCGCAGTGAACATCATCGACCGGTTCCTCTCTCTGCGCGTTGTTTCTCTGGCTAAGCTTCAGCTTGTTGGCATCACTTGCTTGTTCGTCGCCGCCAAGGTCGAAGAAATCGTTGCCCCCAGCGCACAAAACTTCCTCTACTGCGCTGACTCGTCCTACACGGAGGCCGAAATCTTACAAGCGGAACGCTACGTTCTCAAGACCCTCGAGTGGAACATGAGCTACCCGAACCCGATCCCACTTCTTGCGTCGGGTGAGCAAGGCGGACGACTACAACGTGAAGTCTCGGACTATCGCCAAATACTTCCTCGAAATTCAGTGTCTGGAGTGGCGGTTGATTGCCGCACCTCCCTCCTTGGTTGCCGCTGCTGCGCTGTGGCTGGCAAGGCTGGTAGTCGGCGAGGTTGAATGGGTAAGTCAGAGATCGAGATCGGCAAATTTGCGCGCTAATGTTCGGTTTGCTCACGCGTAGACGCCCAATCTGGCGCATTATTCCTCGTACCCTGAGAGTGCGCTGGTACCTACAGCAAAACTTGATGCTCAACTACGTCTTGAAGCCTATCAAACATCAATCGTTCTTCCGCAAGTACGCCGGAAAGAAGTTCATGAAGGTCAGTGCCATCAGCGAATAGAGGGAGTTGACTAACGCGCGAGGCTATAGTCGAGTGTGTATGTGCGCGAATGGGCCCTGAGCCAGTGGGAAGAGAAGACCCCAGGTGTCTCTGGCAGAAGAGAGCTACCTCAACTCAAGGCTTTGATCCTCGAGACGAGGGAGCGCGAGGCGCGGTTTGGCAGCAGAAGAGGTAGCACGGCTGGCGGCAGAGGAAGAGGCTGCGCTCGCTGCAAGCTTCGAGAACCCAACCTACGCTGGACATGGAATGTAGCTGGACGTCGGCGGGCGGGCGTAAGCTAACCGCGAAGTTCGTTGCTCCCCTCCATGTCCACACCCGTCTCGGATCGTTCTATGCCCCAACCACTGGATCGGACCTTAACACATAACCGCATCTATCGCATTCAAACCTCGTAACCGTACTGTTATATCTGATATCTGTCTTTTCAAGCTTCCGTACTGTTTTCCTTCTTCCCCCACACGTCCTAACCCCATCGACCCTCCGCCACCCTTTTGCACCTGTTCTGCATTCTGCATCGACACTGCATCAACGCAAGTCTCAACTCATAATCATTAACGCTTCCTGTCTTGTTTTGTACAATGAAATCTGACGCTGCGAATGCGTCGTGTTCTCCGTCCCGTCTACCATCACACTCTCTATTCCATGTGCATGTTCCCGCGTATGTCTTCCCACTCTCGTATAGTCGTTATATGCTATGGAGCTCTTGTTATACGAGGGACATGTACATATTTAGAGATTCAATACATATGTCAGACTTCCCCTCCCATTGCTGGTAGACACAGGTTGTGCATTTTAGAACGTAAAACGCGTGAACGGCAACGCCACACATGCATCTTTGAGAGCGCTTCTAACCTTGGCTCTAGCCGCCCACACCACAACAATCAGCTGTCACTAAGGATACCCCTATCCATAGAAACATTCAATAAAGAGCCAATATGCAGCCGGAAGACTCCGGGGTGACGACGAAGTGGTTCGGACTCTGACGATGACCCCGACTATGTACCTCCCACTCATGGTTCGTGACAACCTCGCCATGCTACTCCAACGGCGATGCACTAATCCTTGCCCTCAGACATAGATTCGGATGAAGAGCGCGAAAGCAAACGTGTAAGAACGGAGCTACCTGAACCTGCAGACCCACTTGAGGACGCAGAGGTGAAGGCGAGGTGAGCGACCATGTCTCTCACGCGCACCTAGTTCCTGACCTCCTCGCCACTACAGCTACCGGGAAGCATTGTGGGCGAGCTTTACCTCTACTCCAGCCACATCACAGCCCAGTACCTCAGGTGTAGAGGCACGTAGAAAGTCAAGATTGAGAAGCGCTATACATTTGCGGGAGAGGACGTTGTGTAAGCCCTTGACGTTCATACCGCACGTAGGAGAAATTTGACGCATACCAGCCCAAACGCGCAGGAAGGTCGAGGAAGTTTATGAAGACTCGGATGACGCCAAGAAATGGCCACGGTGGAACCCTGAAAAGTCGGACCCCCCACAACCCGTGCCAACATCTTCGACCCCCCCGTCCACCAAAGGCTGTGAAGAAACCTGGTCCTCGCAAGCCCAAAAACGCTGCTGACGACGCCTCTCCCGGCTCCCAGAAAGCGAAGAAGTTGACGACCCTCGACAAGTCCGCCATGGACTGGAAAGCCCATGTCGACGATGCTCAGAAATCTGAAGGGATGAAGGACGAGCTTGGACGCCAATCGTCGTGGTGGAGGGTATCTCGAAAAGGTCGAATTTCTGCAGAGAGTTGAACAACGCAAGGAAGACGCGTTTGAAGCTAATAAGTCTCAAAAACGAACGACGCCGGGTATGATATATACTGTGGGTATGGCCATGGAGGTTTCCGTGTGGGGGTTCGTACTGACAAGTACCCTGCAGGTCGCAGCGGAGACCTGACACAATGGTTTGCTCAATAGCCTCCTCATGCGTGCCTCATAACTGGCCGGGAGCTACGTAGGGCTCTCTTCGTAGCATCCCATATGATTGCTCTCACAGGCTCTCTCACAACTATTGTCCGTTTCTGGTCGTGAGAACACGCCGGAGAATATTCATACAGCCAAGCTTTAGAGTGTTAACGAGCGTTGCACAGTGCGACAAAGCTTTCTTCGTTTTCCGAGCTTCCAATTTCAATACACGCGACCTTGCTCGTGTTATACTTTTCGGACAACATTTGCTACGTATAGATATCCATATTATGGCTCGGGGCAATTTCTAACGAACTGCCCAGTCGGATTTTTTCGATAGTAAAACTACATTCAGGGGGTGCTGTACAGACGTCGTTGGCCATTTTCCATCCGCTTGTTTCTCTTGTAAGTGGGGGCATCCCTCATATCTTCTCCTTACCATCCAACTTCCTCACATTGTCAGCTTGGTCCAATGGAAGACTTGGAAGGAATCAGAGAGGTGTCTAGTAGCCAAAGATGTTCTTGCTCTTTTCGAAGCCCATCTTCTCCAATCCTGGGATGGCCGCTTTCTCGATAAGTCCACCGGGACCACAGAGCAACGTGACAACACCATCCTCTGGTGGATAGAACTGCTTCTGCCTAGGTACGACGTAAGGTTCCGCTGCAGGCCACACTCGGCCTCTAGATGACTCACATGAGTTCAACGTCAAGATGACCCGCGGGGTGCGGCCAATCCCTGTCTGTGGGTACCTCCGATAGTGCGTGCCAAAGCTTGAACCGATCGGAGCAGTTCTCTCAGCGTACTTCTGAAGCTCCTCATACATCAAAATATCTCCGAACGTTTTGTTGCTATACGAAAATGAGACAGTTGTATCGGCCGTCACAATGGGAGGGCCTACCAGTCAATCATCGAGATATGCGTATGGTCGTCCTTGTTGGACAGAACGAAGTGAATGAACTGCCAGTGAGGTGTAAGGCCGCTTCCTCCGGCCACAAGGCGTTAACCTATAATCGATGAGCATGTGTGTGTAGTATTGGCTTGAAGTATTCACGGCTTACCCTATCGAACTTGTAGTCTTTTCCCCTTCGATGTGGAAGTTACCCTGGCCTCTGTAGACGATCTCGCCCATGGGCCCTCGCATGTCGATCTCCTCAGCCTTTTGTCCGACAGACAACAATCATTAGACGTTGAGCATATTTTCGGAATATTCTGCTTCCTGCCACCTTCTTTCATACAGTCCAGATAGTTTCGACACTAGCCCTCCGGGTGGATATGGTCCATCATCGGTAGGGAAGTACGTCTTCACGCAGAACGTGATCGTGCCGTCCTCTTCCTCCGGAAGAACAGGGTAGATGGGCGTGTATGGGCGGAGGACTCCCTGATCCTCGAAGTGGATCGACAGCATGACGTGCTGGCCAATGGGGAGACCAAGTTTCCCCTGTTCGCCGTTCTCTTTCTTCGGGAGTTGGAAGATATATACTCTGATACAATATTTAATACACACAATTTTGATGAGGAGTAGAGGGACAGTACCGTGTGTCATGCGAGACTTCCCTCTTCTTCTCGACCAGTGTTGCTCGTACAAAGGAGTCTGGCTGCAGAACACAAGGCTCTTGCGTTCTTCCTTCACCTTAGCAAGGGCGTTAGCAGCCCGCCTCGGCATCTTTCTCCATCTCTTGTATAGCTTCCTCTGAGAGGATACCGATGAGACATTCATCACGCTTGGAGTTCGCATCTAGGTATGGCGATGTCGGTTACAGCGACGGTGGATTAAAGTAGAGCGACTGACAGTTATCGTGAATTCCTTTGTACTGGGTACAGTGAGACGGGTGAGCAGGGCCGAAAGAGCTCGCTCGAAACATGACGACTGACCTGTGTGGTGGGATCAACCGTGGGCCTTTCCGGCGTACGCCATAATGGCCTCAGAACCTCCTGGGCAGCAGTCAAACATGTCCTTAAATGACGAGGAAATGTACATACCAGGATGCCAGCTCAAGACAGACGTAACGTCGTACACCTTGTTGTCAATGATGATCCAGGAAGGCATCATCCTAGTCATTTCTCTGTGAGTTTTCAGTGTCTTACCGCCTTCCGAGGCATATATTTATCATACCTTTCTTGTTATGCTTCGCAATCTCTTCGAGCGACAAAACGCGATCACTGCCCCCGCTTGAATGTTCGGCGTCCTCGGGTTTTAGGCTTCATCCATCCATCATCATCATCCTTGCCTGGTCCGACGGGGTGAATGAAGTGCACGAGAGGCTGCTTAGTGGTTGGGTCCGTGACCACATTGGAACGGATGCGGTACCAAGAGTTGCTAGAGGAAGATCAGTGTCTTGCTACACACGATTCAAGACATGTAACTCACTTCATCATTCCCTACATATAACCATACACGTCAACGAAGACTTTCGTCAGTAGAATGCTTCACGTACCGCCATGTTCCTGTGATATAGGGAGCAAGTAAGCGATAGTCCCTGGCCAGCACGGACAAAACGCATACCATGCTACGTGCTCGGGCTGGACTTGCATATGCCCATCTGCGGCCCGAACAGAAATCTCGTTCGCGTTGACGAGATCGGAAAGGGGTACTTCGCACGACCTACCAAAGGTTTCAACATCATCATCCAGACTGATGTCTAACAAACGAGACATACCAGAAAAATCCATGCCCAGTGCTTCTCTCCGTCCTGTTGTCTACACTGGTCATGAGTGGCTGAAACGCTTTGAATATACTAGCGCGCACCCACCGCAAAGGTTTTATTCGTAATAATGCTTGAAGCAGTACTTCCACGATTTACCTCCGTCAAGCGTCAGCTCAACACGATTGAATAGGTGCGACCCGCTCCGTTGTACGCGAAACCTTCGACTTTGTAGATTCTGTCCGCACCCTCTTTGTCAGTGGTGAGTGGATTTATTACACGTTCATTGTGCGCGGGATGGCTTGCATATCGCAGATTGAAGGATCTGTCATGATCCTTACAGTAACATCTGGCATTGCTCTCAGAGCCGTCACGTACCTGATCCATGCATGCAGAGTTTCTCAGAATGAAAGAATACACTGGCGAGTGGATGTTGCTTCGTTTGTAATGAACGCAGGAACGACACGATTATCCCAGATATCTGACCAAGGAGTGAGCTATGAATTATACCATGATGACAATCAGGCTTACGATAATGAGACATGTTTGGTTCCTTCGCGACCCAAATCTGATCATCGAGGTCAACAGTTGGACTCGCGATCGCTGCGTTAAAACATACCTTATGGACGCCATTTGACTTGGCGGCCACCGACGTAACCCTACCCATTGTCGGTGAGTAAAACAAAGAGATAGCGCTGCTAGCATTACGCACAGGAATGATACACCTTAGCGGCTAAAGATGTTGGGAGTCAGCAGATAAGCACCACAATCTGGAGGAACGAGAGCACGGCACTCACGTAGCCGTGGTCGGGATGGAGTACTCTGCCATTTTGACCATATGCAAGAATAACGTCGTTGGTTGCGGTCCATGGCATGCATGAGAGGGATCGATGTTGCGTAGCGCCCTTCTGGAGCATTCGTCTGCGCCTGCAGCAAAGCTATGAACAAGCTGGAGCCAGCAACATCCTGGCTAAGACTTTATTTTCCTTCGATATGCAGCCACCAGCGCTCGTGGTCCGGTTGATCTTGTAATCCGCTCGCAAGAAGAAACGTCGCGGACGTGAATTCCACGCCAAAGGCACGTCGAGACGCCTGTATGTCATGTGCGTTGGGGGAAGGACCCTGGTGATAGATCGAGAAACATACCAGCGGTAGTAAAACGCGATGCCAGCAGTCTGCTTCACCATACTCATTTTCTTTCCTTCGGTCTAACGTGACGGAAAGCTCCGTAAGTATCATGTCGATACTTCCTGGCAGGGATAAGATCTTACTTCCATCACAAGCTATAGTTACAGGGAACTCGTATTCTCGAAAGGGCTCCGCCCAGCCAGTTCCTCCATAGTCCAATCCTTGGGTTCTGACATGAGCTCGGGATAGGGTCCGCGAAAAACGAAGAGCTTGTGAAGCTCCCAGTTCAACTGAGGCACACTGGTCCATGACTTCGAACGTAATGAAGCCTATCACGATGTGGAGTGAGTATCCTTGGAGTGGGATCGGCGTAAATACGGCACAGGACTGTTGTCGGCGTGATGATCCCTGCATCAACATTTCGTTGACGTTTGGCTCGGCATTGAGTGGATGTGTGCCAGCAAGACTCCGCAACAAACGAGCCCGAACGGGGGTATCCAGTAGTCAGGAGTCGATCTACGTGAGGTCATAATCCAACATCAAAGTTGCACATATGCGCGACATCACTGATCGTCGAGCAACGGTCGCAGACAGCTTTCCAGCTGTACGACTGAGGCATCTTCATCAAGTAATTTGAGTTCACTCTGAGCCTCGGCCGCGCGTCGTTGTTCCTGCACCACGACACGGACCTCTGGACATCCATTTCTTCGATTAGCAAGTCCATCCCACCCCCGATGCTTTTTACTCTTGGGTGTGACCTCTCATCTTCAGGACTCTGCGTCAGAATGAGACCTGTTTGTGACCATTTCATCAGTCTCGTCGCCCCTCCTCGTCTTCTGCTGATTTCTTCCCCCCTTGCTTATCTGTTCGCTTGCCAGCCCATTGTTGATCAGCGAACGCCGTCGATTTGACTGGCAGAACGAAGCGAGCAAATGCGTGAAGTGCTAAGTAGTGACACCGAATAGTAAGACAGAAAATCGTTTGCGAATGTCAGAAAAAACTAACCCGTGGATATAAATTCTTGTAAACTATATGCGTTGCGTCAGTTGTTGCATTTCGTTCATGAGACAATGTATAATGACGCACCAATCCGGACAAGCGACCTTGACGTCTCGTACGCCTCACGACCTGGGAGCCGTCTTCGAGCGCTTGCTTCCATCCTTCGCCGATTACCGCAGTGAATTTTACTGGCCATCCTCACCTGAGGTTCTTCGTGCACACCAGAGGTTCCTGCGGCGCGTTCCACTGCCAGCAGCAAGAGACAGCGGTCTGTGTCGCTCTATCTTGTTTGAGCCATCTCGCCCAGCGCTCTCTTCGTAGAACTGGCGACTCTGTAGGGAGACATGATGCTCCTTGGCCCAGGGGGGCTCAATGAAGGCTTGGGTCCAATGAGGCATGCCTGACGAACGCAGGAGGTAGCAAACGAGGCATATCTCCAAGACCCCGTCCGCTCTATTTATGCAGAGAAGGGTGACAGCAGGAACGGGTGATACTGCATCGGGACAACGCACTTCGATGTAAGTAAACATACGGGCGGAATCGACGTTGGTGGAGGTTTGACGTCAGCAACGACCTCGCGAAGACGGGCTCAAGTTGGGAAACTTTGCGCGACTTGAGTTTGATGGCGCATCAAACGCCACCAAGCGTCGGCCAAGCGCTGGCGCTTGTGGTTTCCTGCCGCTCCTAGGGCGCAAACCTTGCCCAAACCCTGCTAAAGACTTGGCTTTGAGTTGACGAAGATGTCAAATCGCCTCACCTGGGTCTAAGTCCCAGCTCATGTTGCTGCATAAGCTCTGTTTCATATCAGTTGCACACGGTATTCCTGGTTTTCTCTCACCAAACTTGATAAAGCCGGCACGGCAGCTTGAGATCTCGCCGGCGTGCATTTTAGAGCTGTCGGGCATCCAAGCAGATACTATCTATAGTACAGCAAGCTTCAGTAGCTACCTGTATGAGAAACGATTTCGGAGCCATCATGATACTCAAGAGATTGGCGCACATTTCACTTACGGAGACCTTATGCCCCTATCGTGATGGCGCGATGGTCTGAGAAAAGTTGGATTGCAACTCTTTGGAATTGCTCGCATACTAAGGGCGTGAATCATCGATGGGACTGTTGTGTTTGAAACCCACTTTTTTGTTTCTTGTACCCCATCCTGCGAGTTGATACGGCGATAGGATGCGCTTGTGCAGGGCGAGGAGAATGGTAAGCCTACATCTTTACTCATCCTACTCGCTGCTTCTAAAGATGGCTCGCGATGAAGTTCAGTTTGTAACGGCGGGTGATAAAAGATTTTGCCACCGCGACTGGAAGTTTAAACGTCTGACTTCGTTTCTCAAGTCTAAAGGCCAACACATCTCAATCATCTAGTGCCTCTGAGGGCGCGCTAACATGTAAGTGATCATAAGGAGCTACGCCACGGTATCCGATACCCGTTCACCAGATGTCAAAAGCATCGCGCAACGTCTGCACCGCACACTCTGATAAGTATCTAGCGATCGAGTGATGACTGCGACTGCTAGTACGCGCCCAACAATGCATGTACAAACATTGCAGACGTCTGGAGTCGATATTGTGCTAAGATCGACGTATGCTGGTGTTATTCGTCCCTAATACTTTGTGGCCCTGTCATAATCTCCGCAAGGGCAGAGATTGCGTCCGCGGACTGTTCCGAATGTCCTACGCCACGAAGGGCGCGAAGCCGCCGATTGGCTAGCCCATAGCTGCGCGCGCATGTGTCCAGCACGTGGCAGTGACCCCACAGCGCCGAATCCGCGAATCCGTACGCCGCACACAGGTTCCAAAGCCTCTGACCCGTCCACAACGGTTTTTCACGTTCAAGAGCGGTTTCGTTCGGAGGTGATGGCGCCCGACGCGGTAAAATGGAGGCGGACCAAGGCGTCTGCCGCTACGTTTCCTGATCTCGGGGACCCGGCAACTCATCCAATTTCGTAACGCTGTACGTACATATATTTTTCGCCCGCACGACGCAACGTGCGGGTGTCGCTTCTGCTTTCTCCATTTCGGAAGACGTGTGTGTGCGCGTAACGCAGCTGCCACTCCCTACGCTAGCTGGCCAGAGGCCAAGCTCTCCTTCCTGTCCTTTCGACACGGCTCTGAAACGCTGAGGCGCCTTCCCAGGTACGCAAAAATGTTTGGTTTGTGGTAGTTGGGTGGTTGTGACTCACGGTGCTGCATATATAAGGACCGCGTACAGAAGATTCTTTCACTCAACTCGTACATTCTACGCCCAAAGTGATGGCCCACAGCAACCGCCTCTCGAGCAGCGCTTCATTGTATCGGTCTGGGTTGAGGTGCGTACATGACTCTTATTGGATTCGGGACCGACTTGAACGCGTTGACAGGCCATACTGTTTATGGATTCTTGACTTGCACTCTTTCTCGTGTGTTTGTACATCAAATATCACACTGTCGACGACACCAAGATATTCCACAAGCCAAAAGTAGTTACGCTTCACTATCGCACCGCCGTTCATCCATGTAACCGTCATCCTGATAGATCATGTTTGCGACGTCTATTTTGCTCTTCATCATTGCTACAGTGCATGTCTGTGAGTACATTGTTTTCAATTTATTGAACGCGGCTGCTGATCTGATGAACCACAGCTATAAGCTGCTTCCGACTCGTTCAGGGATACATTATACATGCTGCGGACCAAGGAGGCGCTGTCGCGTTCTTCTCAAAGCTCTCTACATGGCATCATTTGACCTCGGACACGCTCATGGTAACCCAAGAGCTAATTGGAGATGGAATTGCAGTGCGGAGTCATTCCCATAGTATCACCTGCAGCCACTCATGGTGCTCTAGATTTATCGCACATACATAATATGGACTTGTAATCGGACTGTAATTGCTTTTCCATCCGTACTATTGATTGGACTAGCCGGTGAGCCTTCTCTCACCCTTAGGATTTCTACCGTTCTTACTGTCATCAGTAACTGGCTATTTTGTCTGTGGTCTTTACACAACCGAGCAGATAGGCATCAGCAACGTTTTCGACCCGAAGCTTCACAACTGGATTGCTGCCTTCTTTGCCATTTCCTTCGTCCAGTCGCTGCTGACGACAGGCCTCATGGCATACCGCATATGGGAGACGGACCACCAGTCGGCGAGGTTCCGCGCGTGTAAGGGTAAGCTGCTGCCCATCGCGCGCATTCTGATCGAGTCAGCGGCGCTCCAGCTGCTCGTCGAGGTCATTGTGCTGGGGCTGTATGCCAGTGGCTCGAGCGCACAGTTACATTCTTCTGGCTATGATCACGCCTATTGTGGTACGTGTTCCTAGGTTCTTGTTCTTGGCTGTGCACCTGATGAACGGGGTTGTAACAATAGGAATTACGTTCAACGCCATCACCATCCGTATAGCATGGCGGTCGTCCTGAGGCCCGTGCCAGCATAAGTCGGTCGTCGGGGCCCGATGGCCCACACCGCACCATCGGTTTTCCATTCCTATGCGTGCCATAACAATCAGCATCCAACAGGATGTTGAGGCACATGCTGATTCCCGCAGCGACTTCACCGACCACAAGTAATGTCTGCGCGCGTATATGCTCGCAAAATCACAGTAGGAAACATTTGGTAACTCTGTGTATGTTTCACGGCTGTGTTGTAGGACTATTCATTGGCGGAAGCCAATGACGAGAACAGACAAGGATTGATATGAGACGGCGTGGATAGTTTTATACGTAGTCAACCCACTAAGGATGTTTGTCAGATACCCCCTCTTAGGCTAACGAGCCACCACTTTCGTTGTTATAATTCATTGTTCATGTCATTTTCCAATCGCGGTGCAATACAACAACGCTCATTGATATCTATCATCGAGTTCCCCTTGATATCTTCTATTAGCTTTCGTGATCTCCGCAGAGTCTATCGTAGCGACCGTTTCCGCTTTGTGTCGGGGCACCCAAGGAGCATCATCCCCCGGCCAGCCTTGACTCAACGAGCACTCGATGCGTCTAGTTGAATTATATCCAGTACATCAATGGGTTTTGTTGGGTCACACGGCTCCGACGTACCATATCATTGCTAGCCTTGCGCGATGGGTACGTACGAAGGTTGTGGAAAACCGAACTTTTGAAAACCTGCCATCAACGCTGACGTCATACGCGCGCACAATGCCTTAGTAGCGTCTAAGTGTTTTGGGCGTCTCGATCACACCCACTGTTTGCTGCTTGACCCGTCACCGACATACTCACCGAGGATACACAGATAATGTCAAAAGCATTGATACTCATTGCAGACGGGTGGACAGAAGAGATGGAATTGTATGGGGCTTTTTCCCCAGATTTTCCGAACCCGAACAAAGCGCTGCGCTCGATAACTCGCGCTCACGGTCGAGCCTTCGACATCGATCTTGTAGCACCATCCAACGTACGTTACGTAACACGCCTATGTCGGTGCGCGCGTGGGTGTCTTGTACTTCTTTCGCCTAACGTCGTCTGCAGAAGTCTGGCGAAAGTGCATGCGGCCCCACTAAGTCCCCCTTTTTTGCACGGCGGCTCGAGTAGGTATCACACACACTCTCGAATCCCTGCAGATGTCTACTTCACACAACACAAGAGTGTACTCCCGTAAGCGTCTTTCAACGAATTTGTAAAGCTGCCCCGATCACTGAATGAGTAACATCGTAGGAGAAATATTGACTTAATGGTCATACCAGGGGATCGATGCGCGCCAAGGGAGCCGAACGATATCATTCCCAGCGCGCTCGCGCGGTACAGCAGGTTATTCCACCTCGTTCGCCGGTATCTTAGACGATGGCAAATATGTGGGAATGATCTGTGCCGGTACATCGGCTTTGCATGAATCGCTGATATGACTGCTGATCACTGGTACCTGTACCTTAGGGAGCTTGGGTGCGGCGAAGGCACCTCTAGCTTGCCGAAGCAGCCTCTTACGTCGCACCCGAGCGTAAAGCCTCAACTAGAAGGAGGTATGTCTGGTGGATGATGTTTTTGCGTCATCAGAGGAACATATTAAATTTTTTGACTTTAAGAGTTTGAATACTCCCGAAGAGCCCGTGGTCGTATCTGGAAAGCTTGTGACAAGTCGCGGCCCTGGCACGACGTTCACCCGTTCGCGTTGTCTCTCGTCGAGCTACTGTGCGGCGCTGAGAAACGCAGGAGGTGGCAGGCCCGATGGTATTCCCTTCGGGCACATTTGCCTGAACCAAAGCATAATTTTGGGCTCATTGACTCGTCTCAATGTAACATAAATCCACCCCAGCTCATAGGATCCGGAATCAAAGGAAAGGAACTTTAACTCACTCGATTCGCAGAGATGTTTCCAGAAACACGAATGGATAAGGTTAAAACAAGAACTTTCCGCGTTTTAAGTTGACAAGATTAGCGTTTACAGTTTTAGATCAAGAACTTTACTCGACATCGGCATATTATGTTCCGAACATATAACTTTGGCGGAATCTCACGTCAAGTCCGCGACTGAAATGCTACTGGCAATATGCAATGGGTAGGATCAGAGTATTGACAATACATTCAGGTACAATTACTTCTAAGATAGATTGGTCACCAGGAACGGGCGACCTCTTATGTAAGCAGCCGCCCGCCCACGCTCTCGACGTCGATCACAATAGCGTCGGGCACACATCACTTTTCGCAATTCTGTTCAATAGGATGGATAGTATTATCCTTTGGCTTGGATTCCTATTGAGCAGCATCTTGTAATTTAACCTCCTAGCTCGAGTCATATGCCAAAAACATATTATGTTAGAAATAGTGTTTTTCGGCATTTTCCCTCCGACCTCTCTGGTGCAATTTGGATTTTCGAGAGAGAGGATTTGGCCGGGCGTTTACACCACGTGACCTGCCACGTGGGTGCGCCTGATGCGCCTGCTCTCCTGATATGGTAGGTGGGCGCTTGACCTCCTGCAGGTCTAGTAGTGGATGCTGTCTGAAGCAGTGCTGACAGTCCACAGTAGTGTCCCGGTACATCCAAAGTACCCTTGCGGTACTACTAAAGCTCAGTAGCAAGCCAGGAAGTCATTTCTTCGACTAAAATATTATCTGCGAGCACAGCGAACACCTCAGATTTGGCCGAGCGCTAACGGCACGTGATCTGATTACATAAGCCGCCCGTTCCTGGTGACCTCTATCTTACAACAAGAGACTTGCATCCTGCAAAAGCTTGTACGGCATCTCGGTGCAGCTCTTCTATCGTATGACCTGTCCTCGCAGCCGGATCTCCCTGGTCAAAAACCCACCGCCTTTCCCGCCCACACGTTAGTAAAACTACCCCTCTCTGGATTCGCCGCTGCCCCCAGTCCGTCCTCGTAGCGCTTCTGCCTTTCCACCAGCCCCCAGCCCCTCCTCCGCATCCCTCCACACCACCCATTCCTGAGCGCCTGCCCCACCACGCCCGTTAGGCCACTCTGAGCCCCATCGCCTCATCGAAGCACGTCCCAGAGACCGCGTCACCGGAGCCCCGCCTCAACGATAGCCGCTTTCTGGCATGGCGCGTACCGGCATTTCGTCCGTGAAGAGCCTCGGCGCGTCCCGAGCAACCCACACCTGCGGCGCACCGGGGGAGTGTGAAAAGAGCCGCCGGTCCCTGCGGCCCCCATGCCGAAGCGCCTGGCGTCGGCGACGCCGCCAGCCGCCGCAAACGACGGGCGGCCCGTGTGGCCAGCGCGGCGAGGACGGCCGTTAGGAGGATCGTTGAGCGGGGCGGAGTACGAGCTCTGGTGGCCGGTTCCGGTTCCTCTCGGTAAACCTGGGCGCGCGGAATCAGTGGGCCAGTGGCAAGTGGTGGCCTTTCACCACTAGGGCAAACACACTGGGCCTTGAACGACAAAGCACACAGTCAGCGTGCTGTCAGTTCAGTTTGCATTCAAGCGACATAGGGCTTCGGCGACAGTGTGCACGCAGACAAAGACCGAGCGTCTTGTGTGCTCTGTTGGCCTACGACCCGAAATATTGCCGTACCTGGCGCACGTTTATCGTATCGGCCCAAATCCCCTCGATGGGCCCGAAATGCACGAATGCCGAAGTAAATGGCTTTCACGGAAGCTCTTCGAGGCACAGATGAGATACGAGGGTCATCCGACATCGAGTCCGTCTTGTCTAGAAGCCCATCCCAGGGGAATCCACACCGATAGGGAGACACTTGCCACAGGGGGACCGACGTTTAATCGAGTCCGCATGAACGAGAGCCTTTCGCGCAGTGCCGTGGAAGAGTCAAACGCTTGAGATGGGCGGTCAGTGAAATGTGAGTTGAAGGCGAGAAGCCTCTTACTCTGCGACCTGTGAAGCCAAAATCCGCCGGCTTCATTAACCCGCTTACTAAGCAAGATCTGACCGACCATGCAACCCATGGGTGCACTCAAGATGGGCCGATTCGATCCCTGGAAAGTTTTCGTAGAGATACACAGAGTGAAGGCCCATATGAGAGACAGTACAACCTTACTCAAGTAGACTATTGATCATCAGTTATTGATTGCTTTTCATTTTGATAAACATGCGCCGAATATCGATGCGGGACAGTTAGAGACTACTCGTAATCGACGTTATTTGAGCATCCTCATATATCTGCATTGGTTCTACCGCAGGATTTAGAGGTTGCAACAATCGCACCCATAGTCTTCCAACTACTCAAGTTACCTACGGATCACCGCATGGAATGTTGTGTGTATGCAAAAGTTCGGCGAGGATCTATAATCTCATCTCAGCTCGAGTTCCGCATCTACGACAAGACGGATTTCTTCGAACACATCCCTGTTTAGGTTATGCCAAAGTTGCATTTCATCAGAAACCTACATCTTAGCTCTGATAAATCGCTCTAATCGTTCAAGAGCCTTGGAAGGCTATCAAAATGACTGCCGTTGACTTCGTCGGCTAGCATGATAGTTGGTAAAAGATTGTGAATTCCCTATTAATTCCATGATTCGTTCGATCTTGGGGTGCGAGTATAATCCTTATGACGCGAGTGACTTATATTGTAAATCAAATGATCGGGACTGCTGTCACCCGTCCCTCCCCTGAAACAAATAAATTGCATTGTGCCGTTCGGGGATATTGGCTACTTTTGTACAGTTAATCACTGGATTCTACAAGGCACTCGAGTCGACATATTATGCGACTTGTGCACTTAAACCAAGTTTAGATAAGGATTTGGTACCCTAGGGTCAACGTGTAGAACAATCTCAAGAAGGGCTGACTTGAAGAAGTAAACACTCGGCATGCCACCTAAACTCCCCCCCCCTCCAAAGGTCGACGACGTGGAGCTTACAATGTTTAGTGTTACTGTAAGCCAACTTAGACGTCATCGTGTCGGAGGCGATACATTAAAAAATCCAGGAATCTACTCCCAACGAAGTTCTCGTTTCTCCTGAAGCGACAGATTGACTCCAAACCCGACATGTGTTCCTCGTGAGTTGTCAGAACTGAGTCAATGCGGCAACCTGTGGACGCAACGAACCAATACAAACTCGGGCTGTTAAGCTGTCCCGTGGAATTCTGGTCATCTTCGAGTCAGCTTTGTCGTAGACGTAGGTCGTGCTCGCCATCTCCTCTTCGCCTTCCATAGCGCATCAACATTCCTTCATCAATCTTCTATGAGAACTTATGGTAGTATACTATCCACGGGATCCCCGCCCTCCGCGTGTCTCGGGCCAGCGACAGTTTAGTGGTTGCTATGTGCATGAGATTTGGGAAAACCTGGCGTACAGTACGATATGGTCAGAGGTCCAGAGTGGCTGTGCCGCCCGCATCGGTAAAAAGTGACGAGCCTTCTTTATGGCTTTAGTGGACATTACGAGTGATGCGCCGTACTCGACGTGCTGTGCCTGATCGGAAGTTTAATGGTGTAGAAAGTGGACTTGCAGAAAAAGGAGCTTACCGCCGTGAGTACTCCACACTAGAAGTTTGCGTACTTGGGCTGAATTGGCCATGGATATCACGAGAGAATGTTCCCTAGCTAGGCACTTTGTTTCAAGCAGTGTGGTGTGTATCTTCAGACCAAGCATCACATACAATGGTAACACATACATGTCCTTTTTCTGATCCCCATTGGTTTGTAGCGGTCTACACCTAATCCTGATGGGGTCACTCTTTATTGCGACTCGGCTCACTATAAGGAGCTGCTCGATGCACCGAGCTGTCTCCAATCAACTTGTCCTTTTACCCCGAACTCTCTCCCCTCACATCCCCAGATGGTCAAGAACGGCACTCTCTCTTACACCCAGAACGCCCGACTGGTCCTCATCGAGCCGTGCCGTGACCAGTACAAGTACATGGTCCGAGTCAGGAGATCGGAACCTCTCGAAAACGTCGCCCCTTGACGGCGGTGCTCCTCGTCAAGTTCTATTCGCGATAAGCCGTGACCCGTACAATAGCGCTACACCGCATGGCGCGGAGTCCCAGAGGAACAAGCAACTCCTCGTTCGTTGCCGCATCTGGTGCTTCACAGCTACCCGTGATTTCCCGGACTACTCCGCAAAATGTCCACAAGTTAACGAACTCAACGTGTATTTTGCCCAGAAAGCATCGACAACTTTGTGGGGCGGTCGGCCGCCGTCCTTCGTCCAGCGAGGAATCCTAAGTTATGAAGCCGCCGGGGCGACTTCGTAAGAGCTACTCTTTAGTCCGGTGCTCGAGTAGGAATCTCGTCAACCGTAAGCTAGGTCCTTGATCCAACTGGACGTATTTTGATGATAGCTACTGGTTCCAGGAGTACTCTCCAGATGTGCTATGCCCCGGTCCTCAAAGAGTCAGGCCACAGGATCTTGCTTGAAGGTGCCCCATCGTCCAGGATCGAACGAACCGCCACACACAAGCATACGCACCTAGCCAGTCCGGTGCAGTATACAGCAGCAGCTACTTCGGGAAAGATCTCAGAGTCGAGGCATAGAGAGCGCGTTTGCCGTCGTTTCCGACACCTGTTTCGCAAAGTGAGGAAGGTCTAGGACTAGAAGCAATGGACGCTCATTCGTCAGTTGGGCGTCTGCCAGGCCCCTGTCGTAACGTGAGTTCTCCGCTTATTCATTCTTGTCGCGCAGCGGGGGGGGGGGGGGGGGGGGGGGGGATGTGGAATTCTCGTTGGATCTGGGTTGTCCTGTATGGTGGCGTTGCTCATTAGTTTCGTCCTGCGTGAAGTATGCCAAGGTGCTCGAAGCCCGGACGCTCGCAAAGGGGTCACTCGCTTCCCGGCAGGCTCGTCACCGAACAAGTATAGCTAGTAACGCTGAAAAGGACATTGGTGTGTGGGATGTGGCGTTCAACTACAAAGGATGTCAGGACACTGCGGACGGGTCCTGAAGTGGAGAAGCATCGGATCTCCAATTAGACCATTGTAACGTGTGCCCGCCACATACTTGGCATAAAACCAGCACTAAAGGGTTTCTCTTACAGATACTGGGGACAACGTCTGCGGACCTACCCTCGACGCGCGCACTCGTCAACATGGCTACATGTGGTCTTATTATCGCATGTGGCGCAATTGCTGCTGCTAACAACGAACGACAACGTGACGGTTGCAACGTTCAAGGTATGCTTGGTCCCAGCAATTAGCTTTGTGCTACCATAGACACTTACAAAGCCCTCTTGCAGCACTTCGAGGAGATCTTCGAGCGCAGCTTGACCGTCAAGGGCTTCACCGCTCGGCAGCGGGTGAGTCGGCCATGCCGCCATACCCAAGTTCTACGAGGTCGCGACACTTCACTCGTCGTTGAGGGCAAGATTACGAAGCCTGTGAGCATCGCTTTACGCTTAAGGAGGCCGGCGAGGCTCTTCTTTCGGTCCACGTTGGCAAGAACACAGGCAAATCTGTTGTCATCGTTTCTGATGATGATGTGAATGGGGGAAGATTAAGCTAATATTCACTTGTATAATAACAAATTAAAGGAATGTGAGACTTGGAACTTCTACACCATTCAATTGACACTAAGCAAATTGGCAACAAATGTAAGTCGTCTAACGAGGCGTTGAACGACGCCACCACGCCAGCTGCAATCGGATCGTGTGTTCAGGGCATCCGCAGGCGCTTGCCTGTGGGCGCATCAGGCGGGAAAAGGTAAGGAGCGCCTCGTTACCATTGCAGGGCTCCGCGGCGGATCACGCAGGTACGTCATGCCCGAGCACCTCCATGAAAATAGTCTCCTTCCCAGACTGTCGATGAGCACCTTGCACGCAATCACTCTACAAATCGCTGATTGCTCCTGTACGAAACTAACGAACTACTCTTTGTTTTCATCTTTCTGGAATCACGAACCTCTAACGACCACCAATCAAGCTAACACGCCGACCAGAGAACAAGCCATGAACGACCATACGCAATGGCACTCTATTCGCCCATGGCGGCCTTCCCTTTGGAATCTCTCACCGTACGAGAGATCACCTCTGTGTCAGCTACATTCATTCTCTCATCGCCTCTTGTCTCGTCCGACTCCGCAGCGGTCGAGCGGTCGCTCGCGTCGCTCGGAATTACAAACGACTCGGATGAGGACGACTCCGCCACGCAGAGGGCTCCGGTAGCTCGCGCGGTGGCGTCCAGATTGTCTCGGATGTGCTCTCAAAGGGCCTCTCTGTCCAAGGTCAATGGCACACACCGTGGCAAAACGTGTGGCTCATGAAGATCGACGACGAGGCGACCAGGCTGTCATCATCCTCTTCGGTCTCATGCCATAATAGGCAGTATGACATAGAGCTCGGAATTGTACTCAAACGAAAGCATGCGGAGTCAGATTACCACAGGTGCAGTGCACTGTAACGCATACCATACACATCGCATGTCGCAAGACCTCACGCATATATATCATGCACCATAGACCTCCATTGCACGCATTCCAGAGTCAGATGGAAGGGCAGAGGCAGTTCTTGTCTCGGAAAAATTGCCCAGAGCAATCCGACCAGGCCCTCTCTGCTCGCGTCTTCCCCAGTCCGATAACGCTGCTCTCGCTGCCTCACACCCACTCTGCTGCCAACGACGCCCCCCCCAGCCCTACACATCGCCCAGCATTTCTCGCTCGAGGACCGGCGAGTACAGCTGAACCATACACTCTCGCTTCTGACTGCCGAACACTCAACTCTAACGAGCATCCTCAAGGCCGCGCGCCGGGACTCCACAGAAAGCGGATGCAGCTCTGCGCGCAGAGATTGATGCCCTGAAAAGAGACTTCAGAACGAGCCGCGCCCGGCGAGCTACGAGCCCGTCAGAAGGCTCGCGCCCTTCAAGAGGCAGCGCGCCAGGCATTATGCGGCCGCTGGAGCAGGGTCCAGGAGCAGGTACAAGAGCTCGAGGAGGCGCTGCCGGGGCTATTGCGAACAACGGGAAGAGGTTTCGAGCGAGAGTGGGAACGAGTACGTGCAGAAGCAGAATTGATGTGCGCGCCTCCTGGCGTTGTCGGGAAGAAGCCGAGGCAAACGGAGAGAAACGAGTCTGAAGCGAAGCAGACTGAGTTGCGCTGGACTCGCGGGGCCGCATGGAGAGACTCTCGACCCACGGACGAGAAAAGCTGGGACTGGAGGGACAGGCGGCATTGTTCTCGCTGAGGCAGCTCGAGGACAAGCCTGCGGCGACTTGAAGAGGAGCGAAGGGGAGCGCATCAAGAGAGCGACCCATACGGTATAAGCTCTTCGAGGATTCCGAGCCGAACGTCGAGAGATCGAAGCCGGCCCACGGACCGACGGTCTTCGCGCAGAATACGAAATTCTGCCCGTTCCCTTTCGCATACGGCGCTCAGCTGGGTCCAATCTACAAGAACACATCCGCGCAAAAACGCCATTCGCATCCCTCTGGAACGGCATCGAAGAACGTATAACGTCCCACCCGCTGAACCGTCCCTGTGCCATCACAACCCGCCCAGATCCATCCAGCGTCTCAGGGCCAACTCAGACAGCGCGGCCAAATTTACCTATCCGGCCCTGGTGTTATCCATCTCCAGCCTGGCACGAACCCTACACGAGCACGCTCCCACCGGCTAAGCGAACCCCACCATCGAATGCCGGCAGCAAGCAGCACGTCTAGGGTCGTCGAGCAAACCCGTCTCCGGTGCCTGCGGGCGGTGCGTCGAGCCTCTCGAGGCCGCGCGCCGCCCTTTGAGGCCGCGGGGCATCAAATCTGACCTGAAACCCGGGAGCAGCCCGTTCGAACCCCGCGCGAGTGCGTATGCCTTTTTCGCTGGGCCCTTCGCAAAACCCAGGCGGAGGGCGTGATAGAAACCAGCGGGGGCGGCGCGAGGCCGTGAGCGCGCGGCCCGTGGCCGCCCTGTTGCCACCCATTCACAGTGCAGAAGTGAGTGTCGTAACTCAGATCCTCATCCGGCGTGCACGACACAGCTTCCTCGATCCTCGCCTAGCGAGCGCGTAGCGATCGGCGGCACATGCTGTGGCAATGCGTGTTAACGGTGAGGTGGCGCAACAGCGCGGAGGGGAATGGACGAGGGTTTGATCTCCGGCAACAGCGTTGGACGGACTCCGTCCCGGTGTTAACGAGAGCTTCCATTCAGTTCCTTACATGATGCTGTAGAGGATCATGTGCCAGCGTGGGTGTAAGGCTGAGAAGTTTAGAAAAGGCGGCATGAGGTGATTACGGGTCTATACGCGATGCGTGGGGTGTCGTCGGACGGGCATTCCGTCACTTGCAGGGTTTCCTATAGGATTCACGCGTGGATGAGCATATCAGCCGGGTAGAAAACACTTCATCTACATCTGTTATGGTGATTGGTGTATCAAGTCATTCCATCTCGCGTACGAGATTGCTGCGTTGTAAATATACACGAATGTCGTGTAGATGACGTTGTGCGACGGACGGCTGAATCACATTTCGTCTGAAAGTATTCTTGCTGCCGCTTCTCAGGCCCCTCCGCCGCTGAGTCCTACCCATTCGCTCGCTTTCACTCATGGCCACGTCGGGCTCAGTCTCAGTCCCTCCCTTCTCCAAACCGAGCCCAAACGTCTCGACGCCTTTTCTCCGTGCCTGTTTTCCTGCCTTCTTCCCACCTGCAAACTCACCGCCCTCGTCTGCGTCCGCAGACATCGAGGGCACAAAGGTCATCTCCACGCCGCCATCGGCGGAGAATTTCACATTGTCCCGTCCGTTATCTTGCCCCTGCCGCCTCTTCCTCCCGGCGCCGACGAGCGACGCTGGCCACAATGTGGCGTTCCTGTCCACGCCCGCACGCGCATCGGCCTGGGCCCGGCATGGGCACGAGGCGCACATTGGGGCTTGCGTGCGGCCGGCGGCCTCTTCTGCGCGGCCTGGCCGTGCTGTTGCGCGCGGCGAAGGCGGGGCACGAATATCGTCCGTCCGCAGAGCTCTGGATAGAATAGAGTTGGTCATTAAACAACGAATTGGGCGCAAGTTTCATTAGAGCGCACCTCCCGCGGCATCGCTGTCTTCACTTTCGCTCTCTTTCCCACTCCCACTCCCGCCTTCGTCATCGGACTCGCTAGAGGAGGAGCCCTTGTCGCTCTCTTCCTCCTCGCTCTCCACGGCCGTCCGGTGCCCTGCCGGACGCACTCGGAACGTCGCGCGCCCTTTTGCTGCCGCTGGGTGACGGGCGAGCATGGGGGTGTGAGTTAGGAGAGCAAACTCTCTGCTCGCCTCGTCCACTCAGGGGAACTCTGGGTAGTTCTCGAAGAGTTCCTTGGAACCGGGGTCGCTGAGCAGGCCTTGCCTTCTCCGCGGGTTTCCCACCCTCTGCACCCGCGTTCTCATCGACGTCCATAGCATCATCCTCGGCGGATTTCGCCTTACGCGCCGCGGCCTTCTTCTCCCAGCCTTCTTCCTCTCGCGGTTCTTCTTCGCGCCTGATCTTCTCAGCCAACGCCTTTGTTGACCTTGACACCCCGCGTCCTTCCGCGTACGTATCCTCGTCTCCGCCCATCTTTTCCATTTTCTCGCGGCGGGACCGCACGCTCGCGGTGTTCCTGCGTACACGTACGGGTTCGCGATGAGCTATCGCGCAGTGTGTCGTACAGCTGCAGCGACAAGAAGTAGCCGTGCATGTACGGCTTGAGTGGCCGGCGTCCCAATAAGGTGGTTGTGCCAATCCGAGGGCTGCGTGAGCGCATCAGCTCAGCATGCTCGCACATACACACGCACACACGCCCGCAAGGGCAGCGACTCACCTGGCCAGCTCGCTGCGCTCGACAAATTGTGTAGTCCTCACATGATACGCCGTCGGGTCGTCTGGTCTTCCATTTCCTCCGTGAGGTTTTTCGAGAAAGCTGCACCAGCGTGGGGCGGGCCCCAGCTGGGGAATGTAGTACGTGTGTCATTTGGATGCCTTCATTTGCCAGCATGAGTTTTAAGACCACTATGACACCCCGGGGTAAATGGTGAACGTCGTTGATATCAGAAGCAGGCGTTAATTGAGGTAAGTTGGCAGAAGGCTTCATGTACGGCAAAAACACGGGGAATGAGAAATGATGATCGCCAGGATAGGCACCGCGCGCGCGCAGACTAAACGCACCGAGTTCTTGTCCCATATCTGTGATCACCTTCTTGTCCGCGCATGAGCACCAGGCCCTCGCCGGCATCCTGCTGCCACCCCCAAATACCACGACAGACGTTCTTCACAGGTCAGTCAGCCGTACCCCTGGTCTTTGATCGCAAACGGGCGCGCCGAGCGGATTCGTACAGCAGCGTGTGGCCCCGCTCGACGTCCCGACCGCGTACGACAGCCACGTCCGGGCCGCGCGACGCGAGCGCAGTGACCGAGACCGCCGCGCCGCCCGCGCCGTCTTAGTCACGCGCCGGGCAGCGCCGGCGCGCCCGCACCCGTGGGGAGCTACAGCCGCGCATTGGGCAGCCGGAGCACCGGCCCACGCGCGCGCGCCGAGCGGGGGTCCCAGAGCTCGACTGCTGGGCCGGCAGTTTGCCAGCTCCGACGGGCCGGCCGCGAAGAGATGATGCGCGGGGTTTGATGTCGATCCGCGTTTCACGCCGGGACACTTCCTTAGTTCTCGCCCTGAGAGGAGCAACGGGGGTCAATGAAGCGGCCGCTGGTCGAGGCTTGAAGGGGCGGTAGACCTTGGCCCCCCCGGCGAAGGCAGATTGCGTGGCGACTTTCGCACTATGGGAACAGTGGTACTCAGAGCCCGGGCTGTACGGCCGAAGCGTCTGGTTATTTCGTGCGTTGCGGTAGTAGAGCCCGCCTTCTGGTTGTGAAATTCGACGGTAGCGGTCGTATTTGCAAGTGTGAATGACTTTGTCCAGTCATCCGAGAGCATCTGCGGTT
Source organism: Phlebiopsis flavidoalba (assembly GCA_035772785.1). Classification (NCBI taxonomy): domain Eukaryota; kingdom Fungi; phylum Basidiomycota; class Agaricomycetes; order Polyporales; family Phanerochaetaceae; genus Phlebiopsis; species Phlebiopsis flavidoalba. The sequence goes on along the minus strand of JAOCPU010000015.1, from coordinate 31,036 downwards.
TCCTGATGGTAGAACGAATCTGTATCCCTACGCGGGGGCCACGCGCAGACTCACTCACAAGGAAGTCGACGTTCTGTCCGTGCATCTGAATGTCGCTCGAATTTCATCGACACAGCTGGTCCAGGTCCACACCCCGTATCTGAGGCTTGTATGTACAGTAGCTACGAATATGGTGCCCGTCTCGTGTCGTCTTGATGCGGTTGCTCGCCTCGGGGAATCAAAGTGCTGCACAAGTTCCAGAGTGCCTTCGAACTGTTCTACGCACAGCCCCCGCTTCCACCTTTTCCTTCACAGCGCGTTTTCGAGTAAGCCAGTCAGGTAACGCAGAAGACGAGCGGAAGCTGCACCATTGACTGTGTAGACCTTGACCGAGCCCTGGGTCCGGCAGTCAAGTGTCGTCATTTTGCGGCCGAGAGGGTCAGGTCTGCGAGGCTAGAATGAGGTGAAGCGAAGCAGCGTAGAGATGTGCAGCCGACAGAGCCAGGTGCTCTGCGCACGCACAGGGACAAGCAAGAGTTGCAGAGGACGCCGGACAAAATTCCAGCTCCAATCAAAAACAGTCAAAAACTCGCCGGCAACTTCACGGGCGTTCTAAGCGCCCGAGGTCGGCACTGTCGCACGCAGGATGTTCAACTGAAATTCCATGTCTCAAACAAGTGCCGATCCCATTGGCACATGCAATAAAATATATAATAAAGGTGAATAATCCCATGTCCCCGCCCTCTCCCACGTAGTACGCTAGGGAGCCCCCCTACCGAAATGTGGATACGAGGTCACAACTGGCACGGTGTGACAAAAACGCTCTGACAAATCGCGTCCTCTGCCCTCGCCTTCTGGCAGCGCGTCATGTTTGATGGCGTTGCTTAAAACGTCTTTTTCTTCTCGTCGACAGACAGGCCACCTGGACCCATGTTCACCAATGAGGATAAGACCTCCAACAATGGCTTGTGAGATAGTTGGGTTAGTGAGGTTAATAGCACCAGATGAGACGTCCCCATACAAAGGTCTTGGGAATAAGTGCCGTATCTGCGTGCTCTGTTAAAGGAGGGTGTGGAAGGAAGGGGTGAGGGTGAAGGTGTGGGGCGTGGAGGTGGGGTGGGGGGGTGGGGGGATGGTCGTAGGGTTGGGGTTGGGTTTTTGGTGGTATGTGGTGGGAGGTGGTGGGGAGGGAGGGGATGGGAGCTGTAGGATAGTTGGGTGTTAGTGGGATTGGGGAGGTGGGATCGAGAGGGTTAAGAGGGGGAGGTGGGGGGTGGGGCGAAAGGGTAATCAGGAGATTAGACGGGGGGTGTGGAAGGTTTTGCATACGGTGGTATGGTCGGGGGGTGGGTGGTAAGAAGTCGGGAGTATCTGCGGAGCGGGGTGTGATGGAGCGTGTTAGGTTTGGCAGTTTCTTGTGTCGGGGCGGGTGGGGTGCTTCGTGTGTGGAGTGGGGGTTTTAAGGGGGGGGGACTGGTAGGAGTTGGGGAGTTCGGGGGGTGGGATTCAGGCACGTGGGGGGGGGGGGTAGATGTGGGGTGGGGTTTTAGGGAGGTTGTTCTTGGTTCGTGATAGTGGGGGGGATGGAGTGGGGGGGGGGGTGGGGGGGTAGTGGTGTGGGGGGACGGTTTCGGGGGGTGGTGGGAGGAGATAGAGGGGGTGGTTAGAGGAGTGGGGTGGTGTGGGGGGGGGGTGGAGGAGGAGAGTTGGGGCGGGGGGATGTGGGGCGGGGGGGGGCGGGAGTTTTTGAGTGTGGAGATGGGGCGGGGGGTGTGCATAAGCCCACAAGGATCAGCCTATGCCACTACTTGAGGAAAGTCCCGCTGAGGGTGAGCACTGTGGACGCTCCCACCAGTTTGTTGATAAAGAGCGTTGAAGGATGTCTGAGGGACGTAGAACGAGGAACGCGGCAGGACCACCGTTTGCCTTGTGAGCCGTGAAATGGCAACCCATCGTGCACGCGGCGAGACCGAGCGAGCGACACTGGTGGCAAGAACCGTCCGATGCTCCACTCGCCGCGGAATGCGAAGCGCAATGAAATAGGAAGATGAGCAGGACACGGCCCGCGAGGGGAAGCTATTCAGCCATTTCAGCGCTGAGCGACGCTGCACTCATAGCGGGGAACTGTACTATTTCTTGCGGTCCGTTTCTCGCTCATCGCGAGGGGGGAACGGCCGCGGCAAAGAGGGTCCTGCGCGAGTACATCGAGTCGGAGAAGAGCCATGAGGAGGCCGCCGATGACGGAGAGGTTGCGGAGAAGAAGTTGAGGTCAAAGATGAGGGGCCCGTAGCGCGAGCGCCTGCATGATGACGACCGCGAGCAGGCCGCCCACGGCAGCGTACTCGTGCGTGCTTCTTCGTGATCCCTGGCCGCCCGAGCCAGCACGAGCAGTCGTCTGCGCGGCGTCAGCGCGCGTATTCACACGCGGGGAAGGTTACGTACGAGGACATTGTCGAGCGCGAGGAAGAGGTGCGAGAGGCCCCAGGGAAGGTGCCGGTGTCTGCAAAGCGTGAGCCCATGCGCGCGCGCGCGCGACGGCGGAGAGGGGACGCAGAGCACCGCTGGAAAGGTACCAGAGCTGGTCGCCCCACTGGGATAGGAGATGATGTCGCAGCGAGTCAATCGAGGAAGGTTACGACGATGAGAAGCGGCCGATGGGCGGGGAGGTGCGGACTTGCGGGGTCTGGGTGTAGATCGTCGACGTAGTCCTCGGACTTGGCGGGCGAGGGGGGCGAGCACGCAGCTTTCGATCGGGTCGTCGGGGTTGGCGGCCCTGTAGCCAGAGGACGGCGCGGGGTTGTCACGAGAAGCCGTGAACGGTCGGGCTGGTAGCCTCCAGAGGGCCTGGCCGGTCAATGTGTATGACGACGAGGGACATGGCGAGGAAAAATTATCAAACGATGAAGGAGCGTACAGACAGAGGCAGACTGCTCAAAAGTGCGCACGACGTGGCGGTCGTCCAGACGTGAGAACGAATAGCCTTCGACCACTGCCTTTTTCGGCGGTGGTCTCGGAAACAACGACCTCTGTTCTCTGAGCTCTCCGAATCCGTCGTTGTCGCCGGTCCTGCGAGACTGTTACAATGCCTCTGAGCGTGATTTTATGGATCTTTTTTGAACCGCGATGCAGGCTCTGGCGGGTTCCCGACGCGCCGTGCACGACCCGTGGACCGACCACACTTACGTGACGTGACGTGACCAGCGCGCGCGAATCCGTCCGGGGGGCACGCCGCGTCCGAACACTCTCGCTTTCAGCACCCGACATCCAACATTGCCCTAGCCGCCTCACCTTCGCCACACCACCCACCCACTCACTAGCCATACATACTCGCTGCGGGACACCGCACCGCAACACCAAACAGCCGTCACACAGCGGCCACGCGGCGCGTGACGAGTCACGTCTACGCGTCTCGCCGCGTCTCTCACGTCGCAGAAACCCGCACACCACCCAACCATGCCGAAACGCACGCGCCGCGCCGGGCCGCAGACCTCGGACGCAGAGTACACCTCCGACGCCCCGCGCGCGCGCCGCCAGCACCGTGCCCAAATCCAATCCCGAAGACAAGCCCGAAGACCAGACACTGCGATCCCGCGCCCCAAGAGGAGCCCGAGGCAGACTGCGACACTCGCACCCCGCGCGCGACACTGTCCTAGCTCGTTCCCCGGCGCGGCGCGCGCGTACGCGCTGTGCTCGAATGTTTTTGCACGCGTGCGCGACGTGCGGGGTATGCCGCTGGCATGGCAAGCCGGTACGACGCGGGCTCGGGGCCGCGCGCGCGTGCGCAGCGGGGTCGTACGAGGTGCGTTTTCTCTGTCTCTGTGCGCGGCGCGGGCGATGCTGAGGAGGGCTAGGTGTGGGTGTCGGAGGTGATGCTGCAGCAGACGCAGGTTGTGACTGTTATTCCGTACTATAATCGGTGGATGGAGAGTTCGTGCGTTAACACACTCATAAGTCTGCGTAGCTAACATGCACACAGATTCCCAACCCGTCGCAGACCTCGTACGCCCCCCCTCTCCTCCCCAACCCCCACTAACACCCACCCCCACAGGCGTCCGCAGACCTCGACACCGTGCACGCGCTCTGGAAAGGCCTGGGCTACTACTCCCCTGCGGCACGCGCCTCCTCGCCGGCGCCCAAAAGGCCGTCGCGGCGCGCTTCCCGCCATCGCGCGGCGGGCTCCAAGCCCAGATCCCCGGCATCGGGGCGCTACAGCGCGGGCGCGCATCGCGAGCATCGCGCACGGCGCGTAGCGCGTCCGCGGCGGTCGACGGCAACGCGCAGCGCGTGCTCTCGCGTGTCCTCGCGCTGCACGTGCGCCCATGCCGCCCAGTCGAAGAAGGCGCAGGATATTATCACTGTGGCGCGAGGCGGTGTGCCGTCTCGTCGCGGGTGCGGATGCACCGGGCGACGTGAACCAGGCGGTGTCATCGAGCTCGGCGCGACGCTCTGCACGCCGCGCGCGCCGTCGTGCTCTGCGTGCCCCCATCCGGGCGTTCTGCGGCGCGGCGAACCCGCGCTTCTGCCCCAGTGGATATTGAAGACGCGTGTGGCGTGTGCACGCCGCTGGCGGGTGCCCCGACGACGCGGAGAGCTTCCCGCCCAAGACGGCGGCGCGCGCCCCCGCGCCGCGAGACGCACGCGCGTGAGCGTCCTCACGTGGCGCGGCCGCGTCCTGCTCCTCCGGCGGCCCGCCACGGGCCTGCTCGCCAGCCTGCACGACTTCCCGAGCCTCCCTGGCGCGGAATCCGAGGCGCCCGAGGCGCTGCTGAAGCGCGTGCTGGCGCACCCTGCAGAAATGTCAGAGTGGTGCAGAGGAAGGAGGCGGGGGAGGTGGAGCATGTGTTTTCGCATGTCAGGGTGAGGTATGTTGTGGTGTGGGTGCGTCTGGAGGGGGAGAGAGGGGCCGCCGGAGGTGAAGGGGGAGGGCGCGGTGTGGGTTGAGGAGGGGGAGGTTGAGCGTGCCAAGTGGGTTTATTGTCTTTTGTTTTTTTTTTGTGCAGGGGCTGATGGGGGAGGCAGTATAGGCACGGGCGTGGGCAAGGTGTGGAAGCTGGCGCGTGCGTTTGTGGGTGTAACGCGCCCCCCGCTTCGCTTGAACACTTCCTTTCCCCTTTTTTCTTGAAATCGCACTCGCACTAGAATATCGCGGCCCTCGCGGGTGCTCATCTGCATACACTACAACCTTCGCATCACACTCACCTTTCTTTCTTGAAGCCACTAATCCTCATCACACCGACACTGGAACCCACAGCATACAATTACACTAAAAATACAAAAAAATGCGGTATACAAATCCATGCTCAAATGCCTAGTCCGTCCATGCCTTGCCCACCCTCTAAAAACACCCCCACGAACCAGACTCACGGCGTGCCCGACACCACCTCCCCCCAGCGCGCATCCACCGCCGCGGCGGCCGCGCCAGCCGCCTCAAACACTCCTCCGCAATCGGGTCGCGCACCGGCTGGCGCAGCTGCGTGAGCACCGCGAGCGGCACGAGATGCCGGTCCCTGTCCTCCCTTCTCCTCTCCTCTCCACCTCCTCTCCTCATACTGGGGAGCAGAAGGCAGAGGGGGCGCGGCGGCGTGCCCGGGCTCGCGCGGAACGTCGTCGTGAGCGGCTCGACGGTCGCGCGCCCACGGGTCCTCCGCTGCGGCGGGCTCCTGTCGACGGCGAGCCCCCGCGCTGGTGCTGCTCTTGCTCGCGCGCGCAGTTAGCGGAACCAGCCCCCCGTCACGGGCGCGCCGCCGACCGCGGGCAGGCTGTCGATTGTGTCGAGGTCTGTCGAGGGTCGCTTGGCTTGAAGTAACGCCGCTGGTGCGTGTGAGTGAAAGGGGAAGGAGGGAGGGGGGAGGGGACGCACTGAGGGTGCCACTTTCGGTGAGGCCCCGCGAGGCGTCGGACGGCAGCGAGACGTGCACGCTGTAGGTTCTGTTTGATGAGGCGGTCGACTTCGTGCGCGCGGGTTGTGTTGACTGCTGCGGGGGGTGCGCGTCTTCTAACGTTCATTAGTACCTTTTTCAAAGCAAAGGGAGGGGGGCGCACCTGCATGATGCTCGCCTCACTGCGCGGCCGGGTTCGTCGAGTCCTGGTCGTGGCGCGCCTGGCGAATAGAACAAAACCTTGCGCGATGCGCGACGCGCTCCACGAGATGCCGTCCGTCTGGGACATGTTAGCTTTCCTTGCACACAAAGGCAGCGGGGGGGACACACCATCGTCTCCATTCCGATGCCGTGATCTCTGCGTTGGACGCAGCGTCCTCCCAGATGTAGACGGTTGCCGTTGCACGATCGCGCGGCGCTCCTCGGCGTCGAGGCGGCGGGTGATCATGGGGGGACGCCGGGGCGACGGGCCGTTGAAGATCTGCAGCGCGTCGCGCGTCGAGCGCACGCGCACATTCGTCAAGTCGGCGCTGCATGCGGGGCGGGGCGGGCGGCGGGGCTGGGTGGTGTATGCGTGTGCAGGCTCGAGCGAGAAGGAACGGACTTTAGATATTTATGCGGGGGGCACTAGGCGCGCGCGTTGGCGGGGTGTGTGCTCGTGTTCTGTTTCTTGTTTTGCGCCCCTGTGAAGGCCTTGGCCGCGAGCAGGGGGGGTCCCCGAATCCTGGCGATGGAGTCACCGTTAGAGTTTACATTGAGTGTATTTACCCGCATTGGCAGAACGCGCCCGGCGCAATCGGGCCACCATCACCGTTTTCAAGGCCCGCAGGTGACTGCACACACAACACACTACTACCTTTCGCGGGTGTGAAGCGGCGGCGCGAAGCGTATCGGAACACTGCGTCCGGCGGCGCGGCCCCCCTCCATCCGCCGAGGGCCCTCCCTGTGCCTGGCCCCCACCGCCCACTGCTGCTCTGGCGTTGCAGCGACGACGAGGGGACGACGCGGAGGTGCCCGGGCGTCCTTGCCGGCCGGAGTATGGCCCCCGCGATTATTCTCCCGCGAACTTTCTGCCCCCCTCGCCCCTCGCTGAATCTGATCGAACTGATTAGAATTGCCGTGGGAGCCGCCAGATCGCCCGCCGCGTGTCGGTTTTCCCAGCCGTTGGTCGCCGGCCGCGGCGATGGCGATGGCGACGGCGGTGGCGAGCGGCGACAGCGACGGCGCGCAGGGGGGCGCAGACGCGGGGTGCTCGCTCCGAGTGCGTGCGCACTAGCGGGTTGTGGCTAATGCGCGTCGCGCGCCCGCCGCCGCCAGCGCGCGCTGAGCCAGGCCACTAATGCGTCGCGGTGCCCAGACCTTACTGGTGGCAGCCAGAGGCCTTGATTGGAAACGAGGGCTATCAAGTGACCTGCGCCACACCGTGTGGGTCCCGCTGGGCTGGCGGGCTCCTGCTGGATGGAGATGAACGGAGGGAAGCCAATCTGCGGCGGACGCGGTGCCAACTTTGTATCACGCTTATCGCACGGCGCGCGTTGGAGGGTGGATGGGGAGGAAAGGTTCGCGGGAGAAGACGCCCTCCAATCACCAGCGGCCATGACGCCCGGTGGGAATGCGCTCCGCCGCACAAGGCAGCCGGTTGGGAAAACGCGGCGTATGCGCGGTCGGGCGCCCGACTTTGCCCGCCAGCATCTCCTCGGACGCCGCCTGGTGGAACACGCTTTCCGAGCCACACACACACACACACAATGTTTCTGCCCGCGCAGTTCTCTTCGCGTTGCGTAAAGCCCATTTTTCTCGCCAGGAACACCACACAACCCCATACAGTCCGCCACCACACCCAAAAAAAAGCCACCCCGTCCCTCTATGGCTCACCGCACCAGATGGCTCTATCAGCCGCGTCAGCCACCCGCCAATCGCAGACACCGCAAAAAAAACGCACCTTCGAGCGGGAGCACGAGCGGAGCCCGAGGTCGGCCACCTGTGCATAGTGCGGGCGCCCCCGGAACCGGTACCGCACACGCAGCGTCGTGCGCACCGCGGGCTGGCACGGGCGCGTAGAACCCCTGCAGGCCCGCCTGCGCCGTGCGTCAGAAATAGCCCACAAAAATATACTGCGAGGCTCGCGGGTGCATCGCGCATCGATCTGCGCGTCATGCGCTGCACCCCAAGAAAAGGCTTGGACAGGCGCGGCATAGCGCCGATGCCCACCCGCAGAAGCATCCGTGTGGCGCACGTCTGCCAAAAAAAACAATCACAGCGAGGGAGGACACGCACCTTGCTGCGCCCGCCCGGGATGTACACCTGGCCTGTGGTTCACGAGCGCCTGCACCGGCACCGTCACGTCCACCTCGAGCCCCGCCGCGGCCGCGTCCTCCGCCGGGCCGTAACCGCGCGTCCTCCACCACCAGGCCCTGTCCCCCACATAAGTAAAATATTAAGAAAAGAAAAGGAGGGGCGGACGTCTTTCGGCGAGTTCAGCCTCGGTGTGGTTCCGCCGCGCCGTATTGCGGAGCAGCGCCGCCGTCTCTTCCGCGGCGCGCACGACGTCGAAGCTTGGCCTCGCGCAGCTCGCGGGCGCCTCTGTCTTCTGAAGAACCTATTTCTGTCCCTCAGCGTTGGGGTAGTGGCAGGAGGGGCAGGGGGGCGACTCACGCGAGGCGTTTCGGCGCGGCGCCGCAGCGGGCGGAGTATAAGGGTGTAGCCCGAGCACGGCGGCTGGGCTGGCGGGGAGCACGGTGCCCCAGAGCGTCGCGCGCGCGCGTCGGGCTGCGCGCTCAGCGCCACGGGGAGGTGGAACTCCTGGTTCATGTACACCACACTGCGCTCCGCCTCTCAGAACAAGAATAAAAAAAAAAACATGAAGCGATCGAACGCACTTGGTTTCACAAACAACGGGTACCTGCTGTCGCTCACCGGCCGGACGTCCACACCCCGCCACCGACAGCCCGGGCACCGGCGGCCCGCCCCACACCAACGCGCACAGACCACCACCCCGCTGCGCGCCATGGAACCCCGCCTCGAGCCTCCCCCCGAGGCGCAGCCCCAGCTCAGCGAGGTGCACCGCGCCCTCGACGAACAGCGCGGGGAGGACGCCGAGCACGCTCATGCCGACCGCTCCAGCTGCCCGCCGCCTTCGCGGAGGCCGCTCCACGCTCGGCACCCCCTCCCCTTCTTCCTCTCCTGCTAGGGTGGATCGAGCGCGCGAAGAGGCGAGCGCGAGCGTGAACGTCGGGAGTCGCGCGGCGTGCGAGGAGAACTCGAAACACTGCGTGCGTGGGGCTGCGCGGGAAGAGCCGCCGCGAGAAGGCTCAGTGTTAGGTGGAGGAAATGCCGACGCGAGGGGGTGTGGTGCGCCGTGCGCACGAGCGCGCGTCGAAGCCACTCGCTCACAGCCGCGGGCGCGAAGAAGAGGCGCAGCGACGCGCTGCTGTCGCCGTCGTCGTACGCGCCGCCGAGCGCGATGTTGCGGGCGCGGAAGAGAAGGACGTGTTTGCCTGCTCCCGTCAGCGTTTCGTTTTGTGGAGGGGGAAGGGGACGTACTCGAGTGTGAGGCGGTCGGCCGCGCCGTCCACCGGAGCCCGACATCCACCTGTCGCGCGCCCGCGCCCGCCAGGCCACCTACCGGCCCGACCCTAGCCTGCCCCGCCGACGCTCAGCACCACGCCCTCGCCCAGACTCTTCACGACACTGCTCTTCACGCGCACGCCCGTGAGCTTTCACACCCCTCGACCCTCGCTTGCACCCTCTCCACTCGGCTGAGCTCCGCGAAGGCTGAAGGGTCAGAGGGCGAGGCGAACAGGGAGCGCGCGTCCAGGCCGAGGGAGAGGTCGCTCACGCTCCGCAGGAGTGTGGTGCGCGGTCTTCTGCCAGTCTGCCTCGGCTTTTTTTTTGTGCGCGAGGACGCGCGCGACCTGGGTTTGTGTTAGTTTAGTGATGGGGAGAGGGGGAGGGGAGGTACCTCGGGTGGGTGGGGTGTTTGAGGCGAGGGATTCGCGCGCGAGGCGGACGCCGGGGAGGCCTGACAACAAGTGAGTGGGGGTAGGAGGAGCAGGGGAGGGGCGTACCGTAGAGGTCGTATGCTTGTCTGCTTGGTTGTCAGTCTTCTGCGTTGGAATTCGGAATATGGTGACGTACCGAGTGGAACGGGGTCCGGACAACACTACGCGCACCGCACAATCAGATACAAGCACGACGGAGAGTGAGAGGCAGCGCGCACCCTCGTACGCCTTCTGCACCTCCAAAAAACGCCCGCAGCGCCGTCTCCGCGCGCGCGCCGCCGGGCTGCTTGTCCGGGTTGGAACACGAGCGAGAGCTGGCGGTAGCGCTCGCGGATCTCTTCTTTGCTCGCCGCCGACGGGGAGGTTGAGCACCGTGCTGCGGCGTGCTCAGCATTAATGCGCGCGGCGGGGTGGTGGGAGGGACGCACTAGAGGTACTCGGGCTCCGCGAGCTGCGGGTCGTGCTGCTCTTCGGGCGGGGCCGACATCTGTGGTAGATAGTAATGGAAATAAACGCTACCGAAACGTAGTCAAAGTCGTATTCCCCTCCGAGGCACCCCGCGGCGCACCTGGGTTATGAAAAGCCAAACAAGTCACCGCCGCCGACCGGTGTGCGTCCCAAGATTGTCCCAAATCCGGACACGGTTTCGATCTGATATGGTTATAGAGTGGCGTGCGTGACAGGAAGGGTGTGTAAATCAGGTGTGCAGAGGCGCAAGGCGCATGGTCGTGGTGCAACCCGCTCACCAGGCGCGCCGGCCGCCCTCCGCGCACGCACGCGCGCGCGCGTTTCCTGCCGAGCGTGACTGCGTGACGCATGCGCGCACGTCACGCGCATAACGAGCCGCGTGACGGCGCGACGCTCACGTCGCCTCACGATCTCCCTGGATCTCCCTGGCCAACTCAACTCCTGCGGCACCCTGGATCCCTGAGCCCGCCTTCCATCTCTCCCCGGGCCAACTCAGTTCAAACTCTGTCGGTACACTCGCCAGATTAGCCTCCCGCAGCGCACGGCTATTTGCGGCTCTCCGAGGCTGTCGAACGGACATAATGCCACTGGACGGGGGGGCACATGCCCACCGCATGCCCACACACGCACCCCCGAACCCTGTCTGCGCGCGCGCCGTATGAGCATGGGAAAGTGATCTGCCGGGCATTAGCCTTCTAACGCAGGTCAATGGCCCGCTGCGCGCGCAGGCCGCTCTATGTCCCGACGGCGGGTGCATTGCTGCAACGCGCAGCGCAGCGTCGGTGTGTCAATCACGATTGGCAGGATGGAGTGCGAGGGAGAGCCGGTAAGCTTACCTGCGCCATTTCAGTGATGTATGCCGTCAGGGGTGTCGCTCGCGCGTACGTAAAAACGGGGGCGTGGAGTGGGCCCGTACGAGACCACGGATTCTCGAACTGCTGCCTCAGCGGTGGCGCACCCGGCGCGCGTACGTACTGACATCCCACAGTCCCACCAACGGCGCAATTAATTTTTGCTCGGATCGGACAGAAGGCGGCACCCCCACCCCGGCCTTCTTCGCCTTTATTTCCCAAGCGCATTCCGAATTTTATCGTAAGCAGGCCAATTCATAAATGGCAGTGCGCGAAGCCCACAAGGGGCTCAAGGGTTCCAAATATAGACGCTTGCGCCACAATGGGTCCTATTTCCATTTGGGGGAGATTTTCGGCCTGGGCCTGGAGCGCGGCCCCTTGCGTGTGAGCAGCGCACATGATGATAAATAGACTGATAAGACCTCGACGACAATAGAGTTGCGAAATTAAATCACATAAGAATAGAGTTTTGGTATTCATAGTAACACACACGCAATATCAGAATAGACTCGGACAGGACCCTCGTCTGCTAATCCCACTCATCGACCAAATCACCACCGCGGACGTTTCCAGGCGTGCTCAGCGGGGAGAACGACAGGCTCCCACAGCACGCGCGTCAGCGAGCGCACACGAGGACCGACCGATCGCCCTCGCTCCGGCAGCAGCTGCTCTCCCCGCGCCTCGACGCGCCACCCGAGGCGTCCATCTCCAGCGCAATAAGATGCACGCCCGCAGAGCGCGCGGCGACGGCGTCGTGCGCCGCGCGGGCGCGCGCCCAGGCGTCGTTGAAGCGCGCCCGTAGCGCTCTCCCGCGCGCGGCGGCGAGCGTGTCCTCGGCGCGCGCCGTCGCGGGCGAGCTTGGCACGCAGACGGGCGACGCGCAGCTCGGCCGTCGAGAGCGCCTCGTACGTGTCCGCCAGCCCATCCTGCACCCTACTCGTTTTTTTTTTTCCATGAGAGTAGCCGCCTCAGCGACCAGCTCCCTTCTTTCCATAATCCACACCCCCTCCTTTTCGTTTATCTGTTTTTTTTGATCTTCAAGCGCCCCCACAAGCCTCGCACAAAACCCCGCACCGACGCCCCCGGCACAGCGGTAGGCATCCAGGGCCCGACGGCGCCCCCGCTGCGTCTTCGCGCGCTCGCCGCACACACGCGCGCGCTCGCGCTCCGCGCGCCTCCGCGCGCCCTCTGCTCCCGCGAACCTCGCCGAGGCGGCCCTGAGGCGCGCCTGCGCGCCGGCGCACGATGGCCGCTCCGCGCGCGAGGCGCGGCCCAGTGCGCGGCCCGTCTGCGCGTGCATTCGGCGGTGTGCGCGCGCTGTGCTGGGCGCGGCGCTCGAGTGTAGGCTCCCGGCGAGCACGCGGGTGTCCTCTTCGACGGCTCGCAGCGCGTCGGCGAGGTTTTTCTTCTGTTTCTTCCGTTTGCGCTAAATTATCGATTGCGGCGGCGCGGGTCTGGCACGCGGACCCCGCCAACGCGGCGTGCCGCACGCGCGTCGCTCGGCGGGCTTGCGTCGAGCTTGCGCACACGGCCGAACGCGCCTCGGAGAGCGCAGCGGTGCGCGCCGCGAGCGCCGCGTTGGTCTCCGCCCGCTGCTCGATCCACCTTCTCTTTGCCTCCCCACCCGCCCACGCACCTCCGCAAGACGACCCTCCGCGCGTTCGAGCACGCGCCGCGCGGCTTGCTCCGCCTCCCTCGATGCTTCACTAGTCGACGCCACCGCGGCTCTCGCGCTTTCTAGATCGGCGCGGGAAAGCCGCCATCCTCTCCTTCTGCTGCTCTGCAGCGTGCGCATGCTCCTCCGCCTGGGCATCCCGCTTCCGCGCAAGGCCGCGCCGGTGCTCCTCCGCCTCGGCCGCACGCACAACGCGCCCACTCTGCACACGGGCCGCAAACCGACGTCCGTTCGCGCCTTGCAGCGCCTTGCGCTCCGCGCGTCGGCAGTCGAGCGCCGCCGTGCGCCCTGCGATGCGCGTGCAGACGCGTGCGTGCGCGTCGGCGTGTGCGCGCGCCGCGGCGCGTGTGTGGCGAGGGTGAGTTCGCGGAGGTGGGCTTGCGCAACGCATCTGCGAGCGCTGCTTCGTGTGCGGCGAGGCAGCTCAGCTGGTGTCGAGGGTGCGCGCGGTGGTTTCGGCTTGGTTGTACAGTGGAGTCCTAGTTAAGTGTTGTTAGTATGTGGGGTTGTCTCGGAGAGTGGTGTGCGTACGCCGGCGCAGCGGAGCTTTCGAAGATAGGGGGACGTCGTTGTCTGTGTATGCCTGTGATAGCACCTCGCGTGCGTTTTGGATTCGTTGGGTGAGGCGTCTGTAGTTGGTGAATTTGAGGGTCTGGCGGGCTGTGTGGTGTCTTCGGCGGCGGTAATGCCGAGGACGTCTTTGAGAACAATGATTGCCAAGCCTTGAATAGTCATTGACTAGGACAGGAATAAACCGCTCTGTCAGCCGCGGATCGCATAGAAAAAGGGTGGACATACCGCTATGAGTAGAAATGCGCACACCACGATGGCTATTTTCGTCCCATACGGAAATAAAGTCGCGAAGCACCCTGTCGACGAGTAGATGACGAAGCGCGAGAGCCAGAAAGGCGAATCGGCTTTCCAACGAGTGACAAAACTGAGGTCCGTATCGACCATCTGCCGACTTCTCATTGACATCACTCAAAAGAAGGCTTTGAGCCAACTGCGGAACGAGATAACAAAGACGAGGGTGGGGATAAACGGCGTAGAAAATAAAGGCTTGGATAGCCCGGAGAAGGGACGTTGCCGTAGAACGGGCTCGGGCAGAAAGACTCTGCGCGTGCGCTTCCGCGTTCGGCTTGGGGTGCCATTGTGGATCTTGGGTTATTCTTTCCGTGTCGAAGGATAAGTTACGAGGAATCGGAGCGAACGCCGCCATGGCTGTATGCCAGTGTGGCTGATCACTGTCCGTGGCTGGTCGCTGACATTGTCTCCCCGACTGAGGCCAGCCGCGGTTGGGTCTTTTCGACACCGTGAAGAAGTCCATTGAGAATAGAAAGAGTCCGCTACTTGAAAAGAGTCACCCATGGTGCTTTTGACAATGAGAATACTTTGACTTACTATCCCTCAAAGTTTGGCACAGTAATTCAACAGCAGACACTGACATGATTCACCCCATGTCATTCATACCTATTTGACAGCCTTTCGGTGGTCTGCACATACGTGCAAGACAAATTTTTGTCTTCTGGCTCATTTTGCATGCCTTATGAAACTGGGAACAAAAATATACAGATCACGGTAGTCGGGGTGGCTTATGGTAAACTCGTGGGCCACTATGCCAGAAAGCCCAAAAAGGGTGTGACGATCACCGGTGACGTCACGTCACACGCAGGCCACGCAATGAGACGCCCAATATGTTCAGAGCTGCGAACGCCGAACGGGTTGAGCTCGAGCGACGCGGAGGATGTCTTCAAGCCAACCCGCCCGAAGGCAGCGGCCGCCCAGACAGAGCCAAAGGCCCGCGGCGCCAACAGGTCGACCAAGGTCGCGGGAAAGCTCAAGGTTCTCCCAGAACAACCCGAGCCTGTTCTGCCCAAAGACAAGCTCCGACACGAGCCTCCTACAAGCGCGCCGCGGCGGAGAGACGAGGGCGAAGGCTCTGCCACCGCTGGGGATAGTGAGGAAGAAGAGGTAGACGAGGAGGCCGATACGACCGAGGATGTCGAGGTGCGTGTGCCTGTAGTTCCTCTCTGGAGCCACGCTGAGGGCCACCGTCGGGGCTACCAGGTGTACAACCGCATCGACCTCATCCCTGCTGGCACTGCGCGGCGCGATGCGCTGCGTCTCACGAAGAAGAAAGCAAAGTCGCTGCCTCGCGTCACGGCGTATGCCACCGCCTCGTACGTGTCCTGCGGAGCTCTAGACACCCACGGACGCGCGCTGACCGGCCCCCAGCTCGTACCGCTTCCCGGAGCTGATGCGCTTCTTCAACGCACGCAAGTCGACGTACCACACCAACCCCCGCCGTCATAATAGACGACGTGATATACACGCCATACGCCTATGATCCGCCGGGCTCGCGGCACGTCCACTTCTCCTCATCAATCCCAGCACAACAGCCCGCCCCCGGCCCGCGGAGGGCGACCTCCTCCTCGGGCGTTCCTGAGCTCGCGCACCGGCGAGCAGACACACACACTGACACCGACGCGTCGGCTGCCCCGCTTGCCGAAGAAGGGCTCGCCGCAAAGCAAAAGAGAAAGAAGAGCAAGTTCGAGGAGGGTCCCTACGGGAGGCGGAGATTTTCATGTTCCAGTACGGCACGGTGGTGATCTGGGGCATGACCGAGGCCTGAGGAAAAAACGGTTCCTGTTCCTCCATGTGAGTTTCCGTCCGCGCCTGTGTACGGCATGATACATTACCTGGCTGCCCCGAATCCGCAGCAAACGATTCGAGGTCGACAAGCTCGGGTATGTTCCTCCTCCCAAGTCTACGGAATCACACGCCGGCTGATATGTGCGCGATGCAGCCCCTGAAGACATTGAAATGGAAGATTTGAATTATTACCCCTGCCAATTACTCGCGGTCAGTTTTGCGCACGAAGCCCAACCCTGGATCTGATGGCCCGCCTTCCACAGAATATACAACGACGTGATCACACTCCGCCGGGGTTCAAGTCTACATCGTGAGCTCTCTCTTTCGGCCTCCACAAATCGGGCGCAAAGTGAAAATTCGATTTTGCGCACCCGCACTTACCAGGACGAAAGCCTCTCCTTGTCACATGCACTCCCATTCAACACGCAACAACGATCTCCGAGTTGATAGATGAACTTCCTCCTGGTCAGTTAAACTATTTTGCCTTCCGCAGGATACCAGTCTTGACACCTGAAAGATGCTCTATACGTTCGAGGAGCTCATATCCTCATCCACGATTGAGGGAGACCAAGATGATATCACCGGAGATAATCTAGCCACTGACCAAGAGACCGGCAAGCATTAACCAACCGGCTAAAGACCCCACAAATGCCGGCTCGGGAGCCACTACTGTACCTTGCTCTTTTGTGGTCCGTATCTGATCGCGCACTCCTCCCCACACACGCCTAGTGCTCAATCAGTGGCAGAGATTTTGCGGAAGATTGGCGAAACTCGTTAACCTAGCGGACAAAAATCCAAATCTTATGTCGGATCCTCCTCCCCCGCTTATGAGACCTAACTCCTGTAAGTGCCTGCTGCTGACACGCGTTTCGGTCTCGTGCGTAACACGCGAGATATTCAGTTGCGACCACCAATCATCACTCCTGGAATACAAACCCCCCTATGGGAATGTAGATTTCCCCTAAGAGGAGCTATGGGATCACGCGCCTGTACGTACGCTTCGGACAGTCGCCTATTGACCGAATGCAGGTTGTATAGACTTACTCCGGACACTCACAGCCGCTATACACGATGCTTTTGCCCCGTCATGCTAATCCTGCATGTAGATCTCCCCCACCAACGCATCAATCTATTGACACACCCGAGGTGCCGGTGTATCTCAGGCCCGACTGGACGGTCCGACTGCATCCTGACGTCATATGCATGGAACTGTCCATCCCTCATGTTATCGAAATAGGTCACATTCAAGACATGCTCCAGGCTGCTAAAAGAGACCGTGTCCAGCCGTCACGCGGAACGGCTCGTAACCTGACATCGACCGATTGTCATTTGGCTCATTGTCCTGTCGAAATTGGTGAGTGCGCGCTCGGACGAAGCCACCACGCCACACTCATCGTCAAACAGGTGCTGGGAATCATAACATTCTTGTCGGACCTCTTGCATCTATTAGAGCTCCTGCTTTGCGGAGCATACCCGACTGCTATTATTCACGTTTGATGCGCGCGGTTTGTACTGTATATACGGATATTCTATCATTTTTGTGGTACTGCCCTCATGTGTTGAGTTTCAGGGAGTAGTAAATAGGAACAGGTGTGTGGTGTCACTCTATGACTCACAACCGCTATTCTGATTCGCACGCTTGTCAGGTCTGTCTACTGCCACTTCGACTCACCTAATTGTTTTCCCAACTAATTGGTAGTGGTGCACGTGACTACACGTTTTGCACCCCGTGTGAACTGAGGGCAGCCTACTATCTCCGGGCCTTGGACCTGCAGCATTCGGTCAACAAAACCGACAACTTAGCAGGGTTCACAGCCACCGGTAAGGTCTAACACGCCTAAACGCAAACGCACACTCTAACGAGACGGCCTGGTCGTGATCGAACAGCGCCCTTTCTACTTTCGGACACGATTGATGCGGCGGGTTAAATGCCTGAAATCCTCGATGTCATTCTCGAGTTCCTGCACCCAGATGACTGGGAAGCAGCGTGGGACAAGCCGCGCTACGGGATCGGCAAGAGCGACCTACATAGCTGCTCGTTGGTCTCGCATACGTGGCATGCAGTCGCTCAACGTCATCTATTCCGGAATTGTCGTCTACCTCTTCCTGAGAGACACCCGAAGCGATAGCACGTTGCTGTGCGACGGACAATCCTCTTCAAGTCACGTATCCGTCCCATTTGCGGATTCCGAGGCCAGGAATGCGGTACAAGAACGCTGTCTATGTTTCTTTCTTTCTTGGCAAGTACTCCTTCGATACAATACATGGTCCGCCGTCTCAGCACTCGAAGTGCGTCCTCTGGAATTCCCACACGGTCTCAGCGCTAGTGCATTTCACAGAACGCGAAAAAGGTCAATAAAAAAAAAAAAACAATCTCCTAAAAAAAAATCAAACAAAGAAATCGCCACTAGCACGTCGACACTACCGTGCACTGTTCCCTAAACCCATTCTTTTCCCCTTTCACCGTGTTGTTTGCCCCATTTTGCCCACGTCGGGGCGCCCCGTAACAACTCTCATGCCATCAATGTGCGTTATTTTTGAGCGAAGACCCATTCATCTGGGGCGTCTTACCTCCGCTTCTCTTCCCCCAGGCCGCCTTTATACGTTGTCTCCTTACCGCTTCACCCCCAATTTGTACTTCTCGCATTGTTTGGACATCGGCATTTCCTCTGCTGAGAAACATTTGTTTCCCGGACGTACCCCCGTTTTTTGGCCCTCATCATCGTCCAGTCCTCTTCTTTTTCATAAACTAGCAATCGAAGCTTTTCATATGCATCGCCATCCCGAGTTGCGTAATCATCGGGGTGCTCAGCGTGTCTTTCATTCGGGTGGTTGCCTAACGGGAGAACGAAAAAGACCTTCGCGGCCACCTTAGATTCCCTCCATCTGGGAATCCCGGTCGCATTCGTGCTTATATCTGGAATCGGTGTAGGCATCACGTAGCAGTCGTCAAGTGTCCTACGATGTCGTTTTCCTCGAATTCCCACCAAGCTGCGCAACTACCGCTTGTATACTCTGACGCTTGCCGTCTTCCACCCACCGATATTGATCTGGTATCTCACCTTGGGGAATGGTATACAGAACGTTCCTGGCGGACGAGTTGGCCTCTGCCTCTGTAGTACACAGCTCCTCTACGGAGTTAACGAGTTGCCGGTCTTCCTTCAATTCTATAACGTACGCAGGTTCAAATTTCCTTACCTCAGTGGAACGAATGCCTCATACGCCTATCAATATAGCCCAGGCAAAGCGATATTCGACGTCTCGCCAAATGTATCGAGCCTCCGCACGCTCACCCAGTTAAGGCTTTCACCATGGACCGGCCTCGCGCGCCATCTCGGCAGCGCAGACCGATGAGCGAATCTTCTGCCACTGTCCTCTTCGTTCCATCCGAGAGCGCATGATGGGGGGGGGTGAGCCTACCCCCGTCCCCCCACCCTACCTCAACGACTTCACCCTTCAGGTCACATTCGAAGCTGATGGCGACCCCCATGCGGCGCTGGGACACGTGGTACGATCGTTTCCTAAGGGTGGACCCTATGATAAGCCTGGTCGACGATGCATTGGTGCGCTTCGCGGGAGCGATGTAGGCTAATCTATGCCGTGCATTTTGAGTGCTACTTCAGGCAAGGCGGACGCGCTGGACCTTTTACTCAGGCGCATGTGGATGCTCTCTCGGTCACCGGGTATTTTCGCGTCTTTGAGGAGGGGAAGAGACTACGATTTAGATCCGCGGCTGTCAAGAAATGGATGGTTTTTGTGAGTGGTAGCTACATTTGGAATTCAGCTTCGACTTGTCTGATTCTTCTGTTTTCAGTGATTCCAGCGGCCAATGATTGACGTTTCCGTAAAGAAAAATCAATCAGCAAGGGTCGTAACCGCGAGTAGTAACGAACGAAGTGGCCTATTTGCCGACGACTGCTGCGAATTCAGCACCTACATGGGTAGAGGTGTAGGGCGGACACTACGACTTTGTGTCTGGTGAAAATACGTCTTCTTGGGAGCGTAGTAGTAAGAAGCCACGTCGTGCTACGCTCTCAAGCATGCCATTCAAGTAGGAGAACCGCTCTGTAATCCTGTTCGCAAAGGACCTACACGATGTATCACACGGCCACCTGAAATCTGGAATTTGAGACCTGCAGCACCAAAGACAACATCATCGAGATTTCACCAATCCGTGAATCCCCCTGCATCTGTGTACGTTAGTTTATATGTTATTTCCATGTGATATACTTTGGATACACTCGCCGTGAGTACGTATCTACTATAAAGCATATGAAGCTGCTCCGAGTTGCCAGACGTAGGAAGACTAGAAGAAGGCCACGGTTTAGAGCAGGCGGGTGCAGCTCTTGGTAAATTCGTTTGCGAAAAGCGTGCTACAGTACTGTAACCGGTACATACACGCTAGGCCAAAAGTGGCTTAATTCCATGCAGTGGGCCGCTGTGTGCCTGACACGCTTGTCACGCCAATGTCAACGGTCACAGCGTGTTTGGCGTGACTGAAAAATGCACGTGCTCAGGCGGCGATTGCCGTTTATTGGTCCCAACATCTCCACGCCACTTGGCCTGCTGCGATATCTTACGACTACTTACTCATTCATACGTCACGACGTTCGGGTAGGCAGAGGGCTGTGTCGTCTTTGTATCACGCCTCTTGACGTCTCTGTTTGTGCTACCCATATTCTGTTTAACAACTGCACGCTGGGCTTCTGAAAACGTGTACGCAATCTCTACATTACACCTGACCGTCGCCGGCTACTAGACTCAATCGGCTGAGAACGGAGAAATCCTATTGTCTGTGTTAATTTTACGAAGAAAGCTGTGCAGCATTCAATCTGAGCTGCTTCATATCAAGTAAGGTGAGTAAGCAATTTTGGTACTCAACCTCGTATGCTAGTATAACAGCCGCGCGCAATGTATTTGATGGCAACCCTGGGTGGCCAATCCAGCGCGACTATAAAGGTCCCCTCTTGTAAGCCGACCGTTTCGAACAGGTGTGTTCACCATTCTCTGAGATTCTGTTCACTATGGGCTCAAAGCGTCGTCGTAGAAACGACTTCCGAGCCTTCAACCTCCACCGACTCTAGCACAGCTCCGAGCCTTCCAGCACCAAAGGCCTTCGTCGACGAGAAGGACTGGGTCTTCAAGTCCTTGAATCCTAGCGAGCAACCAATTGTCTTTGGAACCCCACGCCGACCCGGTATAAACGTCGATCAGATCACACCCAAACACCCAGACTACTGCAAGAAAGTCGACATCGTTATGGCCCTCAGGTTGGTAGGCGCTACGCATCCTGTATCTGTTTCCGTCTTTCAAGCTGAACTCCTGCACAAGGCCCCAACTTGGGTGCACGGGAACTCAGGAAGCTCGGCAGCTTCAAGACCTTACTAACCATATGTCTTGAAGAAGCCTCTTACAAAACCGAAGAAAGAACCCGTACAAGCTATCCAGGGAATTGTTAAACCCGGCCCAGAAACTTTGCTATGTACCCTGTGATTGTACGTCAGGACATCTTCCATACGTACCTATGACTGAACATTCCTAGTGTGAAGCTTTCAATCGAGTGCTCGAGCTCGCAAGATCGAAGTTTGTCTTCAAGGATGTGTCTAACTGGTCTGAGAGCGGAGAAATTGACCACCGCCCCGACCTGGCTCTGTACCCGACCCATAAGCAAGCCGCAGCCGCATACACGTAATCTCTCACCGATAAAGAGATCGTCGATTCTGCGGCAAATGACGACCGGAAGCTTCACATTGCTCGCTGCGCCTACCAATGGATGGTAACCGCCATCGAAGTCAAGCCGAATGGAGTGGAGACGGGTTTCGCTTCAAGCCGAGAGATCCTCTCCTTCGGGACGGTAAAAAAGCTGTAGAGGTTAGGGCTCAACTGTGCAACATATGCCTCGGAGATCATGCTCCGTCAACACAGGACGCATTTGTTCTTGTTTTACATCGCTGGATCCTACGCCCGTATCTTTCGCTGGATCGCAACGGTGCGGTGCTCGTCGTCTCTCTCCACTCCATCAATTTGGCCACCGACCTCAAACAGCTCTTGAACCTGGTCTATCGTCTCGCTCGAGCCGGCAGTGCCCTGCAGGGATACGACAGCACAGTGGTCCCGGCCAAAGAGAAGGAAGTCATGAAGCTGCGAAACTACCAACCTGGCAACGAGTACCTCGAAAGTTACAAGGCTCTCATGTTGGATAACATGATTGAGCACCCTATTTACAAGGTACTCCTTTTGTTTTGCACGTATTCTCCGGATTGACAACGTTTCACTCTATAGATCGATATGTAATACGGTTCTGGATCCGGACGGCAAGCGCGCGAGTCACGCGCATCGAGACGAAAGAAGTTTCTCGTTGGTAAATGCGTGTCAGGTGGGCTACCAGCCTATTGGTCGCTTGCACTAAGGCCTGGGTCTGTTACTGCCTCGAAGATGACAAGATGTTCTTCATGAAAGAACAATGGCGCGCCGACGCCCCTGGCGTCCATCCCGAGATCAAGACCTACCGGGCGCCTTCGGGAACACGGCGTGCGATACGTTGCCACGGTCGTGGCAGGCGGGGATGTCGTTTGACAGTCAAACGACGTGCAAAAAACCGTCTCGCAAAGATTCTTCGATAAGGAAGGTATTGTCATGCCCTCGCGGATCCACACGCGACTCGTCATCAAAGAAGTTGGGCGCCCGCTGGAGTCATATGCATTCTCGGGCGATCTCATTGCTATCGTTCGTGAGGCACTCATAGGTCGGGAGCTATTTACATCCTCACCTGGCGGACATATTTCTGACACTGTTGGTACGCGTGCGTAGGCCACCAGCAGGCGTGGGAGAAAGCAGGCGTTCTACATCGCGATGTCAGCGTTGGCAACATCATGATCGATACAGCGACGACCTCCGACTATCCTCAAGGGTTCTTGATTGACTGGGATTTGTGCAAGTACAGAGAAGAGCTAGACACTCAGACTGGTCCTTCGCAGACAGGAATTTCGGTACGTGAGCTGACTGAATTCCTAGAAACTATTCAGCTGACTACCGATTGCCAGGGCACTTGGGCATTTGGCTCCGCGCTTTCTCTGCAGTATCCCAGGAAGCCAAAGGAGCTCGCGGACGATCTGGAATCATTTGTCTATATTCCCACGTACTGCGCGCTCCGATGGCACAAGCATCGGCTCTCTCCGATTCGAACGTCGACAAACTCATCCATGCCACTCAGAAGGAGCAGGAAGAAGCTAATCACGATAACAGGCCGTTGGCTTCTGTAAAGGACACCTTTTTCTACTCCGAAATTCCCTATACCAATGGGCTATCATCGGGAGGCGAGACAAAGCTTATCCATATTGACGGCGGAAAACCTCCTCTGAGCTTCGAGCTGTGAACTCCCCGCTTGACGTTTTCTTCTCAAGAAGCTTTTCTTGCTCTTAAAAAGACACTACAAGACCATTGACTTGGGTGATCTAGAGCAATACCAAGCGGAACCTCCCAGCCGAGAGCCGACGCCCAGCCCCAACAATGTCCGTGGGCCAGGAACCTACCGCATAGCCGCTTCGCCACCTGCTACGCCATCGAATCGTTCCGTCACTCACACAGTCCAATCCATCATCGAGTTCATCGGGACGGTCTTCCCACACCTCGGAAGACAATGCGCGTGCACGGCCCCTGGACAATCACAAGGAAATCCTGGGCATATTCTCCTCCGCACTTCGAGATGAACGTGGTCAGCCTCTCAACCTAGACGAGTATCTGGGGGACAAGATATTCGATCAGTTCCACGGCAACGTTGTCCAGTCGCAGAACGATTACAAGGATCCCTCAACTCGGACCCTCAAGGCTGATCCTGCTCCCGCGGGCCAACCCGAGGCGACTACTGGTAAGAGGAAGCAAGACAATTCGGGGTTCAGTTCGCGCACGGACTCCCAAAAAACGGAAAACATGTCCAAGTTGCCACCCCCCAGACCCAAACGGAGGCTGAGAGACGCAGTCCTTTCGTCTGTGAAGACCGCTAACCACGGCATGTACAATCCTACTGTATGAGCCAGTGGTCTTTGCTGCAATGCGCCTTCTGTTGATGACTCGAGGTGCGCTTTGTAAATCAATGTATGGATATGTACTGGGCCGCGAATGTACTGTTTCGCACAATGTACTCTACATCAATGCATCGTCAGTGTGCCTACGGCAGCGAGACTGCCGATGTTCAACCCTCGAAACCTTGGCCGCCCTCGTAAAATGTGGGACTTATACCGTTTTGAGTTGTGCGAAGGTAACTGCATAGTCCGATGCCGGCCCTCGTGAAATGTGGGGGACTCCGTTGTGCGCGAAGGTAGCTGCATAGTCCGATTCTACTCATCGCAATGAATATGAAGATTTCTGCGATGACATGGGGTAGAAGAGCTGGAGTCGGGGTCGGACGTCTTTACTTTACCAAGGACCAAGGTCTGTACAGTAATTTATTGGTAATTGAAGTAAGTACTACGATTTCACCGTGTCCTTGTCACCTAGGACTTGATGAGCTCCAACATACATAACTTAACTGAGTCTCATGTGAGCAAACGCGGCGACCTAGAAAAGGCTTGAGTCACGTAACCTCAACTTGATGGGCCACCTGGACGGGTCCTTGTGTGACGCATCTGTAACGGCCGTCATGGCGCGTCACGCTGCGCCAGTCGGTGTGACTCGCACGTGATGCGCTCTCACGGTGATTACCGTCATGGTCCCAACATCTCCACGCCACTTGGCCTGCTACTAAGTACCTTGTTACTACCCATTCACACCTTAGTGCCGTGTCGTCTTCTGCATCACGCTTCTAGGCTTTAACGTCTTTGTTTTTCTCCCGTGTACTACTAATATTCTGTCAACAGCGGACTGAAAACGTGTACGCAATCTCTATATATACACCTGACCATCGCCGGCTCCTAAACTCGCGATCAACTTGGAACGGAAATTCTATCGTCTGTGTTAATTTTACCGAAGAAGCTGTGGCAACATCCAATCTCAGCTGCTTCATACTGAGTAATTGGTGAGTAGGCACTTTTTGGTACTCCGCGCACAACAGAGCACTCAGTATGGGGAATGCATTGATGGCAAACCCTGGGGTGGTGGCCAATCCAGCTCGACCTATAAAAGTCACCTTTTTTGTAAGCCGACCGTTCATCGAACAGGTGTGGTTCACCCATCCTTTTACTCTGATTTTTACTATGGGCTCAAAGCGTCGTCGTAGAGTCACCTCCAAGCCTTCAGCCTCCGCCGACTCCAACACAAACTTCGAGCCTTCCAGCACCAAATAGTGGCCTTCGTCGACGAGAAGAATTGGGTCTTCAAGTCCTTGAGCCCGACCGAGTTGTGACCCGAAGAAAACCAATTAACTTAGGAACTCCCAACGCACGCCCCCCGGCATAAACGTCGATCAGATTACTCCGAAGCATCCCCTAAGTACTGTCAGAAGGTCCGAGATTGTCATGGCCTCACGCTACCATCCCGTGTCCCGTTTTCTGTATTTCAAACGAGCTCCTGAAAGGCCCTAATCTAGGCGCGCGTGAACTGAGGAAGCTTGGAAACTTCAAGAAGCTAATGGGACTCATGACCGTGGTGATACTCCCGCAGCAAGAACTCGATGGTGGTCCGTTACAGGAATCGATCCTTTCGTTCGCCCCCAGAGTCGCCGATATGTATCCCGTTCTTGTACGTTTTTTTTTCGAGCCTCCTCAAATGTATGTTTGCAACTAAGACACTCTCAGTGCGAAGCTTTCAACAAGGTCCTCAAGCTTGCGGGCCCAAACTTCGTCTTCAAGGATGTGTCACACTGGTTCTGAGAGTGGAGACATTGACCACCGCCCTGATCTGGCCATGTATCCAACCCACGCACAAGCCGCGGCCGCTTACACGCTTACCGGAAAATCGGCCACCAAATCGAACGTGAAGTGCGTTCCGTAAAGCGCACACTGCTCGCTGCGCCTACCAGTGGATGATCACTGCCATCGAGGTCAAGGGGAATGGTATGGAGACCGGATTCGGATTCAAGCGAGGCGAGCCCCTCCTTCGGAAACGCGGAGATAATCTGTCGAGGCCAGGGCCAGGGCTCAACCCATTCTTGGGCGACATATGCCTCGGACGGAGATCATGCTCCCCGTCAACACAGGACCCCACTTGTTCTTGTTTTACATTGCAGGATCTTTTGCTCGTATCTTTCTTCGCTGGGATCGGAACGGGGCTGTTGGTCTCCTCAGCCCATTAACTTAGCAACCGACCTCAAACAACTCTTGAACTTGGTCTATCGTCTCGCTCGGGCTGACAGTACATTGCAAGGATACGACGATACGGTATCTCCCGCAGAAGACGACGAAATTGCAAAGCTGCGCGACTATTTTACCTCATAACAAGTACCTCGAAAGTTACAAGGCCCTCATGTTGGATAATCTGATACAGCACCCCTATTTACAAGGTACGCATTTTTGTCTGATATATTAAGTCACCTGACCTCTCGCTCTATTAGCGTCGAATGTGATGAGATTCTGGTCCCCGATGGGCGAGAGACAGTCACGCGCCGTCCCTATGGCGAAAGAGGTTTCTCATCCGTAAATGCGTATCCGGCGGCTACCGAGCCCGTCGGTCGCTGCACCAAGGCCTGGGTCTGCTATGTGTCTCGAAGATAACAAGACATGTTCTTTCATGAAGGAACAATGGCGCGCCAACGCCTGCAACGTTTCATCCCGAGATCGAGGACCTACCAGCGCCTGCGAAGCCACCATGTGGAACATGTCGCAACGCTCGTCGCTGCTGGTGGGGATATATTTGACTCACACGGCCTTCTTCAGAGTGACTGTGTCGCAGAGGTTCTTCGACAAGGAAGGCATTGCATGACTGAGCGAATTCACACACGCGCCCCCTGGTCATCAAAGAAGTTGGAAGGCCTCTGGAATCGTACTCATTCTCCGGCGAACTCATTGGCGTTGTCGGGCAGGCGCTCATGGGTGAGGGCTCTAGCATTTGTAGCTGCCATTTTTCTGACGCCTTCCGGACCAATGCATAGGTCATCAACAGGCATGGGAGAAGGCAGGCGTTCTACACCGCGATGTCAGCGTTGGGAACATATAATGATTGATACCGCGGCGGTTTCTGGCCATCCTCCGGGCTTCCTGATCGACTGGGATTTGTGCAAGTATAAGGAAGAGCTGGGAATACGGAAGGATCCTTCGCAGACAGGAATCTCGGTCAGCATGGGTTCAGATTTGTGAGCGGGGCTTAGCTAACCACCTTTTCTCAGGGGACTTGGGGCATTTGGCTCTGCCATATCTCTTCAGTATCCCAGAAAGCCGAAGGAGCTCGCGGATATGATCTCGAGTCATTCGGGTCTACATTCCCTGTACTGCGCGCTCCGATGGCACAAGCATTCGCACTCCCCACCGAATGTCGACGGTGGTCCTGGGTCCATGCTACGCACCAAGAGCAGGAGCGTGCTAATCGCAACAAACGAAGAAGCCCTAGCTCATATGAAGAACTATTTCTTCTAACTACACCGAAACCCGCCTCAGTAAAACGGTGGCTGTCCCACTGGTGGCGATTACAAGTTTTGAACAGATCATCAAGGGGATTTCGCCCGTGAAGCTTCACCCCGTCCAACTCTCCGCTAGCCGTTTCTTCTCAACGACTTATATCAGCTGTTGAAGTCACACTACAAGACTCTGGACATGGACGATCTTGCGCAGTATCTAGCGGAGCCTTCCACGTCTCCGAGCCCACAACAGAGTCCCAGCTCCGGAACTGACGACGAACTCGACGACGGATGCTGTATAGAAATCGCTCTACCAGTGCCAAGACCGGCCTACCCGTCGAATGTGGTCACTCCACCCAGTTCGTCCGGACGACGATCCGATGCAGGGAGCACACAAACCCCGCCCATTGGACGATCACGACGAGATCCTCAACATTTTCGCCTCTGCCCTGAGAGACGAGAGGGGCCGTGGAATCAAATTGCGCAAGTACCTCAAAGACAAACTGTTTGAACCAATTCAACGGTAACATCGTCCCCCCTACGGAAACCGAATACAAGAATCCTTCGAACGGCGGCACCGCCGCCCGCTGTTGGAGATTCCGCAAAGTCTCCCGCATCTGGCTCGGGCAAGAATGCTGGTAATAAACGGAAACCGGAGGACCCTGGGTCCGAGTCTCGCATGGACTCCAATCCGCGACCGTCCAGGCAGAAGCGGGCAAGAGCCTTGAAGACCCCTAACCACGGCATGTACAATCCTACCGCATGAGTCGGTGGTCTTTGCTGCAGTGCAGCCTTCTGTTGATGGCGAGTCGAGGTGAGCTATGTGAATCAATGCATGGATATGTACTGGGCTGCGAATGTACTGTCTCGCACAATGTACTATACACCAATGTATCGTTAGCGTAATATGGCAGCGAGTCTGCCGATATTCAACTCTCGAAACCTTGGCCGCCCTCGTGATATGTGAGACCCTGTTCTGCAAAGTTTACTGCACAGTCCGATTCTACGCTCAAATATTCATCGCAATTATCTCCCGTATAGCGAGTATTGAGATTTCTGCGACGATAAATCGTTATTAGCGCTCCGTCGCGAGAACAATGACTTTCGTCCAACGCCACGAACGCGATTACTTTAACGTACGGTCAAAATGACTTTGAAAATACACCATATCGGGTGAGTGTAAGCAAGCCTAACGATGATACTCGACTGTGATAGCAACGGATGTCGCTTTTCTCAAGGTTTATTGGAATACGTTGCGGCCTATATCGTCATCTTACTTTACGACCCGCGAGTCACGACTCCGTTTGCCGTTGTAGGCCGTAGTGCAGGGCCCGATGTTGTTTCTAGAGATGAACTTATAGTCTGTTCTATGGTGTAAATAGGAGAGACGTACACTGATGTCGCCATCAAGATATGTTGAGAGACGTCAATTTACTTGTTCTCGCGCACAGTGGCTGGAGTGCGGCTGGATCACCTCTCACGGAGCCGGCGCACCAGCAACGCGAGCTTGCCTCTACTCGATCTATCTCGATGGTAGCTCTGGTGCTCGGCCCGTATCCAGTGGATAGAGCTGAGGTTCAGACTATCTTCACAGCAGCAGTAGCGTGATAGTGTCGCCGGCCCTGAGTCAGCTGCACGCGGAACGGAGGTACAAATAGGTCGGCGAGCGGATTGTGCTGGTCAAGGTCTTGTAGCGTGCAGCGGGTCATTGTCAGGTTACTGAGAGTTTACGACCTGGGTATGTACCATGCCTGGCCTCTCCTAGCACTTGAGGTAAATCGATTAACTTTAACCGCAAATCGAGGTCCTCGGCCGTCCGCTACGCGTTGGTGGGGGCGATGCGCCTGACGGATATTAGCGTAGAGGTGTATCCACAAACGTTTCTCAGATACCAAAGTACTACTGAACTGTTGTATACCTCAGGGCCAGAAGAAGAGGTTGTTACGGCGGCCGAAGACGCGATGAATATTGACTGCGCTTGTCGGTTTGCGTCAAAAGCACGTAGATACGTGAGAGGCAAGAAAATAGTTGGTATAGTGAAAGTAATTTCATGGCCTTCTGGCACGTCGATGATGGAATTGAGCCACGCTGTTTCAGGATGCTCGTTGTGGTGCTGCACAGAGTCCTCAAAAGGCTGCATGCCCCTCTGGAAATTAGACGCCTAATATCGGAGCGAAAGCGCCGGAGGGTAAATCGGTAAAATCTGGGCGGGACAATTCGTCTTACATGACTCCGTCATGCCTCATCGATCATCTCCAAACAAGCCTTGCGAGGGGTGGGCTGAGGCTACACTCGATCTCAATATCATCGCTCGTTGCAGTGAACAGCTGCCAACGAGTATTGTCAACGGGGGTCGAGCACAAATTCTCGACAAATTCATCTTAGACTCGGTTGGACTAGTATCAAATAAGTTGTGCGTACTCGATAACAGCCTGTCACTCATAGCTGGAGCTAAATGCGGCATTCGTCCACGCAGGCCACCGTAATACCGAGTACATAAACGAATAAATTGGTTGACCCCTGCGCCAGCATTGTCCTGAAATCTCTAGAACTAGCGGGTGCGGGCCATTTCTGGCTCGACCGATTTATGAATAATTTTAGGTGACTGATAATAAATATTTGCGGTATTTTGTTAAGCGGTGCTCACCATGGTGTCCTACGGCTTGCGCGCTCCTCGCCGAGCTGCGCTCGGCTCGTCGCGCGCTGGTACTGTGAAACGAAACACGCCAGTTTTTCAGTGTGCCTAAATAATCAAATCACAATATAGTTTAATAGTTTATGTGAAAAATAGAGTGTGAAAATAATGTTAATGATCTCTACTAGAACACTCACACTGAGTGCTCTACCGGTAGTGTTGTTGGCAGATAGCTGCCATTCTGCCCTGCCATCGTGCCAAAAGCGGCAGTTGCCAGGCAGAGAACTCGAAGGGCTTGGGCAGATATCGGCGAAAGTCGGGCGTTTTATCTACCGAGAAAATATACCATTTCTGGGCATATTTTGGGGACTTTTTTGCCGTACATTTTGGGCTAATTCTAGCATCAAACGTCATTTGCAGCTCAAGACCGCGCGAAAGTAAACTCGTCCTAGCGAACGATTCTAGTGTGCGATCACACCAAAGACACCTCCGTGAAAGCGATGTGTCACTACCTTTGTCACGTCCGAAAATGATACTGTGGCTGCTCCAAAAGGCAAGGACGCAACAATTGCCCAAGAGCATACGAGCCACAAGCATAAGAAATGTTTCACTCACTCAATGCGCCTCGGAAATTCGCCGCTTTCTGCCACCCATGGCAATTGCCGTTGTGCCCATTCTGCCCGGCACAAATAGTGTCAAATAATTCTGCCCACAACACTATCTACCGGGTGTTGCTCCTTGCGAGCTGCGCCCGGCTCGTGCGCGCGCTCGATACAGGGAGTAGCGGTTATGTGGCATTTATCCATAAATTCATTTCTACACACGCTCGCACTGACTTACAGTACATGCTTACCGGCTATATTCACCAGGGCTGAGCGAAGTGAGGATACTGGAAGCACAGGGAGGAGCCCTCGCGAATGGAAACCCCAGTGCGCTTGCCACGCGTTCGAGATTCAAGTCCGAAGCGCCCGAGACTGTTCTGCTCGCACTCCCATCCTCCGCCGTCGTTCACATGAAGAACGGCGGCTCTGCCGCCCTTGTTTCTACGCGGAGACCCTCCTCTGGGTCTTATGAACCCCTGCCTGCATTCCTCCCTCGACTCTCATTGTCACCTTCACCGCGCCTTACAGCTCAATTACGCGACACCAACGACCTCGCGCTCAACGACCGTATTTCTTTAAAGTGCGGCGAGATTATCACGGCAGTCGGAGAAGGTTTTATGGTGTGCAGGAGGCTGGGAAGGTGTGCATGGCACACTTTCCAGCCTAAGGTGGATACAAAACGAGCCTGAGAGCTCGTTGGACTTTCAGTTACTAGGTGTGGTCGCATCGGTTGCTCCCTGCGCACAAGCCAGACTGAACTTGCACGACCGCGACCCTCAGCTCTGCGACACACATGCCCTCTCCAGGCA